>CM072548.1:8824339-9545699 GCA_036898215.1 Platycarya strobilacea
TGATGTTTGTTGTTTGGCCGTGGCAGGCATCCGAAAAAATAGACGTTAGAGATTCGTACTGTTCCTTCACACGTTGGGCGTCTGGTCAGTGGTCACTACCCCCACTATTTACTGTAACATGAGGTACGGAAATTTCAGAACAAATATTTATATAAATTAAGAGCATTTCCAATAGATTAATTAAAAATTATTATTTAAAAAATATAATTTTATATAAATATTAAAAAATTTTAATTATATTTGATCAAATATTTGATAATTATTAAACAAAATTTTAATTTTATTATTCACAAAAAATATTTTTATTTTTTTTCTCACAAATTTTATTATCATATTTGATTAAATATTATTAAATTTTTTTTAATATTTATACAAAATTATACTTTTTTAATAATAATATTTAATTAATTCATTGAGAATGCTTCAAATAAACAATTCATCATATGGAACTTTTACTCCAAATAATCATTTTTTTGTCATTTTTTTAAAAATGATATTTACTTGTCAGCAATATCTATATGTCAAGATTTCTGTTTATAAATTTATTATATAAAATAAAATAAAAATCTTTAGATCAAGAGCACTCATAATAAACTCTTTTTTTTCTTTAAAATGTACTATTGAAAACTTACTTTTTTATTTTAATTACTCAATTTTATATTTTATCATCCATCAACATTTCTATTTTCTCTATATCTTTTAAAATATTTATATTTATATTTTAATAATATTAATTTTACAAATTAAAAAAAAAAATCTGATTTGGAAACCCATATCGAAGCTACTGAACGGTGCGTGGGAAACGGTAGCTCAATCCTAGAGATAGAATCTTCAAGAGTTAGTCGCCAGCATGAGGCGACACCAGTGATGCTGACAGTGTAGCTCATGGTGGCCGGCAGTAAGTTAAACGAGGTTCAAACAGTCCGAAACTCATGTCCAAATTCACTGCGTGTGGGGGACTAATGCTCCGTTGCTAAGCTGGGATCACCGAGGATTGGTCACCGATGTCATCTAATGCAGATGATATCCGTGGTGTAGCTGTTATGGCCAGCAGTAGATCAAAACTTGAAGATGACATTCACGGACTTGAAGACGACTTGCAACAGTGAACAAAAATAATAATAATAAATATTTAAAAGTGAAGAGTACTTGCACTAGATCAAGTACTGTTTATATTTTTATAATTTCTTTATTATAAAGAGTCTATTGAAACATGCATTTGATAATTTTAAGATATATTTTACAAAAAAAAATGTTATTATGAAGAGTCTATTCAGGCTGTTCTCAAGTTTTATTTGAATTTAAGAAATAAAATGAGATGAGTTAAGTTGAGTTAAGATAAATTCTGAAAATTAAATAAAATAATATTTTTTAATAATAATATTATTAAAATTAAAATTTGAAAACACCAAAGCGATAAACATGTTTTCTAAATTTTATTTTTCTTTTACGTAAAAGTTAATGTACAAAATATACCGTCCATCTTATTGACATGACAATATTTGATTTACAATAGGTTTTAATTTTAGATCTTTTTAATAAATTAAGTATTGTTAATTTGTTATGTCAATTAAATGAAGGGTGTGTTTTTTGCATACCGATTACTGAACATAGTTTTTCTAAATTTTAATCTTTTTAAGAAGAAAAATAATTAGAGCACAAACAAAAATATGGAATAGGCAAACAAAACTCACTGGCAATTAGCACAATTCTTTTCAGAAAAATAGAAGAAAAAAATGTGTAATAATTTTATTTTAATAATAGGATAGATTCCTTTATTATCAAATTATGAATATCTATTTGGGAGTGATGGGGATGAAGCATGCTATGCACTTGAGCCCTCATTTTGATTCGAATTTATTTTATTTTATTTTAATCTTATTATTATAATTTTTTTAATTTTTATATAAAATATAATAAATAATATAATTTTTTTAAATCTTAAAATAATAAATATTATAAATTAATATTTTATTCAATTTTTTTATTTATTATTATATTTTATCTTATTTCAACTAATCTTACCTAAACGAACCTTAAATATCTCTTTTAATGATCTCCCTTAATGTATTCATCTTAGGATAACGATTCTTTATAATTGCCTCTCCAAAATAAAGAAAATATGAGCAAAAGAGTTGAAAAAACAAGCGACAAAATAGGGTGAAAAAGAATAGGTTGACTGAAATTATGACACCTAGCCCACCTGAAACTAAGTGGAAAATGTTCAATATTTTTTCTTCGAGCAACACTATAGAGCAACCACACTCAAGCACACACACTCATATGAACAGTAGCATGTTACTGTTCATGTGAGTGTGTGTTTTGAGTGTGGTTGCTCTTAATTATTTTTCTTTTTGTTTCTATTCTTTTGAGGTGAAAATACAATAATTTGTAGGGATAGAAGCATATTTTAAATATTCAAAATTAGACTTTTTATTATTTGATAAGGTGCTGGCTGCTGCTGCTGCTTCTTCTTCTTCTTCCAGGATTGGTAAATATTGGGAGCCAGAAAGAAAGTATGTATTATATTACAGAAGTGGAGTTGTGAAATTTAATGGGAAACAGAGGCAACGGTAACATTCAGTTTGGAGCTTCCTTAAGGGGCAGTTTGAGGATATGAAAATGTAACGGAACTTTTATTGTATAAATAAACAGCAAAGCATAGGGAGATGTAACAACACACACACACTCTCTCTCTCTCTATCTCTCACACACACACACACAAAGCGTGACCGACGATTGCAATTTTTTCTATGCTCTTTCTCACTCCATTTGCAGTCTATCTTCATCTGTGATTTCTCTCTCTCTCTCTCTCTCTCTCTCTCTCTCTAAACTTCTTTTTCAATCTCTTGTTTTTGCTTCTATCTGCCATTAGCTTTCTTCTCTTTCTGCTTTTCACCGTCATTGCCGATTTGACTCTATCTTTTTTTTTTTTGCATTGGTTTGCAAAAGACCCCCGAGAGGATATCTCTCTTTTCTGTTCTCTCTGACATATTTGTTTTACACCCATTTGGATTTGGTGGCTAAAGAAGAGTTTTTAGCCATGGAAGCTCCGAAACCAGAAGAGATAAGCCATCCACCAATGGAGCAACTTCAAGGTCTAGAGTACTGTATTGACTCAAATCCATCATGGGGTAAGACAAGTTTTTCAATGTCCTTTTCTCCATTCACTAGGTTATTCATCTACTGAGTTCTGGCCCATTTTTATATTCTCTGTTTCTCGCCCTTCTCATTTTTGCGTCTGCAAACAGGGGAGGCAATAGCTCTGGGTTTCCAGCACTACATTTTGGCCTTAGGAACTGCGGTCATGATACCATCATTCCTTGTTCCATTGATGGGTGGCAATGATGTGAGCCGAATCTCGAGTCATCTGTCTATATTTTAGATTGTTTTATCATTTTCGTTGATTATATATCTCACGTTTTTTCGAAGTTGGAAATTACACAATTAATTAAATCATGTTGTTGATTTATTTTTAATTAATGATCAGCTAAAATGTGCTCATAATTGGTATGGGTTTTTGTTCTTTTGATTCGTCAGGGTGATAAAGTGAGGGTGGTGCAGACTCTACTTTTTGTTGAAGGTATTAATACACTTCTACAGACATTATTTGGAACCAGGCTGCCAACCGTGATCGGAGGGTCTTATGCATTCATGGTCCCCATCATTTCCATAATTCACGACAAGTCCTTGATGAGCATTGAAGATCCTCATCAGGTTAGGCCAAATCTGTACACTACTTTTCAGAGATCAGTTTTGGATTATTTTCCTTCAAGCTGTACTCAACATCTGTGAAAAAGACATGTTCTTTCGGCGGATACTTCCCATTTTCCCAATTGGCTTTATCAAAGCAGACAAAAACCAAGATAGGCACATATGGTTGAGGAGTTTAAACAAAGAAAAGGAGTGTCAAATCAGCATAGAAAGGACCGAGATTAATAAAAGGTGTGCGTGCGTGTGCTGGTGTGAAGGGTAAAAGTTGGCAGGTCTAAAAGTGTATTTATGAACATGATCCTATATTTGAGTAATTAATGTTTCAATTAGCCTTAACTCTTATCAACAAATTGCAATGACAAGCTGCAAATTTATTTAGCCGCATTCGTTATAGAAGTGTTTTTCCAAAAGCTAATACTCTTGCTATTATTTATAGAGATTTCTTAACACCATGAGAGCAGTCCAAGGTGCTCTGATAGTAGCATCAAGCATTCAAATTATTTTGGGATTTAGTCAGATGTGGGCCATCTGTTCCAGGTATTTTCCTTCAAATCAATTGAGTTTTTCACTTTTCACCCTCTTTAGTCAAAGTAACGAACCCGAGGTATCAAATTTTCAACCTCATTAATTTTTTTTAACATTTCAGGTTTTTTAGCCCTCTTGGAATGGCTCCGGTGATTGCGCTGGTTGGTTTTGGCCTGTTTGATAGAGGCTTCCCTGTGGTATAGAACATAGAATATTACAGCCATTTTTTTAATCCTCAATATTTCCTAATTATAATGAAAATGTCGCTCATACTTTTTTTTTTTTTTATCATCATTAATTAACTGAATTTTGTTCAGGTTGGTCGGTGTGTTGAGATCGGCATTCCCATGCTTATTCTATTTATAGTCTTCTCCCAGGTACTACTGTTTAAAACAAAAAATTTATATGACTAATAAACTTGTTAGAATACAGTAATAACATACAGTGTTTGTTTGTTTTTTCTTTTGTTATACAGTACTTGAAAAATTTTCAAGTAAAGCAACTGCCAATTATAGAGCGGTTTGCTCTCCTGATATCAATCACTGTGATATGGGCATACGCACACCTCTTGACAGCCAGTGGCGCATACAGACATCGACCAGAGTTAACCAAAGTTAACTGCAGAACTGACCAGGCCAATCTCATTTCTTCTGCTCCATGGTTGGTAGCTAAATTACATACCATATCCAATACATATTCATAAATGTGACAAACCAAAACCTGACACTGTTAGGACAACCATTTATTTGATTTTAAATAATATCTATTTTATTATATCACCTCCCAAATATGGTTAAAAGATTGTAAAAAGGATTGGATGAAATTAATTGAGTTTTTTATTAATAGTAATGAGTTGAGATGATAAAAATAATTTTGTGGGACCGACCTAAGATGAGTTTAAATGTTAAGATAAGTTTAGTTGTGTTTATGGAAATTTGAAACAGGTTGTTGGTCTCACGTTTATACAAGTCTTGAGCTGATAAAAATTGTGAATCTTACTTGTAAAAAGGTCTTGAATTGAGTGATTTAATGATTTAGAGATTGTGTGTTTGGATATTGAACTAAACTTAAATTTGAACTCAACTCAAATGAGCTCAGTTACTTCCATATTCCAAATGTAGCTTAGCAACTGCTCTTAAAAAACCTTGAAATTGATTGCTGGCAGGATAAAGATCCCATACCCTCTTCAATGGGGTGCTCCTACCTTTGACGCTGGTCATGCTTTTGGAATGATGGCTGCCGCTCTAGTTTCATTGATTGAGGTATTTACTTGCATCAGCCAGAGTCAAAGTGATAGAATCAACGCATGAAAGTAATTTTGTTGTCTGCATTTACAGTCAACTGGTGCTTACAAGGCTGCATCACGTCTAGCAAGCGCTACACCTCCACCAGCTCATATTCTTAGCCGTGGTATTGGATGGCAGGGACTTGGGATTCTGCTGAGTGGGCTCTTTGGAACTTTGACTGGCTCAACAGTCTCTGTGTAAGTATTATTTGCTTTGTAGTTTATAACTTCCTCACTTATATTCTACAACTTAACTTATTATCAATGTGAAAAACAACAGAGAAAATGTAGGGCTTCTGGGAAGCACTCGTGTTGGAAGCCGCAGGGTTATCCAAATCGCAGCTGGTTTTATGATATTCTTCTCTATGTTAGGTGAGACACAGTGTGCAAATACCGTACAATCACTTTGAAAAATATGAATAAATATTGTATTCACATGAAAAAATTAGTTTTGTAATAACATGCCTCACTCTTTTTGAAAGCAACTGCACAGCACTTGCACATTTCACTTCTATATATGACATTTATCTTTACCTATAAATAATGGCATTTTGAGACTTTTGTAACTGCTTATAACTCCAATTCCTTGATTCCTGCAGGAAAATTTGGAGCTTTGTTTGCATCAATACCCTTCACCATATTTGCTGCAGTATATTGTGTTTTGTTTGGTCTTGTTGGTGGGTATCATGATTTCTTTTTTAAAACCAATTTATAGTCTCCCTCCTCTATGCACTGTGAGTGTTGATCTATTTTTTGCTTTCAGCTTCGGTGGGGCTGTCATTTTTGCAGTTCACAAACATGAATTCGATGAGGAACCTCTTTATCACAGGAGTTTCCTTCTTCTTAGGTTTGTCCATACCCGAGTATTTTAGGGAATATACATCCAAGGCTCTTCATGGTCCTGCACATACCAGTGCTGGATGGGTGAGTTCCACTCTTCATCTCTACTTGAGCTTATTTTCCACATTGAAAGAGAATAACAAAGTCTGTCCAAGTGTTGTGCAAAACTAAGAGGATTTCTAAATAATCTCACAAATTGACTAGGTTTTTTATGATATTTTAGATTTACTTTTTAATAAAAGTAACTCTACAATTTTGACAAATTATGTCAGTTTGTGGGATTATTTTTGTATACTTTGTGGCTAGAGTATATTTCAAATTTTAAAATCAAAGCAATTTATAAAAAATACTAAAGTATTTGCAACTTATTATTGGATTGAAATTCAACTTCAACAAAAATGCTTTGAGCTTGAACTGGTTTGTATTATTTTTACTTCAAACACCTCTTTCTCTCCCTTTTGACATGTGTTTTTTCAATGATGTGCAGTTCGATGATTTCCTTAATACAATATTCTTCTCATCCTCGACTGTTGCATTGATGGTGGCAATTTTCTTGGACAACACACTTGACTACAAGGAGAGTGCGAGAGACAGAGGAATGCCATGGTGGGTTAAATTCAGGACCTTTAAGGGGGACAGCCGTAATGAGGAGTTCTACACCCTCCCTTTCAATCTCAACCGTTTCTTCCCGCCGTCTTGAAGAAGTGGCTGTAGTAGTGCTTCTCATTATTAAGAAGAATGTTAAGAGGAAAAGCATCATTTCCTGATAAGGATTACATGATGATGATCAGAGGGGGGGTGCAATCCATGTGTTCTGAATTGCAAAGAGGAATGTTTGCTTTCTTCTCTCCCTTCCCTCTTTATCATTGCTTCAAAGTATTTTTGACTCGGATTATTTCGATATGAAAGTCACCTATTTTTGGTGTCCTTCGGTTTTGAGCTCAATATCCGACAATTTCTATCCCAAAACATCAGCAAACGTCCGTCCCAAATGAAGATAAAACTTTGACTGGTTATTTGGAATTGATTCTACTAATTGGAATTAATACCACATGTCATATCTATTTTAATTTAACAATTCAATATATATAGTGTATGAAAATGATAAGTAAAAAACAATTCAATTAGTTTAAAAAAAGAAAATAAATAAATAATAAAAGTGATTTTAAGATATATAAAATGTGTAGTGTTGGATATATAACAGCAATCCCTCAAATGGCCAGAAAAGAGAAAAGAGGGGGAGCACCAATGAGAATATTAGCGAACATCCAAACAAAAATAATAGGAAAACAAAAATTGTAAAAAAAATAATAAATGAAAAAATCGCAAATCCATCAACAACAAATTAAAGAGACAAATGAAGGAGAAAGGATTAAGTTTTAATTAAAACTCAACCGTCAATGGTGTCGGTTAGGGCGGGGTAGCTTGGGTGGGCAGATGGGAAAATAATAAAAATATAATTTTATATAATATAATATATCAAACCATATTAATTTGGAAGTTACATCACTCAAAGAATATTAAGAGAAAATAGTAAAAAAGGACTACCATTTGATGATGTAAAATAATTTCTTTTTGCTTAATACTCATTACATGCTTAGCATTTCTCAAAGGGGAAGCTTGAGTACGGAACAGAATTTACAAAATGTGAATATTGGCTACGCTGTCGGTTAAAAATCTCAATGCTCCTTATAAATGAGGGGTAAAAAAAAAAAATTTAAAACGAACCGTCCATATCAATATTTTGAATACAGTATTGATCGACGTATCAGTCGAGTCATTGAAATAAAATATTTTAATATTAATATTATTTTATATACGGTTTCAAAATATTCTATATATAAATAAATTATATATACTATATAAATATATAAATTATATTTCAAAATAATAATCAAGATATGAATAATTATATATATAAATATATATATAATTAGTCTAGTATAAATTGAAGTAAAAAAATATTAAAAAAAGGATAAAAAAAAAGTGAATGGCCAAAATCCTGTATGACCGAAATATCGGCCGGTACCAACCGGTACAGTCGAAATTCTGACTGGTACGAAACAGCATTCTGAACTGTACCGAATGACTGGCCGGTATGGTATGGTATTAAAAACACTAGTCGAGATCATAGCTTTAAATTTCGTACCATACCGGCCAATACATACTGTATCTGGACAATGATCGGTACAGAAATTAGGTCTATTTCGTACCAGTTCAGATTTCGGTCGTACCGACTATGTGTACTGACATGTATAAGATTTTGAGATTTCATTTTTTTATTTCATTTTTTGTTATTTTTTTATCCTAATTTCAATTAGATTATGTAAATATAGATATATATATATAATTTATTTATATATTGACTATTATTTTAAAATATAATTTATATATATTTATATATATAATTTTTTTTATGTATAGATTATTTCGAAATAATACACGAAACGACATTGATATCGAAATATTTTATTCAAATGCCTTGATCGATAGGTTCACTAATACGATATTCAAAGCATATATCGAGATAATGACGCTATTGGGTTTTGCACATGCAGTTCTGGCACCTTGGGTGTCGATATATACTCCGACCAAAGCCCCTCACACGGATCCTTTGACCTTGCTCGATCATCTTTCTCACTCTCTCTTCAAAACTGTTCCAGCCAATGGTCCCATTCTCCAACAAAATTGCGGCCAATCTCTTCTTGTTAGGCCGCAAGATAGGGGCACGACCACCGCCATAGTAGGTTCTGAATCCAGACACAAGGGATGAAAGTTGGCTTCCAGAGTCAGTCATGGCAAAGACATCTGCAGTTGCACATGCAATGAAGTCCAACGCAGCTAGCTGCATTCACAGCAACTCTTGAGTTGTAGTAACACGATAGCTAAAGTGTGTGGAGGATTGCAGATCATATCATTTTTCCATATTAGGCTTAAGAGAATTTGCTAATCACATTAAGCAATAAGAAACATTATCTAGATTGAGGAAAATTGTTGAAAACCGTTTCCTTTCTATGTTACCATACGGACTAGGAAGCCATCTTATAAATAGCATTTTTTTTAAGGGAAATTCTCTAGTCACAAAGGATTACACAAAAATAATTTCATAAATTGATATGACTTGATTTAATTTGTCAGATTATAAAATTATTTTTATTATAAAATAAATCTAATTAATCAAATAAAATCACATTAATTTGTGAGATTAATTTTGTGTAATTCCTTTATGAACGTAGCAGTACTCTTGAAAGAATATTGCTGTAGGAGATTATTTATATATAAAAAAAAAATGCAGTCCGAGATAAGGGAGGATATGCATCCTGTTCAGTTAGTATATACAACCTTAAATCCTATAGAACAAGTTACAGGTGTGTGCACCTTCTTCACTAGTCTAGGTTTATACCTAACATGAGCCAGATGTTACAACTTCAGTTTTTTTCCATGAGTTTCAAGAGATGGCTTTCCCTACTGTTCGTGTGGGTATATCCTCTTTCTTGAAAATATATATTTTTTCAGAGAAGGCTAGTTCTTTACCCCACTTAACCTAACTAGGAACATAAAAGTACCGTTCCCGTAAACTACAATGCGTGCATCCTCAAATAATTTTAAGGCCTCAACAAAGGCATCGTGAGATTTTAGAACTCTGAAATTCAGTGCACACTTCTTTAGTGGACTTTAATATGAATGAAGAAAGGAAAAGACAATAAATTTCTAAAGAGACCCTCCCCTTCAGATTTGCAGTTTGTTGTTTACTAATTCTCTAATTGCTACAAGCGTCCAGGGAGCAAGTGAAGGCTAGATAAACTGTGAAATTGGTTTAAATACCCTTATTATGACTTCCTATCAAACGAAATCCACATCATGTCAGACAATGTTAGCAAGAGAAGAGAACAATTTGATACCAGTGAAATTTTGAATAAGTTTGATACATTTGTAAGATAATTTGATTATTACAATTGTGATTAAAAAGCTACAAATTTACCTGAGAAGAAAATTTTCTAAATGGTGCCAGTTCTTGGGGAGTGAGAAGGGTTTCCTTCGTGACCAAGTTGGGATACAGGCTGGTGAAAGAATCCATCCTGGATTTTCCTCCATATATATGAGAACCAGCCAAATAAATGTAACTTCCACGCTTAAAACCAAGTCTAGATAGAACAAGAGCTGCTTCTTCTGGTGTCAATGGACATCTTCCCAACTTTCGTAACTCTGTTGGAGAAATAGGGCTGTAAACCGGAAGTAGTGTGGGAGATAAGATCATTCAACTAAAAGATATTCATAAAAACAAATTTGAGAAAAGCATAACTTGAAATTTTTAAGTAACCATACCTAGAGTTCTTTAAGCGCTCAATAACCAGAGGAAAATGGATTTCTCTGTAGGCTTGAAGTTCCTTTTTCTCACTTTCTCCCCCTCCAAATTCACAGAGGGAGTAGGCCACCATATCCACTTCAAATCTCAAATGTAAAGCAAGGTACTTCGATGGGCAACTAACTGCAGCAAGCTCATTTGAGGGATTTTCAGTCATGAAGTTTCCTAGCAATTCTTTGTCCAACATACTTCGTGCAGCATCATGTTTTCTTATCTTTTTGACCAATAATGAACCAACTCGTTGGATTTTTGGCACAAACTTCAAAGCATGGAAGTTACATTTGCATCTTAATCTCTGTCAAAAGTTCAAGTATGTTTAACAGATTTTAAGACATCATGATCATGCATACTGAATAAACATGCAGGACAAGTTCAAGATGTTAAATATAATCTGCATAAATAGAGTGGTCAAGAGCACTGGCCATAATTACTTTACACTAACCACTCAGTAATCTTATTTTGATGAATTATAGTCAGAAGTTGAGGCAGACACAATGAGGCAGCGGATTGAAGGGAGAGCTGCTTATGAGCTATAGTCTGATTAACGTATAGATGGACAAAATTTATAACACAAGCATATTCAAACTTTAGGGTATGCTAGCAAATTTGGTAAAAAAGTCTACCTAGGGAGCGCCTGGGATAAGCGATTGTACAAGAAAAGACCTACAGATGAGAGCATTTAGAGTAAATCCAGTTATTTGTATCTATAATAACTATAACATGTATGTACTCATGTATATGTGCACTCATATTCTACGATATATATACTACATGGCCTAATGCTCAAACAGAATTTTCAGATGTCTTACAGCAACCCCAAAACTATTTAATTGCGAACTTGTCATAATTGCGAAAACTATTTAATAAATTAACCCCCACACAATAGGTCAAGAGAATATTATTATTTTAGAGATTCATATAACCTGGAGTTTGGAAGGCAATGGATCAAAGCCTAATCAATTTCCAAACCCAAGGAAGTGAACAATTCCATTCCGTAAGAGGAGAGGAAGTATATTTCTGATGCAATCAGCAGGCTTTGCCTCCTTCACAAGGTCTGCATCAGTAATCTGAAGAAGAAATATAAAAGCTTTAGGACATTCTCAAGATGAGTGCAAATTATTTGGGTTGTACAATTTAAGAAGGCAGCATACCAGGCTACCTAGTGCTTCAATGTCAAGTGATCTCAGATGAGGAGGGAGTTCCTTCACAATATTGATTTCATCCTCAAAACATTTATAAAATATTCTCTTGGTAAATATCACCAAATTGGCTGCATTCTTGTCAAATGAAATGCGTGAATCAATATCAAAGCATGAAACCCAAAATTAAATATTTTTTAATAAACACTAATTGAATTTAAGAGTTTTAGTTAAATATCATGGAAAACCTCTAACCAGGAAATTTAGGAACGAGCGTATAATCCAGCATAGTTTAAAATATGCTGTTCAATTGTTCAGGTCATTCAGATGCTCAGAAACAATTCTTCAGTGAATATTAATGATAATGATATGATACGCATTAGTCATAAACAATGAAAAGATAAAAATATATTGATTTATCTTCATGTAATCTGTGATGATTACCAGCCTCCATCCTCGGTTCACAAGGGTGTTAGTGACTTACACAATCAGTATTCCATTGCTGTAGCTTTGTAGGTCAATATTACCACATAAATAATCTTCACGGTTATGCATTCGATTTTTTATAGGAAATACATGAGTTATGATCTCAGACCTGGGATCATTCCAAACGTTGCTATATAGAAATCTTGGAAGAACCAAAGTTGCATTGAGAAGAGATGCCAGAGCAACAGCATTACAAATCTGAGAGCATTACCAAAAGCTTAGTCACTTCTACCAGTGGAGGAGGTAACTGAAGAAAAGATCGCATCAAGAGACTACAACATAAGCTCACCCAAAACATAGCTGCATAGAAACTAACATTAATTGATTTCTTCTTTAAAAAAAAAGGAAAAGACAAAAAATTAACTGTATATAAATGCAAACTTCACAATGTGAAGGTGTGGTTGACTCATTTGCAAGAAACAATTAATATAGAAATTCTTATTTTGTTCAGTAAATAAACTTAAACACTTGGCGTTGAAAATATAACACAGACTGTTCTTACATAAGCATCCTGAATAGTGAATTTTAACTCACCATCAGGGGATATTCTTCTTTCCCCAGGATTAAAAAAAAAAAAAAAGTTTTCATGTGTCAACATCAGGAACCCATTACCTGAGAGACTTCAGAGAGAACCCATAACAGTTGCAAAAGAAATTAACATTTTTTCTTTTTCTTTTTTCTTTTTTTCTTATTTTTACAAACCTTCAAGCTTGATTGATAAGTCCTCGCTTATGAAGAAGGAATACCGTGATTACAGCACATCACCAAGAAAATTTTATTACCATAAACCACAACTTACAAGTAAAAGAAATTAACATACTTGGTACTAGTTAACACGGCGTTATCTGATAGCAAAACTTTTCAAAATAACTACTCCTTGCTTCATGAACGACCCTATCTTTCAACTATACACACATCTCTCCTTTAACAAGTGTCAGATATGGGTGAGTGGGTGAATCCTGTATGTCGCATTTCCACCTGGTCAAAACCCACATTTTTCATAAAATGCAGGATTTATGACCGTTTTACAGGGTAAGAGTCTCAAACAAAGAGCTCTTGGATTTAAAAGATTGTTGCTTCCTGTGTATTTACTTTTCTCACTATGTGGAATTACAATTTTGTAGAAAAAACATATCATTAGCATTCAGAGTATTGTCGTATGACGATAATTAAAAACTCAAGGCAGCCTAAGGTACTTACAGCAACTCGTTGTTGGTTGAGACCACCATTTGCACTGATTAGTATGTAGCCATTATTTTTGTCAAATTTCCCTGTCCAGCAAAACAACTAATTTAAGATTAATTTACACAGTACAGAATTTCATTGTAGAAGCAGATTATCACATAAAAGTTAAAAAACCAGCTAATATCGAGATTTTCATGGACAATAATATTAACACTTATATAGCACCACATATTTCTCATGCATCAATCAAGATGGAATAAAAATTAAATACCAAGATTGGTTGGAAGCTTTTTATTCACACACGGTTTCCATGCAGATGCATTCCAATATGGTTCCTCCCAGAGCCTTGACGTCTCTTGCTTAAACTCTTTCTAAAGCATGGCTAAGATCTTAGATGCTGGGATAAAAGAAATTCAACTAATTTGACAAGCTACTAATATCTGTACCAAAAATAGAGTTTATGCAGCTAACCTCTGTAAGAGCAATGGATGCCAAGTTTAAAAGTCGGTCATACATCTGTATTGGTATTTTTTCTTCATAGGTGTAGTCACCCGTAGTTTCCTCCTTTGAAAATAGATGCAGTAAATATCAGAACATCATTCCAAGTACAAAATTGATAATTAATTAGGATTTGCACATTATGAGAGAAATTCTTGGAAATGACTAAGGATACAGATTCCCATAAAGCACACCCAAATGCATAATGCCTACGACCAGTAGCAGCTAAAATCTGAGATGTGGATTGAGAATTCAAAACGCTCATGTAAACATGCAAACATCAATGCCAAGTGGTCAACAGAGAGATAAAAACATAACAATTGATGGCGTTCATCCACAGCCTACTTGACAAACAAAAGGGTAAATGTTTCATTAGTGGACTTGATACAGAAGCATTAAATATCCATATATATATATATATCACCTACTACAGAATTGAAGTAGGAAAACGAGTTATAAAGTTATGCTAAATAGCATCTGACTGGAGCACTTAGCAACAGGAAGAAGTATAAAAAAATGCAAAAGTATTAAAACTCCGCCAATACAAAGCAATAGAGTAAAACCTGATTTTCACCAAAACTCAGATTACTACATTTCTGGCCAATTCCAATTCCATTTCTCGAGTTCCAACTTAGTTATAGACTATAATAGCATCACTACCTAGTTCAAGGGTAGGGCATCTAGCATCGCAATTGGAAACAGGATATATTTAACTTGAGCCCACTAGAGTTTCTTTGGGCTGAATGGTTCTGAAGGTTTCTCAAATAGAAAATGTACATCATGAGGGAATGAAGCAGGAGAATGAAACTCATCAACCCAACCATAAAAACAATTGACTTCACGTGCTTTTGAAGCCATGAATACCTTCTCCCCACATAGACTCCCTTACAAGCAGTATACTTTGCAGAACCATGCTTCAATCCATGAAGTAATACAGTTTTGGAATTACAATGGCTATCTCCCCATGATGTTCTCCTTCCAATAGAAGGACCACTTCCTGGTAAAGTTTCTAGACCTCTTAAGTTATACTCTCTCATTCCTAAAAATAAGTCAGCATTCTGAGATTCAGGATGCTGACTTCTTGGGGAACCTTGTTTCCCCATTAGACCATTTCCTCTGGCTAAAACATCAAATATTCAAAGTAGTAACCTGGCACCACAACCGCCATTCTTATTCGAAAAAAATCAACGACAACGGCCTGTAATCAAGCTTATAAAAGATAAAAACCTTTAAAACAAGGATTAGAATCCAATTTTAAACCAGCACCAACCTCAACTTCTGGCAGCGCTTTCTCTCTTTTTCATTCTAAAACCGACTGACCAACCCATTAGGGCATATGAGGCAGATTCCATTTCAGGGTTTGGTGGCACGTAATGAAATCAAGGGAAAAATAAGATATTTGATAGATAAAGAACACCGAAGAATGTATTCAAAGCGAAGCTAAGAATTGGGTGATAGTGATATATAAATAGATGAGTGAAAAGCAAGCGATTAGCGAAAGGCGAAACATAACTTTTGGAACTAACCTTTTAAAACAAGAATCATATTTGGAACAGCTACTGTTCACCAACCAGAACAAACGTTGGTTTTGCGCTCTCTGGGTCTCCATTTCCAAATTAAAATTGTACGAGGAGAGAGAAAATAGGAAGAAAATTCAAGAAATAGCCAAGCAGAGAAATTGCTACAGTCCTCCAGACTTTGATTTGGAATGTCGAGTGTTCTTTTTCTTTTTCCCTGGGCAATGCATCGTGTCTATATATTGACACGAACAAGATAGACAAAACTATTTTGTATTGCTATATATCAATTCGAGAATCAGTCGGATGTGCCTGATAAAGGTCTTGATGCTCTCGCTTATAAAGAAAAAATTTGGATGACTTCAACAACAATTTGGGGTTATTCGAAGATGATCTTATCCAATCTACTCTGTGAGTGAGGTAGGCCGCAGGCGAGTTTGGCTTCACCGACGGTCAGGTCGAGATGGCTTCTGCTCGACAAACTGCAGCAGCGAGCCGACGTATGGATAGAATTGCCGCCAAAATTTAATTTTTTAAAAAGCTGGGGCGCCGTAGACTGTCGTGGACAGCTAGTTCTTCGTGCCCAAGACTGTTCCTTGCAGGCCTTGCAAATCTTCTGAGCTCGAACCCATTACGAAATACTACACATCCTATCGAATGCTCTTATAAAGTAGCTTACTATTCAGAAGGGAAAAAAAATGAACATTTGAGGAAGGAAAATAATTTAAGATAAACACAAGCCCTTTTAAGGATCTAGATGTCAAGATGTCAATGGAATAGATTTAAAATAATTTTATTTAGATCAAGGTCGGAATCTCGTGGGAATGGCTACCTTCACTCTTTTGCTGTTTAGATAATTTTGATCATTTAACATGATGTTAAAACCTTCAGCCAACAAATGACTCTGTCCAGCTACAAAATTATTAGGAATGCGAAAATGGGTTTTCGAGATTTAAACGAGATATAATGGTACAGAAGTCAGGAGGAGCATGTTGAATTGTTCAGTTCCAAATCCATAATGACCAAAAGAGTCTCCAGAAAGTTGTCCCCATGAATACTGGGAACATGGCAAAACATATATGAGAAAAGGCAAACCATGCGGTAGGATGTCTTACATTATGACTTGATTCTGAAAGTTTGAAATTGTGCCATTTTTTTAAGCAAGTTAAATAAATTAGATAAACTAAAAGATTATAAGATATAAGTTCTAGTAGGGTATAAATCCTTTACAATCTTTCCAAAAAATTAACACACAATATAACACAAAAATAAAATAAACTAAGTGAATAGCTCCTGAAAGAGAGGTATCGAAGCCATGAAATGGCTCCAGGCCCATAATTCCAATAAAAGAGAGGGATTGCCTTGAAACTGTTTTAGGTTGCAATCGAAAGCTGCAACGGTAATGTGTGTGCTATATCGTATTAGTCTAGACAGACTACTGAGACTTTCATTTTCACTTTTGGTTGATCTTTAGTTAGGGAAAACAGGAACATAAAGGAGTTAGAGACAACACCGAATCGCCGGTAGACAACTCATGGCAGAGGTGGTGCGTGAACAACATGCACCACTAGAGAATGGAGGCAGCCGGCCAAAACCAACACGCGTGCAGCCCATACGGCTAGGGTGATAGGGACATTGGTTTAGTCCTTAAACAAGACAGTCATCTCCACACATGTCTCCTTGTGTTGATTGAAGGTTTCTTGTCGAATGACTTTGTTTAGGCTTAATCGTTACTTTCTTAAGTTCCTATGGTTATATGATTTTGTATGGTAAGGATTTATGGTGGCTTTGATGGTAGATTATGGTGGAAAGGGTGGAAAGGGATATCTTTTAGGTAGGGTTACCGGTAGGGTTCTTTTTGGTAAGGTGTATGGCGTGTAGGATGAATGAAGGCTAAGATTTTAGTTGGGCTTAGGAGAATTTCGAGATTTGGAAGATAGGTCTAGGTTTTTGGATTTTGGATGATAAGTGAGGTTAGAGTTTGGTGTAAGAGGGTTTTCTTGATTAATGGGATGATTGGAAAGTGATGGATTTAGCTATGGTCTAATTTGGGTTGATTGGTTTGGTGATTGGAAGACAATAGGTTAATTAACTTGGCAATTAGTATGTGATTGGAAGGTGATTGGGATGTGATTTGAAAGGGATTGAAATGTGATTTAATGTGGTGGTTGATATATGAAAGGTAGATATTTTAAATTGATTGATTGGAAGATGATCAAGAGTGATTGAAGGGATTGAGAGATGATTGGAAGATTTAAGGAAGTTTCCAATTTAGAGTTGCTATATATGAAAAGAGGATATTATGGATTGGAGGATTGATAGTTGGTGGAAGAGTGATTGGAAAGAAATTGGGTTGATGAGATTTTTGATTGGATATGATGAATGATTGATTGAAAAACTATAGTGATCTTCCAAATGTGGACTGGTTATTTATGGTAAGTAGATATTCTTAAGTGGAAGATTGGGAGATTGGCCTAAGAGTGATTGGAGGGTGATTGTGTTGACGGGAATTGTGATGGGTTCCTATGTTGATGAAGGTTTTGGTATTTAGTGATGGAAATAATAATGATGAGTTTACGTGATCTAAGTGATGATTTGGTGTATTTAATTCAATGTGGAACAACTTGAAGGTTGCCATTGATGTTGGCACCACTTTGATGATGTTTAGGGTTAATATGGTGAAGATAAGCTAGGGTTTGGATGGTAGTTAAGGGGAATTTCGAGATTAAGGATTATGGTTAGGATTTTGGTCATTTGGATAAGGTGGTGGATGCATGAAGCTAGGCTAGGGTTAAGAATTTGGCTAGGGTTATCTTGAAAGACAAATTCTTAAATTTTAGGAATTTGAATTTCAAATGGAAAGGTTGTTGGCCGACTATGTATTGGATGTATATGATTTAATTTTAAATGGGAATTGGTTAGGTTTGGATAGGATTTAATTAAATCACTTAAATGATAAATGATCAATCAAACCTGATAAGATAAGGTAAGATAGATGAGGTGGTTAAGGGTGTTCGGTTATCACTAGGAGAGTGATGGCCGAATGACTTATCATGTAAGAATTAAATTTGAATTTGAATTGATTTGAATATTGAACTAGTTTGAAATGGTAGAAGGATAATGATAAAGTGATGTGAAGATTAAGGTTTTATGGCTTATGGAATTGGGTGTAGCCAAATAGGGTTTTAAGGGATAAGGTTTTAAGTTTTTGTGAGATGATGAGTAGCTAAAATTTCATGCACTATGGTGATCGACTATTGTGGGCTAGGATTTTGGTGAGTTGGCTGAAATCTTGAGTTGACATTAGATAATCTCAAGTAATCCAATGAACACCCAAGATGATGGATGAACACAAGATGAACTTGAAGATCACAAACACCAATCTGAAAACTACAATGGAGACTCAGCAATTACTTCTTTAATGAACAAACAATCTCTCCATCACACAATCACTCACTCACTCACTCAATTCTCAAATTCACAAGTAGTATGAATTCGACACTCTCTCGAGACATTCAAACACAATTTGATAATTTTGAAATTCACAAGTGGTGTGAATTTCGAATTCTTCAAGACACTTAAATACTCACTCAAAACAATAGAACACAACTTTAAATGAAACTCACAAATTAACAAAAATACCAAACAAACAAGAACAGAAAATGAAATAAATACCTCAAATAATTTTACTAAAAAAAGATAGACGTGGATTACTCCTATTCACAAATTGCAATGAGTAATCATTTTAAAAAAGATTCACGAATTGCATCTCGAGAAACCCAAGTGCAAAGTACCGATGATAAATCCAAACCACATAGTAGCCGGTCTAGGCTACATGCCTCCCACACACAATGTGTCTTCAAAATGTCAAATGATCAAAAGATATGAAAATAAGATGTTAAGGGTCTTATTTATAGAGATTACAAAGTGGAAACCCCTATTAAGTCCCTTGTAGAATTATTTAATTATTAAAATAAAGAAAACAAATAAAATAATCTTCAAAGAGTCAAGGTGGTCGTGGCATTCGAAGGCCTATAAGTGGGTTAGTGTGGTACATGACCCATGGTTGGGCATGATATAGTGCCATGCATGAGTGTCCATGCATCTCTCAAACTTTGTCCATGGGCCATTTTTAATGAGGTTCTGACATAAGACTACACGTGGGACACACGCATCCATTAGAATTGTAAAATCTCATTCTTGACGTGTAGATCGACAGTTATAGGAGCTTGTGGGATGGCACGTGTGGATTGAAAAGAGCTGGTAAACAATAGATCGATAATGCACAATTCTAGTAGGAAAGTCGTTTGAAAATCAACAAAAAAAAAAAAAATAATTGGAAAGGTAGAGAAGAGTTATAGGAAAATAAATAAGGAGGAAGAGGTGGCCGGAGCCAAAGTTCCAGACCACCCACGTCCGGAAGAAGGACTGAAATGGAAATGTTTAATTGGTGCTGGAAATCGTCGGGTAGGAGGGGAATTTTCTAAACTTCCACTATGTAGAGTTGCTTTACGTCTGAAACTCTCTTGCCATTGATGACTCATGGAGCTTTTTCTCATGTTAAAGGTGGGGATCGGCAGAATAAGAAAATATACAAATCTTGAATATTTTCAACGTCCTCTTTTTGACTGAGAAAGGGGCCAAAGGGCAACGTTACTTTAAGATTAAAAAAAAAAAAAAAATTTAAGACCTTTGTGATAACTTTTTTTCGTATGCATTCCACTGTTTCACTTTTTGTTTTCTTTTTTCTTTTGTTAAATTGGTTAATATGATAAGAAAAATTTTATATATTATATTATTATTATTTTACTTTTATCTTATTAAATAAGATGTAAAAAATTATTACATTTTTTTGTTATTAAATAATTATTTATTACATATTTAATTATTATTTAATAATGATGAATATATCACTAAATAAAACGAAAGTCCAAAAAATATACCAATGGTGAATCAGAAAAGTAAAATGCTCTGGTAGGATGCCTTCCACAAAATATTGATATTGGATTCATAAAAAAATTCTTTTAAAATTTAATGAAAAATACAAGTTCGGTAAAAAAATAATATCTCCACATCTATAATTTTATATTACATATATAATTTGATTCATTAAAATAATAATATATTTTTTAATAAAGTAGGGAGAGAAAAATGAGGAGAAAAAATGAAGAGAATAAAATATATTAAATAATTAGTTTAGAGTGTGAATAATAATTCTTCAAAAATGAAAAATGAATTCAAATTACTGTAACTCAAATTTTGTGATAATAGAATTTAATAAATTTAATGTGAGATTATTTTAAATAAAATCATCAAATTTATATTTAATGAATCCTTTAATAAATCAAATACCAATAATCTCAAGAGAGCTCATAGAGAGAAGGGATTAAATAGGAATAGCAATATGAGATTACTCTATATGAAGCAATCGATCAATTATAAAATAAAAAAACTATTAAGGATTAACGAAAGATAGATGCAATTATGTGTTATTTAAACAAATGAGAATTATTCATATGATATAGTTATTGATTGTTTTTTTAAAGTAAATTCTATTATAAATCGATATGGATAACATCTAATTAAATTAAATGTTCTTACAAATGGATAACATAATTTAATTTGAAATAAAAATTTTAAAATTAATATTACAAATCAAGTTTTTCTCTTTAATGGACTCTTCTTCAATTTCCTTATTCTAGACTCTCCTTTCATTTTCCACTCTTCTCTTCTACTCTTACCTCTCTTCTTGCTATTTATTTTTATTCCCATCAATTTTTGTATTGTTTAATCTAACCTTCCTCCATTAATTGTTCTGCTGATCTCACACATCCCTCGGCAAGAATATCAACATTTTACTTTATTAAATCATGGGGTCTTTTGGCATGCCTCATTATTGGCGCATGAGACCCTCCTAGTATTTACACATCGCCTCTTGCAATGAATTTTATATTAAATAGAATTATTAAATGTCTTATATTTTTTTTTATATTAAATGTTATGAATAAAACAAAGAGAATGGGTCCATTCCCTACCTGCTACAACTGAAATTCATCCCATGTTTGAAAGAGGTATTCATAATTCATCCCAAATTAATAGATAATGATAAAGATAAAAGAAATAATATTTCTTTATAATCATAAAATATGTAAATATTGTATAATTTTTAAAAACTAATAAATAAAAAGATTATGTAAATAAACAATTAAATAGTCATGATTTTTTTAAAATTAAAAAATCATTTCAACTTGTTCGATCTTATTCTATTATTATAATTTTATTTTATTTTATTTTAATATAAAATATAATAAATAATTTTAATTTTTTTAATTTTAATTATTTTTAAAAAAATTTAAAATAATAATATTAAAAAATTAATTATTAAATAATATTTTATTTTTATTTTAAATTATTTCATCTCATTTTACTTATTAAAAATAACATTATTCTAAAGATAATCATAAAAATATTTTACATATTTATTTATTTTTTAAATTTCTGTTTCATTAGTCAGTTCAATTACCAAATCAGGACTGTAGTCGTACATGACATGTTTTGTTTTGGTATTTCTTTTGCGGAGGAAAGAAGAAAAGTAGAAAGGAAAGAGATGGTTGGCCAGTCGATCATATTGACGTCGGCGATGAGTCCAATATTCAAAGTCCAATCTCGTAATTTCGTCAAACAGTAGGGCCCTTTGCTTTGCTTTGTTCGGCCCCCAACGGCAAAGAAGAAAAAGAGTTTCGACGAAAAGGAGGAGGTGGGAATCACATGGGCTTGTTGTTGGTGTCTCTCGCCGGGGCCTCCTCGTTCTCCTCCTCCACACAATGATCTTCTTCCATATTATCTTCTTCGACTGAGACCTAACAAGAATATTCCGTCATCTACCTCTGGACATGGCCGACGATAAGGTACTCATCGTTTTGAATTCCATGGTGCAGAGAAAAATTCTTTTCTTTTGATCGTTTGGGTTTGAGAAAAACCGGAGGATAAGCTGGATTGTTGTTGGTAGGAGAGCTTGAGTGAGAAATGTGGGATCTGGGGTTCTGGACATCTGTTGTTTTCTTTGTTTTCCCAACAACTGAGCGGCCGTGGTAAGGTTCGCGGTGATCTCGGTCGCTGATCTGTAGGGAGACTCCGAGAGGGATCTTGTTGGTTTGATCTGACATCGAAGCGAGTTCTTCGCATGACCGGATCTTTTTTCTTTCCGCTTCTGATTTCTGAGATGGACCCATTTTTTGGATTTTGTACGCCTCTCCGATCTGTCTCTAGCATCCAGAATATTTTTGGTTTTACTTTATTATCATCTTTTAGAGCTTGATTTTGTCGATTTAGCTGAATTCCCCTTTAGATCGAAGTAATCAGATCTTCTATTGGTTTAGATGGGTTCAACTTTGGGTTCCTCGAACAGTTGAGGTTTAATTTGTATGTTAGAACACTCTTTTCCATTGGATCAAGCTTAATTGGTAACTGCCTAGGTTTTTACTAGAATTTCGAGTGCTTTTGCTTATTGTTTTGGGTAGGTAGTCATAGTGTTTGGGCAAGATTGTTTAATGAGCTTAGTGCTTCGATCCGCTTCTTATCTGTTTCATGTAACTTTTTCCTACCTGTATTTTTGCGGACTCCATTTCTAGTAGTCCAAGCTGATAATATGCTCATGAAGTAGTTGGTTACTTCTTTTCTTTTCTTTTCTTTCCCAGCCTTTGGTGCTAGTGTTGCCGATGACACCTGCTAATTTGAAAGTCTTGTTTTCCTTAAAATACTCGAGCCTCATCGTGATGTGTTTCGCAGGAAATATCTGGTGCTGTTGTTGACGGAAATGATCCGACGGGGCACATCATTTCCACTACTATTGGAGGAAAAAATGGAGAACCTAAGCAAGTAAGCATCTCGCAAATACCTTTTTTGTTGCTCTCCTTTTCATATCCGTTACTAAATCTATTGTTACTGCTTTAATTGTTACAAATATGGATGTTATTTAAAAAAAAAATAATTATTACAACAGTATTGAGCAATTTTGGAGACTTAGACAGTTAAAACTCAAGAAGTAATGCCTTTAGTGAATTCTCATTGCAGACAATTAGTTACATGGCAGAGCGTGTTGTGGGGACTGGCTCATTTGGAATTGTTTTCCAGGTATGCTAATATAGCATTTGCAGCTCTCTCACTCACTCTCAGTCACTCAGTCACTCACATGATATTTTCCTGATATTTCTGTCTTCTTAGGCAAAATGCTTGGAAACTGGTGAGACCGTGGCTATAAAGAAGGTTTTGCAGGACAGAAGATATAAAAATCGTGAACTGCAGTTAATGCGTGTGATGGATCATCCAAATGTGGTTTCTCTGAAGCATTGTTTCTTTTCCACAACTAGTAAGAATGAACTTTTTCTGAACCTTGTTATGGAATACGTCCCGGAGACCATGTATCGGGTATTGAAGCATTACAGCAGTGCAAATCAGAGAATGCCACTCATCTTCGTGAAACTTTACTTGTACCAGGTATACATACACTTATCTTCGTGAAACTTTACTTGTACCAGGTGTACATAATGGTTTCTTATGATGTTGTCTTAATCACATTTTCCTGGTATTAACTGGGGTGCTTCCAGATTTTTAGGGGTCTGGCTTATATACACACGGTTCCTGGTGTTTGCCATAGGGATTTGAAGCCTCAAAATCTTTTGGTATGCTCTTCTCTTTTTTTAAATGGAAACAAAAGTTAGGGACATTTGGACACAGAGATGAGACGTAAAATTCTCAAAATTCGCAGAACTTCTCATAATTTCATTTCACTCCAACAAAAATCATTTTTCAGTTTCAAGTCTTCAACTTTTTTTATCTACTCATCACTTAATTATTATTCAAACACAAAAACCAATAAAATTTTTACAAAATTAAAAAAAAAAAACACACAAAAATGAATACAACTTTTTCAAATTTAAAGACAAAGTAATAATAAAAAATTATATTCAAACAATTTTTTTAGTTTATAATATTTATATCCTTCTTTTTCTCTCTTGCTTTCCAAAACCCAATAAAGCATCTTAACTCAAACTATTTCATTACTATTGCTAAAAAAAAAGAGAACAACAAAACATCTTAACTCAAACTATTTCATTTCTATTTAAAAAAAAAAAAAGAGAACAACAAAATTTCTTAACTCTTTCCTTTTTAAAATAGATTAATAAAAATATAATGATGTGACTGGTTTTACTAACTATTCATGACTGGTTACAGGTTGATCCTCTCACTCACCAGGTTAAGCTTTGCGATTTTGGAAGTGCAAAAATGCTAGTATGTTGACCTCTCATTTGCAAAGTTTCACATGTTTCCTCTGGTTCCCATGCAATTTAATTCTCCTGCTGACCAATGATTTATACTTTAGGAATCCAGGTGTCTAGGATTTCAACTGGATGCTAACTTATCATTCTCATAAAAAGCTACAACATTTATGTGATTTCTCTGTTTTTTGATTGATTTGTAGAACTGTGGCCTATTATGCTATAATATGTTTGTTCATTTCAACTTTAATTGCAGTGACTGCAGTTTGGTTATGGCTTAGATATTGTTGAGAATGGTGTAACTACTAAGCGATATATTCTGTTGTCTGATGTCTCTCATTCAGTTTATGTCAGATTGCATGGTTTGTTTTTGGAAAATTTTGTACTAATATATATATATTTCTTACTATAATGTACCATTTACATGGAAGCCAGAGTAGGTTGACAGTGCTTTATAATAACAATGTCATCTTTTGATTTATTTTTGGTGGATCTTTGGAAAGGGAGGTTTATCAGCCATGACATTTATCAACAATTGGAAAAAGATTCATGATTGTTTCCCCTCGGGTTGTCTCTTTTCTTGGTCGAGAGAAGGGAGGGGACGACTATGTTTAAGGGTGCAAGTGGAGTTTTGTCTTTAAGCTTCATGCTTAGCTTACTTTTGGTTGTTTGTTCTCGGAAGACATGGATTGAGATTGCTTATAATGTTATGTTAGAGAATAGAGTCGTGCAACGTGCAAGCCTGGTGTGTCAACACCCCACTTGTTGTAGTACCTCAATGAGTTCTAAAAAAGTCAAATCTCTATTTTTTAGTTGACGTAGCATGTTTCTATGTCCTCCATATCACTGGTGTGTCTTAGTGTGTCAAAATATGAGCTTACAAATATATTTTTTTTCTCTAGAAAATATGCCCTTTTTTTTATTTGGTCTATTCTCGAAAGTAATGTTTCTGCCATTCACCCCAAATTTACATGTGATTAGGTGAAAGGTGAGGCTAACATATCATACATATGTTCACGATTCTACCGAGCTCCCGAACTTATATTTGGTGCCACAGAATATACAACCTCAATTGATATATGGTCAGCTGGTTGTGTCCTTGCAGAGCTTCTTCTGGGGCAGGTTTGCTTCTTCTTCCTCGTCCAAAAAAAACTAATTTAACTTTCCATCAGTCTTTGCAAGGTTGGTTTTTACCTCTTTCAATTGAGGGTAGGTCTTCCCTGACCTACTTTTATTATTTTTGTAGCCACTTTTCCCTGGAGAAAATGCGGTCGACCAGCTAGTAGAAATTATCAAGGTTCAGTTTTATTATCCATGCTTTTATGCATCCAATTCTTGAGATCTTGTCAACTTCTTATGTTTTGTCTACTTCCTGTGTACACGGGCTATGCCTATTTCATTCCTATCAATAAATTTACTCTTATTAAAAAAAAATTATGTTTTATCATACAGGTTCTTGGTACACCAACTCGTGAAGAAATTCGTTGTATGAATCCAAGTTATACTGATTTTAGGTTTCCACAGATAAAAGCACATCCTTGGCACAAGGTTTGCACTTTATTTCCTTCCAATTAATACATTTTCATCAGTTTAAGTTGAAATGTAGAGGCACCATCTGCCATTTTCATTTGAGTTTTTTGGCGATTATATGCCGTTCTTGTTTGACTTAGTTATAGTTCTGAGATTTGTTTACCTAAAGCCTTTAGATGTTGCAAAAATTAACTTAATTACTCTACTACCAGTTACGTTTTTCCTTCTTCAATATAACACATTGGAGTAAATTACGGCTAACTTTTAAACTGCTGGATTTAGGTTTTCCATAAAAGGATGCCTCCAGAAGCAATTGATTTGGCTTCACGACTGCTGCAATACTCGCCCAGTCTTCGCTGCACAGCAGTGAGTTCATTTCTGCCATTACTTTTATGTAGAAACATGACCACATTTAATTTTGGTGTAGCCAATGTGATGAGAAGTTAGTCATGGTAAATTCCAATAGATTATTCGATGTCAGTTCTATTATTTTATTGTATATGGAAATGTGTGTTATGTTCAAGCGTATGGACTTGGGCTTAGATGTGTGTTTGTGTGGGGGTGTGTGTGATCGATCTCCTTTTTGACTTGGAGCTTCTTTGTTATCACAGCTAGAAGCATGTGCGCACTCTTTCTTCGATGAACTCCGAGAACCCAATGCTCGCCTACCAAATGGTCGCCCATTGCCACCGCTTTTCAACTTTAAACAGGATGTATGAGTAATCTTTTTTGCCTATTTTCGTGGAATATGCTTGTCCATTAGTGGTTGGATTCAAAATGTATAAACCATTAGTATATGTTTATTCTTGCATGTCACATCTAAGAGAAAGTTGATTGTTTTATGTGCCTGTTAGTAGGTATGACATTTTTCCTACATGTAGACAAATTATATATAGATGGTAGGAACATGCTTTGACGTTGACTTATTGGATGATTGGGATGTTCAGCAACTTTTCAGTTTGATATGTTTAATTTGCAACAACCTTTTTTCCTGATTTCTCTATTTGGTGATTACAGTTGTCAGGTGCTTCTCCCGAGCTTGTGAATAGGTTGATACCAGAGCATGTGAAACGCCAAATGGGTCTAGATTTTTTGCATCCAGCCGGCACATAAGCGAGGAAAGTGATATGGGAATGCTTTATCTTCCACATAATGTGTGATGCAAGGAGGTACTATCTTTGTGTTGGTATCACCATGCATCAAGGCCTGAACCAGTATATCATTTCTTACTCTTGCCCTACCGAGACACGTAGATACATGAGTGTCTAGATAACTGCACTTGATGAGTTCGTTTCTACGATTTTGTCGCCGTCGCTATCCCTCCCACGGCCTACTCTTTCCAAATCTCCTTTCCATTTTGTTTCTGTACATGTTTGATAGTTCAGATAGCTGGAGATGGTGATCAGAAAGCTGCTAGCCAGAGGAAAAGCCAGGGAAAAGTGTATCTATATAGCTAGGAAGAAAGCCCCTAATAGAGTGGCTGAACAAAAGGGTGGGGCAGTCTTGCAGTTGGTTGTTGGATATTTGTTTTATTTTCATGTTGCTTCTGTTATTTATTTTGTGGATTTTTTTTTTTGGTTGAATTATATTTGCAGGCGAAAGATGCTACCTACTTGTTTGTACGAATTAAAATGCTATTTTTCTGTGTGCATTATTGTTTTTGCTTGTTCTATGCATTGAATATTGATTCCTTTCCTGAGTTCCATATCGCTGAAGGATTAATGTGTTGAAGTGATTACAGCATATATATATATATATATATTTTAAATATGGTTCAGTAGAAAATTGCCATCCATCAAGGATCCTATCATCCTACTTGACATCATGAGTTTGGAAATTCATTAGATGAAAAAATTTATACAATTTTTTATTATTCACACAAATTTTTACAAGCCATATATATTTTTTCTTTTATTTTTATTAAAAGAATAAAAAAATAAAATTATTTTAAAATGAATAAATTTAAAATAAAAATATTAAAATTAAAATATATAGATATGCGAAGGTTGAAAATGTTGTGTAAAACAACCCATTAAAAGTAATTTTGTCTATTCATTTTTTTTTATACAAAATGTATCCAATCAAATTTTAACAATGATGGAAATCAAATACGGACAAAATCTACGTGGCAGAGGAAACCCCTATGAAGTTAGGCATTGGAGTATTGCTATTTTAAGGTTTCTACACAATATATTGATTTAGAAAATAAATTTTAAATTTTTATAAATAAAATTGTGTTATTTAAATTATGTGGACAATGTACAAATTGGCTTAAAAATCGAATAATTTATTTGATATGTTTTTTACAACTTTAAAACGTAAAATAATATAACCTCGAGAGGAACGAAACTTAAATAACTTGCAAAAAAAAAAAAAAAAAATCGAAATTAAATATGTTAAAAGCGGATGGACTTTTTAAACTTCGAGGAATAGGATATCATATGCGTGGTAATGATATCCTATCCACTGCAGCTTACAGCATTTTGCAGGATAATTTTAAAATTTTAAATATTTTTAGAAAATATAAAAAATATCAAAATATTAATAATTATTTTTTAATTATTAAATAAAATATCAAAATATCTAAAATATCAAAATTAAATATCAAAATGAGTTTTTTTTTTTTTGAGCATCAAAATGAGTTAACAGCTAGCATCTTCCCATATGCATTGCCTTCCATTATTTAAAGAACTGGCAAGTGGATGAAAAGGAATGGAAATGTAAGATCGCAAAGAACAAATGAAAACGACGTCGTGGTTGGAACTGTGCTTGTACCCTAGTCAGAAACAACGGCAACGTATACAAAAGCTTGGCGCCAATGACGAACATTGAAGATTCCCAGACTCAAGCCACGTTACAGCTGTATCCTTTCCTAGTCAAAAGTCAAAGAATCAAACGGCTCAAACATGTCCACGAACATCTCGACCAGAAACCAACCGTACAACCCAACAACACAAAATGAACCGCCTTTTAAACTGAAAAAACCAGCAGACAACACTTCCCAAATCTCGAGCTCCTCACAATTAGACAATTACGATCCCTTCGATTGAAAACAATAAAACAATTGTTAGGTTCCCCAGGCAAGCGAGATTCTAGAAAAGGGTTCGCCTTTTTGAAGAATCAATGGGGGATGAACTTTTGGATCGTAGTATTATACTGTCAGTCTGAACTCTGAAGACTCTGGAAACGGCAGTACTAGGCTACCAAGAACGTTTTTCAGAACTTTTCTGGTTCTTGCGTTTCTTTAACTTTTGCAGTTTGTCTCCATGGAATGTGTAAGGCTAGGTTTTGGGTATTATTTCTTCCTTCTTAACTTCTTTTGGATGCCAATGATTGCCGCTGATACCGACAGTCTTCTTTCACCCAAGGGTGTTAACTATGATGGTATGCCTTGCTTTTTTCTTCTCTTGATATTTGTGCATTGATATCTTTTCTCTTTATCTGTGTTGTTTGTGCTGAACCTGTCATTTTTGGATGAAGCAGTTGCTGCTCTGATGGCGGTGAAGAGTAAGATGAAGGACGAGTTGCACGTGATGGATGGGTGGGATATTAACTCTGTTGATCCTTGCACGTGGAACATGATCGCTTGTTCTCCCGAAGGTTTCGTTGTTGCCCTGTGAGTGTCCCCCATTCTGCCATCACAGTTTGGCTCCTGTTTGGTCACCGAGAAAATTTCAATAAGAAAATGTCATATCTTTCCTTCTTTTCTCTACTATAATTTGAACCTTTGACCTTGGCTACATAAAGGCGCATACTTACCACCATAGTTACAAAGAAGGGTTGTTAAATAAAGTATACACTGGTTTTTGACATTTGGGAACTGAACTGAAGAATTGGAAACGGCTGTTTGTCTTCTTGTTTTTACCCCCTTGTGGCTTTCTTGTCAGCTTAAGAGTGGGTATGGAAGTAAAATATTGCTCATTGCTTCTTTTTCGGTCTGTGTGTCTTCTTCTTTTTTGGGAAGGGAGCTCCGTTACGTTCCAATATGAAGGGTTTATTGGCTAGGATGTCCTGTTTTAAATGCGTTTCTAATGTAACTTGTTTTCTATTGATGATGGTAGTGAGATGGCCAATATGGGCTTATCAGGAACGCTTTCGCCAATTGTTGGGAACTTGATTCATCTTCAGGCAATGTAAGACTTCTTGTCATTCTGCTGATTCATGGTACCAATAGATTATCTTTTACATTGCCTACTCAATAGTGCACTAAGCTATTAATTTTCACTTATATATATATATATATTTTAACTTAATATTTTTCAATATGGCTGATTTGGGACCTTCAATTATTGGTTTCAGTAACCAAGGCAAGAATGAAATCTCACAACGTATTACTCCTGACCATGTTGGATCATCTTTTAGATTGTAAATGTTGATGCAGTGCTTGCTGTAATGTATACGCCATGAGGTGTTTAATGTAGGCTAGGAGACCTGGTTTTTTCTAGAAATAACAGTAGTTGGTCTAATGTACAGATGATCATGTTCACAGTTCATTGGAGGCTTTGTTAAGATGTAAAATAAATGATAACATTTACATCTTCCCATCAGCTTATGTTTTTAAGACAAATAGTGATTTCACATGGTATTAGAGTATAGGTCCAAGTTTGAACGTTGACTTAACTTTTTACTGAATTTAATTAAATATTTCACGTGTTGAGCCTACTTATTGATGGAGAGTGTTAAGATATAAAACAAAATCTTACCTCTTCCCATTAACTTAAGTTTTTGGGATAAGCGGTGATTTCACGTGCTTATACTATAGAATGTGTTCTTTTCTATTAGTTGCTTGGTGAACTGAAATTATTGTGCAAATATATTTGATGTGTAGCTGCCAAAAGGATGGAATAAAGCATTCACCAATTGATTTTTTCTATTTCTTGCTGCAGGGTATTGATGAACAATCAGTTATCTGGTCCTATCCCACCTGACATAGGAAAGCTTTCAGAGCTTCACACTCTTGACCTCTCGGGTAACCTGTTTGATGGAGAAATTCCAGACTCTTTGGGATCTCTAACGCATCTAAGTCACTTGTGAGTACGCTCAAAAGATAATGCGGGCACCTGTAATCCTATTCATTTTAATATTTTGTTCTCTCTAAACATATGTTCTCTAAGCCTCTCCCATACAAAATTTACAGGCAGCTCAGTAGAAATAATTTATCAGGCCAGATTCCCAAAACTGTTTCTAATCTCACAGGTCTTTCATACTTGTAAGTGTTCCATCAGATTTCAATTATGCTCTCACATAACTTTCTTAAAAGGATTTTAATCATTTTTCACTGTACTGCACAGGGATCTATCATTTAATAATCTCAGTGGTCCCACTCCAAAAATACTAGCGAAAGGATACAGGTGAGGTGTTTCGTGATAAGAGGAATTTTTTTTTGTAACAATAAAGACTATTATATTTCCAGTCCATAGTTACTGCTTTTATGCCTAGTTATCTTATCAAGTGAGACTGTCCTACATCAATTGCTGATCAATTTGTCAAGAGCAAACACTTAACAATGGACTTATTTTACATACTTGATACTTGATGACTATTTCACCAGCTCCAACACTATTTCTTCTGGCTTCATAATTTGTTTTTCCTAGTTTCTGATATGTAAGTGATCCTATGCATTGAGCCGTCATTTGGGGAGTTTGTTTTGGACGCATGTGTTATTTTATCAGAAATAATTAAACAAGAAAAATGATGTTAGTGCCAAACCAATATAGTAGCAATATATATATATATATATGTATTTATTGTACGTATATTTATGCAAATGCTCTACTTACTAGAAAATCTATGTATATATATCCCAGAATGTTGAGCTCATCTATCAAAGCCCTTCTCTTTGTGCTCCCCAGTAGGAAGGCTTATTAATGGCAGAAAAGGCCAATCCTCCTCCAGGAGGGAAAAAATCTCGCATAGCATCTTGTGCTAGCAGTTGATTCTTTTTATTTAATTTTTCAATTGCAAGCATGCTTTCTTCATTTTTTGTTGTCAGTTCAAAAAATAATTTTTTTTTTCGAAATTCTTCCTGATATGGTATTTTGGCTGTTTGATGGTTTTCATATTTTTCATACAGTATTGCAGGGAATAACTTTCTTTGCACTTCTTCATCGACACAAGTTTGCATGGGTGTTTCAAAACCGATAAATGGTCTGTAGATGCAAACTGTCAAACACGTTTTGCCAGTGATTTCTTAAATTGATATGGATGCATGTGCATGATGATTTAATTTCAGATACAGGTTTATTTAAGAAAGTCAGCAGTCATCATCAGTGGGTGCTTTCTGTTGCCGTTAGCATCAGTTGTGCATTTGTGGTTTCTGTGATGCTGCTTGTCTGTTGGGTGCATTGGAACAGATCTCGGCTTCTCTTTACATCTTATGGTACTTCCTAAACTAAGACATTTTCCATCAAGCAAGTAGATGATAGGGATTGTAAGAAGTTATGAGGATTCATATTTGCTCATAAATTGATATTTTCAGTGCAGCAAGATTATGAATTTGATATTAGTCAACTCAAGAGGTTTACATTTCGTGAACTGCAAAACGCCACCGGAAATTTTAGTCCCAAAAACATCATAGGGCAAGGTGGATTTGGAGTGGTCTATATTGGACATCTTCCAAATAGGTCAGTGGTTGCTGTCAAGAGGCTGAAAGATCCAAATTACACGGGAGAATTGCAGTTTCAAACTGAAGTTGAAATGATTGGCCTGGCTTTGCATCGAAATCTCTTACGCTTGTGTGGATTTTGTATGTCCTCTGGTGAAAGGTTGCTAGTTTATCCTTATATGCCAAATGGGAGTGTTGCTGACCGCTTGAGAGGTGTGTTCCATATTGGCTTGCTGCTCTTCTCTCACTCTCTCTCTCTCTCTCTCTCTCTCTCTCTCTCTCTCTCTCTCTCTGTGAAGTACTTGTTCAAACTGGTGCTTCTTAACTGTAATTTGTAATATTTGAGGAAAGCTCAACCTTATAGTTATTTCAGAAAATGATCATCCCTAAGATAACGATTTGGATTATTTTATTGGAAACACATAATAGATATCTCATGCGGTTTCATTTAAAGCCATTTTGAATATCAGTTTTACGGTATGAAAAAGTCGATATCAATATGGAAACCTTAAGTTTTGTGGTTGCATCACATTTTCAAAATGCAAGCGGTTTAATGATTGATCAGTTAACAATATCTCATTCATGGTTTCAATCTTGAATTCCCTGGACTTGGAATCTATATCATCTATGCGCTCTTGTTTCAATAAAAGCTAAACCAAACTGCAGCTTTTCGCTTATTCCTCTTGCTGATTCCTATATGCTTGCCTCTTATTGGCAGACACTCGTCGAGAAAAGCCTTCTTTGGATTGGAACAGACGAATGAGGATAGCGGTTGGAGCTGCCCGTGGGCTTCTATACTTGCACGAACAGTGTAATCCAAGAATAATTCACAGGGATGTCAAAGCTGCAAACATTTTGCTTGACGAAAGTTTTGAAGCTGTAGTGGGGGATTTTGGTCTTGCTAAGCTGTTAGACCAGAGGGATTCACACGTCACGACTGCTGTTCGTGGCACAGTAGGACACATTGCCCCGGAGTATCTTTCGACTGGACAATCTTCTGAAAAAACAGATGTTTTTGGATTTGGCATACTACTTTTGGAGCTCATAACAGGACAAAAGGCATTAGATGCTGGAAATGGTCAAGTTCAGAAAGGGATGATTCTTGACTGGGTGAGTAGTTTTATTTTTCAGTACATTGTATAATCATGGCAGAATCATGTGAAATGTCTTATCTTACTGCATGGTTTACTGACTAATGAGGTGCATGAGTCAACACTTTTCGTCACCCGTATTTTGGATATAATATGTTGTCTTTATGGGCTTCAGTTTTTGCATAATTATCAGTTTCTAAATGAATAAATAAATTGAATAATTCAGGTTAGAACATTGCATCAGGAGAAGAGGCTGGAGGTGCTAGTAGATAGGGATCTAAGGGAATGCTTCAATGCACTAGAGCTGGAGAAAGTAGTAGAGGTGGCTCTGCAGTGTACTCAGTCGCATCCGAACCTCCGGCCAAAGATGTCGGAAGTTTTGAAGGTCTTGGAAGGTCTTGTTGAGCAATCAGGACAAACAGAGGATTCACAAGGAGGAACCAACCTTCGTGAGGCAAGGGCTTCTAGTTTTTCCAGAATTAACAGTGATGCTCATCAAGAATCTTCATTTATAATCGAAGCAATGGAGCTTTCTGGACCTCGGTGACAACAAGTTCAATTTTTCCTTCCAAGTTCCAACTGTAAATGAGTTTTCTACTTCATTAGAATGGATGCTATACACAAACTTCCATACTCATCTTCAATTGGCCGAAATGGTCAAATGGATTTTCCTCCTTGTTCTAAGATTGCAAAATGAGCCAAGACAGCCCATCTTAATTTCAAGATGAGCCGCCATCAACACAGAACATTTTTCAGTTACGTTCGGATGTTAAGATGAGTTGAGATAATATGTGAATAACATTATTTTGTGAGTCTCATTAAGATGAGTTTAACTTTCTAGGTTGTCTATGAAGTAGGTTGCGATGAGTTTAACTTTTTTTATGAGAAGATAATCTCATCATGATTAGTCTGAGATGAGTTGAGATAAATTGAATTTGGTTGAACAACTAAAATATAACCTAACTCCATAATACAATGTGATTATGAGTTTTCCAACCCATTTTCACTTTCTTAAGCTTTCTTTCTGATCAAGGCAATAATTGGGTAGAACCCCTGTATTGTATGATTAGAGTGCAACTGCACGCAACGAGAAAATTCTCTCATATTTTTCAATTGTTTGGCTATTAATATTGTTATGCGATTAGATGTTAAAAAAAATAAATAAAAAGTTGTAAGACTTACACGCAACTGTATAACTACAAATGAAATTATGAAAGAAAAATGAGTTTTGAAATTCCAACTTTGTCTTAATTACCGTTAGAACATGTTAAATGAATAAATATATTTTGCATCCTCAAATTAAATATTTTTCCTTTAAATGATTAAAATCAATATATTTATATATATGTACCTATTTAGATAGTGAGATGAGATGAGATGAAATGAGATGATTTTATATAAAAGTTGAAATTTGAATAAATATTATTATAATGTTATTTTTAATATTTGAAAGGCACATCGAGGCCTACTTTCGATTTTGAGAACAAATGATGAGAAATTTTTATTATTATTGTTTTGAAATTTAAAAAAGTTGAATTTTTTATTATATTTTATAAAAAAAAATTGAAAATATTATAATAATAAAAAGATATGAAATCATTTTTGTATTCAAAAGGGACCTAAAAAATTGTAACTTACTTAAGATTACAACTTAATTATAAATATTATGTCTCCTCATTTCTTTTTATTTATACTTGCATTTAGGTCGAAAGAGATGTCATTAGGTGATTTAGATCTCCTTTGATTATGCAGATAAGATGAGTTAAAAATTAAATAAAATATTATTTTTATTATAAGATTTAAAATATTTGAATTATTTGTTGTATTTTTTGTACTAATTTAAGAAAATTATAATGAATAAAAGAGAAGAAATAGTTTGTAAAAACTGACCTTAATAATTTGGGACATAAAATGCAAATCTGATTCAAAAAACAATTTTTTTTTTCTTTTTCGGTTAGAAAAGAAGGTATAGTGAAATAAATAAATTACTTGAAATAGAACTAATATTTCTTAAAATTAAATAACTGAAAATAATAAAATGAATCTGAAAAATGCACCCGTATTCTGGTGCTTTGTCCATTCAAGAATCAAGACGTCGCCCGAAAACCCAAACGAGCAGAAACTCGTTAGGACTCAATGGCGATGGAAGCGAAAAAACGCGTTGCACGGTTGCAGTAACAGTAATCCTCTGCTTCTCTCTCGAGAATGAAACGGAAGTAACGCATCCAGTCCAATTCAAGCCCTTTCTTCACCTTACCTCACACTCCCCTCTTCTTTTTTATTTTCTCAATGGAAAGAACTGAAATCTCTTGTTAACAAACACGCAGAGAGAACTTAGTACGGTTGTTGCAGTTGGTAATGGAGGAAAACCTTGATCTCCCATTTTTAATGTTATTTTATTGTTCAGATTTTCATATTTTAGCTGTTGGTTGGAGCTCTTTTTCGGGGTGTATGGTTTTTCTTGGATTTAGATCTGTATGTACTTTATCTTTTTCTAGGTTACTGAATTGCCTTGTTGTTGATTACCAAGAGTAGGTTTAGACACGTTATGTTTGGTTACATTTTCCATGCTCTTATTCATAGAAATCAATGTTGGTTATTCAATTTGATTCATATAGACTCATAATACAGCTGGTGGTTTTTGTGAGAAAATTTGGAAATTCGACGTAGTGGTGGAGAAATTTTTGTTTGGTGATGGATCAGGAGGAGGACACGGTACTAGCAGGTCAGTTTGATCGAGGGAGGAGTGAGAATTCGAGCAGTTCGGTTAATGGGGTGGCGTCTGAGTCTATGATTTCAGTGAATTCAGAGGAGAGGGATTCTACATGTGTTACTGGAGGAAATGGGGCTTTGGAGGCATTGGGTAGTGAGTTGGGGTCAAGTAAGGTGATAATGAACGGACACGAACAAGTAGCCAATCAGGAAGGCATTGATCAGTGTGGTGGCAGTGATGTACCGCATGAAGTTGATCGAGGGGCAAATGAAGATTCGAGCACTTTGGGAGGTGGGATTGTGCCTGAAATTGTAATTGTCATTAATTCGAATGAGGCTCTGGGTGTTGGTGGAGATGATAGGGTATTGGAAGCAAGAATTAGCGAATCGGTGTTGAGTAAGGTATCTACCGAAGAGGTGAATAAAACGGTGTCAGAACCAGAGAAGACTTCGTGTGTGATTGATGTGAAGTGCAGCAGGGGTAAAGGGTTTGGTGAAAATCTGGATGTGGAATGGGTTTGTAGGATTTGCCATTTGGGATCGGAGCAATCATCTCATGTGACGGTAAGGATTACTGGTGATGTTAATATGATGGATTTAATTCAGCTCGGTTGTGAGTGTAAAGATGAGCTTGGCGTTGCGCATGGTTACTGTGCCGAAGCATGGTTTAAGATAAGAGGGAACAGGTATTCGTTTCTCACCTTTTGTTTTGCTCAAATTTGCTGGGGAAAATATAATATGTTAGTGTTTGAATTTGAGCTCTTATTTGCAACCTTGACCGTCTTCTTATGTGATCTTTATTTTGATAATACTTCCTTTGAGGGTTAATGCTTGATTTGTCCATTGATTTTTTTTTTCATTTTTTTTTATGCTACGTTATGTTTTGGACTTCGAGAACAAGGTCCAAAGGCTGCCATTTGATTAAGATGTTGACCTTAAAAGATCCTGTGGCATGTAATTACAGTACTTGATATTCTCCCCTCTTATCTTGCCCTAATTCATTAGGCTTAAGAATTAGTGTTTCGTTATTCATTAAGAATGTCAGATCTAAAGGTGAAAAGTTGTTGATTAACCTGTGAGTAATTTAAGAAAGGCATTTGAAGGTGTTGAGATTGCATGTCATAAGGCTGAGTTTTTACGAACTATTCATTAGTGCTCCCTTTCATCCAAGATTCAGAATCTTGCTGTCTTTCTTGTGTTTGCTAATCTCTAATCTTAGACGTTGATCTTTAATTTCTGCCTTTTTCTTATTTTAAATTTTTTTTTGTCTAAATTTCCCTCTTTCTTTGAGTGGGCCTTTCTCGCTCATCCCCTCTTTAGTTTGGGTTTTGCATTAATTGGGAATAAGATCTGTTGCAGTGTCTTCATCGAAACACATAGTTGTAACGTCAAAACAATTCATACTTCACTGTAATTAGGATGAACTTCTAAATTGTGTAGTATGACTTAGTTTCTTGGAATAATTATGAAGCATTGAATTATACAGATGCAAGCATGACAGCATAGACTATGCTCATCATTGTGTAATGCTTCTTTTATGCTGATCACTGTGTAATGCTTCTTTCCTACTTTATCATTGGTAAAAGGGACATGCTTTCTCATAGTATCAATAATAGAAAGGCCTATTTCTACGTGAGGGGCTTCAACTCTCAATGACTCTTGTAACAGGTCTTGGGAAGGAGCCTCTAAATATCATAGATTCGCCACTTCTATTAATATTTAAGTTATTTGCTACTGTTTACTTCTGCATTTTTATTGCCATTATGTCTTCTAAGCAGAGTTCCATGTTCCATGTTGTATATAATGTATGCATGAAACCCTTCTACCACCTTTCAGTAATTTATAGTCAGTTGAAATGGATTTGTACATAAAGAAAATTTGTTTTCGTACCATTCTTGTCAATCATGCAATGCTCTTTCTACAAGTGTTGTCCTCTCTTGCACTTAATATACCTAGAAATCAAGATGTCTTCTATGTAATGCATTGGTCATGTAGTACAATAATGACCTGTTAATCAGATTGACACAACACTTGTGCACCCAAATGTGTATGAAGGGAGCAGTTAATAATTTTCTGAAATGAGCTCTGCAGAAAACTAATTTCTGATCAAGACTCAAGTTCCCGAGTTTTAATCTAGTTTTATGATTAACTGATATATCCTGAAATTATCTAACTTATGATGGACTCATGTCAAATTGCTTTGAACAAGAAGCTAGTGTTAGAATTCACTACTTACACCGATTCATTCTTTCATTTGTGCATACAGATTGTGTGAAATTTGTGGTAAGACTGCAAAAAATATTACTTGTGTTGGGGATTTCGGATTTTTGGAGGAATGGAATGCAAGGAGATCCATAGGTGGAAGTAGTAACTCCTCAAACAGGGATCGAGGATGTTGGTGGGGACATCCATTCTGTAACTTTCTGATAGCATGCCTGGTAATGGGTTTTGTGCTCCCATGGTCTATTCGTATAAATCTGTTCTGATATGGGTGTGAAAAAAGAAAAAAAAAAAACGCAAATGTTCTTCTTGAGCATCGTCATATTTCACGCTTGCATGGTGTAGCTTGTGCATCATGTGTTTCCGGCATTATATTGGTGTACACATAGAAACACAGCCTAGATAGGTCTTCGCATTTAGGTCCTGGAGATTTGAAGATTATGGACGTTGCCACCCTGACAACTTAGCACCTGATTGGGCTATTCCTTACTGCTTTGCTGTTAATGTGGCTGGTAATGCAACGGGAAATTCTTCCTCCTTTTTATACCGTATGTAAGTATTTAAGTTACGTCTATAAATTTCATTTTCAAGGCTGCAACATTGTTTGAGCCACTATATGTAGAGTTTCTCTTTCCTTTCCATCTTTTTGATTTTATATTTCCTTCTTGTTGAGAGTTTATATGTTCACCCATTGGAACTTCAGTTGTACTGGTTATATTTGCTGGGGATCCTCCATTAAAGACATGAAATACAATTTATAGATCATCAATACGTCAAAAAACAATTGTCTGTTTCCTTGTAGTTGCAGAGATTCTCTTTACTTCCCTGGACTCAAAATACTGTTATAGTTACAAGTATAGCAATCGTTTGTAGGAGAGGTATTAGCACAGCTGCACATCCAAGTTTTATGGAGGCCAAATAAGCGTGTGATGTTCCCCGAATTTGAATCGGGAAACTCCTTTGTAGGTATATTTTGGTACTTTCCCAACTCCTTTTCCTCAACAAGCACTTGTTGGATGATCCTGATTCTAAAGACATTGATCTTGTACATAATTACTTGGGACTATTACTCAAATAACATGGTATGTGTACGTGTTGAGAGTTAGAAACTTGGATGAAGTTGTCATAATGACAATGTTTTAAATATCGTACTGGTCAAAGTCTTAAAATAATATATTTCGATACTGATATCGTTTTGAAATAATCTATATATAAATAAATTATATATAATTACATATATATACTGTATGTAAAAATAATAGTTAATATATAAATAAATTATATTTTTAAATATATATGTAAATAGTCTAATTTGAATTAGCGTAAAAAAATAACAAAAAATAAAAAAAAAATAAAAAAAAAAGGGCAAAATCTAGTATAATTGAAACGGAGAATAAAATACTGGCCGGTACATTTGAAATATCTACCGGTACAAAATAACAGTTTTTCGATATTGGACAACTAGTCAATATGACGTATTTTAATTATACAGGCAGTATAATTACAAAATTAAAAACTATGCTTAATACTCTTCAAATACTGTTTTGATTTTCTCAATTGAAGTCAAACAAGCGGCAGAGCAAAACCCAAGAGCGGTGCTACATATTCGAAGATGTAGTCCGAAGAGTTCTCCTGAACGGCAGAAGTAGTTTTTTTTTTAATTATTTAAAAAAAAAAACGAAAGTGTTTTCATTTATATTTTGGGTATTTTTTATAAAAAAATCACAATATTATTAAAAAATACTTTCTTAATCATTAAATAAATAAAAAATAGAATTTGAAAGAAAATTTCGAGACAAAAATTCAGGGATAAATAGTATTTCTCAAAGAGCAGATATGCATATACCTGATTAATTCCATGCTTAATCTCTTCGTTTGCTCTGTTGTGTTTTGCGGCTTTTGCCTGAGCTTCATGGTACTCCAAGAATGTAGGAGTTCATGATTAACGACCCTTCACTCTACTCTACTCTACTGTGTGGGCTCGTTTCAACATTCTATTTGTTAAATGATATTTCAAAAATACAGTTATGAATTATGTAAATGCACATTGGTTTAAAAATAAAATATTAAATCTATTATTAAAAATATTAAATTTTTATATATATATTTTAAAATAAATGCACAGCGCCTCAGCAGATATCCTTTCTCCAGCTAAAAGAAACACAACCACCTGTCAAAGCCAGGCAAAAGATGAAGCCTTTGAGACTGCCTGAAAGTCAAAACACAAAAGATTTTTGCTGCACCACGACAGTATTTCGCCGCACTGGAGTGTGCACATTGGGCGGAAGTGGTTTCAACGGGCCTGAATCGAAATGATTGTATTTGTAGCACTAGCATCCATCCTTCTTACTTCGAATTTTCCTACCGTTTGACTATTCGCGACTCGTTCGAATTGGAGGCAGCGGACAAACGGTCAAAACCGATGTAGAAGGCTGGAAGGTGAAGGAAATTATTAATTTATTTATAAATATATATTTTTTATTTTTCCTGTGCTTTCTTCTGTTGTGTGCACAAGAACCATTTCAAAGTTCAAACCCTTTTCTTCCATTTTTTCTTTTTCTTGTTCAAAGATTGAGTCTACCGGAAACCATATCAAATACAACAAAATCTGATACAATGCGGGAAGAAAAGTCTGATATAGTTTTTTCTAGCTTGATTTACATTTACAGATTGTGTACATCAACAATAATTTATAAACAAAAATTGGAAAAAAAAAAAGAAAAAAAAGAGACCAAGACTTGGAACCAGATTTTCATCATTTAACAGTGGAAGCAACGATGTGAGCCCACCATTTCAGATTATTTTTCATGTCAATTTCATCGCTCAAGGTAGAAATTTTCCAGTTCATCAATTGGGTCTGTGACTTTCTTCTATCCAAAACCTCCCAAGCTTCAGAAAGATAAGGCCTTGAAGTTGCAGATTCATCAACAGCATCTTCTTCTTCCTCATCTTTCTTCCCAAATCTTTGCAACCCAGGAACGACAGAAGCCAAGCTTGAATTTTTATCTTCTTCTGAGAAAACAAAACCCAAATCCATAAACCCTTTTAGCTCTTCAAATTCAAGGGCAGACAGGCTCTTGGTTTCGCCTCTCTTCATCTTTCTACTACCTGTGACCTTCTTCTTGGACGAAACTTGAAGATCTGTTGGTTTAACTTTCTCTGGTTCCGAGATTTCTTTACCTGAAAGGATGGTACGGAGCTTTGGTGAGACAAGGACTGTATCTAGTGGCATAGAGCCACCATTGAAGCTTGCTTTGGAGCTCAGTTGGTCGCTCAGGGACCTTCTAAGGAGGGTTGGGACGCGAGAAATCTCTGGCTTTTGCAGGTTTTCTTCAATTCCATGATCTGTGTTTGCTTCGAAGTTCAACGAATTCTGTAGATTTGGGTGTTGTTTGTTGAAGAGTTTGAGGCCGAACCAGTACAAATCAAAGAGCTCTATGACCTCCTCTGGGTGCATCGATGGCGGCTACGAAGGAAAAAAAGATAAAAGATTTTTATCCCTTGCAGTTTGTGTACAATAATGAATAAGGACCCTTGTATATACATATATACTGAGGTTTTGGAATACATCCATTGGTTCTAAACGCGTTTTGTATTTGGGGTCAAAACATTAATATGGTGCAGAAGAGAGAAATTGCGTGTGGTAATACATGGATATTAGTCCGGAGATTACGAGATGAAACCTGATAGAAATATGACGCCAAACACGTTTGTACTGTAATTGTCTTTTAATGGCTGCAACATATTAATTAATTATTATACGACTCTGTGCCACTCACTCTGTGATTATAGCAGCAAATTAGACCAGGTTTTGACTCAAAAATGAGTTAAATTTATTTTAAATTTATTATTATATTTTTTTAATTTTTTTATATGAATATAAATTTTAATAAATTTTTTAAAAATTTTGATATATATTTTAAAAATTTTAATTTAATTTTTTTAAATTCTTAAATAATAATAATATTAAAAAATAAATTAAATTTATCTCAATTCATTTTATTCTTGAATTCAAACTATACCTTATCATCGTTGGTTCTTTTTTTTAGAGGAATCCTGGTCTAATTTGCAGCCCGAACCCCCTTCTTTGAAGTATCTGTTGTCGCTGGTGGCGGTGGATGACACCGCCCACTCCATCGGAACCAAAGGGAGCCGGCGACTCCACTCCTATGACGGCGAGCCCTGACGACCTCCAGTGTGTCTCCAGAGACTTTAAATCCGAAAATAAGTCCTACACGCCCACTACTCCCAGCGATAACAAGAGTTGAGTGAGACTAAATTTTTTTTAAAAATTCATATTCATTTTATTTTTTATTATATTTTTTTAATTCTGTTTTTTATATATTTTTTATATAAATTATAAAAAATTAAAAAATAAGCTGCCAAATACTAAGTACAGTCCGACCGTATCCAGCGTCGCCCACCATCTCGAAATTTATATCCGGGGATCGGTCGGGCTTTTAATTTTTAAAAAACAGCCTTCCAATCATACAACAAACACGTAAGCGGTTTTTACCAGACTAAAGTTACATTTGCGTTTCACCTGGTCATTTCCTTTTTTCAACCTTTTTCTTTTCTAAGTTTTCTTCTTCTTCTCTTGCGTTTGGCTATCGATAAAAACTTTGGGAAAATTTCATCATCTCTCCCTTTCCTCCACTCTCTTTATCTCCTCTCTTCGTTATCACCGCAAGATATAGGCACATATTCTAGATGTGACTGGAGGATCTTGAAGCTGATCTCGAAGAAAGGGATCTTGAAGAATGAGTTAAAGAAGTTGAAGTGCTGATTTGCTTTGAAGTAAACGAGGAAGTGAGGGCTTTTTTGGGCACAAGAAATCTCGATGGAAACCAGACTACCTGCTGTCCGAAGTGTTTCTCACCCATTTTCTTTCCAAACCGTATCCCCCAAAACAGAACTTACAATTTGCTCTAATTTTTTTCTTTTACTTCTTTCTTTCCAAGTTTTCTTCTTCTTCTTTTGCTTCTTTTACCCAGTTTTCATGTTATCAAATTCAAAGAGAGAAAATTTAAACTTTTTCTTTTTATCTTTTGTTAGAGAAAATCTTCATGAACCAATAAAAATAAATTGATTTGGATAATTTGGGAATTGTATGGTTTACTATATTTAAGAAACTAGAATTGTTAAGGACGTATTCTGCAGTCTTGTTCACCGAATCCCGTACGGTAGTAGCCTGCAAAACAAGAACAAGGGGGGTCGGGATCCGGGATCACTCCGACGATCAAGTTAGTGTTGGGTAGAAGATATACGATAGAGGGAATAAGAGAATCTGTGAGCGTACTGTCTTTTCGTCATTGGTTTGATGTTATTTATAGGTGTCCCCTTGGAAGGAGGGTCTGTGTGACGAAAATGTCGGAAATCGGGACATCACTCGACCGTCATCCTTGATAAGGAAACCTGGTCTGATTCGGTCGGTCCCATCGCATTAATTGAGTATCCCTCCAATTAATGCTCAATTAGATCCTTTTGGAAAGGGGCATTAAATGCCGCTGTATCTTTTGTCAATTTAGCAATTAATGGTGTATGTTTGTAGTATCTCCGCATTAAAGGGGGGGGGGGAGATCTGTAGACCGGCGGCTGTCTGTCGTTCATAAATGCGGGAGTGATCTTGATGTGAGATGGGTCCAGGAGATATATCAGTACGTGAGCCGTCGTTCTGTCCTTAGCGTGTTCTCTCGACCGATTTAACCACCTCTTGCTCGAGTCGGGATAATCAGGGACTTGGCTCGTTCCCGGTTTCGGTCTCCCTAGTTGGATTCGGACGCTGTGTGGTGGCAGGTGCAGATAACGGGCCTTGGGCCTGATAACCTTGTGGGCTCGGGTTCTGGGTGAGTTGGACACCCTTTCAGTACCCCGCGAGTTTTTATCGAAGGCACTTCGATGGAAATTCCAAACGTTTTAGAGTTAGGGTCTTCCTTCCCTTTGTTTGCACTGTCCTTCAATACTGGGCAGTGTTCCTGCTGGCATGTCGCTTCGTTTACCGACCGGACTTCAGAGGGACGATTCGAATTCTGATCAATTAATGTCGAATCGTGACCCGTCATATTCCGTGTCAGGCATTTAATGCAGTTCAAAATTTAATTGTGCCGTCATTCCGATTCCCGAACCGTCAGCGATCCGTTATTAATTGGCAAGACGCACGCGCGTGACCATCATTAACTGACTTGTCATTTCGGCGCACGCTTCTCACCTTTGATTGGTCAGTTCATGGCGTGCTGTCTGTTTCCAAGAGTCACGTCTGAGGTGACAGTTTCGGCGTAGCCTAGTTTCCCACTCGCTTAAGTTTTGGCTTCCGGGTATAAATTACCCAGGGGTCTTGTCACTGTCCTTGCTCCGTTGTTTGCTTCCTTGCCATTCTATTGCCCTTCTTTCTTGCTTTTGCTCTTCGTTGTCTTCTCTGTTCTTTCATCGCTTTCTCTATCCTTTCTTTTCACTTGTCCCCATGGCTTCTTCTAACCCATGCCCTTTCTTCGTCGGCAATGGTTGGACATCCACAATGCAGTCCTCCGATGTGGACACGCTTAGGAAGAAACACCGTGTTTCCTGGTGGCACACCTTGAAGGCCCCGGGGGATGGAGTTAGGGCTTGTGAGCGCGACGGGAGGGCTCAGAAGGTCGTGCTCTTCTCTCTTATGCTTTCGAAGGGTTTACGCCTTCCCTTCATTCGGCCCGTTCGGGAAGTCTTACATTTCTTGGGTTTGGCCCCCGCCCAACTCATGCCGAACGGGTGGCGTATCCTGTTGGCCACTTGCGTGGCGTTTAGGATCGTTCTGTGTGGTAAGAACGATCCCTACCCCGACTTGACTGCTCGGGAGTTCTTTTCGTTGTACCGGCTCCTCCGTCGGGACAGGAATGTGGCTGGTTTCTAGATAAAGCCGAAGTGTAGGTTGATCCGAATGGAGGAGAGGCATTCGAGTGCCCGAGACTACCACAAGAGGTTCTTCTTCGTCTCGGGCAGGGAGTGGCTTCCTCCCTTTCCCAACACACATGGAGATCGCCCTCACAGCCCAAGAGACCGAGGGGGTGAATGCTGTCCTCTCTTGGGGGGCAGAGGACTCCGACCGGCTATGGTCCAACAACCTCCTCACCAAGGAGAACATCGAGGAGTTTCTGACCCGACCAGACCGATCTTATGCCGAGGGTCAAAGCTTCTTCAGCGTCCCGGAAGAGCCTTCAGTCTCCTCTCGCAAGCGAGCCTCTGATCGGGAGGTAGAAAAAGAGAGGCGTACCAAGAGCCGAGCTAGCGAAACCACTTCGAGCCGGGGTACCCATCCCAAGAAACAGAAGAATGGGAAGAGCCCACGCGCCGAGGATTCGGACGGTCGGGTTGCCCCCGCGGACACACCGGTTCACTGTCCCGAGGAGGCTTCTTCAACGTCGTCCTCGGATGGGCTTCGGTTTCTGCAGACCGAAGGGGTAAGTGCTGAGGCCGGGAGGCTGGTCATGGAAGCCCAGATCGAGGCGGCTGATTTGGCAAGGGTCGACTCCTCAGATGGAGAGGAGATAGACCGAGCCTTTCAGGAGGCTTTGGATCGTGCCGCTGATTTGACGCCGGGGGCCATGCCCTTTGCGCGGATCTTCCGACAGGAGTCGGAGGATCAAGTCGCCAGGGTGAATCGATTGCCCACCCCTCCGCCTTCATCTCCCGAGCGTCACTTGGATGCCTCCGAGGGAGGAGGTGAAGTTTTCGGTGAGGCCGACTCTGAGGGCGCTCGCGAGGAATTCGATCAGCAAGGGGCCTCGGATGAAGGAGACCGGGATGAGGCCGTTCCCGAGAGGTCGAGCGGGTCTAGCATTCCCATGGAAGGGAGCGATGCGGAGGCCTCAGACGAAGGCGACCGATCTGGCGTCGAGCCGGATGCATCTCCTGAACGGCCACTCCCGACTTTCGAGAGGGGGTCGACTTCGGGGGTCGATTTCGAGGATGTGCGCCCATCCTTGGAGTTGGACGTTCCACCCCGAACCCCGTCTCCTTTTCGATTCCGAAGTGGGGTCGCGGTGCTTGGTCAGCTCTTCAGGTCGGATTCAGAAGAAGGAGGTGATCAGGCCGGTGGAGCTGGTTCAGAGCGGCCCTCCCGATTTGAACAAGCAAGGGCAGATGCCTCCGTCCGAGTGGTCTCGATGTTGGAGCCTCTGCTGACTCAGGTTTGGCTGGTAGACTTTATCGAATTTTGCATGGTCCTTTCTTTCTAATGCTTATTTATAAAAAATAAAGTACCTATACATTACATATAATGCTTCTTCTTTGCAATCCTTTTCGAAGAGCTTCTCCTCTAGAATTAGTTTTTCCAAAATCCTAATTTAGTTAAGGCATCATGAACTGGGTAGAGTCGATTCAGAACCACAACAAGTAGAGAGGAAGTACCTTTGAACCGAGTGAACTAAGAGATAATATCAAAAGAGAGTTGGTTGGCCTTTTGCTGCGAGTCCCGGCTACCCCAGATTGCGATTTAGAGTGCTGACCAGCAAGAGAGGACCGGATACATGCCCTTAGCACTCGAGGATGTAATTGTCAGATTCGGATATGATGGGTTAATGGAACGATGACCTTCAGCACTTGAATGGGAACAAGAAAATGAATCGAGTCCTTTGTATATGAATTTGGCTTTCGCTTTGCAATTCTCCTGTTCTTCTTCTTGCGGTTTGTGCGGTTAGAAGTTTTTGTCTGTTTTGGTTATTATCAACGTTATGAGTGTGAAATATGAGGGGATGCGATGTTTCGAGTTTTAACTTTTGACAATTGTTGCCATATCACCACGGTTAGGAATCTTCCGATAGATAGCGGTATTAAGGACAACTCTGCAAGTAAGTTATCACTCTTGCCGTTTGACGTCCTAATGATTTATTTTCTTTCTCGAATTTTTCGGGTTTTTCAAATAGCAGAGTTCAGATGGACTGAACAGCTACTTGGCATTAAAGTTCATCCTTTTATTTTCGACTTTTTTGGTATGAACGATACATAAGATAGGTTGATTCGGCTTTTATATATTATAGATGACCAACTCGCAACGCCTCGCAAAGGTTGCTCTCATTCTCAATCTGTGCAAATGGAACAAGCTGTGGTAGCTGGTTTGCTTGGAAAGGAAGGTGTCAACTCGATCAAGTACAAACTATTCAGGCCTCTCACGTGTGTTGTGGGACCCACTGGAGCAAGGGAAGACTTTCTAAAAAAATATATACAACCTCTTGCTATTCACACAACCTCTACATATCATATTTTATTTTATTTTATTTTTATTATATATTTGATATATAAATAATGAATTAAAAAATTAAATTAGTATAAAAATAACAATTTAAAATTTAAAATTTAAAATTTAAAATAATTAAAAAATAATAATATATAAATGTTGAGAAATTGTGTAAAAATTCCCATACTTTCCATGCCAACACCTTACACCTGCATACAAAAATACCATGCGCAGAATATTCTCTTGTGCCAATATTATATCTGGAAAACGGATTTCTCCATCTGACTTATCTTTCTACGTATGTACGAACTTTTTCACACATGCATGCCTTTCAATTTTTTATATATTGATTAAATAAATTTATTTAATATCTCTATTTAATTATTTTTTAATTATTTTATAACATAACATTAAATAATAAATTAATAAGTAAAACATAATAAATAATCTCTAATTATTTAATACCACATTATAAAATAATAAAAAATAAAAAAATAAAATAATAAATAATATTACTCATATTGTTTAATAGACATAAATATTTAAGAAAAAATTTATATATAAGTCTATATACTATATATTATATATATTTTTAATTTTTTTCTTTATAAAATATTTAATATATAAATAATGAGTAAATAATTTAATTAATTTAAAAAGAATAAATTTACAAAAAAATTGTAAAAAAAAAAAATTATAATAATGTGTGATATATAAGTTTATATATATATATATCATTCCTCAATATTTAAATACCAGAAAGTCAAATTTATAGCTAGCCTGCACAGGGTATTATTGATACATGATTACTTGTATAATTAGCTGCACAGAACATGCCAGCTATTAGGTCTTCTCTCTCTTTAGCTTTTATTTAGAGTTAGGTTGAGTTTATTTTAATTTTTTTAAATTTTTATATAAAATATAAATTTTTATATATATTTTTTAAAGTTTAATATATCTTTTTCAAATTTTAACTCAATTTTTTAAATTTTTAGATAATAATAATAATATTTTATTTAATTTTTAAAATTATCATAATTCATCTTATCTCAACATCAAATTCAAACGATCCTTAGCATCTATAGTACCGTTATAAAGAGCATTTTTAGTAACGTTATAAAGAGCAAATTATTTAGTGATCAGAATATTTTGTGCTTACCTTCCAAGAAAGAGTAATTCTAATCATAAACCACGTAAATCTCTGACTCCACACATCAACTACATTGGCTTTATTTGATTTTTTTTTAAACAACTCATTTAGACTACGGCAATATATCTCTCTCTCCATCTCTATCTGGCAATATCTCTTTTCAGTACATCACTTTGTCTGACTCGGCCAAGAAAGGATATTTTCGGCGATTCTTACATCGAAGGGCGGCCAACAGCCAGTCAACTACGAGGCTCCCCGAGTTCCTATTCGTTCTCATCAGTCACAAGCTCCAGGAGATACTCAAAGCCTTTAACATTACCGGCGATCGTATCAGACTCCTGAGGTCTCCTGAATCCACGTCCCTTTGAGCTGCTCAACCATGGCTGCGGTACAAAAGCATAGAGATAATTCCTCTATTTCTTCTCTTCACGAGGTCTCCCAAAGTCTCCCCGATTGGCACTCTCTCGAAAAAAAAAAATTTCTTCGAAGGCACTCACATACAACGATTTTGGTATTCGATGTGCGTATTCGACGACCACTGCTGTGTTTGTTCATGAAATCAAAAAAAAAAAAAAAAAAGAATAAATCCAACCAGTAGTGGATTAAACCCTTCTCCAAAACTGAATACACAAATCAAACCCAGCCAGCTAATACACAAATCAAACCCAGCCACTGGTGGTTGTTTCAAATTCCGTTGAACTTGAACCTTGGTTTTGTGTATTGCGAGGCAAAACTACAGAACGAGCCGAAGTTCTGCACCAACAACAGGAGTTGGGCTCGAAGGTTTTCACACAAAGAAGAGAATGCTAAGAGGAAAGGTCGGGCACGAGGGGTTGCTGAGAACCGTGACGTGGGCAAACCGGATTTGCCACGTAAGGTGTGTGAAGTAGGAAACTTAATTTGGCTTATAAATAGACTTTTTCTTCAAGAAAATATTGACTTGATTCGGCATATTTTATTGGAGTACCCCTCGACAAGGGACAGAGCCTTCTGGAGAAGGTTAGCTAGGACCACATAAGCACGAGCAAGTAACAAGTTTTAGATAGCATGAATGCATTAACACCTTTATTTTTAAAAGAAATTATTATAATATACAAGTGATCATTGTTAAATATTATTCAAGTCAAATGACACAGTAGAGCATATAAGAGTGGCTCCATTCGCCTCATATGCTCCTATTTTTTGTTGAAATGGATGGTTCAATCACCAACTCCTGTATGTTGGGTGGCGGCTTTCGCTTACGATTCAAGTTTGAATCGTCATCACTAACACCTCCTCCTCCTACTTCTTCGTGCTCCACAAATTGTCTTTCTCTACCATGATCCTCTGCCTAAATAGTCTCTTGAATCTTAGCCACAAGTCCACCTTCAATGTAGACATCTCCTTCTCTCTTATCCTCATAGACCAAGCGACCTCTCGTCCCGTTGTAGTACTCGACAACGATACTAGGTAAACTTTTATACATCTCTATAATTAGTGGTGTATTTATGTATGTAGTATATATACGCACAAAAACTGTTTGACCAAATTCGATTACTAAAATGCAGATTGCTTTCTCTAAGGTGAGGGGTCTAAGTTTGCAGATGTAAATTGCTTAACTTCATATCGAGCATGAACAAAATGCGGATCGAAGTCTAAGCTTTTATAGTGCTAGAAAATCTCTTGATGGAGTGACAATTTATAGAGATGGTTCCTTTGGATTGGTTCAGGGGAGACCGTAGATTTGAAGTCGTCCTCCATTTTCTTATTTCTTGTTTGGAATTTAACCTACTTCAAGAATGCAAAACTTAAGATATTTTGGGACGTCCTTCACTATAACCTTGATTGCCTAAAGGAGTGGGAAAGATGTAGAAGAGTGTGTCTTGTAATTCAGGGTTATTATAAGATAAATTAACTATTAAAATTTAAAGTTGGGTACAACTTGGATTTAAAGAAACAGAAGACATATGTTGCAAGTAGTGAATAATGATTTATGTCGCTTAGTGCTATATTTAAACAGTTTTCTTGTACAAATACAGGGTTAGATTTATGTTGCGACTAGCGCGGGGGGACTCGATTGATCTGACTCTGTATTTCTTCCACCGCATTAAATTGAAGTCACGATATACGAGTGTAGATAGTTTACCATTTGAACTGTTGATATCTGGCATCCTATTCTAAGCGAGAGTTACAATACAAGTGATTGAGAAAAAATTGTTACAGATTGGACCTCTTAACAAGATCACCTTCAAAAAGAGTAAGGGACACTCTTTTAAGAAGCTAGGCTTAAGAAGAAATGGCACGTTGACTGATGTTGCTACTAGTACTATTGCCCTTGCTCTAAGACATCCCGTTAGTTGAGTTACTTTGAATCAGGTAGAGGCAGTGGTGGACAGAGTGGTACAACGCTTACTAGTGGAGTTCACTCAACCCCTCGTGACTAAACTTGAGGATTTGGAGACATAGATGAAATATCTAAAAGAGGATTTTGATCTAATGGGCAAATAAGTGGTTTTATTTAGTATTTTATTTTTATATGTTTATCGAACAATATTATATATTTGGGATGTAATTAATATATGGTTTTTATTTTTAGTGATAATTACCTTTTTTATTTATTATTTTTCTCATTTTATTTATCGTTCATGCCAATAAAATAAATGACATTTTGAAATTAATTAACTAAAATTAATTTGTGTGTTTATATATATTCTAAATGCACCGTCACTATAAAAAAATTGCTTATTTGAGACTAGTTATTTTCAGCAAAATGATTATTTCTAATTAAAATGAGTTTATTTTCATTATAAATAGTAATTTTCATCGCAATTATTGATTGCAAATGCCCTTTTTTTTGTAGTGCGTAAATCATAATATATAATATATACACATTTTTTATATTTTGAAAATGATAAAAAAAATTAATGGAAAAAATATAAATACAAATTAATAGAGATGAACAATTCTTACCTACTTTCCAACCTATTTATTCGTTCGAATGAATAAATGTGACATTCATACTCGTTTGAATGGTATTATTGATGTTTGGACAGTCTTGCAACCTTTTGGTCAGATTTTTCGCTAAGTTACTCTTGTTCAAACAAATACATGTCCGTTCGAATGAGTTTTTATTTTTTAGACGATTTTTTTCATTATTAAAGATCTAGTTTGAATGGATTTGTATCTGTCTCAACGAATTTATATACTCAACCAAGTTTTGAGATTAGATTTAAGTTTCTAATAATTATTTTTATGGATGAAATTTAGTTTGTCCTTGACAAATTTCGTTCTTAAAAATAAAATTTTTTATAGTGTATGTACCTCGATTTTATTAGTTACCCTCGTTTACAACGAATGTTTATATTATAACACAGATCTACAAAGGGAGCATATGAGGGTTACAATAAAATTCCAAAACCAAGCGATCATAAAGGAAATAAAATGAGAAAATTAATAATTGATCAAGATTACATAGGGTCAATAAAGAAATAAAGGACTAGAGTTGACGTCGAAAGGTAAGAGCAGTACCTACATGATGATCTAGAGCATGCAAACCAAGCATATATATATATATATATATATATACACACACAACAAATATTAGCGGCAGCCTGGCGGTATACAGGAGCTGCACTCCTGTTTTTAGAGAAAAAAAAAAAGATGTAAATATGTGCTGTTAGGTTGCAGCACACAGGAGGCTGCAGCCTAACATAACTCATATATATATATATATATATAATATATATATAGTCTGATTTGAATTCAAAATCCATCTCAACTCATTTTCATTTTATCATTATATTTTTTCAATTTTTCATACAAAATACAAATCTCTATATACTTATTTCAAATTCTAATACACATTTTTCAAATTTTAAAATAATAATAATATTAAAAAATAAATTAAACTCATCTCATCTCATATTTAAATGTAAACGAGACCTTAAAGAAAATAATGCTTAAACTTTAAAATATAATCTCAACCATCAAAAAATTGATCAGGGTCAGGTTTTCGTATTAAAAAATAATTTAGATAAACCACATTTAATATACTCTATCTCACGTATTACTGTTTTTATAGAATACTGTTTTGAGTAATATGTGAGATAGAGTACTGTTTTGAGTGTGATTCATCGCAAGAATTTTTGGTATTATATCAATTTACAACAAGGAGAGAATCCGATTCAACACTATTGGAGCAATTAGAGGACCTAAAGATACCACAGAGCAAGAAGGCCGACTAGGATCGCCTTTGGAAGTGCCTTCAATATTTAATTTGGGGTGCCAAAAGGAAGAGATATCCATTTTACCAAGATTGATCTCTTGGCACGGATGGTGTCATGGTGATTTTAGAAATGTTGATTAAGAGATTGATCAAGTTTCTGTATTGTATCATATAAACCCATGCTATATATGGAGAAATGCCATGGTTGCAGATTCCCTATATATGTATGTGTGTATGTATATATGTATACATATATATATATATATATATATATATATATCAAAGACCCATATCCAAAGCATTGCATCCAAACCTTACCCGAAAAGCAAATCCTTCGTGGAAGAACTAATATGCATAGGAAGAACGTGCGACTACGATTTATATGATCTACAAAAAATCACGTATAGAGGAATCTTGTCAGCAATTACTTACAAAAAGAAAAGGATGCACATTACCGCTGGTGAGTCTCTCCTTTCATCTTTCATTTTTTCCCCCTTTCTAAGGGCTTGGTTGGTTTATCTTCTAGAATCTGAAATCCTTCAGTCTAAATTATGTATTTATCTTCTCATTACATGTATGCCCTAACTTGAGCCTAAATGTATTTATTTTCTCACACACACAGAGGCTTAAATTAGATTTTAACTTTAGGTTTTTTGTAATGCGTTTGGCTAGTGGGAAAGTTGTAGAAAGTGAGGGGAAAATAGATTTACAGAGGTTTTTGTTGGTCCTTTTTTAATGACGTCAAGGAACTCTTCTTAATTTTGAACTATATGCTATTAAACTAACCTTCAGATAATATACACATGTTAACGTAACGTTTTTTACTTAGTTTAAATTGAAGAAATCTTTTAATTGATAAATTATTTCTAGTATAATCTTCTTATGCTTATTTATAATGCCAAGGTTGTCGGATTCTATTTATTCTTAGTTTTCGGTTGATTTATTATGCTGATCGAGTGATTGAATGTGTCAGTCCTTCTGGTGATGAACTTGTTGGTGACAGTTTAGATTCTGTATCTGCCTTGTTAATTTTGGTTATTTACCTTAAGGATTTGTAAGAACATTATTTTCAGATAGTCCAAATGATCAACTGCGTGAGCTTGAGCTTAATATCATTTTTCTTTCTTCTGTGGTCATTATATTGAGTATAAACTTCAATGAGTTTTTCTCCTATATGAATTGCAAAGAATGATGTACTCCATTTGTTTTAGTGTCCAGCAAATGACCTTTTAATTGTAACTTTATTTTATCAGAATTTGTAATTGAATGATGTAACATAAGTTTGGTGGCTTAACTATTCACTGGATTAAGCTGAAGCACGAATGAACTCACTCATAGTTGTACACTGTTTATTTAACTTTTAATAAACTTATTTAGATTTTCCTGTTAAACTTAGGTAAGTAGAGCATTGAGCAAAATTAATCCTTAGCTACTTCTTATTAAGCTACAAGCAAAAGGAAAAAATAAACTCCTTAAATTTCACTTGTTATGATCTTCATTTTTTAGTCTAAGCTTGAATGGGTTGTCTGAATTTCAACCTTCAGGGTAAGCCAAAATGCAGGTGACCCATTATGTTAATTGTGTTATTCTGAATTTAATCTCTAACTTTGTCTTGAGGATGCAACTTTGTCTATATTATTATTCTAGAATGCAAATATATTAACACCATTGATCATTTCTTGTAGAATGTAAATAAAGTAATCAAGGAAAATACCTCAAGAAGATAGCAAAACTAGTAGGCCGGATTTTTCCACTTCACAAAACTCTATATGCAATTTCCTTATGCACACCACCATGTTATTCAAACTTCAAACGTCTACAAGGCTAGACAGGCATCATCCACTAAAGCTTTTATTAGGCGGCCTTGCATCCCAAATTTCTCTCCCTATATGAGGATTACAACTTTTGTACTCTCTATAACTCATGGCTTTGCAAAGTTGTCCTCTGTAAAGTCATGCACCCCCATAGGAGGACATTAATCTTTAAGAGTCAATTTAATCTCTCTCTCTCTCTCTCTAGGGTGTAAAGGAGTCTGGTAGGTGTATAGTCATGGATTCTTCAATATATCAGATACAAGAATGTAAATTTATTATCCAGATACTAAAATGATTGCGTATATGTGTTTATGGCTTACTCTCTGGGATAGAGAAATCCCATAATCCCATACTCTATCAACGAAAAGATCCGAATGGAGTGCTTTAAATAGGACTCAAGTAATTCATATGCATCCCTAAATGATCTGGAATCATAGGATTCGCACTGTATTTTTTAACCAAGTGTCAAGTTTTTGCAGCGTTATAAGAGAGAGAAGTACTAATTACATAAGACTTGTAAGATTTTTAATGTGTGTGTAGATGAGATCATAAGATAGAGAAATACTAATTATTTAGGGTAAGATTTTATCCTTATTTGATAAAATTTTCCATCCATGGTGAATATCTAATTGAGAACATCCCCATCCTAATTTGTTGTCTCCTCTTCTTCATATTTTATTATCTTACCTGTATAGGTTACTCTCATGGCTGCCTAACTTTCGGATAGTGTCATATACAATGAATAGGCAAATTGGTTGTTGCTATTACATTTGCAGCTACTTTTTTTTTTGACTTATTTAATTATTGGCTTATGCCACAATAATTAATTATAGGTGAAAGATAAATATGCCAGGCTAGAGAGGATAAATCCACAAATTCTCTTTTCAGATGGACTTGCAGGTAATTTTGCTCATGTAGCCAACAGAAAACTGTATGTTTGTATTGTTATTTGCATAAATATAGGCTGGAGAAAAGCCAACAGCAAAATCCTGCAGTGACAATAGGAAAAGGGTAAACTTAATGCAGTGAATGAAGCAATCATTGCCCTTTATATGTTTCCCACTTTGGTTCTGATCTGTCATGTTATTGGTGAAGATTACAGAGAGATTCAAACCACCACAAATGGGCATTTCAATTGGGAAGACAGTGATGCAGCTATACACATGTATAATTCTTACTGATATAAAAAATGCTCCACTTCAACACCATAATAATTCTTACTGATATAAAAATGCAGATAGGTCCATGGAAATAAGACCCAGAAAATTTGTAATGGTGATGTTTGATGCTGATTATTGAAAACCTTGCAGAAAGACCCGCTGTTGCTAATACATCCATTGGGGAAGGTGGAACATTCAAAATTTTTTGGGTTTGGAACCAATCTTTAGGGATATATGTTCAGAAACGCATGTTTAAATGAAGATATGATAAGACTATAACAGACTACTCTGGCTATAGAGATATATGTTAAGCGATATCAAATGCTTGGATTTTCTATCTCACTTGTCATTCTTTGTGAGTAGGATTATTCCTTCATTTTGTTAATGATAATGACTGGGCTTTATCTAATGGCTTCTCATGCCACTGGGCTTCACCAGCTTTAGACTCTTTTGTATTACATCCATACTTGTACCATGTATCTACTTTTTTTTTCTTACAGCTTTAGACTAATTGCTAGTAATTTTTTTTGTGTTTTCAGGTTACTACAAGCCAAGTACGATTTGTTCATGGAGAGATATGATTGTTCTTTGAGTGGGTTAAAAGAAAAATATGTTCTTTATGAAGAGTGATGGAATTTATGAGACTTTTATGCATAGTGAGTGCTAATGATTTGCTTTCATATTCACAAGAAAAAGTTCTCAACCCATAAATTATGTGGACCTTGTTTTTTAATTTTTTTGTCATTCCATTATGAATCTGCTTGTCCGAGTTAAGTTTCAAAAACTAGGGAATGTTAATCCAATGTTAGAACAGGGTTTTTAGTTACAATGCTAGAACTTCTCACAATATCAAAAGTATCTCCAAGTCTATCTTTATAACTCAATCATACAGTAGCTTACAAGTAAAGTATGCATAGCTTTAAAGTTTAATCAAATAGGAGTGTTACACGGGTTGTTGCAGTGTTTCGGTGTGTGAACATACCTAGAGAATATTTATGTGATATAATTTATTTAAAAGATAAGTTTTAAATTTAAATTTTATAAATCAAATCTTACTATTTAAATTTTACATTGTGGTTGACTTTGAGAATTAAAAAAAAAATGTTCATGTTTGCAGCAATTGAAATTAATGCAAAAGGCATCCAGTTTTGAGAAGAAGTCAAAAGAAGAGCTGAAGAAGATAGCTTTGAGATCATGAAGAAAAGAATTTTCAAGGAATGATCATGGCATGCTTAGGAAATTTTAGTTATCCTATATTCAACACTTGTAAAATAATATTGATATATTGTAGGATATTAACTTAGAGGAAACTATCATGAATTTGAATTTCAGCCCTTTTCATTAATGTATGGTGTTTGGGATGTTTAAACTTTATATATATATATATAATTGTTCTGAGTATAAGTTATTTCTGACGATTTAATCTCTATTTGTGGTGATCAAATGTCGTCGCAAGAAGTCCTATCACTATGGCTTTTAGAACTTGCGCGGGAAATTGTTTTTCCTCACCCAACTATTGCGGCAGCATACTGGCAACGAGAGATGAGCCGGAAATACTTATTTGTGGCAAAAGTCCCCGGTGACTTTATGTCATCGGAAAAACTTTTTTTTTAATTCTTAATTTTTAATTTTTGTAGTGTAATACACAAATCAAATCCAATCATTGGTGGTTGTTTCAAATTCTATTGAACCTGACCCTTGGTTTTGTTTATTGCGAGGGATGATCAGAGATGAGTTCTAACCAAAATGACAGAACGAGTTGAAGTTCTGTACCAACAACTATAGTCAAGCTCGAAGTTTTCACACAGAGAAGAGAATGATAAGAGGAAGGTCGGGCTCAAGGGGTCACTGAGAACTGTGATGTGGGAGTTTGCCTCGTAAGGTGTGTGGAGTAGGAAACTTAAATTGGCTTATGAATAGACTTTTTGTTCAAGAAAATATTGAGTTAGCTTGATTTTATATATCATAATGGATATAAACCCTCAACAAGGGATAGAGCGTTCTAAAGAAGGCTAGCTGAGACCACATGAGCATGAGCAAGAAACAAGACTTAGATAGCATGAATGCATTAACTTTTTTCTTTTAAAGAAATTATTATAATATACAATTGATTATTGTTAAATATTATTCGAGTCAAATGACACAATGGAGTATATAAGACTAGCTCCATTTGCATTATATGCTCCTCTTTTTTGTTGAAATGGGTTGTTCAATCACCAACTCCTATACATTGAGTGGTTATTCTTGCTTACGATCCAAGTTTGAATCATCATGATCACTAACACCTCCTCCTTCTTTTTCGTGCTCCACAAATTGCCCTTCTCTACCATGATCCTTTGCCCTAAATAATCTCTCGGATCTTAGCCACAAGTCCACCTTCAACACAAACTTCTCATTCTCTCTTATCATCATGGACCAAGCTACCTCTCGTCCTGTTGTAGTATTCGACAATGACACCAGGTACATTTTTACACAGCTCCATAATTAGTGGTGTATTTGTGTATTTAGTATATATAGGCACAAAAGAAGTTTGACCAAATTTGATTGACAAAATGCAAATTGCTTTTTCTGAGGCGAGGAGTCTGACTCCACATATGAAAATTACTTAACTTCATACTGAGCACGAAGAAAATTTGGATCAAAGTCTAAGCTTTTCTAGTGCCAAGAAATCTCTTGATGGAGAGACAGTTTTCGGGGATGGTTTGTTTGGATTGGTTCAGGGGAGTCAGACTGTAGATTTGAAGTTGTCCTCCATTTTCTTGCTTCTCGTTTGGAATTTGGCCTACTATAAGAATGCAAAGCATAAGATATTGTGGGACGTCCTTCACTATAACCTTGATTGGCTAAGGGAGTGGGAAATATGTAGAAGCGTGTGTCTTGTATTCCGGGATTATTTTTTGATAAATTAATTATTAGAATCTGATAGTCAGGTACAACATGAATTTGAAGAAACACAAGATCTATGTTGTGGGTATAAATGAAGGATGATTTATGTTGCTCAAGGCCAAATTTAAGTAGTTTTCTTGTAGAAATACAAGGCTAGATTTATGTTGTGGGTAGTGCAGGGGAGCCCGATTGATTTGGCCCTGTATTTTTTCTACTGCATCAGATTTGAGTCACGCTAGGCAAGTGGAGATAGTCTACCATTTGGACTATCGATATTTGGCATCCTACTCCGAGCGGGGGTTACCTTGCAAACAACATCTCCTTCAGCAAGAGCAAGCGACACTCTTTGAAGACTTCGACCTTAGGACAAAGTGGCATGTTGATCGAAATTGCTACCAGTACTACTGCCCCTACTCAAAGACAGCTTGCTAGTGGAGTTACCTTGGATCAGGTGGAGGCAGTGGTGGACAAAGTGGTACGACGTTTGCTAGTGAATTTCACTCAATCCCTTGTGACTAGACTTGAGGATTTGGAGATACGAATAAAATATCTAAAAGAGGATTTTGATCTAATGGGAAAATAGGTGGTTTTATTTAGTATTTTACTTTTATATGTTTACCAAACAATATTATATATTTGGGATGTAATTAATATGTATTTTTTTTATTTTAGTGATAATTACCTTGTTTATTTAGTATTTTCCTCATTTTATTTTCCGTTCATGACAATAAAATAATTCACATTTTCAAATTAATTAACTAAAATTAATTTGTGCATTTATATATATTTTAAACGCACTGTCACTATAAGAAAATTGCTTATTTACGACTAGTTATTTCTAACAAAATGATTATTGCCAGTTAAAATGAGTTCGTTTTTGTCATAAATAGTCATTTTCATCACAAATAATGGTCACAAATGCCCATTATTTTTGTAATGCATAAATCATAATATATAATATATACACATTTTTTTTTATGTTTTGAAAATGATAAAAAAAATTAATAAAAAAAATATAGACAAATTAGTAGGGATAAATAATTCCTATATAATTCACAACCTGTTTATTCATTTGATTGAATAAATGTAGTGTTCGTACTCATCCGAATGATATTATTGATGTTCGGACAGTCTTACAACCTTCCCACTAGATTTTCCTGCCAAGTCACTATCGTTTAGACAAATAAATGTCCGTTTGAATGTGTTTTCATTTTTTAGACGATTGTTTGTCATCACTGAAGGTCTAGTATGATCAGATTTGTGTCCATCCGAATGAATTTATAAACTTAACCAAGTTTTGGGATGAAATTTAAAATTCGTTTCTAATAATTACTTTTAGGGAAAAAATCTAGTTTACTTTTTAACAAATTTCATCCTTAAAAGTAAAATTTTTTGTAGTGTACATACCTCAATTTTATTAATAACCCTAATTTATAATAAAAGAATATATTATAACATGATATACAAAGGAGGAAAGGGTTACAATATGTTGAATCCAAGATTTCAAGTTTCGTATTTACGTGTAGATTTTGATGATAACAAATAAATTCAAGTCTCAATCTCAAATTATCTACGCAATGGAGTAAAACGCACATCAAGTACAAAAGAACAAGTCTACAAATGAAACTCATAGATTATTTTTGTACATCTCTTGATAAAATTCGAAATTGGATTAAGGTTCAAAAATTAATCTTTTATCATAAAGCATTAAATTGCATTTTTTTATACATGACATAAGTATGATATATGCATGACATAAAAAATGATTTAATTTGAAAAATTATATTATACATATGCATGACATATGCAATGATCTCATTAAAAACTTTATTTTCAAAAATTATATTTTACATGCGCATGACATATGCAATGACTTCATTCAAAAATTTGAATTTTGAAAATTGAATGACATATGCAATGACTTCATCAAAATTTGAATTTTGAATTTGAAAAATGATTGAGTAGGACTCATTTGCCTATAAATAGCTCACTTGTGTTTTGCAAAAATCACAACAACAAGAGCTTACACATCATTTGCTAAGTTTTGTATCATTCTTTCAAAACTCTCATTTTCTCTTTTATAAAGGTTTTGAACCTTAATTCTTGTTCTTTTTTAGAGAGATATAAGTTGTGGTGTATTATTTCTATCTCACTCATTGAGAAATATACTTTGATAAAGTACCCACTATTAACTATTGTATTAGTAAGAGAGTGTGTATAACTCTTGTATGTGTAGAAAGTGTTCTACACAGGGAATAGTTGAATCACCAAGTGTGAGGTGATTGGAAGTGTAAGTGGTGTTCTATATGGATTCTTTGGAGCGGTGCTGCTCAAAGGTATAATAGGTTTCTATCTCCACCTAAAGAAGATTGACTAGTGAATTTGGGATCCTCAAGGGGTAGTTTAAGGCGAGAACGTAGGCAGTGAGGCTGAACCTCGTAAAAATACTGAATTTGTTTTTTCTTACCCTACTCTTTACATTTCTTACTACTTTATATTCTGTTTATATTTTATATTGTGTATTTGATTTATAAGTGTTAATTTTTATAATATAACTCAATTCAACCCCCTCTTGTGTTAGTCATCTGGGCAACACCATAAAATCCCAAAACCAAGTGATCCTAAAGGAAATTATAAAATGAGAAAATTAATAATAGATCAAGATTACAAATGGTCAATAAAGAAATAATGGACTAGAGTTGATGCCAAAAGGTAGGAGCAGTACCTGCATGGTCTAGAGCATGCAAACCAAGCTCCATATATATGCTTAGGCAATTAAACTTGAGAAGAGAAACTTACCTGCGTGTTGCCCAGGGCTCCAAATGAGTTGAGAGTATAACTATCTACTAAAGTATCACTCTCTCTGTAAACATGTTTAAGACTAAAAGGAAAATGATGCTTAAACTGTAAAATCTTATCTCAAAAATCGAAAAATTGATAGGGGTTGGGTTTTGATATTATATCAATTTACAACAAGGAGAGAATCCGATTCAACAATGAGTTCAGAAATACTTAATTGATAGCAAAAAGCAATAAAAGCTTTCAAAGCTGATAATTCTGCTAGAGTATTAGTATATATCAAAGTCCAAAAAGCAAGAAAAACCAACAATATTGGAGCAATTAGAGGACCTAAAGATACCATAGAGCAAGAAGGACTAGGATTGCCTCTGGAAGTGTCATCAATATTTAATTTGGGGTGCCAAAAAGAGGAGATAACCATTTCACCGAGATTGATCTCTTATCACGGATGGTGATTTTAGAAATGTTAAGAGATTGATCGAGTTTCTATATTGTATCATATAAATCCATGTTAGTTTAAGATTTTAATTTATGGGATCCTTGATTATATACTTCTTTGTTTTGATTAAAAGTGCTGTTCACTTTTGATGGAGAAATGCCATGGTTACATATAGATTCTCTATATATGTATGTGTGTATGTGTGTGTATATATATATATATATATATATATTTCAGAGACCCATATCCAAAGCATTGCATCCAAACCTTACATGAAAAGGAAATCCTTCGTGGAAGAACTAATATACATTGGAAGATCGTGCAGCTACAATTCATATGATCTACAAAAGATTGCGTACAGAAGAATATTGTCAGCAATTGCCTACAAAAAGAAAAGGATGCACTTTATATATTGTATGGTGGCAATTGAAATGGGAAAAATCTTATATATATGGAAGTCTTATAGCTGGCTAGCACATATGTATATATAACCAGCATTTGATTTGTCATTAATTTTTATTAAAATTGATGCAGTTTTTTATGTTTATTACACTACTTTGTGTTTACATGTTTTGTTTTAATTACCCAACTATATTTAGTTGCAAGTTTTAATTAATTTGTAATGGGACCTTTCGTTCATTTATGATTTGAGTGTATCCAAGAGTCTACAAAAGTCTGTAATGTGAAGAAGAAATACAAAACAATCTCTTACTGACATGGGGTTGAGTTTCTTCTTCATTTTTGTTCTGCCTTCTCTGTTTTCCTGCAATATCAAAATAAAACCAACAATTGGCATCAGAGCTACTTCGATTTGAAAAGGGTGATATGGCAGCATCTAGTTCATCTCCCACTATTCCAATATTTAGTGGAGAAAACTATGATTATTAGAGTATCAAAACAAGATAAACATCTAGTTCATGTCACTTAATATTTGGGATGTGGTTGAGAATGGGATCACTACTGCTGCAGAAAGAGCCTCAGACACAAACCAAAACAAGATAAACAAATAAAGGGATGCCAAAGCATTGTTTACTCTATAACAAGCTATCAGTGAAGCCAATTTTCCATGATTGATGAGGGCCACAACTTCTAAGCAAGCTAGGGAGATCCCGCAACAAGAATTTCAAGGTAATCTCAAAGTCAAAACTATTAAGTTTGAAGGTTTAAGAAGGGAACTTGAGAATCTGAAAATGAAAGAATCTGAAAATATAAAAGACTATTGTTTTAGGCTTATTGAGATTGTAAATCAGTGGAGAGTTTATGGAGAGGAAATAACTTATGCAAGAATTGTTCAAAAAATTCTCATTAGTCTAACTGAAAAATATGATCATATGGTTGCTACTATTGAAGAAACCCAAGACCTCTAAACTCTTTTAGTCACTGAGTTAATGTGTTCACTATATGCCCATGAATAAAGGATTGATAAAAGAGGTGAAAGTTTCTTAGAGAATGCATTTCAATCTAAGGTTAGCTTGAAAAATCAGAAACCAAGAGATTTTAAAAAGAAGTACAAAATGGAACAAAATGAGGAGAAAGTTCTCAAAGAAAAGGAAATTCAAAAGGAGATTTTCCTCCTTGTGGTATTTGTAAAAAGAAAAATCACCTTGAAAAGGATTGTTATCATCAAAGGAAGCATCAATGTACTAACTGCAAGAAGTTTGGCCATGTTGAAAAGAATTGCAGATTTAAGAACAAAAATCAACAAGCCAACTATATAGAAGAAAATGAGGAGCAATTGTTCCATGCAGGTCAAGCTACTGTTGAACAGAAAAGTACAGAATGGTTCCTTGACAGTGGTTGCAACAATCACATGACACCAAATGAAGGTATGTTCACAAAGATTGATAGATCTGTCACAGTAAAAGTGAAGCTTGGAAATGGTGAGTTAGTAGAATTAAAAGGAAAAGGCACAATCACTTTAAAAACTAAGAAAGGAACCAGATTTATTAATGATGTTCTTTTAGTTCTTAGTCTTGATCAAAGTTTATTAAATGTTGGTCAAATAATGCAAAATTGATACTCTTTAGTACTTGAGAAAGAAGTGTGTACTATTTGTGATTTAAAACATCATAAGCAAGTTGTGGTAGAAGTTAAAATGGTAAATTGTAGGAATTTTCCCATACAATGGCAATATCAAAAAGCTATGGTTGCTAAGCTTGATGATACAACTCTTTGGCATCGAAGGTTTAGTCACTATAACCTTAATGCATTAGAGTTTTGAATCAAAAGAATATGATGAGTAATCTGCCACTACTTGATTCTAACATGTCTGTATGTGAGGGTTACATGTTAGGGAAGCAACACAGACAACCTTTTCCTAAAGATGAAGCATGGAGAGCTAAAAAGGTATTGGCACTTGTTTACACCGATGTGTGTGGTCCAATAAGAACTTCTTCTCTGAGTCAAAATAGGTATTTTATACAGTTTATTGATGATTTCTCAAGAATGACATGGGTTCACTTCTTTAAAGAAAAGTCTAAAGTTTTTGGCATTTTTAAGAAATACAAACTTCTAATTGAAAACCAAAGTGGCAACAAGATAAAGACATTGAGGAGTGACAGAGGAACATAATTCAACTCAAAAAAGTTTGATGAGTTTTGTGAAGAAGAAGGGCTTGAACATTAGCTTACAGTAGCCTATACTCGTCAGTAGAATAGAGTTTCAGAAAGAAAGAATAGAACTATGATGGAAATGGCAAGATCCATGATGCTTGAAAAAGGACTTCCAAAAGGTCTTTGGGCAGAGGCTATTAACACATCAGTTTATTTGCTTAATAGATGTCCAACAAAAGCTGTGCCAAATCAAACTCCAATAGAAGCTTGGAGTGATTAGAAACCTACTGCAAGTCACTTAAAGATTTTTGGTTGTATGTATTATATTCATGTACCATCATAGAAGAGGCACAAGCTTAAAGAGAAATCTGAAAAATGGGTTTTTCTAGGTTACAGTTCTCAATCCAAGGGATATAGAATTTATAATTTAGATTCAAAGCAACTTGTGACCAATCGAGATGTTGGATTCAATGAGAAAGCTAGCTGGAACTGGGATGAAGAAAAAGTCATTTATGAATTAGATCCTATACTAGAAGTGTTAGATTCAATGTCTCCAACTTTTGAAGAGAAGAGATAGAAGAAGAAGAGAATGTCACTCTAGCTACCTCATCAAGATCTGAGCATGAAACTCCTTCAACAAAAATATCTTCACCTGAATCTCCACCAAAAAGGTTAAGATCTTTGGCTGAAATTTATGAGTCATGCAATTTTGTTTCAATTGAACTTCAAAGTTTTGATGAAGCTGTGAAAAATAAAGTATGGATTGATGTAATGGAGGAGGAGATTAGAATGATTGAAAAAAACAAAACATGGGAGTTGGTGGACTGTCCTGATAGTAAAAAAATTATTGGGGTTAAGTGGATCTATAAAAGAAAGCTTAACTCTGATGGTTCTTTGAAGAAATGTAAGGTAAGACTTGTGGCTAAAGGCTACTCACAGTAGCTTGGTATATATTATAATGAAACCTTTGCACCTGTTGCAAGGTTGGACACCATTCGAATCATTTGTGCCTTAGCAGCTCAAAATAGTTGAAAAATCTTCCAACTTGATGTCAAGTCAACTTTCTTGAATAGAGTTTTAGAAGAAGAAATTTATGTCAACCAGCTAGAGGGATTTATAAAGGAAGAAGGCAAAGTGTTTCAACTAAGGAAAGCCTTATATGGGCTTAAACAAGCTTCAAGAGCTTGGTATGACAGAATTGATAGTTATTTCAGTGAGAAAAAACTCATGAAAAGTAAGAGTGAGCCTACACTCTATGTCAAAGCCCAAAGTGAAGGTATTTTGATTGTCTCTCTATATGTTGATGATTTAATTTTTACTGGAAACAATATAAAGATGATGGAAGAATTCAAAAGAGATATGATGAGCACTTCTGAGATGAGTGATTTAGGACTTATACATTATTTTCTTGGAATGAAAGTTCGTTAAGAAAATAAAATTTTTATTTCACAGAAAAAGTACTTAGAAGACATGTTAAAGAAGTTCCAAATGTTTGGATGTAAACTTGTTGCAACTCCTTTTATTGCTAATAAGAAATTAAAAAATGAAGATGGAGCTAAAAGGGTTGATGAAGGCATTTATAGAAGTCTAGTTGGCAATATGTTATATTTAACTGCTACTAGACCGAATTTGATGTTTGCTGCAAGTTTGCTATCCAGATTTATGCAAAATCTGAGTCAAATCCATCTTTGAGCAGTTAAAAGGGTTCTAAGATATATGCAAAGGACCATGAATTTTGGAATTTGGTACAAGCCATGTTCATAGCCCAAATTGACAGGGTTTTCAGATAGTGATTGGGTAGGATCACTATATGACATGAGAAGCATGTCAGGTTATTATTTCAATCTAGGAACAAGAGTTTTTTCATGGGGTTCAAGGAAGCAACCAATAATTGCTCAATCAACAGCTAAAGCTGAGTATGTGGCTACTGTAGGGGCTGCTAGTCAAGCTATTTAGCTAAAGAAAATCTTGGAAGATATGGATGAGAAACAACTAGAACTAGTTGATATATTTTGTGACAACAAGTCAGCTATGATTAAAAATCCAGTTTATCATAATAGAATAAAGCATATCTCAATTAACTATTATTTTTTGAGGGAAGCTGAAGCAAATGGTGAAGTTAATTTGAAGTTTTGTAGCAGTAAAGAACAAGTTGCTGACATATTTACCAAGGCTCTTCATAGAGTCAAGTTTCAATTCTTTTGAATGATTCTTGGAATTTCAAAAAAAATGCATCAAGGATGAATATTAAAGTTGATGCAGTTTTCTATGTTTACTGTTTTGTATTTATATGTTCTGTTTTAATTACCCAGCTATATTTAGTTGCAAGCTTTAATTCATTTGTATTGGGACCTTTCGTTCATATATGATTTGAGTGTATCCGAGAGTCTACAAAAGTCTATAATGTGAATTTCAATAGACAAGAAATACAGAACAATCCCTTACTAATGTAGGGTTGAGTTTCTTCTTTATTTTTGTTTTGCCTTCTTTGTTTTCCTGCAATATCAAAATAGAACAAACAATTTTTGTCATTCAAGTTAAACACATATTATATATATTTAAGTAATTATAAAATAAAATGATAAAAATGACAAATTACGTACATATTAATTATTTCAATCATCTTTAAAATAAAATCCTTACTAGAAAGACAAATATAATTTGTTGGTTTAGCAACAACGATATGGCTGAGCCGGTGGCATGAAATTACATTAAAATATTATATGCGCGGGTGAATGGCAGGGCAATTCTCCTTTGGCAAAACAGAAAGTTATGAATGCATGATAATGATGCATGCGCATGATGATCTCTCTCATGCGCGCGGCTCTGCCAAAGGAGAATTGCACTGTTATTCATCAACCCCACAGATCGATCTGCATCCATGCATGCTTCACTTCCTTTTTGCCACAGTAATCGGCCAACAATATTGTGGCCTTTTTATCCTATATGCATGATTCGCACCTGCATTTTGGATATGCCCGGCGCCGGGAAAGAAGAATATAGCATATTCCAGCACAATTCCTATCCTTTAAAGAGGTTCCAATATTCTCTTTGCTGATCCATGGCCAGCCTCGATCGTGGTCCCAGTTCGACCTTCCCTCTCACCATCACTGTTCCTCTCTAATGAAGACGAAAGTGCTTGGCAATAATACTAGTACAATCTTCATCACATCTTGATCAAGTTTCTACGTACGTATTTACTGCTCATTTTCAAGCTTATTAATGTGTTTGCGTGTATATATACATATTCTATATATATATACATATTCTATATATATATATTATATATATATGCTCATTGCAGTTGCATTATTATACCAGGATTTATTACATATCTCTTTCGGATGCAGAAGCAAATTAATTTTCACGTTCGTTCTGCATATTTGGAGTAACGTAGGCATTGCAAATATCCAGTCTGCAGAACGAACGCGAAAACCCACACATGTTTTCTTTGCTCTAAACTGGTCTTAAAGTCATGTGCATTAATGCAATTAGAGAAAAAGATACTTGAAAGATCAAAGCTATGTTAATGGAAGGGGGACCATGATGGCTACAGAAGAAGTGAAGACATAAAGGGAATGATGCTCAGCATATGCTGTCGAAGAATAAATTGTAGACAAGGTTTTAGATTTTATAAGATGAGTTAAAATCATAAATTTTTACATATGCCACATGATTGCGTTTAATTTCATGGAATATGCACTTGTATTGTGCGGATCGAGCATGCAGAATATATAAAAAGAGGCCAGAGATCATATTGTTTTTCAAAGACAACCAGATCAGATAATTTGAATGGTGGGAAAGGAAATGATCCTGATGGTAGAGATCAAGAATAACAGTGCGATTGTCCCTTGGCGGAAAAGTTGGGCATGCATGTGCATCAGTACTGCTGATTTCTGCCAAATTAAAGGAGAAGTGCCTTGCAATTCAACTACTACCTTTCTTCTTTATCATCGCTTAATTATTAAGCACACATGCACTACGTACGTTCTCGATCAAGGTACGTACGTACGTGATGTAGGGGCCAGAAAACAAGAACATATTAAGCGTAGCCCTGCCTTGCTACTTAGCCAACCAAGCAACAGGTAGAACAGTTAAATGCAACTACATGCGGGTACGTACCTGCAAAGAAAAGCATCCAGCACGTACATGTACATTTGGAAACCAAATTACCAACCATACTCCAGTATCAAGCCAAATATATATCCAACCAAGCAACAGCTATAGTAGTTGAATGCAACTACATGCGAGCAAAATCACTAGTGTGAAATTATTTTAAAAGTTTAAAGTGGTGAGAAAAATTAAATTTTCTCATTTATTTTATATTTTAATACTCTTCTTCAACAGTAAACCACATCATTTTTTTTATAGGTGATTAAATACGTAAAATATTTAATTAAAATAAAATAAAGTATAAAGTCAAAATTCAAAATTCAAAATCAAGACCTTTGTTTTGATATCACACGAAATTATTACTTGATCCAAAAATTTAAACTTATAAAAAAAGATAAATGTTATTATTTATTTTATATACAAGACGGCGTGTACACATTTGCAAACCAAAGCAACCAAACTCCGGTTTCAAGCCAAATATCCATGCATGCGAGTAAAATAATCCTCGTTTAGAAAACGAATGTCGACAAACCCCAAATAATTCTATTTTCTATAGAATCTGGGATACCTTGGGAACAACTTAACCTTTGTTCTAATGATTCCTATTGTTTTCATCGATCAATATAACCGCCAGTTTCCTTGCTTTACGTGATCTATAGAACGTACGGCGGCCGGTTAGTTCCTCTCCCTCCAGTAATAGATGGTGGCAGCAAACCTTGAGTCCCTTCTTCTGGAAGGGTGACGATGACTGATCTAGTCCCCGAGGAGCTCAAGTAACTTGGAAGCAAGTATGCTGCCCTAAGAAGGAGGGCGGCTTGGGTGATAATTAAGACTAGAGAGCTGGTCAAAGGCTGCCATAAACAGATAATTATTTTATCATTTTTTTTTAAAGAATTACAGAATAAGATCTTCGAGGTCGACCCGGCAATATGGGCGATTCTTTCACGCTTGAAAGCTATTATCATTCATGATTTCGGGGTTGCTTTTGTCTTAGGTTAGTCAAGCTTATGCACACGTCCAGTTCAAGAACCCAACAGTAAATATATATATCACCTAATCACCAATAACTTAGGCAGGTATGATTTGTTATGACAGTAAGATTTTGGGATATAGCAGATACCGGTGACAGATTTAGAGACCTTTTGAATTGGGTAGCCGGCGGCGAAGTGCATATATCTGCTCCGAAAAGACGTTAGCATATAACAGAAAAATATAAACAAGCAACGAGAAAATAATTATACAGGAAGACAGTGTTAACCTCATAATTGCTGAACTCATTAACAACGTATACACTCTTATATAAAGAGATCATCGTGCGTATTGGGTTGAATATCAAGCAAAAATTAAAAGTGAGCATTGCGTCTCTTTGTGTGTGCAGTGACTTTGAGAACTAATTATAACTTGACTGATGTCTAATTATATAGTCATCATGAATGCATCAAATAATATAGAAAAGCAAAGAGTATTTCTGCATATATTTAAAAACGCATGCAACTAATTAGCGCAGTAAGCATGTGGTTACCAAGTGAATTCGCAGTACACTAAACATGCATTAATTGAAAAAAAAAAGGATCTTTTACATGGATGCCAAGTGCACAGGAATTTGTTGATCATTTAAGATACGAAGAAGTGCATTAGAATTGTTGAGCAAATCTCCTTTGGCAACCAGCACTAGCTACTACTCGTCATCGGGGAAAACCTAAAAATTTTATCTGTAAATGTTGTAGTGTGAGTACAGCTTGCCAAGAGGAGAATGCTCGGTAATTCACCTGCACTGCATGCGTTAATGCTATAGAGTACTAATGATCGATCATCACAAACCATGTATATTTATTCTACAAGATAGGACTCATTTTGCTCTGTAGTCGATGTATACGGCCTAGTCGAACAATAATTGAAGGGTCACTCACTTTATTCCCTTATTCTTAACGCATCCACGTACAAAACCTAATTTCATCAGTACTGAACCGTCGGCTGCGTTTGGGTCTTATATATTAAATTGATTTATGAATAATATAGTATTTTTTAAGTCTTATATAATGAGATACCTTTGAATGTAAATATATAGATTGAGATATATATGTGTTTGAACGTATGAAATAGGTTGAGATGTATTTTAAGAGAAGTTGAAAAAATAGTATATCCTATGAATAGTCAGTTTATGATGAGTTGAGGTTATTTCACCTTCCAGACACAACATTAAGCATCAAATGCAATTTAAGTTTGACGGCTTGTCATTTAATAGAGAGAGGGTGTTAAATAAACTGGTTATAAAAGGCTAACTAGAAGTAAAACGTAGGAGGAAAAAAAAAAAAAAGAAGACAATTACAAGAAGCATACCAAGATTTAAGTGGCTAGGCTCAATGCGAGACTACGTCCACTGGCGGGCTCAGTCTCAACAATCGAATTCATTATTAACAAACATGGAGTACAAGATATCAATAATAAAGATACTCAAGCCCAGAGCTCTAATACACCCAATGAGCTCTTAAAATTATTCAAAATAGGATTACATCTTTATCTACAAAGGTTGACTACTGACTACACCTAAAATACATAGAGAAGCATGTATTTAAAATAAAATGGCACATAATCCTAAAAAATAGAACATTCACTCGAGCAAAAATCAAGCGGTGCTCAAGCGAACATTAGAGTTAACATTTTTCTCGAGTGGACTGTCGAACGAACTCACGAGTTGGCCTCCTGCTCGAGCTTACTGTCGAGGGAGCATCAAGAAACTCTCGTTCTGAAACTTTGCTCGAGCAGACTGTCAAATAAAGTGTCGAGCTAAGGTTGGCTTGAATTAGGGTCGAGTCAGGTCAAGTAACAGTCAAGCCAAACCTAAAAATTGATATTTTCAACAAAAAATCAAGCCAAACTCAATACACATACACCCAGATGAAATTTGTTTAGATCTATACTTCTAAATTAGCAGCTTTGAAACAATGGGGATCTATCCTTATTTTTTCTTCCAGATATTTGGCCTTTGCCTTCTTGATTGGTGTGTGTTTATATATATAGTATATATATATATATATAGGTAAGGAGATAATTCAGGTATGAAATTCATTTATTTCAAAAGTTTAAGTTAATGGAAAGATATAGATTTTATTATTTATTTTATATCTTAACATGGCCTAGGTTCAACACGTAAAATACTTAATCAGATAGTATAGAATGTAAAGTCATGATTCGAATTCAAAATATCTCTACTCTAATAAATAAGCTAGTTGCAAATGGAAACAAATAAATATTTTTATTTGTTTTATATATTAACAACAAGAAAAAAAGTCTAAAAAAAATTCTTACATGGAAGATCCTTGAGTATGTTCTATTGGCCATCAGTCTATATTTCAAGGTGTTTTTTAAATACGCTTCTTTCTATCTGAAATTTGTGCCTTTGATGGATAATATGAGTATGAATTTCTCTTGTATAGAGAAAAAAAAAATCTTTCTCATAAATATGTATATATAATATGTAAGCATTATGATAGATCAATCTGGTTTTATCGATCTTGTCATAAATGAGTTTAATAACAAGAGAAATAGTCTGTACTAGAATAGCATAACAGTATTGGAGAATTTTTGGTCAACATATATAATGTATAATTCGGTTTTGATAACAGGATAATACTGATTAGAATTAATAGTTCTAGCATAAGGATCATATATGTTTATAATTGTAGTACTTGTCGTCGGCTAGATGCTACAACAAAGAAAAGTAGTTGTCCAAAAAGATCAGGTCCTAAAGAAAGAATGTTGTTGCATGTAGTACTTTTTTTTATGGGAACCAAAATTTCTATTAATTAAAAGGAAATTACAGATATTTATCAAGTTATAGGACTTGAGAAAGGAAGTCTCACTACAAAAAATAACGGAATTTCCGGCGACAAAAAATCGCAGCAAAAAGTCTACAAATCGCCGGAAAAAGTCATTTGTGTCTAGAATTGACCGCCCAAGACTTGCCGCTATTACAGAGCCAAGAAAAGTTTTTTCCGGCTAAAATATAAGTTGACAGAAAAATTAAACTTTTGCGGCAACAAGTTTTCGCCGGAAAAAGTGTAAGATTTTTGCTGTAAACAGATTTCCTACAGCAACTTTGTCATTAAAACTCTTTTGCCCGGGAAATGACCCTGGGCTATTTTTTATTTATTTTAATCATAAATCTGGTTGGGCAGATTTTTCTGGATTATATATAAATATATATATCTAATTATTTAATTATATATATGATTAAATATAAAAATTCCCAAATCAAAGAAAACGAAAACTTTTTCATTTATCCAAAACTTTCATAAACAAAAGTCATGTACAAAAACAGCAAAGAAAACTACTACTTTCAACCTACTAAAAGTTCATAATTTTAAATATAGTCTAACTTCAAACTGATTTTGGTCATCCACTTCTATTTGCTCTTGTATAGTAGCCTTAAACAAGATGATGCGTAACTTTTGATCCATTGAGAAGTAAATAAATCCACCAACTGAATGGGTCACAAATGACCCAAAATTTTTCCCAACAATACAATGCCATGCAAAGACTGCAGCAAATTCCTGCAAAATCACAACCAACCACCCCATCAATAATTGAGATGCAATACTTTGTTCTTATTGATGGTTTGATAGATTTTAATGATTTCCTGTATTTGTATAGAAATATATATATATATATGTGTGTGTGTGAACAAATCTTTGAAAAGAAAGTAGGTCCAGCCTTTTTTTAGTTCTTTACTCTCATTCCATTTATTCTGTACTAGATTGAGTTGGTGACATTCTAAAGTCCTCTCTCTAACTTATACTAGTTTGACTGGATCAACTCCCTAGAATCCTACATTGGTGTAGTCTTCAGCCCAGATCTCCTAAATCCGCCCAACTCAACCTTCCCCCTAGGCCTAGGTTTTGTTTTTGTTTTTTTTTTTTAAAATTTGCAGCCTGATTTTCTATTGAGCCGACAATGTGAATAACTCAACCAATTAGGCAATACCCATGCATACTATTAGGGAAACAATAAATATAAGGAAGATGGAGAGAGTGATAAAAACCTTGAGTTGCAGTAGAACCAAATATCTGATCAAATTTAATTTCCCGCTTCTCTCTCTTTTCATCTAGAAAAGGCCTTATCCGACAATACACTCTAATGTTCCCTGCAAAAGAAAATTCAGATTTCATGTCTAGAAATGTATCATACGAGCTACTAAAGCAGAAAAGACTTGGTTCAAAAAGAGATTACAAAGAATTAAAGTGAAAATAAGTAGCGGCACCTTTCAAAGAGAAATGTTTTAGCTACAAAGAAATCTCACAAACATCTTTCGATTTTCAAAAAATACTTTGAGCTTTACTCCTGAGCAATGTGAAGTATGAGAACCTACCATTCATAATAAACATAAAATTATTTAATTTCTATTTAACTATCCCCACCTACGCAATTAAAATCTCATCTGAATAGCTATTTTGTGCTTTCAAAATTAGAGCTTCCTTGCTCCCCAACAGCAGCTTGATTGACAGTAAAAATGTAATTATTGCCATGATTCTCAAATGATACTCTCTGCCCTGTTGTCATAACCTGCATATCAAAACACCAATATAAATATAAGTTTCATATGTCTCTTGATAAGGACAAAAGAGAGGGTGTTAGAGAGGGAGTAGGAATGAGGACATAAAGCTGCTAGGAAGAATAACAGAATAATTACTCCCCTCTTAAACTTTTTGTGGCATTTTAATATTTTAGCAGCAGATATTTATATACATATATATACACATCTGATATTTTGATTTAGAATATGACTCAAGCTCTATCACCTTGTTATTTGATTTCACTAAACAAGAGTTCACAAAACAACAGAGTTCACTAAACAAGAGTTGCATCACCTGGATCTCCTCTGGTCTATTTTCTTCAAGGATCACTCAAACTAAACGATAGGTTACCTGTAAATAGAGAAAAGTCTTAAATCAAATAAGCATTTATATGAAGTGATTTCTCTCATAAAGTACTGAATACACTAGCAAATTACCAGTGGTAATACATTTCCTACAAGCACATTAAAAAAATAAAAAAAAATAACACTAACATAATTATTTTATTAAAATAGTAAAAGTTTAAAAAGGATTTACATTATAGGAGGTATGCTCCAATTTTATTTATTTATATTTTGACTACTGCAACTATGTTGTTAATTTATACCACTAAGTTTATTTCATTGACGATCCATCAAGATAGTAATTTAGTTGATACGAGTTAGTATTTTATAGTCTCCAAATTAGAATTTGAGTATGACATAAATTGCATTCTGGTCGGCCCTACAGGCTTTGATTTTCGGAGTTGGCGAATGATAAACCCACGAACACCGCTACTGTGAACGGTGAGTTTACGTTAACAAGGTCGTTCAATGCTCTGAGGTGAATCTCTATTGTGTCAACTTTCTCGCCATTTCTGAAACAAATTCAGAGAAATAACATCCTCGTCAATTGCCATTGAAATAAAATTAATATATAGCTTTATAAGAGAGAGAGAGAGAGAGAGAGAGAGAGAGAGAGAGAGAGAGAGAGAGAGAGAGAGAGAGAGAGACGCTGTAGCCATGAGCTTGTTACGGATAAGTAAATTGTTCTTCAGAGTTTATGCTCTTACACTACTGCACTGGTTGTCTCTATTTTATAAGCAAGCTGAGTTCAATCTTGACCAATGCTACCAAAGGGATCTTAGCTTCTTTTTCTTTTTCTTTTTCTTTTTTCCTGACCCAGGCAATTAAGGTTTTTAGGTTGTAGGGAGATAAACAGAATCTGTTTGTATCTGGAAAATTGGAACATGCTGGGGCTATGAAAATGCTAAAGGAGGCTAAATATCTGGAAAATATTCATATATTTTGATATTTGCAACATCTCTTCATATACAACATCATATAATTATATTTTATTTTAAATTAATTCAAATTTATAAGCTAAACTAAATAATTATATTTATGAGAATATTCTCAAAGTATGTAATGAAAACAGGAAAGACAATAAACAACACAATCCTTCTACTGTATACTCATTCTCTCAAAAGACCTCAAAAGAAAACATTTAGATCATTAAGTCAATAAATATTCTTAGAGATAAATCAATTGAAGTGGGCATGAGGGAGAAAATATTACTGTATTTTTGTATTCGATAGTTGATTTTTTTGCAGAATGCTCGTTCAATTTCATATTAGTGTAGTAATAAAGGTGAGTGATTAGTGAGAACATTTTGGGGTTTAGAGATTAGGTTGTTCAAACAAAATCATTTCATAGTTAAATTTCTAAGAAATTCAAATGACAGTCTATTCTTCAATTGTTTTTTTTTTTAAATATTTTGCTAATAATAGAATTCATTGCACATGGTAATTGTTCCTGTAATTATTTTGTTAAGTTGTCTGGATGATTTACACTCATGCCTATAACCTTTGTGTTCCCAAGCATGATTTCCATGAAGGTAAATTATCTATCCTGCGCTGCTTCACATGACAAACTGAAGAAGTCAAAAATAAACTTGAAGTAAATTAGACTTACCTGATCATTTTGGCAGGTGAAGGGAAAGACTGCCTAACTAGAAAAGGTGTGGCACTTGTTTAAACATTGTTCTCTTTTCTCCTTGAGGCAGCAACCGCGATTTCTGCAGTTCTACTCATTATTATCAATATTCAGTAATATAATATCTTTGCAAATACATAAAAGCATTAATGGTTATGGTATACTACATATTAGAATTCACAGCAGCAAGATAGCTTATATGAAGAAAACATGTGCAGGAAATGATTCCTTTTAAAGTCATAAGTATAGTGGAAATGTTATAAATTATATGCATATATTGTTAAAACCAAAAGGATGTTGATGTTGAGACTTGAAACACACCTCGGTCTTGAAATCAGAACACCATAATCTATTTTAACGTAAACCAGAAAAAATCCAGTTACAGACTTGCTTTAGCTTCAGTAGGTGTTAAATTTAACAGGGCATGGTATTGAGGAAATGACTTTTTAATGTGTGAACGTCTACTGTGTCTGAACTTTGCTCATAAGAAAAAAGAATATTCATTGGTGTTACTTTTTTATCTTCTACCCTTTAATTCCACTACCATATCTTAGATAATGAATATACATATATAAGCTATTATCAAATTGATCAAGATTTAAGTTCATTAAATAGATCCTTGAAGTTTAAGCTATTAGCAAATTGATCTGCCTGGATTCTGTCGATTTTTTCTTACACAATGCAAATTATGCCCTCAAAGAAAAGATTTTTCAACAAATAAAGGTTCTCCACAACTGTGGAGGGGAATTGAGGTCTATACAACCTCAATGGTCTCTATTTTCTGGGGAAGGCATTTCACAAGCATTTTGTTAAAAAATTCGAGAGAATAAAGATGGAATGGTCTATATGATAGTTACCTACACATCAACACTCTAGTCTCCACCGATGTAGATGATTCACACATTTGACAACATCGTGTAACTACCGCAATCCTGCTATTTTATCTGAAAAAATCAGAAACGAATGTCCAATTCACATGGACGTTACTTCACATGCATCATTAATTATGGCTTTTGACTCATGAAATAGATGCAAACCATCGCAAATCGTGAAATTACAAATTTGAATGAAATCATTAAAATTGGAAAGAAGAAAACCACTTAGCCAATTAATCATACGGTTTGAGGGCGAACTAATCAACTGAATTGGAAAACAAAGCAGAAAGGAAGAAATGCAAGACCTTAGATTTCGACACAGCTTCTAACGGAGATCTTTCATCAGAAATTTTGCACTGAATCGCAAGGTGATCGAGAGCAGCATTCTTGGCAAAAGGTTGGTGGGAGTTGCTTCTCTCGGGCTTGATGGTTGCAGAAACGATTTCGTTGAAAACATCAGAGGGTAGCCAGAGTCGACAGTAAGTTAAGCTCGTAGGGTCGAAGGCGCAGTTTTGTCGCAATGTTAGGCCCCTTTTTTGTCGGGTGAAGAGGATGGAAGAGGACGACCTTGGCAAGAGGGTGAGGGTATTGGGGATGATTCTTCCAGAGAGAAAAGAGAAGGAAAAAAAGAGAGGAAAACAAAGGAAATTAGAAAATCGGGACGAAATAAGGTGCGGGAGTTAAAAGAAATGTGGGCGACTTTTTGGATTGACAGAAATTAAGATTCTGAAACTGTAAAATAATTTAATTCCGGCTATAATTACATTGTCGAAAATAGAAGTAGTCTAATATGCTATTTTTTTTTGTAGTGTCTGGAATACAATCCCACCAAATAGCAATATCAGCTACATTAATCGCATATCGAGCTAAACCATGGGCTGCCTTATTTCCCTCTCTATGAGCATAGACAAAACCGCAATCATTAAAATGCTTAGAAAGTAATTTTATCTCTTTGTATAACAACCAAGCATTGAATTTTTCATGGAATCACTTTGTAGAGCCTCAGTAGTCAACAAACAATCTGACTTCACTTGAATCTGCATAATACTCATAGTAATACAAAGTTGTAATCCACGAAAAATAGCAGGAAGTTCAATTACTTTAGGTCCCCCACCTCTTGTTCCAGCTTGGAAACTGCCATGAGAACTTTGTCGTGATTATCACGTAAAATACAGCCCAGACCATATTTTCCAGTCTCTCTAATTGTCGCCCCCATCAACATTTAATTTTAGAAAACCTGTAGGAGGAGGTTTCCATCGGAAAGGAGATTTCAGCTGAATATTAGACTAATATCTGACTTCCTTATAATTTCTAAGCAAGCTTAGGGCATTGGCAACCACATTTTTGGGATTTAAATTGACCTGGTCATGAAGCTTGTTTCGCTTGTCACAAACTCTAAGCCACAATAAAGAAGTTAGGCAATTTCTCAGCTGCTGCCCCTCGTGCAAGATCTATGCATTTAGAATTTGTTCCGCACTTTTTTCTCTACTTGAGTTTCGAGAGTGTCATATCTAATTTTTTGAGTTTTGCTATTCATCATTTTCACAAACCACATATATACCACTTTTTTATTTTATTTTATTGTTTTATTTTATTTTCATATTTAACGTGCAAGTTCTTGATCTGCTTATCATGATCTATAAATTATACATTTTGTAAGAAAATTAAATTAAATTAAAAAATTATTGGTGTGTACTGTTTCTAAGATGATAAGTAGAATTTAATTTCTTACTTCCATTAGTGCATGCAAGCCTGTCATACATGGCCGCCTACAAAGAAGCATATCCCATGGAACGATGCATTTGTTCTATAAATCGTGACAGATGCTTTATGTGCAAGCTCCTCCAGTTTGTTTGTTTGTTTGTTTTTTTAAATGGCAATAATATTCTTGACAAATTAAGTTGATTTTTTAGATGATTAGTTCTTTTTCTAAGAGGGTTTACCCGAGACTTACACACTTTAAATCTATACATAAGTAATTTTCCTTTTCTATGGTTTGAACTTGTATCACTTCATCATATATATTTGATTGTGAGTTTAGCTTATATTCAGCGAAGATAAATACTTTTATCACACATTAAATATTTTATAAAAATAAACTTATGACAAACTAACATGATTCGTTGTGGTATGACTTTAGGATATTGTAAAATTGTTTTGACTAAAAAAGTAGACATAACGTATCATATATAATTATATCAATTTATGAATTTATTTGTGAAACTTTTTTATGATTGTAGCACTTATCTCTCAAATGGAAATGAATGCAAGTTAGCAACCTAACTGATAATTTAATTGATCGTACTGGGGTTAGTGGCTCAAATTTACCATGCATGGTTTGTGCTATACCTACAAGAAAAATATGTATTTATGACACTTTAATTATAACTAAAATGATTATTTGTGATAAAATAGTATGGGTTGTCTTGTCAATATGCTACGTACCTAGCTAGAATAGCAGCATCCTACTAACATCAACATGGACATCTTTTGGAATAAAATCCTAACAGATATGTATTCTAAGCATATCGACTTTCTTTAGTCATTCTAAGATTAGAAAAGTACTCTCGGTTCCTTGTATATAACTATTGTGTCCCAACCTCAACTCCAAAGGTCATACACAAGTGTAATTTTCAGAAGCAGTATCGACTTGAAGATTAATATATGGTTTCACATTATAAACTTGTCTCATGATATATATCACGTTAAGAAATTTAACTAAATAAACAAGAAACACTACAAAAAAAAAAGGGCATTGGTAACTATTTGGGATTAAAACAGATTCATAGTTATTAAAATAGACTATTTGCGATTAATAAATAATAACAATTAAGCAGTTTTCTTGTAGTGAAAAAAAAAGGCAATACATAGGACAAGATGGCCTGGTGCTAATTAATTCCATGGAAGATTCAAGCGCATGTTCTTGATTTCTATCTTATGCATATGAATTTCCTTTCTTGATAATTGCTGTCAAGCACCATTAAATGGGCACCAAATATATTTTGTACGCAGAAACTCGAGACGTACAGCATTTATGTACAGGCCGGTTCGATTCTATGCTAGCTGTTTTTGGTTCTTGTCATCTTGTGGTCATGTATGCATATTATATATATATATATATATATAATATAAGTTAAGGTATGCAAGTTTTTTGTAGTTGTTTTAGGGGAAAAATAGAATCTATATATAAAAATATAGAAATTTTAAATGAATCTTGCTTTTTTTTATTAAAAAAAGATATGTCAATATTTAAATTTCTATCATTGCTCTCGTCTCATTGCGTTATGTTAACCTTTGTTCAAATTATAATATCGAATTTCACTTAGAATAATAAAAGAAAATCTCTATTCTTCAGTAATTTGTTGGGTGTACGTATAATATTTTGTTTCCTTAGCTAATCTTGCAAGTGCAAACACTAGCTCAAAGGCATATAAATTTATAATATATGGGGGGGGGGCGGAGTTCCTAGTTTTAATTATAGCTCAATATGTCCAACTTTTTATTCGAAAAGGAAAAAAATTTCCAATTTGAATTGTATAGTGTGTTTGTGTGGATATATATATGAATATATATATATATATGAATATATATATATATATATGAAGTGTTGTAAGTGGATTGATTTTTTCTTAGGAATTTCTTGGGGTTCGGTCCAACCGAACCCCTTCACAATTGCAGCCCCCACTCTCGCATCCGTCGTCGCCGGTGGCAGTGGGCGACACCGCCCACGCTATTGGGACCAAAAGGAGCCTGCGACCTTTAAAATTTATGTTTTCTTCAATTTATTATTTTATTGTATTTTTATTGTATTTTCTAAATTTTATTTTTTATTGTATTTTTATTATATTTTTTAATATTTTTATTGTGTTTTTATAAAAAAATATAGGGGTTTAGGAGGTTGGCTGCAATGACGCTGAGGTATAACCCGACCATACCCCAGCATCATAATTTTTTTTATTAGTGTTAATCTAATTTTATTATATAAATTTTAAAGGATCATGCTCTTCAAACTCAAGAATGTCTGCAATGGTTGACGGTGTGTCTCACACACATGCATTATAGTACACTGGAAACTCATGTGCCGCCATGCTAGGAAGAGTCTTCTACCGTCTCGTGCAGCACCATCAGGATTAATGGCTTCATATCTCTTAGATCCAAGTGCTCCCTTCTTTCTTAGTGTGGCACGTGATTTGGTGCACCACCATCACCAATGACGGTCCTATCTCAGTGTATTGACTCATCTTTATGTTGCTATATATTCTCCTATTTTCTTGTTTTTCCTAACTAGCAATATTCAAGATAAAGTAGTCGTGATAATCTCTTTCAATCATATTGGACCAACAAAATGCAGCATACTCCTCTCAATCGTGACTTTTCGTCATAGTTTTATAATATGTTTTTTAAACTATGTTAAAACCACTTTAAGGCGGCTAATTTTCCTTGGTAGGAATGGGTGGGAGTCAATCTTTTGGTTCCAAATTCTATACTTTTTTTTGTTACTTTTGCTTGCTTTGAGATGATTATTGGGGACTCTCACCATATTAAATCTTGTATCTTTGTAACCATTTGGTTTAATCTCTGTTATGCTTACTTGAAAGGGTAGCAGGGGCATGTCTACTTTGCCTTGGCTCTCTCATTCCTCATTATGAGGAAGTCGCTACTTTACAACAACTTAAATTAACTAGAATTATTGTTCTAATTAGATAGATTTGTTTCGTAGTACTCACTATAAAAAAATTGCTTATTTGCGACAGCTTATTAGTTGCAAATAATCTTTTTGAGTCCCTAATAATCTATTTTAGTCACTAATAATCATTTTCATCGCAAATATTTGATTACAAATTCTTATTTTTCTTGTAGTCACTACCGTATATTCAGTAATCGGTTCCCATACATCCTTCTTTCTTACCTATTAGCTAGCTAGATTAACTAGATTTATTTATTTTTAATTGAAATACCTTTTAAAATTCAAAAAGAGAAATAGATCATAACATAAATCTTACTTTATTTAACATGGATCTACATTTACAGAAACGGTATTTAATATAGTAGGAGACACAATATTACATTGGTGTCAATTAACAATTCATTTGTACGATTTGGCCTCTATAGAAGAAGGGGTCACCCACAGTAGCATTTTCTGGTTAATTTGATCAAGCTGCAGTTATGAGTCGTGATCACCAGCCAATTCGTCAATTTTTTTATTCGCAACTGCAGCAAAATTAAGCAAAATATATTCAATTCCTCCCAAAGATTGAATATGCATGGTATTAATCATGCCATGCAACGTACATAAGCTTTTTCAATTTTGGGGCTTTAATTAATGGAACTATTATCGAAAAGCCATGCATGCAAAATCTTAAAACATACAGAAAACACATTTTTTCTTACTGAATATATAGCACATGCCACAGTACTATAAAAAAATTGCTATTTGTACTCGATTAATGTCAACTAGAAGAACTATTGTAATGAAAATAGTATTGTTTTCATCTTAAATAGTCATTTTAATTGTCAATAATTGAGTACAAATATCAGTTTTTCTAATAGTAACATACCTTACATCGAAACTGAGATCACAGGAAATTGCATGAAAGTGCTTACCCTAATATTCATGGCAGCAGGAACTCATCATCACTAGTCTAGAATTTACAGTACTTCCAACAATATGAAACAAAAATGCATTAAATTTCAACTAATTTCTTGAATGTGTACCTTGACAATTGCCATATATGCATAAATCTCTTGGGTCAGAGACAAGAATGGAGCTGAAAAAAGGCAATAGAATTGCTGGGCAATTCTCCTTTGGCAGAGAACACACGACAAGAATGCAAATTAGGGCAAGCTAGCTGAGGCATGCACATGATGATATCTTGGTAGCTATCTGCCAATGGTGAATCTGCCCTGTAATGCTATTACTCTGGTACTTGCATGCTTAAGCTTGGAGACTTGTGTCCTAGAGAACCATTCTTTATAAACAATCTTGAAGAAGCATATCCTGTGGCACAATGCCTCACTAGTTCTGATAATGATCAAGACCTTCACTTTATTCTATGAAGCATATCATCATGTCCACTTTAAGGTGCTAAGGGTCAAAAAAAGGGAAATATATACACACACACACACACACACAAATATATATACACATACATATTCAATTGTGAAGATCAGCTACTGTTAGAGTATTAATTTGATTCTTGTAAGCACCATTAATGATCTAAAATTAAAACTTTTCTGCTAGGGAGACATGTTACCTGTAAGTATAAATAGATGGAGAATCTGACAATTATCCCATAAAAATCCACACAATTTAGAAGAAAATCATTGGGGTCACTACGAGAAAAATTAGTATTTATGACGGATTATTTGTAGTGAAGATGATTATTTACTATAAAAATAAACTTATTTTGATAAAGAATAGTTTTTTTGACAAAAAAATAAATGATCACGGATAAGCAATTTTTTAGTAGTGAGTTATGAAGCAAATCAATATTGTCTATTTTTTATTAGAAATGCCCTAATGGAAATTACCACTTCGTCATCAATATTGTAAAAACAACATGTGTAGCAATATGTATATGATCAGATACAAAGAATAAAATAGTATGGCTTCATTGAAGATAGAAGATCCAAAAGCATGTTCTTGGTGCTTGCATCTTTTAAATATTTTCTTCATATACAGGGTATGGTAACAAGCTTTGTTTCTGTGGCAGTACTCAGGATCAGCCAAATGGGCCTAAAAGGTTTTGAACGCAAAAACTCGAGGCTGCAATGTCTTTTCTAGTGGTCCAATATGCTTCTGTACCCACTTGAGGCTATAATATTATATCATGATTTTCATTTTTTCTATTTCACTTAAGAGTCTAGCTAGCTAGAGAGGAAAGCACAGAGGCGAGAAATGCCTAAGGGAGAATAAAGGAAATGAATAAATGATGATATTATTGGATGGGTTAAGGTGGAATATCCATGAGCATGTTCCCAAAATGTCTTCCTTTTTTTTTCTCCTTTTCACTTACATGGCTGGTCGGCAGTACCAGCTCAAAAGTTTATAATACGTGCCAGAACTCGAGGCTGCATTTTCGCAGTGGTACTCCAACATATACGTCCATCCGATGTACGTCGAAATTTGAGCGAAATTTGACACGCTCAAATTCATCAATTATATGTACTGTATATATATATATACACACACACACGTACACACATGTACACACACCACAATATATATTATTGTTGTCTGTCAGCATGATATATAACATCATCAGATCGATACCAAACTGTGACGAATTTATTCATGATGTCTTTCACATTAATAAACCTTAGAGTTCATTTGAATTAGAATTGTTTGATCCTTCTCAACATCAAATTAATGACAATTCATAATTACATATTTTTGTCTCTTCCAAACCATTATTCTAACGAGCCTATAACTTATAAAATGTGTAGATTGTTGTGTATGTTGTATATGAAAGAGAGAGATCATCTAGAGAGAGAAAAGCTGGTTTGCTCCACAAACATAACATTTCAATATTTCATATTTATTCTAATTATTGCCAATAATTTCTTATTTTTATAGATAGAATGTCATGCCGACGGAGCATACATATATATATATATATATGAGTCCAATAATAAATTTGTTGCATTAACTAGTACTACACAATCTATCCCTCCATGTTTGGGAACATTGGGCTAGGCCTAAGACATTGACATCAAGCACAAAATATGGGTCTAGGGAAGACAATTTGGCAAGGCCGGGGTTTTAATATGCCGCCATGATTGAAGTACAGCTTGAGCATTTGATTCTTCAATATTCTTCGATCTAAATATGGCTTTAATTCTTTTGCACTCCAAAATATTAAAAAAAATATATATTAAACATGAATTAAAGTACGACTGTGCAAAGATTATATTGTGCCAGCGGATAACGGACCGGCTGGAGCACATGATCGATGATGAAGATAAGGAAGCCATGAGGAATTAAGGAGGAAGTTTCTCTGTTTTTTGAAAATGTAGTAGAGAGAGTTTGAAGGAGATTTGACAAAAGAGTAAACAAAAAGGGAAAAAAATTACAGAACATTAACAAAACCGAAAAAGGGAAGAAGACAAATGGAAATTAGGTACTTGGGACATTAAAAGATGCCGCGGATTAAGGAAGCTGTCAGAGATGGTTAAAAATAAATAATCTAACAGGAAATCAGCTGTCCATGAATAGATGGCAGCTTCGAACAGTTTTTTTTTTTAAAAAAAGTACTTCAATTTTAAGGGCTATCTTCTAATTAATTTCCAATAAAGCATTATTGAGACACCAATGCAAGCATGCTAGCTGCATATAGCTGATCACCAGGGAAGCATGCATGGCGTATTTAGGTTATTAATAAAGAGAAATATTTTAACTATAAATAAATTATACAAAAATAATTCTATAAATTGGTGTGGTTTTATACGTGATTTGTTAGATTATAAATTAGTTAGTTTATTAAAAGATAGATCTAACGAATATCATAAAATTACGTGATCAGTTTATAAGATTACTTTTGTGTAATCTTTATGTGGCTATAACAGTCCTTTAATATTAAATATTATTTATAGTTTAACATTTTTATAAATATAATGAATCCCACATAATAAATACAGTATGTTTATGTACTGCAATTATAAATAAATTAAAAATAACCTAATTCTATCAATATTATCACTACAAGAAAAATAAGTATATATAACTAATTAACTATAACCAAAATAACTAGTTGTAATAAAAACGGTATGTTTGCATTGCAAATAGATATTTTGATTGCAGTTAATTGATTATATATACTCGTTTTTCTTGTAGTACGTAGAATTGTGACCAAGTCGGCCAACGTCCGTTCTGATCAAGATTAACATGATCTAGATCATTTAACCATTATTAATTACCTGTATAGTCATTAGCTAGAGTACTAGATACTTGATCTAGATATTGATCATAGCTAGGAGTTAATCGTTCCCATTTTGTTGATCGAGGATCCTTTTCCTACCTTTTAATTTGGTCCTATATATATTTTCCTCCCAATTTACTGATCACCTTTTTTAAGGGAAGACATGATATACCATACCGAGTTTTGTTTTGAAAATTTCATCCCACACTATAAAAAAATTGTTTATAAATTACAGCTAGTTAATTCTAACAAAATGATTATTTACAGTTAAAATTAGTCACAGATAGTCTTCTCATCGCAATTCATTAATCACAAAAAATTAATTTTCTTATAGTGCATGAGTTGTGATTATGCAAACGTACATGATTTTGAGATCTCAAAAACAGAAGATTTTTCAGAATTTCTTGCAAGATTTTCATACGTACTGATGAAATAAGATAGATAAATTAACATATCATAATACCAAATCTTTATATTTATTGTGTCTGTTCTCATGCAACTTCGGTTATACATTAGGGAAAATAATTTCCTTGCAACTCTCGTCATGATGAAATTGAGGGTAGTTTTATAAATTTCAAATTTGAAATTTTCTTTTTATATATAATGAAGTGGCATGATTGTATTGACTATTAATTATAAAAGAAGTTGTAAAGTCATTGTAAAAAAAGTTTGTAGATGAATAATTACTCATTCATTAGACAACAATTTTAAAGCAGCATCTTCATGAAATAATAATAAATAATAACTTACACGATAAGTACCAATTAGAGAAGATTCGTTTGACTTTTCTTAATAATAAAGAAAAGATAAGGTAAATTGGGGGACGAAGGAAACATTAATATATAGTGACGAAGTTGTTGACATTATCATAAGATAAAATGCCATTAAAAAATAGCGCCATGTGAACCCGATCAAAGTGGCTGTTCATGCACCCAGCTTATTGAAGTTATCAGAGATCAGAACTTCATTTATTAATATTATTATTCTTATTTTATTCAATTATTTTATTACATAATTAAGGGGTTTTGAGTTTGGTTTTGGTTTGGGAACAGATTATTTGGGTCGCTGAAATACGAAATAAAAAAAAAAAAGTACGTCATAGCTAGGCTAGCTACTCGCTGTTCAACCAAGTTTTATGCATGCAGTAAATTTATGAATTATCCATAATCTCTGTTTATTTAACAAGAAAAAACTTTTCTATTTTTTGAAAGGGCTAGCGTATTTTCTCTTTATTACCTACATACATTTAATTTGTTCTATCTATCGGAGGCTAGCTAGGGCTTTAGGTTTAGTTTTGGGAGGATATATATATATACTAATTATTATCTTCATCTATTTGTCTGAGAGTACGTGTATAGATATATAGTATTGTAATTCGATTTCATACGATTATCAGGGAATATATATATATATATATAATCTAGCTCGACAAAAGATGTATTACTTTGATCTGAATCGTTTCCTTCATCCCAATTACAACCATTTAATAATTTGTTGCTAATAATTGCAAGAATAAAAAACACGCACGCGTATTCCATGCCATGCCTAGTAATATTATTCTTCTGGTATTAACAGTACATGCATGCCGGATATATACACTACAAATTAATGCGTTAGTGTTTTGAGATCATAATTCTATTGAATATCTATGTATTTCATTCTTTACTATTCCTTGAACAGATCATCATCAAAGTTAATTTATACAGTTTTTGGAAACTAAAAACTGATCGGGTTTATCCAAAAACCATTAAAGGTTGCTTTCGAATCGCGATACGAATATCATATGTGTTGATTCAAATATATATGATTACATATATATATATATATATATATATATTTATATATATCACATTTGTTTGCACGTCGACCTGCAATAATGAATAAACTAATACCAGCCAACATGCCGGCCCAATTTTAAAGACGCACCCTTTCTTTCACAGCCTTCCCTAGCCATTGCCATCTCTCTCTCTCTCTCTCTCTCTCTCTCTCTCTCTTCGTCAGCAACTTTGTGTATGTCCTGAAACTATCACCAGCTATACTCAAACGGTAAAATTAATACAGAGCCATTAATCCAGTTTATTTATATATCATAAAACTCGGATATATATAAATGGACGGCCGGTTCGTCAACAACCAGTTTATGATCAGTACTTCTACTGAGGATCTAGAAGAGAATATTGACACGATCCCAGAAAATGGTGATGCGTCCCCTCCTTCCACCATCTTTAACGACATGAAGAACACTTCCGCTTCGTCCCCAAGAAAAAGGTCAGCCTTAATTCTGCATTCCCAATCATCAGTTTCGTGATTCACGTTATCTTAATCATCACATGCACCCGATGAAACTTCTGTTATTTCTTCCTCACACTGCATAATTCTCAAGCATACAAAACAAATGGCGGAACTATTATTTTGTTTGGAGAGGTTTATTACATTTTTTAGCCTAACAGGGACCGAAATGGCCGGATTTTGTTGCAGTAGGCGAGATATACATAAACGAGTTGTGTCGGTGCCGATCAAGGACGTAGAAGGGTCCCGGCTCAAGGGGGAGAGTAATACTCCGCCCTATGATTCTTGGGCTTGGAGGAAGTATGGTCAGAAACCCATCAAAGGATCTCCCTATCCCAGGTAAACCCAATACTGAATCTGATATTTTCTTCTTCGTTCACATACGTTCATGTATATATACATAATAAAAACTGACGTGATTTTATGTAATTAGTTTGATTTAGTTTATAATAAAAATAATTTATATATTGATCGCTAACTATGGAATTTTTCGATTTAGCAGAGGTTACTACAGGTGCAGCACCTCAAAGGGCTGCCCGGCGAGAAAACAAGTAGAGAGGAGCCGGTTGGACCCGACGACGCTAGTTGTCACCTACTCCTGTGAGCACAACCATCCCTGGCCGGCTTCGAAGAACCACCACTCAGCTTCCGCGTCCAAACCCGAGAAGCCCGAAACCGTCACGGTGAATCCCAAACAGGAAGTTGCGCCAGAGGAGAAGTTCCCGGATCTAGGCGACGAGTCTCTGATGCCGAGCGACGACTTCAGGTGGTTTGGTGACATGGAGACAACGACGTCGACGGTGCTGGAGAGCCCCATTTTTGCAGAGAGGAGTGGTGGAGACGCCGACGTGGCGATGCTATTGACGATGGGGGAGGAGGACGAGTCTCTGTACGCCGATCTGGGGGAATTGCCGGAGTGCTCCTTCGTTTTCCGGGGAGTTGGACCAGGAGTGGAGATCTGCTGACACGTGTGTCGCCCCGCCCCCAGTTTGTCAACTGCGGGCGTATCGTGCGGCATAAGACAACAAGTATTATTTATATTTCGTTTTGCATTATTGATTTCAGCGTCGTAAACGAACGAATGATAGAATAAGTGAAATTGATAGAGACACTTTTATGTAATTAAGGAATTAGTCAAATGATCCTGTCATATAATTTTAAAATAATAGTTCTAGATCTGTGCCCGAAATATTTTATCATAATATGACTGGCTCATATAGATCATTGATTATATAAAAGTTTATATTTATATCATTATTCGGTATATTAAAAATTCGTTTTCATATGGCTGGTTGAACATAATATTTTTGTCCTATTCAATTTTTTTAATTTCCGATCTAAATTGCCAAATTGTTGGAATCGCCTCCAATTCAGATGAAAATATTTGCATTTATTTTGCCATCAATTATTTTATTCTCAATATGGTGCGTAGAAATTACATGGTAAAATATTTATATGGCATAATTTTAATTTAAAAGATTAAAAAGCAATAATAATAAAAAACTCTAAGCCCCTCCTTCCCCATCGTGAAAATTCAAAAGTTTCAGATCTAATTTTTATCGGAGGAGGTCTCATCTAATTCCCTTATTCCTCCAATATTCACTGCTCTTGTCTATCAAGATTTCTTTTGCTTAATTTTATTTTGCTTTCTTCAAGGTCGAGAAGACAATCTATAACTTACTGGCAACTCCTGAAAGACACGTGATGATTTTTTTAAAATCACTATTTTCCTTTAAATGATTTCGATAGGTAAATCTAGATTCACGTATTGAAATTATAGTGTATGGTAAAAAACATTGAGTCCTATCTTTCTATAAAGAATAAGATTGAGTCTCTATTTAAGCATATCATTGTCTTTTGATATTTGTTTATAAAGAGTATTAGTAATAGTGGAGACCAAACCATCACAAAAAGAAACGGTGAATTGGTGAAGTTTCAAATGCATTATTTTAATTTAAGATGTTATGTTTTATATGGGGACTGCATCCTAGAATGTATCTAATTATATATGGATATAAGTTTCTTTAATGAATGAATGATGCAACTTTTTAAAAAAATCTTATAAATCAAATTTTACCATCTAAACTATTTAAATCATGATATGCTCTATACACCATTTTGATAATAAAATAACTTTTTTATCATAGACACTTTATTGACAGATTTAAGTTACATCCAATTTCAAGCGGAATATATTAATATCTATTGGATGAAAAATATGTATGTTTAATGTCTTCCCTTTCATAGTCGTCTAGAACTCTCAAGATATTTTGATCTCACAGAATACTTCTCTTAATTGTCGTCTAACTCTACTATGCTTGAAAAATTAGAAGAGATGAGAGTTTTTTTGAATAATAATAAGATAATTTGTGACTAATGGTGAGATGGTTTAAATTTAATATTTTATAGAGTTTTGAGAAGAGAGAAATTATTTTGAATAAAATATATTCTAAAATTAAAAAATTATTAGAATATGATTTTTCAATATTAGTATGAGTAAAGCTTGTATTGGCAATTTGAGAAATCCTTTTTTATAGCCACCCAATCCTCGCATGCCACGTAGGCACTCCCCCAAATGAGCTCTTGCACCCTCATGCACCGAATCACTCATGTATTTTTGTTCTGGCGGCCAAAGAAGCCCCATCCGTGAACAAAGAACCCAATTGACGAACCCAGCCTTGCCAAATCCCGCCTTGCTGCCGACGAACCCATACCCATGGCTCACGCTCGACACCGATGAATCCATTCTCGCGGCTCATGTGCAAGTCATCTTGATAGCTAGTCTCTACCGTCAGCATTTTTTCTTTGGCGTACTCCTCTCCTCCTTCTCTTCATGAATGCATCCAAAATATCATATTTTATATAGGGACATTTCAAAATATATCCAATCACGAATGTAAGTTTCTCTAATGAATGGATGATGACAATTTTTAAAAAAATCTTATAAATCAAATTTTACCATCTAAATTATTTAGATGATATGCTCTACACACCATTTTGATAATAAAATAACTCTTTTATCATAGATACTTTATTGACAGACTTAAGTTACATCCAATTTCAAGCGGAATATATAAATATTCTATTGGACTAAAAATATGTTTGTTTAATGTCTTCCCCGTCCATTGTCGTCCAAAACTCTCAAGATATTTTGATCCCATAGAATAATTTTTGTTGTCGTCTAAGACTATATATGCTTGAGAAATTAATGAGAAGTGATAGAGAATTTTTTGAATAATAGTAAGATAGTTAATTTATAAATAATGATAAGATAGTTTGAGTTTAATGTTTTATAGAATTTTGAGAAAAGAGAGAAAAAAAAAACTTAAATAAAAGATATTAAGAAGTTAAAATATTGTAAGAATATGATTTTTTTAATATTAGTTTTACTTTAGAACTTGAAAAAATTGAATTATTTTTTATTTTTAATTTGAAAGTTTGAAAAAATTATAATAATTAGTTTGAAAATGTGTGTTTGAGTTATGTTTTAAAAGAAAATTAGTTGAAATGAAATAAAGATAAAACCAAAACTTGAAAAAATTGAATTGTTTTTTATTTTTAATTTGAAAGTTTGAAAAAATTGTAATGATTAATTTGAAAATATGTGTTTGGGTGATGTTTGAAAAGAAAATTAGATGAAATTCAATAAAGGTAAAACTAAATCAATTTCCAAACATTCCAAGTTGAAAGCGAGACACTCAAAAAAATATTTTTTATGAGAAATGTTTAGTCATAAAGATATTTAATAAAAGTAAATTTACAAACTCAGGTAACTTAATAGAAGTACTTTACATTATAAAATTATTTTTTATTATATAATATATTTAATATATAATAAAAAAATTATATTAATTTATGAATTTACTTTTATAAAGTCTTGTTGTATTACATCACTTATTTCTTTGAATACAATGCAAAAAAATTGAAATCCCAAAGCTCATTGTCATGAATGATCATGTGCAGTGACTGTGGAATGCCAAGATGGTGGCTTAATATTTGGCATCCATGCCCAACATTTGTGTACATAGCCGACAAATTAGGCAAGTCTTAGGCCAGTTTAGATTACAAGATGGTCTGGTTTTTTGTCAACATCTAAACATTATAAATATAAGTGTTTTTCAATTTCAAAATTTTAATTTTATTATCTAATCATAAGTTTTTCAATTTTCAATCAAAACACAAAAAACAGTTCATTCTTTTCAAATTTTAAAATAAAAAATAATATTATAAAAATATTTTAATTTTATAATATTTTTATTAAACTATTTCTCTCTTTTCTCAAAATCTTACCAAACATATTAACTCAAATAATTTCACTATTATTCACAATTATTTCATTTCATCTTAACCTTCAAATAAGGACTTAGAGAACCTTACATACAAGTATATATGTATGGCTATCTCAAGTTATTTACTCAAAAACAATGTTAAAGGAAAAAATAAAATAAAAAGTGGTAGCCGCCCATATACCTAAGAATGTTTTATTCTAAAAAAAAAAATAGATTAGCTTATTTTGAAGCTAAATTATATTTAGAGGAGGGGAGTTGTTGAGAGGATAAGGAATTCATCAGCTGGTGGATGTATTATATTTCAATCCCCCCAAAATTATATGAATTATTTGTTTTGTTTCGTAATGACAAGTAGTCAGACAAAGCATGCTTTAATTAATTCATAAGCCCTACTAATTTTATGCAATAATTTTAAGTTTGAGAGTATTTAATGACTTTTGGCTTGACTTGCGTGCGTCCTCATATTTTACGCAAACTGACACAAGAAGTAATGGTCAAGACAACGTCACCCAAGATTTGCTTGCCCTAATGATCTTCTTCCTCGTCCATGTCGGCACTAAAATGCATAACAAAATGCTAGCTTAATCATGGACCGAGATTTCCATAAAGAAAAATGATATTTATATTAATAAGTGTGTAAATATTGCATAATTCTTTTATAAAATATAAGTATATACGAATCCTATACAAAATAAACTTGATTAATTTTTTAATAATAAATCTTATTTAAAATAAAAAATGATTATAAATGATTATACAATCCTTACGCATTCTATCACTATATATATATATATATATATATATATCATTACTCTTCATTTTGGATTGAATCTCAACAAATATTTGGATGGGTCAGTTCAGTGCCCAGTTGAATGCAATAAAGGTAATAATAACCAGTTCCTACACAAGTACTTAGCTAAAGAATTTCAATCTTCACCAAGGAAAAAAAAAATTGAAAGTCAAATGGAAACATATTGGGCCTACTCCTAATGTAGGCATCTCTGAAAAAATTTTACATGACCAAAGTACACGTAGAAAAAGATGCAGCAAAACAAACCAGCCACATCCACACAAATTAAAACTCTAGGTGGAACAGCAGCCACCTTTCTTCACAGCAGAAACATCTTTACTGACATCAATTTTCTCTCCTTTGGAAGGAACAGCTGAATTTGTTGCATCATCTCCAGTCTCTATGGCCTTCTTGCTTACAATATGGTATATCTGAGTTAGAACTTCAGCGAAAGCTTGGTCCACGTTGGTTGCTTCCAGAGCAGAAGTTTCCATAAAAAAGAGGGCCTCCCTTTCGGCAAAAGACTTTCCATCCTCGGTTGAGACTGCCACCAGGTGACGAAGATCCGATTTGTTACCAATGAGCATGACCACAATGTTTGGATCTGTGTGATCTCTTAACTCCCTCAACCATCTCTCAACATTTTCAAATGTTGAATGCCTAGTGACATCATAAACAATCAGCGCGCCAACTGCTCCACGGTAGTAAGCACTGGTTATGGCCCGGTACCTAAAACTCAATATAAAACAAGGTCAGGCAATTTAAAGGATTTGGGCAGATAAAGGCAATTGCGATAAAATAAATAAATAAATAAATCTTCAAAGCTAGGAATATAAAAACATGATCACTATGTTATTTTATTTTTTATTTTCTATGTTTTTGATAGGCAAAAGTCATTACCATGCTCCTAAAAGATCAACAAAGACATACAAAGGACATTTCAAATCATGGGTTCAAGCAAAGAGAAAATGAGCACTCCATCAATGGCATTTCAGGACAAGGCAAAAATACCACTTTTACTGCAACGCTATGGTACAAGTACTGAAATAACATATATCATGCTCCAAAAATAGAAACTTAGCCACAAAAAGTAAACTACAAAATCATGGGTTCTATTGAAGATAAAACAAGGTAAACTAGACCTGCTCCAACGGTGGTATCTCAAGTCACAAGGTAAAAGTACCATTTTACCTGACACTACAGGATTTTGTTGAAATAACGTATGGAACACTTGCATGGTCTTGCAGCACTGCAATTGGTGCATCTCTTCAAGCTCATGATAGAGACATTTGAAAAAAGATGCATGGATATATGCACAAATAAGGAACATATCCTTTTCTAAAAATGGAGCATTGAACTTAGGTCAAACTTTCTTTTCATTAGTGCCTGTACCCAAAATTAGAGGGTATCAAACTAAGTCTAATAATTTTAACCAACAAATGGATTTTCGCTAGAAAGATTAACATAATCTAATATACGTTATAAATCATTAATAACCTCCATTCCATAAGTGTCTGGTGAAGTAACTGTTTCCCTACTATTATCTGATTATCACCACTCTGTAACTAAAAACAAAAGTGTCAAATGAATAATAACACCACCAATACCCCACCATTATCCGACTATATTATCTTACAAATGCAGAAAAACCACGATGACCATTTACAAAAACATTTGCCCAGGCATGTGAGAGCGAGAGCGAGAGCAAGAGCGAGCTAAGAAATTGCTTTCCAAATTCCAGGTTCATGTAAAGTATTTTTTTTTTTTTGATAAGTTGTGTAAAGTAAAATTAAACTCAAGTGCCACACAAATAGCTCATTACAAGAAAGATGGGGATAAAAAGAGGAATTGAAAAGGATACAAGTAACCTGATCAAGTACATTTCTAATTTCTAATACTTGGAGAGAATATAGATGGGAGATTCAACTTTCCAACAACTGGAGAGGAAAAAGATACAAACCAATTCCAACACCCCAAAATTCAAGAGAAATTACACAGGGATGCATATAAAGGTGATGAGAGTATTGGAAACAAAAGTATTATTACCATATGTCATGAAGAACATACACTTTTGGAGTACAATATAAGGAATCAGTCCAAACCAATGGACATGAGGAGACTGGGATCATCAACTACAAGAGTCTGAGACACACGTGCATGTATGCATGTTCATACCCAAAGAGAGAGAGGAGCCAGTGGACCAAAAAATAAGGCCAAAAAGATCTAGAGAAGTGCTTCAAGAGTACCATGCCATTGATAAATGGTGATAATATATATACATATGTATATGTGTATATATATACATATGTATATGCATGAAGATTATCAAGAAAATATCAGCCTACACATGTTTTTATTTTTAAATAGATGGTAAATCAGGACCACGCCCACACAAGAAGCATTCAAAGGGTGAATGCCTTTAACATAAATAGCTACACACCACCCAACCTATCCTAGTAATGATAGGGTAGAAGAAAACGAGTTCAAGATAAATTGGAAGTAACTTCATAGAGACAGGATGAGTAAAGTTAACGTACATTACTAACAATGCACAGCATCAGGTAAATTGAAGAAAACAACAAGGCAAGGGAAAGAACAAAAACTAGAACAGAAAGGATTATGAATCAAGAGAAAAGATATTATATACATCTGAGATTTTATAACAAACTAAAAAAACATTTATAGTTTTCTAAATGGCCATCCAAATCAATTGTACACTACGATAAATTACGAATATCGAAGAACAGTCTTTAGCACTTTTCACACAAAAACAGCCCCCCGAAATGAAGAGTGCAACACCTCCAAACAGTGAAATCTAGCCTTTTTGTATACAAGGAAATCAACTTCCAATAGGAAGCAAACTCGCACCAGCCCACATTACAAGTTCGAACATTACACTTGATTTCTGTCTCATTTTCAGGTTTTCTTCATAGAAATTGTATAAGTTAGTATAACGAGGTTCAGGATACCAGGATCTACCGTTGCACACGAGAAATCTAAGTTTGATCTACCATGCTACTCGATTATTTGCCAGCAAAGTGAATCTACTAAACAAAACTCCAACAAAGTACTCGTTTGGCTACAAGTCAGCCAATTCAAACCCAGTGAGATCTAGTAAACGTATCCCCATTACTCAACCAGTGAGATCTAGAACCCAAAGAACCTATACCCATTACTCAACCAACCGATACAGTTGTTTCCCGATTACCATGCGATTTTCATTTAAAACAACTAAGCCAAAAACATATACAACTAAACTTTCCCTTTAGTTTCCCAGTTTTTCAAGCACCCAAAACGCACAAAAAACTCCAAATGAAAAAGTAAGGAAGACCCAGATCGTAAAAACCAGAATGATAGACAAAGAGACCCGCACCTTTCTTGGCCAGCGGTGTCCCAAATTTGGGCCTTGATAACTTTTCCATCCACATTTAAGCTCCGAGTGGCGAACTCGACCCCGATGGTGGACTTGGACTCAAGGCTGAACTCGTTACGAGTGAACCTGGAGAGCAAGTTAGACTTGCCCACACCCGAGTCGCCTATCAGCACCACCTTGAAGAGGTAATCATAGTCGTCTTCAGCTCTGTACCCAGCCATCCCCCTCCAATCCAAACAACACTACTTTGGCTTCAGGAAAGAACGGAGAAAGATCTCTGTTTTAGATCTCTCCCTATCTGTTTTAAGATCTGGTTCAGCTTCTTTTTTGGCGTTTCCTATTTGTTCCGTCTTATGGGGTTCGAAACGTGAGACTGCGGGAGACCGACGTCCTCTCTGCTGGCTGGACTCCAACTCCAAAGTGGAAGAAAGGAATTTGGGGAAGTACGAAATCCTTGGGGTATTTTAATTATTTAGATTGTCCATTAATATTTCTTTTTCCAAAAAATGAAATTAATGATAATATCATGTCAAAATATTAACAGACAAATTTTAGTAAAATCAATACCAATGCTCTTAATTGAGTTGGCTTGATTTTGGGGCTTAGAAAAAACAGAAAAAAAAAATTGGGATTGAGTTGGTGGAATCGTTTGGATTAGAGGTTAAGTGCATATTATATATATATATTTGTGTGTGTGTTTTTTTATTTTTATTTTTATTTTTTATTTTCGTAAGATAGATGTATGTTTTAAAAACTGAAAGTAGACTTCAATTAGTTTTTGGTTGATAAAAATTATCAAACCAATATCAAATATACCTTAAACTAGAATGGATAATTCATGCTTTCAAACTTTAAGAACCAATGTTTTGTTACGGCTTACGAGTGATATTAATTAGCTCGTAAGAAATCTTTTAATCACAAAGTAATTCCATAAAAATATATTAATAAATTAACATAAATAAAATTATAAAAATATTTTTATCATCTTAAATTAGTATTATTTCAAAAAAAATATTAAACAAAAAAAATCCGAATTAACTCAGTATCCAAATGTAGCCTAAAGTTACGGATTTAAAGCTTGTCTCAATAATATATATATATATATATATATATATGCACTTAACCTCTAATCCAAACGATTCCACCAACTCAATCCCATTTTTTTTTCTGTTTTTTCTAAGCCCCAAAATCAAGCCAACTCAATTAAAAGTATTAGTATTGATTTTATCAAAATTTTTCTTTAAAATTTAATAGAAAATATAAATTTAATAAAAAATTAACAAAACAATCGTGTACATTTAAAAGAGAATTGACATCGGTTTTATCACAAAAGTCAATAACTTAAATTACTATTCACAAGTTAAACTAATTATTTATTTTATTTTATTCTCCTTAAATTTTTTTTCTTTTTTTTTCTTTTATTTTAACAAATATAAAGAAATTTTTTTAGTAAGTCTAAAATAGAATTATTTTAGATGTTGACTTTTTATTAAATATATACTTTTCTTTAAATTTAATTTTTTTTTGGATAAAACTAATACCAATACTCTAAAAAGATGAAAAGACTAGCTACAATCTATTCTACCACTAAAATAACATCAAAAATAAGAAAAAGGCTATTAGACATACTTAGCTTGAGGGGATTTTTGTTCCGACCAGTGATTGCTAAGAGAGGTACCTTTAGGCTTTAAGAGAGAGAGCTGGGGCAAGCGTTATAAAGGATAAAAAAGGGAGTGCTACATGCACCGCCCCTAGCCATGGAGCAACTGTTAGGCATATTTTATATAAGTAATGTTACGTATAAGTAATATTATGCAGTTAAGTATGTATACGTGTATTCTACTTAATTATTTTTTTATTTTAAATTTAAGTATTTTATTAAATTTATTTTTTTACTTCAATTTTGGCACATGTAGAAGTGCCCAATGTTACTTGCATTTAAAATTTTTTAATTTTATTATTATTTTTATATGTATATAATACTTTTTAATTTTAAAAAAATCACAATATTACTAAAAAAATACTTCATTAATCATTAAGTAAAAAATTAAAAAATAAAATAAAAAATTTCAATAGTGTAAACAATTGGGATAAACGAGTGGTGAAAGTATTATTTTTCATAAAAAAAAAATAATATAGATACTATTATTGCATAATTTATATAAAATTTTCGAGTAAATGTTAAATTTTATTTAAATCCATTTTAATTTTATTTGTCTTTGATGTTTTAGATTTGAAAACAAAATTTATGTTATAGTTATAGGTTGGGAAAATGGGGGTGAAGGAGAGAGATTATAAATTTTCAGAATTTATTTTGTAAATTATTCATAAATCAAGATTTTTTTTTATAGAACTAAACAGCTCAAAAACATTAAAAAATATTTCTAGATATGTAAATCTTTACAAATAAATCGTAGCACCTATTCTAAATCGGTTTCATATGTATTATTGTTATCAAGGGAAAAGCACCTATTGTAAAATGTAATAAATTTTCTAAGTATTAATGCCTTTAGGATGATAGTGAGAGAACTTAAATGCAAATAATTTCCTATTTCTTAGTTGTAGGTAGTTTGATGTATTTTCAAGTATGTACACAACCTGATATTCCTTATATTATTGGTGTGCTTGGGAGATATTTGAATGATCCTAGTTTAGCTCACTGGAAAGTTGCAAAGAAATTACTTAGATATTTGCACAACATTAAAGATCTAGTGATTACATATCAGCGATCTGACATTCTTGATGTAGTTAGATATTCTTACGCCAATTTTTCAGGTTGTTCAAATGATGGGAAACTCACTTCCGATTATATTTTTATGATAGCAAGATGAGTTGTTTCTTGAAAAAATTACAAACAAACACTTATAGCTTTCTCTACAATGGACATAGAGTATATAGTTGCGGAATTTTATCTTAGGGCTATATGTTGTAAACACCGTTTCGAGGCCACTGAAGATTGAGACATTTTGAACAATGCGTACTTTATGTATTGAGACAATTTAATTAGTCTCGTGTTTGGGTCACTCGTAATTTGGACAAAATAATTATTTATTAATGAGACATTATACTTGGTCTCATACTTGAGTTACGCGTATTTTAAACAAAGCGTATTTTATATATTGAGCCATCTTGATTAATCTCGTGCCTGAGTTATGCACATTTTGAAAAAGACGATTGTTTATTGTGAGACATCATATTTGGTCAATACTTGAGTCACATGCATTTTGAACAATACGTATTTTATGTATTGAGACGTCTTAATTAGTCTCGTACCTTGGTCACGCATATTTTAGACAAGACAATTGTTTATTAATGAGACAATATAATTATTTTTATGCCTGAATCACACGCATTTTAAACAAGACGTATATTATGTATTGAGACATTTTGATTAATCTTATGCCCAGGTCACGCGTATTTTGGACAAAACAATTGTTTATTAATGAAATATTGTATTTGGTGAGTCACGCCCATTTTGGACAAAACGTACTTTATGTATTAAAACATTTTGATTAGTCTCGTACCTGAGTCACGCGCATTTTAAGCAAAACGATTGTTTATTAATAAGACATTATATTTGATCTCATACTTGAGACCGTGCATTTTGGACAATACGTGTTGAACTCAAGATTTCAAGTTTCGTGTAAATCTACACATGGATTTTGATGATAACAAACGAATTCAAAAAATAAAGGAGTCTCAAGCTTAAGTTATCCACACAATAGAATCAAGCACATCAAGAAAGCAAGCATGAGCAAGAAGGGAACAAATTCACATTAAAATTATAAAATAATTTTGTAAATCTCTTAAAAATTTGAAATTAGGATTAAGACTCAAAATTAATATTTTATCACAAAACATTAAAATACATTTTCCACATGTGCATGAATATTTTGAAAATTAAATTTAAAAATTTTGAAAGTAATTGATTGTCATCTTTCACATGTGCATGACATGATTAAAGGTTTGAATTTTAAAAATTTAAGATGATTGATTGTCATCTTTCACATGTGCATGACATGATTAAAAGTTTGAATTTTGAAAAAATTAAGATGATTGATTGTCATCTTTCACATGTGCATGTTTTATTTGAATATTTTCAAAAGTGATGCATGCTTTTCTTGACTTATGCAAAAGGTAGATGTTTTTGTTTGAAAATTTTGAAAAATAAAGTGTGCTCCTTTTGTCATATGCAAAAAGTAAAAGATTAGATTTGAAAATTTTGAAAAGTAAAGTGTGCTCCTTTTGTCACATGCAAAAAGTAAAAAGATTAGATTTGAAATTTCTAAAAAGTGAATGATGATATCTTTGACATATGAATCTTTTTAAATTTGAATATGAAGTCTCATATGCCTATAAATAGATCATTTGAGAGCTTCACATTTATTTACAACACCAAGAGCATACAACATTCATTCAAAACTTTCATTCTCTCTTCTCTAAGTATTGAACCTTAACCCTTGTTCATTTTGAGAGATATAGTTTGCGCTGTATTATTTCTATCTCACTCATTGAGGAGTTTATTTTGATAGTCTACCCACTATTAACTCTTGTATTTGTAAGAGGATGCATACAACCCTTGTGTGTGTAGAAGGTATTCTACAAGGGGAATAGTTAAATCATCAAGTGTGAGGTGATTGGAAGTGTAGAAGGTGTTCTACACGGAGAATAGTTAAATCACCAAGTGTGAGGTGATTGAAAGTATAGAGGGTGTTCTACACGGATTCTTTGGAGCGGTGCTGCTCAAAGGTGTAATAGGTTTCTATCTCCACCTAAAGGAGATTGAATAATGGATTTGGGGATTCTCAAGGGGTAGCTTGAGACGAGGACGTAGGCAATGGGGCCGAACCTTGTTAACATACTGAGTTTGCTTCTCTCTTACCCTTACTCTTTATATTTATTGTTGTTTCATATTTTGTTTATATTTTATATTATATATTTGATTTATAATTGTTATTTTTTTAAATATAACTCAATTCACCCCCCCTCTTGTGTTAGTCATCTGGGTAACAATACGTACTTTATGTATTGAAATATTTTGATTAGTCTAGTGTCTGAGTCACGCGCATTTTGGACAAGACGATTGTTTATATAATAAGATATTATATTTGGTCTCATGCCTAAATCACGCGCATTTTGGACAAATCATACTTTATGCATTGAGACATTTAGCTAGTCTTGTGCCTGCGTTATCCGTATTATGAACAAAACATATTACTTACAAGAGATAATCTATTTTAGTCTATACCTGAATCAAGTGGTTGTGAGTATACGTTAAGTGTCATATATCTTGTCAATATAGTCACTAGACTAGGTGCTGCAACTACATTTTGGACAAAACATGTTACTTTAAAGACATTCGGATTTGTCTCTAGGGCTTCTTATGGAAACAGGTGTTTGTCACTCTTTTGATTATTTTCATACTGTACTTGCATCTCATCTGCCTAAGTCATGTGTCGTATGCCCTATCAATGTATTGTTCACTAGCTTATACTTGAATGCAAATTTTGAATAAGGCCTTTGATTTTGGGATGTTTGTTTGTGTTTATGTTATGATTAAATGTAATGTTATCCAAGTGAGAGAGATTGCTGTATTTATATATATTTATATAATATGGCTATCTAACAAAAAAATGTTGGTTTAACGTGCAGATCTGTTAAATTTCTGAAACTTACAACTGATGTTATCTAACGATCTGTTTAACTTTTACTTCCGTCTGCATTCCTTAATTAAAAGTAAAATTAAAATCTATTAATTAGATGCATTTCAATTGAGACATGCATTTGGATTGATAAAATTAAAAGAAGCTTTTATGTCCTCTTCACGTCTGTTGCCTTCCTTACTATCATTTGAGTCCCCTCAATTGGAATTCTTTGCGCTACTTTACGTCCATTTAATACCTACATTGGAATTTAAAAATCAAATATGGATTTAAAATTCGTCTAAGTAACGTCTAGACTCCATAAATTTGTGCCCACTCATTTGGCATGCATGCATGCTCTTATTCATTATGTTTAACTCTATTAGACATAATTAACGTTAAATCTCCATTAAACTGACAATGACACATTAAATTGACAATTACACATTAAGAGGTGCCATTGTTTTCGATAATACATAAAAGAAGAATAAAAAAGGTGACAATCTCTAAATCTCAAGCTATTCACACATACCATTGTTCTAAATCACAGTAAGCATTTACTCTAGTTGAAGGTATTCCTCTAACTTAATCATCTTTTATTATTTCTTCATATATATGGTTTCTCTTCATCTTTTGTGTTCAAAATCCCAAATCAACCACCTCTATTTTTTATTCAAATTGTTTTGATATTGTTGATGTTTAGATTTTCTTGAAATTTGTTGTGTTAAAGGCAATGTTTTGAATACCGTACCGGTACTGGTACCGGTCAAGTCACTGAAACGAAATATTTTGGTACCGGTACCGTTTCGGAATAATTTATACATAAATAAATTATATATATACAATTATAAATTATATTTCAAAATAATAGTTAATATATAAATAAATTATATAGATAAATATACATATGTAATTAATTTAGTCTAAATTGAGGTTAAAACATAATAAAAAATTTTTAAAAAAAACTGGGAAGGCCGAAATCCGATATGGCCGGTACCGGCCGTACTGGACATGTTTCGGCCAGTTTCGGCCGTACCGGCCGATACGGCTGAAAAATCGACTGAAATGAAATGTGATATTTTTTGTACCGGCCGATACGGAAAATTCCAGTCGTACCGGCCGATACGGCACGGTATTTAAAACAATGGTTAAAGGTATTCATTTGTATCTTTTTAATTTGTTCTCTAATTTTTTCATATATTTTTTATTCATATTATTTTCTCTAATTATTTTAAACTTTCAATTTAATTTTATTACATTTACTCATTTAATATTTTATTTTATAAGAAAGAAACTGATTTCTTGTAAACCACCTTTATTTTTTTAGATTATATTGATATTGTTGATGTTATAAGTTACTTAAATTTTGTTAGGTTAAAGGTATTCATGTGTATCTTCTTTTAATATGTTCTCTAATAAGTTACTTAAATTTTGTTGATGTTATATTGATATTTTCTCTAATTGTTTTAAGCTTTTAGTTTAATTTTATTACATTTACCATTTAATATTTTGTTTTATAAGAAAGAAATTGATTTCTTGTAAACCACTTCTATTTTTTGTTTTGATTGTATTGATATTATTACTATTGTGAGTTACTAAAATTTTGATGGGTTAAAGATATTCATCTGTATCTTTTTATTTGTTCTTTAATTTCTTCATATATTTTTTATTTGTATACTTCTTTTTACTAATTTTATATTCTGTTGTGAGTTGCTAAAATTTTGCTTAATTTAAAGTATTCATCTGTATCTTTTTAATATGTTCTCTATTCTCCTAAAATATTTTTTCTTCGTATTATTTTCTCTATTTTTTTTAACAACTTCTTTTTTTTAATATGCATTACAAAAAATAAACAAATTTCTTGTGGAATTTTATCTTCATTTTTATCTTATTTGATCTTAATTCATATTCTAATTTTAATATGCATCTTCATTTCGTTCTTTTCTATGTTCAACAAATATCCTTAATATATAATAAAAGATATAAATATATAAGAAGATGAAGGCAATTTTACTGCTCTTAAACTCACTCCTAAAATCAAGCTACCAAGCATAGAAGAAACTATGAAAATAGAGAATTAAAAACAATGAATGACACATTTACATAACATAAATTACTCTCAACCCCCCCCCCCTAAAAGAAAAAAAGAAAATAATAATACAATGATAATGTATTGGTAAAACAGAACATACCATAATAGAACAACTGACTAAAACCACTTAAAAATAACAGCAAAAATAGCAAATGATTAATATTTATATTCTATCATTAATCAAATAATAATGTATTGATTTGTAGTTTCTTGTTTTATTATTTTTTCAAATCTTTTTATCTATTTTTAAAACTTACTTTTTATCTTTATTTATATTCTATTTATAATAAACAAAAGATGGTTTTGGCTAAACTTAAAAAATGAACGAAAAACAACAGAGAGACGACAAAACAAAGGAATAAATTATCCAAACACAAATAAATCATAATCTCTTCAAACAGATGCCAAGCTCAATATGTATATATGCACTCCACAAAGAGTGGAAAATGCAATGAAGAATAAATCATGCAATTACAATTAAAAAAATAAGAGTAAAATCTATTTTGCAGCCAAGATGTTTGCTAAATTTCATCAATGTACAAAAATATTCATTAAATCTAATGCTTGTGTTGGTCAGAAATGTTTATGTTCTAAAAAACCAAAATATAACTTTTCTACATTAACATGTTCAAATTAATAAACCCACTACTCTAGAAATTAAATAAATATTTATATGATTCTTATAGCCAAATAGTAAAAGAAGCAAAACATAGAAAAATCAACTAAAAAACCAATCACAAAAACTAGGAAAAAATGGGCAAGGATTACACATTTTAAATACCTATAACAGAAAACTACAACAGTACACTTCAACATACATGTCATTTCACGAAAACAACATAAAAACTCAACAAATTTATTTTACAGTAGTCCAACCATTCAAAATATTAAATAAATTAATTATGATGAGCAAGAAATATTAAATCCACAAACGGAATTCAATTGGGTCTTTTGATTGTGTGTTCAGTATTTTTTAAATTTCTTTATCTTACTATCATTTTATATAAATAAAATGTACAATGTCTTTTGTGTCCAAACAGAGATTATTCTCCATATCAAGATATCTCAACATATAAAGGAATCTTCATTGTTAATTCAAAAACTTGTAAATTCATTTATTTTATATTATATTATACATTAATATATTTTCTTTGGTTAGTGCCTGCTTTTAAATTTTAGTTGGTAGTTACTTGGAATAGGGAATTAAGTTTGACAAATAGTTTCTTAAACATTTTTTATATTTTTTGTATGCACTGTGTGTATGTGTATTTCATATTAAGTAGTTGTTATTTATTTCTTTCATTTTACTTGTGTAGAACAGTATACAATACTGAGAAGTGGTAAGATTTCATAAATAACTCAAAAAAAATTACAACAAAAATATAAATTTCTATAAAATTTAAGTTTTTGAACTATTTTTTGAGAATCATGAAAACAATATGCAAAAAGAATCCTATATAGAGCTTTACCAGAAAAGAAAAAAGAAGAGATCCGTAGAAAACAAAGAGAAAGACATGTTAAACAAAGACCATCTAAAAGCAACTCGACTTATATAAATGATTCCATATCATTTGGTGATGATGATTTCGATACATCTGTTGGTGATCAAATGACTACGTCGATTGATCAATATTCAAATAATGATGTCCAACATATAGACAACGTTCAAGACTTTAATCTTATTCAAAAAGTATCAAAGAGACAACGGAATTCTGATGTTCATATTGATACCGTTGAAGCAACTTCATCTCGTGAAGCATGTGTTCCTCCTGGTGTTGATGTCTATGTCATTAATTCAAAGACAAATTCATCCATAAACAATGTTCCAGCATCTTCTAATCAACTCTTTATCCAGTAGGTTTTTCTCTAATCATTTATTAATATTTCTTATTCAAGCATCATTGTGTTCTTTCTCTCTAAGATTTCAGAGCATATTATACAAATAAGATCCATATGTTGTTCGAGATGAGTCGAGCTACGAAACAAATATACCGACAGCTTGTAGGGATAAGAAACAAATATAAAAGCATTTCGTTCATTTAATTCAGGCATAAAATCTTGTTACTGTACTAGTAGTGTCCTTAATCAGATAATTCAAACAATATATGACGAGTTTGCGCTTGTTGCCTTATTTTCATTTATCAACAAAATAGGTCAGCCACATCACTTCTTTACTAGATTTAGATTATTGTTGAAAATAGTGTCATCTGAAACATATTGTCTACGATTAGTATCCTACTGCACACATTGTAAAACAAAGTGATATTTCTAATAAGTTTTATGCATTGTTTACCTCCAACATGGATGAATTTACACATTTTGGAACCTATATTCGAACTTATTATAACCAAATCGCTTTTACATCTTTTGAAGTGAAATTCAATAAAGATTTTTGTAGGAAAAAAAAAAAATTTATACATTCAGAACTTAGAGACAGATCTATCACTATATCAATGATTTACTTCCTTCAAATGGTTTTCCTTCTTATCTGCAATTGTATTTTTATGATTCAGAGCATAAATTAGAAAATCGCATTTCTGATTCAAACAGAATGGATCTATCAACTGTAACTCAACTCATCAAAATTCTTCGTATCAATCCGTATTGTGTTTTTTCACTCTCTTGGTGATTTGCCAGATGTGAAAAATCAATGTGTATTCAATACCCCAAACATACTCACAAGTTGCAACAATATAGATAGAAAATGATGATGAAGATCAGCTAAGAGGACGAGACATTTTTGTCTTTAACCATTCTGGTGGAAGCCATGTAGCTCAATACTATTTTGGGTGCTAAGATTCATTGCAATATCCGTTGTTATTTCCTTTTGGCGATATTGGTGGCATCATGGGATTGAAATGGTTAGTAAAAAAAGCAAATCCACATGTAGCAAAACAACTCGATCAATAAATCCTAAATAATCAATGACTGCAGAAGAATTACTTGCAAGAGAACAACGAGATTAGAGTGTAGTACTAATTAATGTTTATAAAATTTCATTTAGTATTTACGTCCAATTTAGTAATATTTCATTCACATTCAACTTTTATGACATTAAGCAAAAGAAGGAATAATCCAATTGTTTTATGTCATGAATATTATTACTACAAATTGTAAATAAAAGAAAATGTCAGATCAATTTTGTTACTTTCTAGTCGACTATTGCAATAATTTATAGTAGATATGTATGTTAAGATCGAGACGTCAAGATTAGATTATTTTAGAAACCAACAACAACATATTCGATCTAAATTCTATCAAAATTTGTTGATATCATTACGCTTGGAGAAATGAACGCTTCTAGTGTTGGAAAATGGATTATACTATCTTTGTCATTTATTGGAGGTCCAATAGTTTTAGTTCAGCGATATGGCAAACCAGACATTTTCTTAACAATGACGTATAATCTAAATTGGCAAGAAATTACAAATGAACTAAGCCTGCATGAAAAGAGTTAGAATTGACCTGATTTGATTACTCAAGTCTTTCGTGCAAAATTAGAAAAATTAAAGGATCAATTATTCAAAAAGCAAATATTTGATAAAGTCTCGGCATATGTTTACGTTATTGAACACCAAAAAAGAGGTATCCACATGCGCATTTTTTTAATTATCTTACAAAAGGATTTGAAATTCTATACGCCTGAATCTTTTGATGAGATCGTATCAGTAGGGATACTTAATAAAAATATGAACTTGCACTTGCATAACGTTGTTGTCAAGCATATGATGCATGGACTATATGGAGTGTTGAACCCATCAAATGTTTGTATGAAAGAAATGGTTGTTGCAAAAGTAATTATCCAAAGAATTATGCAACTTTTACAACTGTTAAAAATGATTGCTTCCCAATATATAGACGTTCAAACAATGGAATAATTGTCAAAATTAGAGGCCAAAATTTAGATAATCGTTGGGTTGTTCCATATAATCCATATCTGCTTGCAACATTTGACTGTCACATTAATGTTGAGATTTGTTTTACAATAAAAATAGTCAAATATATTTATAAGTACATTTATAAAAGACATGATCGTGCTGCTTTCAACTTGTTTTTTGAACAAAACAATCAACAAGTTGATGAAATCCAACAATTCCAATTAGCTAGATAGATTAACAACTATATGGAGAATATATGGCTTCATTACTAATGAAATGTACCCAACAGTGTATAGTTTACATTTATATATGGAGGATCAACACCAAGTGCCTTTCCGAGCAAATGACAATTTAATCAATGTTGTCAATTCAAATTATTTTACAAAATTGATGTTAACAAAATTCTTTGCATTAAATTGAGTAGATGAGAATGTAAGGAGATTACTATATAAAGAATTTCCAGAATATTATGTTTGGAGCCAACAATACAAAGAGTATACCCCTCAAAAAAAGAAAACCGATATAGGTCGAATTGTTACAACAAATCCATTTGAATGTGAGAGGTATTATCTGCAAGTACTGCAAAACCATATAAGAGAACTTTTGCTGTTTGAAGATTTTAAAACAATTGATGGTGTTGTGGTCACAACATTCCGTGAGGCAGCAACAATACATGATTTGTTATAGAGAAATAGTAGCTTAGAAGATTATTTACATGAAGCATCTCTATATCAAATGCCATCCAGATTGAGATGGATATTTGCAACAATATTGGTTTATTGTAATCCAACCAATCCGATGGAGCTTTGGGAACGTATTGAGAAAGATATGTCAGTTGATTTCAAGTCAACAGGAAATTCTATATCAAATGTAAGAACCCAAATATTGCGCTCAATCTCTTTTACAATTGAATCAATGGGGAAAGACATTAATTCCTATCATCTTCTTGAAGACGACATCTGCTTTGATGAAAAATTTTAATCTAGAGAAATTGATGATGAATTGACTATTGAAATTTCAAAAGAAAATATTGCTGCATCAGAACCTCTTAATAGTGAACAACAACATGTCTTTAATGCAGTGTTGTAAAAAGTATTTGCAAATCGAAATGATGCGTTCTTTATAGATGACCCAGGTGGGATAAGAAAAACATTCCTATACAAGACACTTTTTACAATAGTACGATCAAAAAAATTTGTAACACTTGCACCTGTTTCATCAGGTGTTTTTGCATCTATTCTTCCTGGAGGCCAAACAGCACACTCACGTTTTAAGCTTCCACTTAATACTGATGAAAAAAGTAGGTGTTGTGTTAGCAAACAAAGTACCCTGGCAAACCTACTATGTGCAGCAAAATTAATAATATGGAATGAGCCTCCAATGACAAGAAAACAACATATAGAAACATTAGATAAAATGGTATGAGAAATCAATGATTCAAATGTAACATTCGGTGGAAAGATTATTTTTGGTGGAGATTTTCGACTCAATTTACTCATAGTTCGTAAAGGAACAAAACAATAATAGGTTAATGCCAATATGGTGTATTCCTATTTGTGGCCTACATCTACCAAGTTTCGATTAACTAAAAATATGCGAGTAAGATTGGATTCAGTCTTTTCAAATTATGTACCGTTAGAATTAGGTAATGAAATGCTACCAAATATAGTTGATGAGATCATAAAGAATTCCAAATAGCATGCTTGTTCCCTATGATAATGACAACACATCTTTAGATCATTTAATAGAAGATGTTTTCCACAATATTCATGAATATTCAATAAATATTTCAGCTATAATGAATTTGGCCATATTAACACTAAAGAATAGTTATGTTGATGAAATAAATACAATGTTAATTCATAAGTTTTTAAGTGAGGCTCAGCAATATTACAACTTGATAAGACAATAGATGTATTTGAACAATCAGTTATGGAGGATTTCTTAAATACTCTAATCCCAAATGGACTTCCGCCTCATAAATTATTATTGAAGAAAAATTGTTCCATCATACTGCTTGAAACATTAATCCTTAAGAAGGATTATAATTTATCAGGTTTTTTATCGAAATGTCATAAATGTAGAAATTGCAGTTGGACACCATATCTAAAAAAGAGTGTTCATTCCAATGATACCATTATTACTAAATGTTAATGAAAATAGTAGTTTTTCATTCAAACGAACTCAGATCCCTATAAGATTAAGTTTTGCAATGACTATAAATAAGTCACAAGGGCAGACATTAGGTTTTGTTGGGATTTATTTACCTCAACATGTTTTTTCACATGATCAATTATATGTGACTTTATCAAAGGCGAAGAAAGCATCTGCAATAAGGATTCTAATATGATCAATGTCCACTTAATGGCGTGAATAGAACTGCATAAAAAATATTGTGTTTACAAAATAATAATATTATCATGTTTGAATTAATGTTATACAGGTAACTGGATTCAATTGTATAGTTTCTATTTATTTTCTATTACAATAATAATCTCTATATGTCTAATATTCAGTCATTTAATTAAATGTCTTCATCAATTGTTTTGTCAGTTCATGAATTTAAATTAAGATTTGTTATACTTATGCATCTAATATTTTTGTATCTGAAAAGAGCAAAAAATGCGAACAATATATACATCAATAAAGGATATCACTCCAAATACAAATAACTGAAAAATTAAGATGATTGTTGCAAATAAGTCACCTAAGCGAATAAGCCAATGCACAACAGTGAAGTACCAAAATTTGACACTAAATGATCAAGAGGTATAATATTTGTTAGCATATATTATGTTTCCAAATTTTGATATTCTTTGAAATTAGATGTTCTTAAACTCTATCATATTATATAAAAATATTAATGATGTTGCATTTATTTAGTTATCTTTTTACAACATATTTTGTTAAAAAAAGAACTTCTAAAATACAAAAATTACTAACAAAAAAAATTATTATAGTAAAATAATCCTCATAATTTTATATATTACACTATTAATCACAATTATTTATATTGCCCAGGGGAATTGAGTGCAGGCAACAATGTTTGAAATTGATATTGACCCCCGAGACGACACTTTAAATATTTTTAAATCATATTATAGCAGCAATGCACATGTCAAACCAGTAGATCCAAAGTATAGAATCGAAGAATATCAATATCAATGGACTCTGGATTCAAGAACAATAATAAAAGATGTTTCACAAAATAAAAAGCAAATAAAAGTACTAAAATATGAGATCGTCTCATTCAAGGAGTTAGAGTCTTATAGAGAGTCGATTGCAGAAATATGTAATTTAATTCTAATTTTAAATTTATTATAAATTAATTATAAAAAAATTAACAATTCATATTTAAATAATTAGATATTTTAGCTGTTGTAATCAAAATTAAGCCAACTAAAGAGGTAATGTCAGCATTTGGACCAACAATAATCCAAAAGATATATGTTATTGATGAAAGGTAAAAAAATATTATACTTTCTCATTTCTTTTAAAATTGAATTCTAATATTAATTTAGGAAACTTCTATTAATTCTTTTACTTACTTCAATTTTGTAACTTGAACCCTATATGTTTGACTATGTAGAGTCGATTTGTTTAAGACGAATGTTAGAAAATATCAGAAATTATCGAAGACAAACCAATAATACTTGGAACAAAAATATTTGTTGGATCGTATAACAGTATTTTTAATAATTAAACAGTTTAGATATTTTCCCATATTGTATATACTTGCATTAATAATTATTTCAATTTCAACAAAGAATTATCTTTGTCATCACGTCCGTTAAGTACCTTTACAACCAATATCTTCTTCATGGGGAAGCTACAATAAAGCAATGGTAATTCTTGCAAATTATCAATTACATATTACTGCATTTATATTTAAACTAATTATGTGATTTATATAATTTACTTATATATTTCATTTTCTTATATTATTCTTCTTTTCTGAGTTTTAAGGGCGGAGAATAATGATTGACTAGTATCATTGCAAGATGTTTGACATACCCATCTGCCCCTTTGTCATTTGTTGGTATTCGAAAAGTTGTGAAGAATTGCAATATTGCAGAGTTGATAAAGAGTTTGCAACCCATGTCAATAGATTTGATTTTATTAGTAATAAATTAAAATATTTACACAATCATTGCATCTAACAATTAATTTTGATTTAATGTGGAAAGCAAAATTCTGGATGAAGGCGAAGATAAATGTGATTGACTTGGCCCAAGTATTTTATTATATATCATGTGCTATATATTGTGAAAATTAAATATTGTGAAAATTAAGGGGTCTGCAAACCATGGTATGTATCTTCCAATTTTAATTTATAATTGATGTCTAATTTAATTTAGAATTTAACACTATTCAAATTGAAAATAATATTATCATCCTATTTATAGTACTCAGATGTATGTTGAACTATATGATACTATTGGAAAGCTAATTGCTACTATGTTTGATGAAGTAGCAAAAAATGCATTTGGTTGTTAGCAGTTAAGCTGATGGAACATGCTAGAGAGGTATCTTCTAAAATTTTAATTCATAAATTCAATTTGTTAATAATAAGTTAATAAAATAATATTATTTGGGCTTTTATAAATTATGTAAACATATTAAAAATTTATTTTGTAGGAACTTCAACCATATATTAAAAGCTTTACGGAGAAATTATCAAAAAAATTGTGAAAAATTCAAGTTTATGCAGATCCAGAAAAACTGGAGGAGAAAAAACATAAGCATTTTAATGTTTTCTCTATTAAGGCAATGCAAGATGAGGAAAATGCTGGATCGTCATCTTAGAATTATCCTACAATTAAAATAATCTCAAACAAGTATCATAAAACTATGGGGGATGTTTATTTCTGAGACTATGTTATTGCTTTTATTAATGCTCTTCTTTTATAATATATGAAAATGTGTAATTATTTTTCATATAGAATATTATGAGTAAAAGACAAATTTAAGTTAGAAATTAAATTTACTTATCCAAAAGCATTACATTGTTATTAATAAAGAATTAGTTCTTAATAAAAAAAATTCTTAAAAAAATTAAAACTAAGGCAAAGGTGTTTTGCACGTTACTTCCACCTAGTTTATTTATAAATAAGTAAACTAGCATTAAAACTTAACCCTTAGGCCCATACTAGGAAGGACCATTTTAATAGACACATATGGATGCCCTTACTCTCACCCTCACTATAAATAGAACTACCCATTGAGTTCTATAGGTCTTCTTGTACTTTCTTTCATTTTTATCTTGGGCAAGACGAAAATGGAAGAAAGAGAGGAAAGAGAGTTGTTCTCTCCATCGCAATGTATTTTTCTTCTCTCTTGTAGGAACCCTAAAGTTCCATGAAAAATTCATCACAGATTATTGGAGGTATGAACTCTCAATTTTATTAAACACATGCTTTAATTATGAAAAAAAAAAACAATCACATCTTCTGATTCCAACACTTGAAGGAGCTTATTGACCAAAACTTGATGAAGTGGTTGAGAGGAGGTCAAATGGAAGTGCAAAGACATGTCATGTCCATGACCTTTTGCAAGACCTCTGCATTTCCAAGGGTGCGCAAGAGAAGTTTTTTGACGTACCTAGAAATGTCAAACCCACCTCCAGCCCCTCAATTGCTCGTTCTTTGATGTTCTTCAATGAAGATACATATGGTGGCTTTGATCCAAACCAATGGAAATGGGTCCAAGTAAAACTTCAACTTGGTTCGAGTGCTTAATTTTGGAAATCTAAATGTCTACTCCATTCCCATGTGGATAAAACAATTGATCTATTTGCGGTACTTACGTGTGTAGCCAGATGCATTGAAAGTTATCTTAAATTCCATTGACAACCATTTGAACTTAGAAACGTTTGATTTGAGAGGTATTTTTCTGAATTGTTTGTCAAACGGGATATGGAAGTGCTAAATTTAAGGAATCTCTATATGTCTGGGCCGGTGAGTTTATTTAACCAATTGGACATAGGAAATAAAGCTTGTCCAAATCTCCAAGTCTACTCCACTGTATCACTTGGCATACAAATTGTTCGTCCCATTGTCGAGGTAAGCTCCCTAATGTAAGGAAATTAGAAATATGGTTTGCATCCAACAAGAGCAACATTTTCACCTCCTTCGAAAACCAAAAATTGTAAATCATTCAGAAATTCTTAGTGCACCATTTCTAAAGATAATATAATAGAGAATGTTGCGACAAGTGTTCTTAGAGGATGGTGACTACATGAAAGTGCTAGGAAATCTTGTCAAACTTGAGAGTCTGAAATTACAAAGTTGCTTGCTTCCAATCAGCTATACATCTTTGAAAATATGTTTCCTGCAATCAGATTTCTTAAATTGGAAAATTTGAGGATTGAAGAATGGAAATATGGGAGTTGTGCAATGCTGAACCCAAGGCATCTAGTTATTAATCAATACTATAAGTTGACGAGGCTACCTTCGGTAAAATCTGATTTTCCTAACTTGTAAGAAATGGAGGTGTTAGAAAGCAACTTGATAGCCGCAAGGAGGATGTAGCAAATAAAAAGTCACGTGGATATAAATAGACCGTGGAAAACATTCAAACTACTAATCGATCCACCTCTATCTGCTGACTTTTATGAAGACTGATGTGATAGTTCATTATAATATGCGAGGATGTTGCAAAGTCAGAGGCATCTAGACTTTACCAATTAGTTTACGCAATGTTTGATTCCTTATTTGTTGCTTTCGTTTCCTTATTTTGTAACAAATTTCTACTTATCGAATTTCTACCTCAATATATGGTCGTTTTTACTAACTGTTGTTACCATCCCGATTTGTAGTTGGCAATATAAATACTAGTAAAACTATAGATTAGAAACTGTAACAATTGCACATAAGGCACACCTTACATGGCTATTTTTTAAACAAAACAAGCGTTTGTGTTGATTTTTCTTCCGCATTCGAATTTGCCCCCTCAAAACCCCATCCTCCCTCGACAGCAAGCAGCGTAAAATGAGCAGGCAAAAATCCTAGATCAAGCTCGATTCAAGATTGATTCCTCTGAATACTCATTATGTCCCATCCTATTTTTCGAGTTTTCAATCCTTAATTTGATTTTTGTGTTTACAATTTAGTCATAATCCCTTCAGTATGACCTAAGATATAGATATGAAAGAGCTCCTAACTCCCTATAATTTTAACGCTTCTTCTCCTCCCTTGACTCTACAATGTAATATTGTTCTTTACATACTGGTATATATATATCTCCAAATGTTTATATATTACATAGCCCTAATTTATTTTCCAAATTTTCTAATTGATGTTGTTAAACTGGTTTTATTTTGTGAAATCTGTGTTTTATGGGTAGGCTTTAGACATGAAAGGATTGTGTCTCTCATTTAGACCGGTATGTAATGTGCCTTAAAGAAGATGAAAAACTGTGTTGAAGAAAGAAGGCATGTTGTTGTGTACTGCTGTTGAAGAAAGGCTCGAGGAAAATTAATACGGTGTCATTCTAATAATGAGTGGCCATTATGTTAGTTGATTTTAAGTTAGCATTAGACGCTGTCATTTCCTTTTAATGAATTGTAATAAATGAAAGAACGACAAGTCGTGTAAGCAAAGGACTGTGTCGTCATAGGCAGCAGAGTTAAACACACCAACTGTAGTTGTCATCTCATCATTTACGGTTTATCTAGAACAGTGGATGAAGTGCAATGCTTTTGTTTACTTTCACAACTACATGGTCCAAATTACCACACCGACTTCAAGAATTAAAATAGTACCTTGTGGGCAAGGTACTTGAAGGGGGAAGAATTGTCACACGTGCAAATGTGACAATAGGAACCAAATTCATAGTGAGCTTGGATTTTATAATAGGAGTTTAGTGGTTGGGCTCAACCTATGGTCCAAAGTAATCATCTATTTTAGTTGCAAGGTTCTTGTTGGAGTAAGGCCATGGCCCATTTACTCTATTGGCCTTTGGTTTGAGGAGTTGGTTGTGTGTCTTGGGCTTTGTTTTAGGTATTGGGCTTTGGCCCGTTGATTAATAAAATAGTATATGTAGTAAAATGAGGGACTTGTATATGCATACAAAATCTTAATGAAAACCTTTCTGATTTCTCTTTCTTCTTTGAGGCTGGGTTAACCTTGAATTGACTATTTTTCTTGCATTTTCTTACATATTTTCTAATATACAAACACCTATCCATCGGGTGTGTTATAAGTGGTATGCAAAGCCACTTTTTCCTTGAAATTACTTCATCAATCTATGGAAGAAATTCTTATTTCATTCAACAAAATCAATGAGTCACTTGAATGAATTCAAGAAAATCTTAAAATTCTCCATTAACATGTAATTGATTAGAGGAAGGATTATGAAGAAAATTTAATTATCTAGAACAACTGCTCCATAAGTCATTGGAGGAAGAACGAGCCCTGCATCATCCCATCGATATTCCTTTGCCTAAAGATTTTCTTACAGATCCAAAATTAATTTTTGGACATTCAAATCTCCATCTCCAACTTTTGATTCCATCATAGTTCATAAAGTGTTTCTCGTGTTGTTCCCTTCTGACAGACATTCCAAGCGAGATCTATACCATGTTCGGAAATGAAGCAACCATCTTGATGATTTTAAATACCAAAAGGAAATTTGACTCCAATAGAAACTTCCTCTTCTACCCCCACTCTTTGATTTCTCACCACAAAACGTTAGCCAAACCATGTTCAAAACCGTCGCCATCTCCCATTTATATGCATCGTTGCAAAGAGCAACCCCTCAAAACAAGTAGCGATGCCACTCCTCCCTAGTAATTGAAGTGAGCAATTTTGCTTTTTCACCATTTCAATTAGGTTTTCCCTTTTCCTCAAATCTGGTATTCACTTAATATTTCCTTACTGCCATGAGCTACTTGAAGCTGCTCGAGATGCATGATAGACTTCATGGCTTCATCATCATTATTCTCCTTTCTCTAGCAACGACAAGAGGATGATGCTCCAGGATACATTTATGCTGGGTTTCGATAACCTTAGGAGCCAGAGTGTTACTCCATTGCAACCCTTTGATGGATCCTTTACGTACAAGGCTCTCAAGAACTCTAACTCCCCCATTAGCCAGCTCTCCACGAGTGTCGTGGGCTACAAACTTGACCAAGCTGCTGGAAGCCTCTACGCCTATTTGAAAGGCTCATATGGTTACATCGCTAATAACAAACTCTCGAGCCTAACTAGTAAGCACAATTCCCATGTCACCATTTTCGATTTTTGTCAAGATGCGAGTGCACAATATACTACAGAAGGTAATTTTGTGATATATGTAATCTTGTATATTTTGTTTGGAAGCTTTAGTGAAAGGGAATGGCGAACTAGTATGGGGTTGCAAGTTTCAGTATATACAAAATATTGCCCTTCAACTGCTTGATTTTTTGTCGCTTAAAGTTGTTTTCAAGCTTTTTGAAAGAGGAAAAGAAAACAACAGTTTGGAAATGACCCATTTACATTTGATGTATGTTGGCCTTTAGTTTGAGGAGTTGGCCGTATGTCTTGGCCTTTGTTTTAGGTGTTGGGCTTGGCCCATTGGTTAGTAAAACAGTATATAAAGTAAAATGAGGACTTGTATATGCATAAAGAATCTTAATGAAAATCTGTCTAATTTCTCTCTCTTCTTGGAGGCTTGGTCAATCTCGAATTGACCCTTTTTTTAGCATTTTCTTGCATATTTTCTAGTTATCCAAATACCTATCCATCAGGTGTATTACAAGATGGATGGTTTCGAAGGAGACGGGAGACATCTACTCTACAAACGAACCTCAAATTGCATTTAACTCTAGGACTGCTTTCTGCCTCAATATGCATAATGAGGCAGTGCGTGCTCTACGATTTCCACTAAATTCTCATAAAGAGGAAGAAAGTGCAGAGAAGAGGAGGGAGAGAAGGGGCAAGAACTTGCAAGGCACATTGCCGAGGAGGAGGATGATGTCAACATCTCCTGACAGTCTAACAGGATGGTCTCTTTTACTTCTATTTTTTTTTAACTATCATTGGCCTTTCCTTTCACTCTATGTTATGTGAGAGGTTTATTGCCTCTAATCAGTGGCTGCTTTTTGAAGATACTGAAAGTTCCATCTGTTTCTTGGAAGTTTTGTTTTAATGAAATGGAAGTAACGAATGCTCTATCTATATTCTCTCCGAGCAGGTAATGAATGTTTAGTACTTCCCCGTTAGTTTGGTTGTTCAATCCTAATCTTTTCTGTAACATAGGTGCTATAGTTCTGGTGCATTGCTGTAACATATGTGGTATGGTTCTGGTGCACGTTGAGGAATTTGTGAGAGCAGCTATCGGTATGGTAAGTTGGACTCTTTTTAAGAGTCATGTTTGTCCTGGGAAATGTACTCTTTCAATAAAGATGTCATCTCCAATAACATTACGCTATACGATTGATTTTGACTAGCAAAACAGTCAGATATCATGAAATCCTCCACTAACCTTGTGGCATCATCCCCTCCAGAAATAATACATCATTGGAAATTTTGAACTACGGCCAACATTTATGGCAGGTGGACATTGATCTGAACTTCTGATTCTATTGGTATCAGAAATCTGAAAATCAATTCTTACCTGGATTTACTGCATTAAATTCAACCCCACACCCCCCCGGGCCCCCGATTGTTTCGCTTTCCACAAGGCAAGACTAAAAACTCCCTCTCTATATTATTAACTTTATGTGAAAACAGATTAAGCCAAATATTATTAGAAGTTCCAGGTAACAAGAAATAACAAGATCACTTGTTAACTTGAATTGAGTTTCTGTTGGATGGTAAGAGTTACAATCTCTAAAATATATGAATGAGCTCACCCAGACCCAAATCCTAAGTGAAACAAAAGCAGTGCAAAAAAAAAGGAGGGGGGCGAGGGCATACATATTCAACAAGATTCACAAAGATTTAGCTTCTAGACTGGCAGCAGTTATTCACCCAGGTGAACTCAACCCAAATGACTTGACTATGGTGCTCTGACCCTTTCTGCAAAAGCTCTGGAGGTTATTTTTTTCCCTGGCACATCAAACGGGTTTGAAACTGCATGGATTCTCAGATACGAAGTTTTTGGTATCTTATGATTGAAAGAAGGAACAAATATCCTTATCCCTACCTTAAAACAAATATATAAAAGAAATAAGCATCAATTATTACTCTAAAAGCTCATAGTGAAACCTTTTTTCCTCTTTCAAACTGCAACAACTGCGACGTTGTGTCTTTATCCAACCTGAATCCTGCTATCTCTGCCTCCTTGCAGACCTCCATACACTTTGCAAGCCTCCCAGAAACCATGTAGATTTTAATCAACTCACGATATATGTCATAAGTTGGAGAGAAACCTGCTTCTTTAAGCTTTGAAAAATATCTTGCGGCCCTTGAGATGTCATTCAGAGCAACAAAAAGCTTTATCACCACACGATAAGCGGGAAGATCGAGAAGACAATTAGAAGCTTCCATTTCCCAGACCAAAGCCATTGCCTCCCTATATTTTCTCTCAGAATAATGGCTGTGAATCAGAGTAGTGTACATTACCACACTTGGTTCGTACCCAGATTCTTTGAACCAATTATACAGACCATCCACAACGTCAAATTTCCCGAGCCTAATGCAAATTTTCATTATAGCCGTACAGTCCTGCTGGCTTAAATTCAAATCTTCTCTTTCTCCAAGCTCATCTAATAAACTCACAACGAGCATGTGTTTATCTGGGTTCTTCCCAAGCTCCAATATCAACTTTGCATAAATGCTTGGGTCCAACATTCTTTTGCGATCCCTGGCAACTGATAGAAGCTTCCAGGCAAGATGCAAGCTTCCTCCTCTTATGAACCCTCTCACCATTGCCTCCATCACACCACGACTTGCCAAACTTGTAAACTTTCCCAAGTTAAATGGCACTTTTAGCTCGTGGTTCCTTGCCAGAACTTCTACTGTCGAGGCCAAAATCCGGTCATCTGGGAAGAGTTGAGGCTGTTTCTGTGCCCAGCAGAATGTCTGCAAAGCTCTCTCGGGAAGACCCATGTGACCCAATTCCCGAATTGTCAATGACAGGGATCCCTTCCTCAGAAACCTAGCCCACTTGTTGAGAACTACAGACACGTCTTCCTCAGAACTAATCACCTTGATCTCCCTGGCTATTCCAATCAGGACACCTGGGTTCTTGTACACTTGCTTTGAAAGGGACGCACGGGAAGAAACAACCAGCGGAGAAGCTGATTTAACATGTTTCTTTGGCGTAGGAAGTCCTAGAGGTCGAAGCTTATAGGGAAGAGGTAATGGTAGGGGTCTCTCTCTATTCAACTTTCCAGGCTTTTGAGGCACTCTTCCTTGGAAAAGAGATGAAATAGCTTCAATCTCATCTGAATCCCAACAAATACCAGTTTCTTGCTGACCCTCTTCTTCTTCAGTGTCTTCTTGTTCTTGTTCTTGTTCTTGTTCTTGTTCTTCTCCCTCTCCTTTTTTTTCAGCTAAACGAGGTTTTTTACCATCTATTAAATATGCAAGTGATATGTCTGTAGAGTTCGTGCTTGTCTTCTTCAAGAATAAATTAACACCAAAGTTGGGAGGACTCTTGGGATGCCGTGGATAACGGAGGTTCTTGGGCGGTCTTCTCCTAGTCTTTGAACGCGCCAGCAAAGTTACCCTTCCATTTGTTGTAAAATTTCTCCCTGATGAGATGGCATACAGGGTTATGGTTGATAATCTGCAATCCATTGTTTGAACTGGACTCCTGTGTATCCAACAATGTGCCGCTGTAATCGAGACGTATTTTTAATGGCAAAGAGAAATTTCAGCAAACATCTAGTCTGCTAAAATTTATATATTTCCCATATGCATGTGACATTTCTGTTTCCGTTCAGTTGGTTGAGGTAAGCTTGTCGCTTTACTCAGAACACTAATTAAGCACGAAAACACGCATTTCACTGTTACTCACATCATCTTTCCCTCCCACGATTTCTCAGCACCCAAACAGAGATTCAGAATTTCTGATAATTCAATAAACCAATCAAGAAGCCGTAATTACAAAAACGAGATTGATAAAGTAACCGTGAGGACCGTTTAGCCTTGATTCGATTGGGGAGAGAGAGAGAGAACCTGAGAAGCAGACCGGCAAGAGATAGAGGTTGCGGAGTCTCTTGAAACAGTCTGGAGAGTGGCTCCAATGTTTGTGTAACTGTGTTTTAAGTACGCCAAAGAAGAACGCTGCGTAGTTTATGATTGGATTAGGCTATAAAATTTAAAAATTTGCCTAATATTATTACATCACACGATTAGGCAAAGTTGAAATAAATTTGGGTTTCTCGCCATCTTCTCCCCCTCCCAAAAAACCCAAAAACAAATAGTAAGGGCTCATAGAGAGAGACAAATTACCTTAGCGATGATCTGAGCAGGGAAAAACGGCAATGGGTTTGGGAGTGTGGGCACTGTGGGAAGAAGAAGAAGAAGAAGAAGAAGAAGAGGAGGAAAAGGAGCCCCGAGAAAAATGGTGAATTTCGTTATAATTATGCCTTTAAACCCACCCTGATAAAATAGTATAAAATTTAAAGTAGCCAAACCCTGACCGCCAAATCAAGCAAGCAAAGGTAATTGCCCTCCAGATAAACATGCAATGCGATTTATAAATAATTTGGACCGGTTTGGATTAGTAGAGGAGATGAATTTGTTTTAATTTATGTTAATTTTATTATTATATTTTTTTAAATTCTTATATAAAATATAATTTTTAATATAATTTTTTAAAATTTCAATACACATTTTTCAAATTCTAATATATTCTTTTCAAATCTCAATTCAATTTTTTAAAATTCTAAAATAATAATAATATTAAAAAATAGATTAAACTCATCTCAACTCATTTTATTTCTTAATCCAAACTCGGCCTGAGTCTTCTCATCTTCATGAATGCTTTAGAAGCTAAGAATATTTTCAATAGATTGGTTAAAAATTAAATTCTTTTGAGTATTTAGCTATTAAATAACAAAAACTTAATGTAATGAACTAGTTAAAGTTTAAAAAATTAAGCTTTAACTATAATAACTTCTAAAATAATTTTTAAATTTGATAATTACTGTACATACATCAAATTGATATTTAATTATCATTTATCCTTCTTCTTTTCATCCCAATTGTCTTATTGCAAAATCAAAGATTATTTACTTCAACGCTTGCTTGTATATGATTATGTTTCTCTAAAAAACAAACAAAGATCGAAAAAGCGTGTTGGCTCTCGTTTTCTCTTTAAAACGAGAGAAATTCTAGCTTCTTTAACTTGCTCTACATTGGGAGAGGGGAGGGAGCTTGGGCTTCTCTCATCTCCCTCCTTCCCCCTACCCTCCCTTTCCTTCTCTACCCTTCCCTTCCTTCCCTCAAAAAACTCCACGCACACCATCGATGGTCCTCTAAGACGTCAATCCTCTAGATGTAGGTGGTTTCTCACCAGGTTTAGCTGCGTATGGCCACACGTGTCATCCGATAATGGGAGTCCTAAATCCACATGCCTCTTCTAAGTCGCTTTCCAGCCGACATGTGCCACTCTATTGAGTCTGGCAGATTAGGCTCCTTCAATCTCACCGATAGCCATCCTCCAAAGGCGACGCATGTCACCCACGCACTGCTATCGTCGCTCCTCTGGTGTTGTACTTTTAGATTCCTTGAAGGTTAAAAATGCAAATCTATATTTGCTTTCAGACATGATTCATTTTTTCCTATTTTTCTATTTTTGTTATGTTGTTAGTTTAGGTTTAATAAAAAAAAAACACACACACATTTCTTCTATAAGACTTTTGGTCCTTAAAGTGAATCTCTTACCCCATCTTAGTACGGGTGTGGATTTATTTGTTTTGTTTGTTGGGGGCTAATTCTATTTTAGATAAAGTTAAACCGTCTCTTATATGATAATTTGGAGTGATTTACAGACAGGGTTAGAATATATTAGTCACTTTTAGTTTACTAAAGAACTACAGATTACCATTAATTTGCTTGTAATGTATATTTTGAATCTCTTTGTAATTTTCCAATATCCGCATTAATTGCGACTTATTCCATCTAATTCATATTAATACACACACTCACACATTAAAAAGATTTAATGAATAAAATAGTAAAATATGATAAAATAAATTAAATTAATAATTAAAAAGAGTAAAAATGATTTATCAATATTCCTTCAATTTTGTTTGTTACCTAGTGCAACAACATATACATGTATTAGCAGTCATTTATGTCAGTTCTCCTCCTTTTTCTTGTTTACTTTTTTCTCTATTTACTTACATTGTTTGTCAAGATTTTTTTATTGTTTTATTTTATTTTTTTTAATTTTAAAAAATTGATCTATAACTTTCCAACAAATATAAAGAGTGGCATGAAAATCCTTCGTAGTAAAGCCAATTACCGTAACAAAAATTATATATTTTTTTTACATTTTTTAGGATAGAGTCAGTTATTTTGCAAAGACTCGTGCCAAATACAAATCATTACTATTGACAGTAACAAATTCTAAAACCTAGACGAGCATTCTTAATGAATTCTTTATCCTACTCTTTGAAATACATAATTAAAATTCATTGTTTTTATTTGAGATATTAAATATGTAATTCAGCAAATTATTTATTTTTTTCTTTATATTATTTAAATATTTTTTTATTCTTTTTAAATATTTTATTTTCTACCAATAAATTTACAATATCCATATATTTTTTTTTATATTTGCAATTTGATTTTATATACAATATAAAACAATTCAGTCCTATACACGTAAAACAAAAATATATAAGCCAAATAAAAATTAAAAATAAAATCAAAATATGAAGATTTTGGTTTAAAAATATTTCTAAGATATTTTTTAGAAGAAAATGAAATATATGTGTTTTAAATGATGAACAATAAAAAAAAAATTGCTTACATTGTGAAAATCAAAGTAAAAGAAAATATGGGAGTAAATGAAATATAAATAGAAAGAAACAACTCATAGGATGAACAGTAGCTAAATGAAATATAAATTGCTTACATTGTGGATTATTGTAGCTAATTGTATTTTACAATTTCTTTTCTATAATCGAATGGAACTCCTTTTTAAAATAAATTTTAAAATAATTTATAGATATATTTTTGTATAATGCAAAAATTATTAAGGTATGATTTGTTTTTATAAATAAGATAAGATGAAATAAAAGTTAAAAATTAAATATTTAATATTAATTTTATTATAAGATTTAAAATATATATTTTTAAAATTAAATAAAATTGAATTATTTATTTTATTTTATATAAAAATTTTAAAAAATAATAATAAAATAAAAGTATTCATAAAAACAAATGAGGGCTACTCAACCTAATAAAAGTTTGTGTCGTAGGTACAGCAGAAGTACGTGGATTTACAGGGCATTTCTGCCACTTGAGAGACACCAGAACAAGCTGATGATGCCACTCCATAAAGACATTTGACAGCCGCTGCCTTTGTGGGTAACTCGACTACGAGCTTTTTTCTCGTGGGCCCGTGGCCCACTCTTGCCCTTGGATGCTATCTCTTTTCTTCATTCTTCATTTTTTTTTTTTTTTCGGTTATGGTACAGAAAGATGCCCAGCTGTAATAAAGTGAAATTCTTTCGGATTTTAAAATCTTTAAAATTACTGACGAGTATTAATTTATAAATTTATTTTTATAACATTTATTTAAGGATTTAACTAACACTTTCTCAAAATATATAATAAAAAAGGGCTTCACACACAGACACATATATATAACCCGGTCCCAATTAATTTGTTTAGGCTTTGGCCCAAGGGGCCCTCATGCAAAAAGACTAGATTTGATTCGATTTAGGAAATGAACTTTTTGTGTATGGGCAGAAACCGATGGATCTGAAGTGATCATCATCTTCGAGAATTTCATCAGAAAAATGGTAAATCTATAATACTTATATGTTACAAATATTTAAAGTTGATGACCACAGCCAATATAAACAAATTGCTCGCATGATTTTTTAATTTTTGTACAATAATTTGTACAGTTCTCAAAACCCATATTTCGATCAATCTATTATAATTGTACAAATCATATATAGAAAGAAGAAAATTTCAGTTCTTAAGATTTATAAATATTTTTTTTTATAAATTCTCTTCCAATAATATTTTTTTTTAATTTTATAACACGTTATCAGTACGACATTTTGTTGATGTTGAAGCTAGCGGTCTTTTACTTTAAATAAATTTTTCAATATATTATTTGCAATCTTCGAGATGAATATAAAAAGTAATATTGCTGAATATTACTAAATAAAATTCTGGTTTTATTCTTATAATCATGTGAATATATTTTTTAGATCTACATATTTATTTTTGTGATTCATATATGTAGAAAATATCAAATCTTACAAAATTGAAATTTATTACTATTGTCATTTCTAAAAAAAATTATTTATCCTGAATTCTTGATGAGACTCTTGGATATGATGAATTTGGGAGATACAATAAAAAAAAAAATCACATGTCCCTATAGGATCATATTGTGTATCTCACAATGAAAAATTATCTTATTTTATTAAATGATTTAAGAGAGATATGAGTATCAGAAGATGTAATCCTCTCAAAAACTCATTATGACTTATTGCACTTAAAATTGCAAGATTTTAAAAGTGGTAGTGACTATAACTTATATACTCTTTAAAATCAGCTCAATACTAAAATCATACAATGAGAAAGTCACTGATGATGACATGTTAGATAAGACATATATTATTTTTCATATCTCGAATGTGTTCCTGCAACAACAATATTGAAAGTGAAAGTTCAACAAATATTCTGAACTTTTATTTTATTTTCTAGTGATTGAGTTAAATAATAAGTTTTTGTTAATAAAATATCAGTTACATCCTATTAGTTTCACATAATTTCCTGAAGTGAATGGTCCTGAATTTACACCATTCATAAAAGTAATCGGTGCATCATTTTAAAGGAACTGAGGGCATAAATGTAGTAGAAAAATTATAAAAGTGTGGGTCTCAGAAGAGACAACACTAAATATGATAATAATATAAATATATCATATCATTAGAAGTGGTCCAATTTAGAAAAGGGTAAGACCCTCAGAATAATTTTTTATAAAAAGATGAAAATATTTGTCATAAATGTGATATGATTAAACATTAGTCACGTACCTATTGTACAACTAAACATTTGATTCACTTATACTAAATTTTTATATATTATAGTAAAACTTTTTAATATTTTATCATGTTTTGAAATAATGAAATATCGGATCTTGAAACACGACAATAAGTTACTTGAAAAAATAAAGCCATATTTGAATTTGATTCTCTTACAAATGAATGTAAACCAAAAGTTCAAAGGATTATCTATTTGTAAAGTGTTACAAATTAATTATCGGATGTATTCACTAATACTAAAAGGATTGTAAAATTATATATTATTACTGTTACAATTGAAGTTCCTAAATGACAAATTGTCAAAACGGCAATAAATGAGTTTAAGACACGCCTGAAGCGTTGAAAACATATTAGTGTAAAAGAGAAAAGCACAAGGAAAAGAAATCAATGCTCTTGAAGAGATTGTACCCACAAAACAAGCAATAAGATCTATCCAAACTTTCTGTACAAAATACAAACTCTTGAAGAGTATAATCCTCTTGAAGAGAAAACTTTTAAAGAGTATCTCTTGAAGAGGTGTTTCATAAAATATTTTTCCGTGAAGAGGAACATGTACCTGAAAATGAGATATCAATATATTTCATAAGCACTGGAGAAAACAAAATTATTGCCGACAACATATTTTCATATAAGATGGCTCTTAACATTACTATAAGTAATGAAAAAAATGAGTAAAAAATCGTCAAAAAATGTTGACGTAGAAATAATTGGACAAAATGAAAAGTAGTTATTGAAACTGAATTAAACTTGCTAGCAAAGCGAGAGGTATTTGGACATATTGTTCGAATACCAAATGGTATAATTCTTATTAGATATAAGTGGGTATTTGTATGAAAACGTAATGAGAAAAATGAAATTGTGCAGTACAAAGCACGACTTATCGCATAAGGGTTTTTGCAGAAATCTGAAATTGATTATGAAGAAACATATTCTCATGTTATGGATGCAATCACATTCAAATTTTTAATTAATTTGGTAGTTACAAAATGATTGGATATACGGTTGATGGATGTGACCAATGTATATTTATATGGATCATTAAATAATGACATATATATATATATGAAAATTCTTGAAGGATATGAAATATTCGGAGCATCTAATCTCAATACATCTAGAAGTATGTACTCTATCAAGTTTCAAAAATCTTTATATGGGTTAAAGCAATTTGGACGCATGTAGTATAATCGTCTAAGCAAATATCTATTGAAAGAAAGATTTGAAAATAATCCTATATGTCCATGTACTTTTATTAAAAAATCAAATCTGGATTTGTCATTATTACGATTTTGTTAATGATTTAAATATTGTGAAAACTCCTGAAAAAATCACAAAAATCGCTATATATTTAAAGAATGGATTTGAAATGAAAAATTTTGACAAAATAAAACTTTATCTCCGCTTGCAGCTCGAGCATTTGCCAAATTGAATTTTGACTCATCAGTTCATGTATATAGAGAAAGTCCTGAAGCACTTTTACATGGACAAAACTCATCCCCTAAGTATTTTAATAGTTGTTCGATCACTTGATGTGAAGAATGATCCATCCCGTCCTTATAAAGACGATGAATGAATTCTTAGTCCTGAAATACCATATCTCAATACAATTGGAGTTTTGATGTATCTTGCAAATTGCACTCGGTCTGATATTACATTCTCAATTAATCCGCTTGCAAGATATATTTCTGCGCCAACTCGAAGGCATTGGAATTGTATTATTCATGTCTTTCGTTACCTTCAAGATACGGTTGATATGAGATTATTTTATCAACGTGGATCAAGTTTATAGTTAATTGGGTACGTAAACGCAGGTTATCTTTCAGATTCATATAAAGGTAGATCTCAAACTCGATATGTATTTACTTATAAAGATACTGTCATATCATAAAGATCTATCAAGCAAACATTATCTACCACATTTTCAAATCACTAAGAGATCATTGCAATTCATGAAATAAGTCGAGAGTGTATTTGGCTGATGTTGCCCAGATGACTAGCACAACCACCTTTTAAGATTTTTAAATAAATTATCTATCTTTTACATTTGTTAAAAAAACACACAACCACCTTTTAAGATTCTCAAACAAAATCATCTACCTTTTACATTTGTCAAAAAAACACATCACCTCCATTCAAGACTTTCAAACAAAATATGCACATGTCAAATATGATAATCAATCATCTTATAAATTCAAATTTTTTTATAAATATATATAATTTTCGAAATTATTTTGTTTGATGATATTATGCATATGTGAAAAACATAATTTTCAAAACTAAGACATTTAAAAATGTCTTGCATATGTGGAAAAAGTAATTTGATGTTTTATGAGAAAAAAAAAAGTTATTTGGAGTCTTAATCCAATTTCTAATTTTATCAAGAGATTTACAACATTACTCTATGACTTTAATGTTAATTTGTCCCCTTCTTGCTCATGCTTGCTTCCTTGATGTGCTTGATTATATTGTGTGGACAACTTGAGCTTGAGACTCCTTTATTCTTTGGATTCATTTGTTATCATCAAAATCCATTTGTAGATTTACATGAAACTTGAAATCTTGAGTTCAACAATCTCCCCCTTTTTGATGATGACAAATGCTTGATAGAACTTGAATCCTGTATTAATACTTAAGCTCCCCCTGAGAATGTGCGTTAGTTTTTCAAGCAAAAATATAAACATAATTCCAAGCATATATAACAAGTTTAGCAATTTAAACAATGTTAATGTTCTAGTCTAAAACTTCTCCCCCTTTTGGCATCATTAAAAAGGAATCATAATTATCTCAATAAGATATATTCCTACAATAACTAACAGACAAATAAAACGCTGCGTTAGTAGAGACTGTAGAAGTTAGAACCACCCGTGTCCGACAAAACCTGCAAAGGTTGAAGCCAAATTTTATCATCTCGGTGCGGAAGAAGATTTAAATCCGCTTGATGTTATTGACGAATTAGATGTTCCAGAGATTTGAAGTTGATAATTAAAATTATTCGTGTCCGACAAAGACAGCAAAAGCTGCAGGCCTAGCTCTGGCAATGCGGTGCGGAGCCATGCATGTCCGACAAAACCTGCAAATGTTGGAAGTCTAACTCTGGCAATTCGGTGCGGAGCCACGCGTATCTGACAAAACCTGCAAAGGTTGGAGGCCTAGTTCTAGCAGTCGGTGCGAAAGCAGATTTAAATCCGCGTGATATTGTTGAAAAATTAAATATTATCTAGATTTGAAAGTTATTGTTTAAAAGACCGTTTTCACCTGTCGGATACTCAAATAAATTTTCACCCCATTCATTGATCCAGTTTCTGTTTATTTAAAACGATACAATGGCGGAAAAAATTTCGTTTGTTAATCTTCTGGATTTGAATCAAGAACCGTCTCAACCAGTCATTTTATCTCATGAGGTTGTCAACACCATGATAGAAGCAGAAATGCATTTTTCAAATAGAACTGATTCTGAGGTTGTTGCAGCATCAAGAACTCTCAGTGCTCAATATGCTGCCTCTGTTACGACCATGTCTCGAAGATTACTAGTGAGGGCAAATGAGGTTGATCGACTTAACAATCAAATATCTATTATGTATCAAAAGCTTGTAAATAAAAGCAGAAAGAATAAGAGGTTAAAGCAAGAAAATAAAGATTTGATGGAATTAGCTCGTGTTTTGAAACTTCAAATAGAGGAATCGGAACGAGTAAGAGTTCAAGCACAGAGTCAACATCAGCAGATAATGGCAGCGTTTCACGAGAGAAACAGGGACAATTATAATTAATCTCGCTAGTTTAGTTCGGTAACTTTTGACAATATGCATCTGGCATATCTTGTAAGCTTGACTAAGTAAGATTTGAAGAGATGACAGTTTGTCTTCTACTTATTTCCATCTTTATAAAAACAATCCTTAGTTTTATCTAATCTGTATCAAATCTTCTTTTCATTGTTGTGGTTCATCTTCATTCTCACTTTACAAAATCTTAATAGCTCATCAATTCTCCTTCAGTGCTTCTCGTGATCAATCTATTTCTACATCTGTCGTAAGTGCCATGAAGCAGCAAAACACTGATTTGGCTAATAAATCAGATCATGATGCCATTTACGAGCTTGTGGATCTCGGGACTCGATACTCATCTTCCATTGTTGCTTTTTCCGCTCGGTTACAGTCAAAAACTCGCGAGATAGAGAAGCTTAATGAGAAGATCGATATTTTTCAACGACTTGTTCAAGAGTCTAACAAAAAAATAGTAGACTTAAAACAACAGAATAAGGATTTAAAATCCTTACTTGCCTCTTCATTTCGATTGTCTAATCCTTTAAACAAGGATGGCATGATGATTTATGAGGAGCAAATGCATTTGAATGATGAGGCTAAACGTCTCAAGTTTCTGTAGGTCATTTAAGATAATGAAATAAAAGTATCTAGCAGATATCCATGGCATGCATCATTCCTATTTCTCTTCTAATCATGCATAGTCTATCTTCTGGTAGGGGTTTTGTGAAAATGTCTGCCAATTGATCATGTGTACTCGTGAATTCTAATACAATATCGCCCTTCTGCACATGATCTCTAAGAAAATGATATCTAATTTCAATATGTTTGGTCCGAGAATATTGTATTGGATTCTTTGAAAGATTTATAGCACTTGTATTATCACATTTGATTGGAATGTGATTGTACATAAGTTTAAAATATTCAAGTTGTTGTTTCATGTAAAGAGCTTAAACACAATAACTACCCGCAGCAACATATTCTGCCTCAGCAGTAGATAGTGCAACGGAATTTTATTTTTTACTAAATCAGGAAACTAGTGCACGACCTAAAAAGTGACATGCTCCACTAGTACTTTTTCGATCTATTTTACAGCCAGCATAATCTGCATCTGTGTAGCTGATTAGATCGAAAGATGTGTGCTTAGGGTACCATAACCCTAAGTTAATTATACCACTAAGATATCTAAGAATGCGCTTAACTGCAATTAAATATGATTCTTTTGGAGATGATTGAAAGCGTGCACATAAGCACACACTAAACATAATATCTGGTCTACTGGCTGTCAAATATAATAAACTACCAATCATACCTCGATATACCTTCGAGTCAACTGGTTTACCGGTTTCATCTTTATCAAGTTTAGTGGATGGGCTCATTGGTGTTCCAGTTTCCTTAGCACCTTCCATCCCAAACTTTTTCAGCAATTTCTTAATATATTTCGATTGATTGATGAATGTCCCACTTTTTGCTTGCTTAATTTGCAATCCGAGAAAGAATGTAAGCTCTCCCATCATGCTCATTTCAAATTCTTCTTGCATAGTCTTAGCAAAAACTTGACATATATTCATTAGTAGCACCAAATATTATATCATCTACATAAATTTGAATTAGAAGAATATCATTCTATTCATACTTGATGAAAAGAGTTATATCGATCTTTCCTCTTAAAAAACATTTTTTAATTAAAAAAAAACTATTTAAGAAAACACTTTTAACATCCATTTGAAAAAGTTTGAAATCTTTATAACAAGCATATGTAAGTAGCATTCGAATAGCTTCTAATATTGCGACTGGTGCATATGTCTCATCATAATCGATTCCTTCTTCTTGATTGAAACTTTGGGCCACTAGTCGAGCCTCATTTCTAGTAATAACTCCGGACTCATCTTTCTTGTTTCTAAAAACCCATTTTGTTCCAATAATAATATGATTTTTGGGTCTAGGAACAAGTGTCCAAACATCATTTCTTTCAAATTGATTAAGCTCTTCTTACATAGCTAGAATCCAAGATTCATCAAGAAGTGTTTCATCAATATTTTTAGGTTCAATCTGAGATAGAAAAGCAATATGATTGCAAATATTTCTAAGAGATGATCGAGTGCTTACACCTTGTGAAGTTTCTCCTAGAATTTGTTCTATTGGATGATCTTTCACATGTTTTCACTGTTTGGTTGCATCTTGTACTAAGTCTTGATGATCTTTCTTTCTATTTCCATGATCTTCTCTTTTGAATTGTCTCCAAATATCACGCATCCTTCTTCTTTAGAAGTGAAGTCAATGAATTTAGTTTTGTCTCATGTCACGTATCTTGAGCATCCATTGTCTAAAAGTCATTTACTTTTATCTGTAAAAGACTTCATGCATACCTACAAAAACAATTAAAAAAAAATTATTGGTACCCAAGTTCTTTGGGTTCTTTATATATTAGTATTAAAAGAAACAAGATTCTTAGGTACCTATATAGCCCTAATAGTCATTGTATGTTTTCTTCTGATAGGACAAGCAAGATAATTATGACCATTTCTATTACAAAAATTACAAATAGCACGTGACATATATGAAGAACTTGAGTGATTATAATAATATCCTTTTTTAACAAAATTATTTTTGTGAAAAGAATTTTGAATATTGGACTATGATATAGAAGGATTATCAAAGAAATTTTTATAAGATTTGTATTTTTGTTTTGGTATATATCCCAAGCCTGCCTTGTCAAAAACACATCTTTGACTACCAAGAAATTTTTCAAAATTTCTTTTTCCATTCGTAAAGTTTTCAATAATATTTTCTAAATCAGTTTTCTTTTTCTTCAACTCAAAATTTTCATATTTCAAAATAATACTTTCTTTTCTTAAAATATCAATTTCGTTTGTTAAAGAAGAATTTTTCTTTTTCAAAGCAGTATACTTGATACCCAATTTTTCAAATTCCTCATATACCTCTTCTAAAACATTTTACAATTTTTCATATGAAGGATTTTCAATATTATCAAAATTTGTTACCTCAATGTCATCTTTAGCTATAAGACAAAGATTTGCTGATTCTCCATTGCTTGTTTCACTATCTAAGCTACTTGAATCATCATCCCATGTAGCTTTCATTGCTTTTTTGTCTTTGTTTCGATCTTTCTTTAGCAGAATACAATCTGACTTGATATGACCAGACTTATTGTATTTATAACAAATTAAAGTGTCATTTTTACCTGAATCTTTTTTGGAAAACTTTTTGAAAGATTTCCTTGGAGGAGTTTTATTTTTCTTTAAGAACCTCTGAATTCTTCTTATTATCATCGCAATTTCTTCATCTTTGTCGTCATTTTTCTCATCTTCATCACTTTCACTTTCATGTGGAACAGCTTTAAGTGCCAAGCTCTTCTTTGGCTTTCCTTCTTCTTCTCCTCTTTTCAATGTGTACTCATGGGTGATAAGTGACCCGATGAGTTCATTCACTTCGAGCTTCTTGAGGTTTCTAACTTCAAGAATCGCTGTCACTTTTAATTCCCAACGTTTTGGTAGAGAGTTGAGAATTTTTCTTACTATCTCCACTTTGAAATAAACTTTGCCAAGAGCTGTCAAGCTGTTTATGATGTTAGTAAAATGAGTGTACATACTAGAAATAGATTCATCATCATTCATTTTAAACATTTCATATTCATGAGTAAGAATATAAATTTTTGATTCCTTGACTTGAGAAGTTCCTTCATAAGTAACTTCCAAGTTATCCCAAATTTCCTTTGCTGTAGCACAAGTCATTACTCTATTAAATTCATTACCATTGAGAGCATTATATAATAAATTCATAGCAGTTAAATTCAAAGTATAAAGTCTATCGTCTTCACGATCAAACTCTTCTTCTTCCTTTTTGACTTTTACTCCATCAAATATTTTTGTTGGAATATAAGGTCCATTTACAATGCATTTCCAGATTTCTCGACCTTGAGCCTGAAGGAATATTCTCATTCTAACTTTCCAGAATGAGTAATTGTCTCTGCAAAAGAGTGGAGGTCGACTGCTAGATTGACCTTCACCAAATGAAGCTGCAATGTTAGCCATAAGATCTTAACTCAAAAGATAGTTAATCTTATAATAGAGCTCTAACTCTGATACCAATTGTTGCCCAGATGACTAACACAACCACCTTTTAAGATTTTCAAACAAAATCATCTACTTTTTACATTTGTCAAAAAAACACACAACCTCCCTTCAAGACTTTCAAACAAAATATGCACATGTCAAATATGATAATCAATCATCTTATAAATTCAAATTTTTTTTATAAATATATATATATAATTTTTGAAATTATTTTTTTTGATGATGTTATGCACATGTGAAAAACATAATTTTCAAAATTAAGACATTTAAAAATGTCTTGCATATGTGAAAAAAGTAATTTGATGTTTTATGAGAAAAAAAAAGTAATTTGGAGCCTTAATCCAATTTCTAATTTTATCAAGAGATTTACAACATTACTTTATGACTTTAATGTGAATTTGTTCCCTTCTTACTCATGGTTGCTTCCTTGATGTGCTTGATTATATTGTGTGGACAACTTGAGCTTGAGACTCCTTTATTCTTTAGATTCATTTGTTATCATCAAAATTCATTTGTAGATTTACATGAAACTTGAAACCTTGGGTTCAACAGCTGAGATCAATGATTCAACATATTCAAGAAAAATGTGGTATTCCCATAATCAATGATAGCCCAACAATTTTATATGAAATAATGCTGCTTGTATCACTCAAATCAGAGAAGTGATAATCTAACAGATTTATTTACGAAAACATTACCAACTGCAATATTCAAAAAAATTGTACAAAACATTGAAATATAAAAATTTATCATCATGTACTTTTTAAAAGGAGTAAATATTTTGAAAATTTGTGCTAATTGTACTATTTTTCCTTCGCTAAGATTTTGTCCAATTGAATTTTCTTTTGTAAGATTTTAATGAGGCAATCTTAAAGCACTTGGCAGTACATAAGAATACTATACTCTTTTTCCTTCGCCATTGATTTTTATTTCTACTGAGTTTTTCCTTAGCAAAATTTTAACGAAGCAGATTTTTTATGAGTGGTCATTCAAGATGGATTGTTACAAATATTCAAAGTTGGCAGTGGTGAATGACCACCGCCTAATATAAACAAACTGCCCCCACAACTTTTTAATTCTTGCGTAATAATTTACACAATCTTCAAGGCCTATAAATAAGGGCTTTGGTCGATCTATTATAAACGTACAAATCATATATAAAAGGAAGAAAACTTCAATTCTTAAGAGTTTTAAGTATTTTTTTTATAAGTATTTTTAATTTTTAATTTATAACATTATAATATTTTATATAATATATATTATAAAGTAGAAATATTTTTATAAAATAATATTAATTTTATAAAACAGTTTATAAAAATATTTTTTTTATTTTATAACATATATTATATAAATATTATAAAATATATTATCTATATCACTTCTCATTTCTTAATATTCTACGTACGTCGATGAATGCTAGCGAAAGAAAGAAAGTCCAAGAAGGGGAAATAGCTATAGGATGTGACTACATTGATGAGACGTGCGGCGTCTCAAATATTATATATGTACATGCTCTTCACGTGGAGTGTGCATGATGCTTTACATAGTTACGTGACGCGGTGACGGTTATTCAATTCATAATTATATATATATATATAAAAAAAAAAAAAAACTACTTTATATAGGTGGGGAGTATGCATGGCATGCAGGAACATAATTGCGGTGGTAGAATTAGAAATTTGTTTTAAGGAGTGAAGGAAAACTATAATTATAATAAAATATTTTTGTTTTGTTTTTATATAATATTTTCATAATATAAAACAATTTGATACTAAGATTTGAAATAAAATAAAAAAATATGTTTAATACAATCTATATATTAAATATATATATATATATGATATGCCAATAATAATATATCATTAAAATAAAATAAAAACACTCATACAAATATATCAACCAAAAAAATATAAAGTATTTAAAATGGTAACTTACGTTCTTTTAAAGAAATAAAATCATAAAGTATTGAATTTAAATCAAAATTCTTAGTTATTTCTCTTTAAATATAGACCACTAAATTATTTGTTAGAAACTCACAAATCTTGTTGCAAAGCCTTGTTTTGACGATCTTCAATGTGTCATTATGTTATTAAATTATTTTATTTTATGTGAAATATATTTTGTTTATTTTATTTTTAAGTTAGTTTAATTTTCTTAAATTAGATGAATAAGTAATTAATCTATAAGATCAAATTAATTTTATAAAGGGGCCAAGATAATTTTTTAAAGCAAGGGCCAACACAATATCATCCTATTAAATCATAAATATATATATATATATTAAATTTTTTTTCAAATTTAGGTCCACTGATGACATAATGGGAAAATAATCTTCCTTAATTTGATCCGTTGTTTGTGAAGTGGGAGACGCACACCTTTAAGAAAAATTGTCATTATTTATTCATTAGGTAAACTTACATTCATAATTGGATATATTCTGGAATACTGGACGACTTTTCAGACATGCAAACGGTGTCTCTAGATAAGTGTTCTAAATTTGTTAATTTTATATAATATCAAATAAAGGAGAGAGAACATCTCGCCTAGAAGAGAGACCTGCTTCTCGTTTCTTTTTCGTAGAGAATAATTTGATATTCTCTCACGAACATTGCGTTCCTCGGTGAACACATTATGCACTTTTAATATTGTGTAAAATTCGGACATGCCAAACGTGCATGGAGCACTTACATTTTTCAGAGGGCACAATACTCGTGCAGATACTGTGCATGGGCGAACACTGTGCACTTGAGTGCATAGTGCCACGTCTGCACAGTGCATGCATGCACGTACTGTGAGAAACATGGGCGTACACCCATACTAGGCACGGCGTTGATGCCGTTGTGAGAAACATGCGGTTGCAAACTTGCCGTTGCCGGCAAGGAAACCGGCCAGGTGAAGTTCCATCGAGGACAGACAGCGTCGGCGGCCCCAGTGATGGGTGCCGACATCCCTGCTCTCATCATCTAGAGCGGCGGCGCCTTATATTGGGCGAGCCGCCCATGTGCATGCTAGCGAGACTGTTTCCGGTGAACTGACCGGTTGGTTAGTTGCCGGCCGGAAATAGAAACGTTCGGCAGTCCAAATGGGGACCGTCGAAATTTTCTGGGCCTGCCACGACCCATAACACGGGCATGCACGCCCGGCATACCACATGGGACTGGCCTTAGTCTCGTGGGCCCTCCATGGGATAGTTGCCAGCGGTCACTACCGTGACTGTCGGAGTTGTCTACCACCTCTTGGGCGATCGCCCAGACCACCGTGCATGCTCGCCATGCGTACCCGCCACCCAGCTCGCCAACGGACCAGCAAACCCACCTCGGCAAGCTCGCCATGCATGCTCGCACCGTGGCACACAAGGTCACCACACGGACTTGCCTCATCTAGCTCGCCCACTGCAAACCCAGCTCGCCATGCACAACGCCCGCCACCCAGCTTCCCAGCTCACCACATTTCCTTCACCCCCTCGCTACACTGAACGGGACTATCTCACCTACGGCATATGGGTTCGCCCTCTCGCCAAGAGCACGAAGTTCGCCCAAAATATGACCTCACAGTTATACTCGCCCAAAACTTTTCACAGCTCGCCCAACACAAATGAGGGCCCGCCATTTATTTGGCGTTCGCCATAGACCATCACAGCTCACCCAGTCTATTGGCGGGCATCATGCTCCCCCAGACCATCCTCAAACAACCCGCCTTCTCATTAGCTCGCCCTCTCGCCAAGCTCACATAGTTCGCCCAAAACATGACCACCTGACTTCACTTAAGCTCCTCATGGCTCGCCCAGAATAGCTTGAGCACGCCCGACACGTCCATATTCACCAGGACAACCATGCTTGTAAAAAAAAAAAAAAAAAAACCAGAAAGGGGAAGGAAGAAGACAGGTCACTCGCCACCTTAAATCAAGAGAATTAAAAATGTTGCAATACTACGGAATCGATTTTCACAAATTTTATACTTTGAATGTACACGCAAATTCGGACCCAACACTCAGACTTAGTGGCATGAAAATTCATATTTCTATTTAACAAAATTGTTTTGCAGCGCAAAGTTGACGCACCCATTCCACGGCAACGCCAGCTCCATGCTCGTCATACGGGATCAGATTTAGTCACGGGGTCGTCCGGCCACCCATGACCAGCCCAACGATTCGTTCATCAAGGACTCGAGACTTGAGGTCCTGCACCTAAGTTCACTCGTCAAGTCCTTACATCCATGATAGGCTCGAGGCTTGCGATCGCCCACCAAGCACACTCGACAGGCCTCATCTCGGATGCTTGCGAATCGCGGGGTTGAATCTCGGGTCTAGACTTGCACGTAAACCCTCGCATACCTGGTTTCCCGCTAATGACCGCTTGTGGATTGCGGGGTCGTAAACTCTCACACCTTACGGCATTTTCTTGATAACATATACATTACATGTTTTTCTTACCTCAGGCTCGGAAGATGAACCACCACCATCCCAGTTTTCGGATATTTTAGAATTCCCACCAAAGTTCCTTTGGTAAGAATTCGCGGAATTGTGTAAGGGTAAAATATCCCCAAAGTAGGGCCTAGGCCTATTATTTAGTGCACTAGAAGACAAGAGTGAAGAAGAGTTGAGTAGACCAGATCACATGGGGGACAAAATATAAAAACAAGCAACTGACGCACGCAAGAAATAATATCCAGATCCCAGCTTATATATAAAAAGGCAACAATAAGATGAAGGCTCTCTCGATAGCTCAATATCTCTCTGGCTGTATAACAATTCATCTCTTCTCTCGTATTGCCCACTTCATCTTCTCAGATGAACCCAATAGCTCATACTAGTAGAATCATATATTTTATTCACGTACAGTGAGAGTCCTGAGAGACTGTAAAAATATCCATTATAGTGAATTCCCTTCCCCAAAACCCCGTGGACGTAAACCTTATGCCGAACCACGTAAATATTGTATTTCTATATTTATTTATCGACTATCCGCACACGTATGGCCGCACCAAAATCTCATCGGGAGCTTCAAACGACACTCATCGAAACCCAACTCGTTCCAGTGGGCTGTGAATGATTTATTTTTCTGTTCTGACCTGTTGAGATTTTTGTGACATCAACATTTTCAATATGTGAATCTGTTTGTGCTGAACGTATCTCTTAAAAATGGTTAGAAATTTGTAGATTTATCTTTTTCAAACATTAAAGAAAGCAAAAAAAACCTTGATAGATAAGATGAGTAAAAGAAGGAATAAGAGAGTGTGTGAGAATGAGGAGGAAGCTGTGCATCCTTTCCCTCAAAATGATTTTTTACAAGAGAGAGGGGGGGAAGAAGGCACCTTCACTATGATCAGCTGGTACCATCTACTAGTCCGCATGTTGTTTTACCTTATATCTGACGTTCTACAACTTATACAATCAAGTATAAATGACTCAAAATCAAGAGACCTAAGCTGGTGGATATGGATAGTACTAGATACCAACTTTGCTCTGAAGTAATTAACTCAATCTAGGTATTGGAAATATAGTAATATAGACAATAAAAGACAACTGAGTATTTAAAATGAGTTATTTACAATGAAAATAACTATTTACGATGATAATAGATTTATTTTGATAAAAAATAATCATTTTCATAAAAAATAACTGACAGCAAATCAATTATTTTATTGTCATTATGATATTATATATGCCAAAAATCAACACTTTATTACTAGTGTCGCTAGAACTACAGATCACGAACTCGTATTTGGCCAGGACAATGATGTTAATTAATACGAAAATATAATAATTCTATACTTTCTAATCTGCTAAACATTACCAAAAATTAGTCGCCACGGAAAATAATTAATTTCCATATACCTTATAATTTGAACCTTTAATTCCTACCTACAAATTCCTCCACATGTAAACGCCACTTATTACATGTACAGCTATGAATTTGTCTTCATTATCATGGAAGGAAGCTTATTAGATGCTCTTCTCTTATAAATAAAGCTTATTATTGCACACCACTTGTCTTAGGGAATTATTTGTCCTTACTTCCTTCAACAAGAAATTAAAGGGATCACTTAATTATTTTGTGGACATGATCATTGTTTAGGATAAAACATTCAATATTATTGCTTATACCATACGGTGCGACTGTTGAATATAATACACAAACTGTGATCAAAACCTATAATGGTGTTCACCAAATTTGGTCTACCTAATGTTTGTCCATCTCATGTATGTAATTTAATCATTACAATTTTTTAAGTTTTTTAAAAATATATATAAAAAAATAATTTTATTTTTTTAAGTTATAAAATAAAAATTATATTAAAAAATTATATTATAATAATATTTTATTTAATTTTCATCCCTATCAAGTAATCAACGAAGTGGCCAACTTGTTTGCTACTAAGAAGAAAGATTAATGTCTAATATTGGATTAAATTTGCTCACATTTTCGTTGGATTTGGAGTAGAGGTGTGGGATCCCAAATGATGATTTTTTTTTTTTCTTTTGACGCGAAGTCCCAAATGATGAAATGAGTAGTGGACATGAGGGACATTCATGAAGGCCTATAAGTACATTAATTTAAATACATGCAATATTGCCATTCATGCTAATACATTGTCATAATTTTGTATTTGGATTGTCGGACGTGACCAAGAGTCCCTAATATTCCACCAACACTTAAAAAAAGTAACTTATGTAAGTATATTTAATAAATAAGAGCTAGCTAGCCCAATAAATCATTACAAGAACCATGCCTGCACGCATGCCCTACCTGGGTGATCCTAAAAACAAAGTTACAGAGACTGTCTAACGAACAATTCCATCCTTGATACATTGTATTGAAGTTGTTAATTAAGACCACACTTCTGATTTCAATTAAACTAGTACTGTTTGGCTTGGGATGGCCCTGTTTTTTTTAGTAAACATTAAACCCAAATTTGAATTAAGAGATAAGATGAGTTAAGATATGTTTAATTTATTTTTTAATATTATTATTGTTTTAAAATTTGAAAAAAATTATATTGAAATTTATATTTTATATGAGAATTTTAAAAAATGTAATTATAACTTTAAAATAAATTAAAAAAACTCATCTTATCTACTAATACAAACTGGCCTAATTATTAACTTTGGTTTGTTTCTTATTGTCTGCTTATAATGATTACCACGACGTTTTATGGTCCACAATTGGGCTATCTTGAAATTTCAGATGGATTAAGATCATAATATAATATTAGATAAGCGTGGGAAAAAGCTTAAGTAACCCAACTAAATTCGACCCCATTATTAAATGGGATTATTTTGTTTCACAAGCTGAAACCAAGCTTGGGAATTGGCTACTCTTTCTAGTCATGATCAGGAGATGATCGAATGCGTTAATACTGATCAATTACTTCAAGAAACTTCAAAGGAAATGTAGCTCATACAAGCGGCCGTCTATTGTTTTATAAGAAATATGACTATAATTGCAAAGACATTTTATAAAAATAAACCCATCAAATTAATATAACTTCATATAATATGTTATATCTATTTTATATTAAAAATAGCTAATCTATAGCTAAATCTAGTATATTATACCATATTAATTTATAAGTTTAATTTGATATAATCTCTTTGTCGTAGTCATTTTTCTTGTTTCAAGGACATTTCTTGTTATAGTTCTTACAAGAAACATGTTATCGTGGGCATTTGTTGAAGGGTGGTACTACAATATCCACTAATCTTATTGCTGCCGTTTACCGTTGTAGCCATATTCATAATTTATCAATTTTATTTTTATTTTTTTTTATTTTAAAATATTTGCAAAAAATATAAAAAGTATATCAATCTATTAATAATTATTTTTTTAATTATTATTTTAAAAAAGTTAAAAAAATAAAATATATAAAATATAAAGATGAGGTATTAAAATTGATGGACAAACTAGCATGTATTAATTATGAATATGTTCAAAGTTTTCAAATATTTGGGCCAGTGATTAGGCTGCTAATTAATTCGTTGTGATGCCCCCACAACAATGGAGTCAAGAATCGTGTTTCCGTCAACATCTTCTTTCGGCTGCGTCCTTTTCTAATTTTTCTCCAAGGTCCCATCTTTTATTCGTAAAGTCCAGTTATTTTCGCAATACAGATGTTTTTGGATAAAACAACAAAAAATTCAGAACTACTCATGTACGTATCTTACCATGTCAGTTCCAGAAAAAGTCTTATATATGCAACGTGTTAGAACAAATTATTAAATTTATATATTTCTTTCTATAATTAGCTTTAAGTTCTTTAGATAAATAATGATTTTAATAAGTATTTTAAAAAGAATCCTATGTTCCAATTATAAATTCACATTTCTCCAGTGAGCCATAGGGGCAGCATAAATTAAAAAAAAAATAGATAAGCCATTTTAACAAAGATATGATAATTTATTAATTATAGATATTAATTAAAGATTTTAATCATTTTAATTTCAACAAAAAAAAATTTGAGATATAATTTATTTATTTGATTGCATTTTTGTAAATAATGATAAAAAAAATTAAATATTAAATATTAAATATTAAATAATAATAAACAATACCACTTAAACTAGAAAAAAAGAAGAAGAAAAATAAGTATAGAAATAGAAAAGCAAAATGGGATCCGTCTGAAAAAACAAAAAAAGTAATAATTTTTCCACCAAAATTATTGAAGAACTTTTGGCAGTCAGTCCAACAGTCCAAACAGTCTTCTCGTCTCTCTGGCATCTCCAATGGCTGTAGATCAAGTAACATTGGTCCACGACTAGATAGCCATCAATCACCGTATATGGAGCAGGACCCACTGTCATCAACCTCTGTATAGCATTGAGCCTCGCATACAGAAGAAACCTTAACGATCAAATCCGCCATGGCTACGAGTTTCATAATATCCATTTCTACTGCTACAACTTAGAAAAAAAAAAACTTACAAACAGTTTAACTGTTCTTCTTTAGTCGTTTTCACTTACTTTAGTAGCACTTCCCGCGCTTTTATATACTGCTTTTCCCACCTCTATCTCCGGCTTCAATCTGATTCTGATATTCATCATATAGTCAAAGATTTCTGCCCCCCTTTTGAACTTGAAATCTATAGCCATCTTTTTCATGACTTCCCTTGTCATCGAAGTTCCCTATATTCTTTACCTTATTTTCTCCAAATTTTCATGCCCAAGTAAAAAGTAGACTACTCCTCTGTTTATCTTCTGCTAATTAAGATATGGATACCGTGAAACCCAAATCAGCCTTAAACAGCAAGAGCAAGTTAGCACGTACTTTCCAAAAGGTTATCAACCTTCGGACTGCAACAAGAATTGCTTCCAACAATGGTATTTGCATGCTCGCGTCTCAACCCAAAGTCAAGGACGATTTCTTCACCGATAAAAAGTCTCAGCAGTTCGACAAAAATGGCGTCGATGCGAGAGGCCGGCGGAGAGCAGTGCTGGAAGCTTTGGTGGCGAAGCTTTTTGCGGCGATTACTTCCATTAAAGCTGCTTATGCTGAGCTCCAAATGGCTCAGAATCCTTACAACAATGATGCCATTCAGGTCGCCGACCAGGCCGTCGTCGACGAGCTCCAAGCTATTTCCGAACTCAAGCGCAGCTTCTTGAGAAAAGAACTCCGTCTTTCACCGCAGGTTACTCTCATGCTCGCGGAAATTCAAGAGCAGCAGGCTTTGATGAAGACATACGAGATCACCATCAAGAAACTCCAGGCCGAGGTTGACGTCAAAGATTCCGACATCACTTCGCTCAAGAATCAGCTCGACGACTGCATTGCATTCAACAAATCATTAGAAAAGAAGCTAAATTCAAGCGGGTCTCTGTCAATGTTCGATGATCTTCGGCTTACGACGCTCAATGTAACTCATTTTATCCAATTTCTCCACCACACACTAAGATCCATTCGTAGTTTCGTGAAATTAATGGTTCGCGACATGGAATCAGCAAACTGGGATCTTGACGCGGCTGTCAAATTCGTCGTCCCCGACGCAGTTTTCACCAAACAAAGCCATCGGTTCTGCGCTTTCGAATCCTTTGTTTGCATAATAATGTTCGAGGGCTTCAATTTCCCTCACTTTTCACCAAGTGATCAACAGCAACAAGAACCAGTACCTCTTGAAAAACAGAGCAAACGCCTCTTCTTCTTCGACAAGTTCAAAAAGCTCATAAACGCTAATCCGAGGCATTTTCTTTCCCACAATCCAAACTCTTCGTTTGCAATGTTCATTAGGTCCAAGTATCTCCAGCTCATACATGCAAAGATGGAATGTTCTCTCTTCGGTAACTTGAATCAGCGAAAGCTCGTCAACTCCGGCGGTGTGCCGGACTCCGCTTTCTTTTTAGCGTTTTCCGAGATGGCGAAGCGCGTATGGCTTCTGCATTGCCTGGCATTCTCGCTCGACGAAGAGGTAACCATATTTCAGGCAAGAAAGAAGGGTAGGTTCTCCGAGGTATACATGGAATGCGTGACCGAGGAAGCGTTGTTATTCTCCGGTGAAATCAGCAGTGGCATCGACGTCTGTGCCGGTGGCGAGCTTCGCGTGGGTTTTACGGTAGTTCCGGGGTTCAAGATTGGAGAAACCGTGATACAAAGTCAGGTTTATATGTCTCCGGCCACCAATTCTCCGTAGAGTGGCTAAGAGCGATGTTTGGATGTCGAGACTCGAGATTACAATTCCCACGCGCTTTTACGCACGTTCCGGTGTCATTCGGTAAAGTTAGTCCGGCATCGGAGTTTTAAATGCATGTTTTATGGTTGATTAGTAGGAAATGTCGTAATAGAATCGAGTTGATATTATTAAAATATAATTATTGAGTTTTAATAATATGAAATTTTGTAATTGAGGAAAAATAATTGTATGTGTATTTTGAAGTTATAAAAAATAACTCTTTATTCTATAATATTGATGTCTAAATTTATTATAAAATGTATTAATGTTTTATTTTTTTATTTAATTAAGTATAATGGATTTTATGACATTTTTAGCCACCAATTTATATTTAATAATAATTTTATAATGAGTAATATTAGGAAAAAGTTTTGTACGTTTAAATCTCACGTTGACAAAATGGTGAGGCCTACAAAATAAAATTTATATTATTTGTTATGATAGATCTTCACGTGACTTGCATATTAGAAATTTGATCTCTTTTGAATTTTGAAATCTTATAAAATGTTATAAGATGAGATAAGTTGATATGAATTTTGAAAATTGAATAAAATATAAATAAAATATAATTTTATAATATTATTCTTATTTTAGAATTAAAAAAAAAGAATTAAAAATTAAAAAAATTAAATTACTTATTATATTTTATATAAAAAATTAAAAAAATATAATAATAAATTTAAAATAAAATAAAATGAATTGACATAAATTCTAAATACAAATAAGACCATAAATAATTACTCATTCTTAAATAGTACTCTATGACAAAGCTGTCCTTTGACACGGATTCAATAATAATCTTGATACAAACCCAACTCTTAACTCCAAAGTAATGTAATTATTACAATATAGGTGAGATTTATCTTAGGGCTGGTTTGATATTTTTATATAATTTTATCAAGTCTTCAATATAGTAAATTGGTAATTATTATTATGTAATTGGATAAAATGATTATTATTTATTTATATACAAATTCATCAATAATATAAAATTATCAGAAATAATTATGTAATAATTTGTAAAACTCACTTATATTAATTTTTTAACAATTTAAACTCATCTTATCTCATTTTTAATTCAAACATATATCAATTTATCTAAATTTATTATTATTTATAATTCATTTTATCTCAACTTATTTATCTCTGAATCTAAACTGGCCTTAAAAATACCGTTAGATGAAATTGCGTTTGCTAGGGAAGGGATAAGAGAATAGAGTCGGCTTGCTAAGGTACCGCTTGGATTCGGAGATGAGATGTGTTGAGATGAATTTGGTTTATTTTTTAATATTATTATTATTTTGAGATTTGAAAAAAATGTGTTAGAATTTGAAAAAGGTGTATTGGGATTTGAAAAATGTGTATTAGGATTTGAAAAAGGTGTATAGAAATTTATATTTTGTATAAAAATTTATAAAAATATAATGATGAAATAGAAGTGAGTTGAGATAAGTCCAACCCACTTCTCAATAAGTCCTTAAAAAAAATGCCTTTTATTTGGAGTTTGGTTCGTTGATCGAGGAAGTGTACGTACTAGAAGTTGGAATTCTGATTCACGGGCTCCGTGTAGCAAGCCGACTCTATTCTCAAGATCCCACCTGCCTGAACCGGGTCAACATTTACCTATTGTCAAGATCCCACCTGCATAATTGCAAGAGATTCCTCCATCACGACTCCATCCATCGTGTAACTTATCTAATTGGGATTTTTACAAACATTAATATTATATATAATTATAAAATGTATAATATCTTTTAATTATTTTTAAAAAATAAAATTTATTATTAAAAAATTTATTATTTTTTAAAAAATAAAATTTATATATAGAATTTGCATTTACTTATTTAAAAAAAAAATTAATTTGTCCAATATTTACACATTATATAATCGCAAATATAATTTCTGTTATGCAAATTATTTCTACCACTAAAATGATTGTGATTTACCTGTATATCTGTCATTTTAAGATTAAGTAGTTATCTACTTATATAGGTGAACGGTATCTGCATGATAGATTGGCGATTAGAGCATGGAATTTACTTGGAAGTTAGAAGAAATAAATCAGGAAGTTAGCAGGAAATGAGACGAGCTTGAAATGCTGTTTAATCACTATGAAATTGCAACAGACATGAAAGCATAAGATAAGAGAGATGCTAACATACAGTTGCATAATAGCTGTCTACTGTTCAATATCATGTGTGCATTTATTGAACTTTCGATGAATTTTGTTTACTTGTCATACTGAAAAAGTATGCAATAAATGAACTATATCTCTAGAAAGGACATTTTCCAATCTGTTGCACTTTTTGATTTGGAGATAGCTTTGCACCATCTGGAAATATTTATATTCACTTTCACTCCATGAGATTAAGAATTAAATGCTAACTTAGCTATGTCAGGTCTGTCAGTGAACAATGGATATAGCCCCCCAAACTCTCAATCTACTTGGGCACTCAACAGATCAGACAATGTGAGGCCTGTTTGTTTCAAGGTGGGCCAGTTCTCTATGTTCTCTATCACTTCCTCTCTATAAAACTATAGATAAGTACAAGTTTGATCTGTAGCACGTTATTAACCCATAATATTTGCAAGGGTAGCGCTGGTGTACGGTTGAATTGTACTGTCATTATAGCTCATTCTTTAAATTTTTATAATTTTTATAAAATATAATAAAAAATATTAAAAAATACAATAAAAAATACAATAAAATTTAAAAAATATAATAAAAAACACAATTATCATAATAAAATAAAATAAACATAATAAAAAATACAATAAAAAAATAAAATAAAGATGAATTTTTAAAGAGATTCGACCTCAACCTAGCTCCTACCGTCGCTGGTGGCGATGGGTGACACCATTCATGCCATTGGGGCCGGAGGGAACTAGCGATCTCACCCTTGTGATGGAAACGAACTCATTTTAGGTTTAAGGCCGTCTAGGGCACACTGCTACTGGGTGAGATCGTCGGCTTCCTCCGATCCTAATGGCATAGACGGTGTCGCCCACAGCTACCGAGAATGGTGGGGATTGCATTTGAGGAGTTCGGTCCGACTGAACCCCAAGAAATCTTTATTTGGAAAGCGAGTTAAAAGTACCGATAATTTTTTTTTTACGCAATGTGAGTTTTTTTTTTTATATAAGTTGATGTGATAGATTTTATGTCTGCAACGTGGGCTTTTTTTTTTTTTTAATTTGTAAATGCAAGTAAACATCATTAAATTAAAAGAGATATATAAGAGATAGAGGTAGAATTTCCCAACAAATACTCTAAAAATAAAATAATGATGAAAAAAAAAATAATAATAAATTTATTTGGGGCCAATAATTTAATCCTATCTAAAGACAAATATAAGATGTTCCCATAAATGCGAACTATGGAACTACCACACGGAAGGATAATTCCTCCACACAGAGCGTATAGAAGATAGTAGGTGCACTATCACTTGATTGTTTGGAAATGTTTGTTAGAGAAATTCATGATTCATTTTTTAAGATCACCGATAAGAAAAAGTGGAAATATAGAGAAAAAAAAAAAGTCAACCTGTGCTAAGTTATCAGTAGAGGACTGACGACGGTGGTGGCGGGTGCATTACACACTTTACTAGAGAAGGTGAACCGGCAGCCATATCTGAGGGGTATGAGGTCATGGAAGCTATCGGAGTCGCGTGTGACCTTTAAAACCACTTCAAGACCTGCATGTGGGCGACGCTCACGGTCGGGGCCACGCATGTGGCGAACGCATCCAATGAAATCGTGAAGTCGCTCCTGAATTTAAAGATTGACATCTGTAGATAGAATGGAGGTAGCTAGTGTTGGTCTATGAATGTCAGTAAGCAGAAAATCAGCAAGAAATAGTTTGGGAAAGCTGAACAAAAAAAAAAAAAAAAGACTAAAACAGTAAATTTAACAGCAGAAAAGGAAAAATGAGTGGGAGGAAATGGTCGAGCTCGCCCGAAGAGAGGAACTTAATAATCATATGCAAAGAAAGGATAGGTATAAGAGAGAGAGAGAGCTATGGGTTGAAACTCATTTCTGCAATGTGGTTGGTGTATCGATAAAGAGCATTTATAAATAAATCCATTTTATAAGATTCATCACACTATATCCCAAAGGTCAATTTACACCAAATATGCCAAAATGAATCAAACGTAAAAACTTAAAAAGGTATTTTCCATTTTATAAACTATATGCAGCATGGCTCTATCAACTATGCCAAATATTTACTTCCCAACCTATTCTAGTCATGAATTAATTTCTTATAATTCTTGGTTTCTGGACTCTTAAAATGTTATTTACCAACTCTCTTTTATCACCATCCTTTTATTATTCTTTATATGTCACCTAGTAGTAGGGGGTGAAACTGATGGGATCAACCTCGAAATCGCGCCAAATCAACGTTGCAGCAACGTTGGCGAATGGTGCTAAGAACCGGCCAAAATGGGTTGACTAGGGGAGAGAAAATCGATAGTCTAGGTCTCGACATGCGTCGTTGCCATGAGTGTGCGAAGAACACTTGCAGACTGAGGAAGAAGAAGACAGAGAAGAAGAACGTGAGGGTTGTTTAATCCTATTTTGAAACGATATCGTTCCATTAAACTTTTTTCTATTTCCGGACTCTTAAACAACGTCGTTTCACTCATTAAAAGGACGTCATTTCTATATTAGGCATAAAATCATTTTAAAAAAAGGTATTTATTATATACTATTATAGGACGTCGATCGGTTCAACAGTTTTTCACTGGGTTGAACCAGGACTGAATCAGCTGATGTCAATTTTGCATAATTCTTGCTGCTGGTCAACCGTTCTCTACTGGTTTCGGCCAATTCCGTACTTTGGCAGTCGGTTTGATCAATTTCTAGCCGATTTTTTCGATTCCTGTATAGCCTTACCAGCTAGTAGTTGAAAGATAAGTGAAAGATGATAAATTAGTTTCCAATTATTTGATGCCATATTAGAGAATGACACCAAGATGATGGTTAACAAGATGGTAAATAACAACAAACTCTTTTAATTTGAGTCTCATATTATTTTGAGAATAACTTCTACCCGATGTATCCTACAAGGCATAATTATCAGAAATCAATGGGGACGTGTCATGTAAGGGCTACATGTAAACAACAGAGAAACATGCAACAAGCAATCCCTAATCAAGACGACAACATTGAATGGATCGAACCGAAAGGAATTGAGGTGCGCTTTCATTTCGTTTAGTGAATCACACTGTTTTTTGTTTCATTTATTTTCCTTTTCTTGGTTTTGTTTTGAATTTTCATTTGGGGACGTTTGTAATTAGCGTCCGATCATTTGAGTTTTAGATGGTAGAAAGTTAAAACGCGAAAGAATAGTTCGCCCAGAAATTTGCTATAAAAGAAAGATCGTGGAAAGTTGGAATCGGGTCTTTATATGTCCTGTTTAGAGAAAATGTAGGAAACTGAAATTTCAAACAGAAAAGAGGAGACAAAAGTCTTTGATGTGGGCTAGGCCCACCATCTTGGGCCTAACAATCCTTGGTTGTACAACTTCACCCTATTTTCAGGCTCCACAAGTCCACAATGATACCAGAGGATCTAAATTCACTTTTACATTCTGAATCTGCAGTTTTTGACCAATTCAAACCGTAGACACAATCAAACTGTCAAATTATGCAATGAGGCAACGTGTTTTTGCCCCTAAATATTGGCGAAAGAAGGTAAAGAAAACAAACAAAAACTATTGATTGAGAAGATTGACATCCGGCAGAAGTTATGTTCAATATTAGGGAAGCCAAGCACACAATGCATCCAATAGAACATAGAAAACTAAATTGCAAAAATTTGCTATAGGATTTACATATTTAATACGCCAAAAAAATTGTCAGTGTAACAATAGTAAAAGAAATTCACTCGAGGAGGGGGGAGAAAAAATAATAAGTAGAAGAAGAAGACACCAGTGTACAGTTTCATCTAATGGGGCGTCTACTTCTCCTGTAATTGTGTTAACCCCCATGAACATCTTTTTTCCCAACAATACAAGTACTTATCCATGCTTCAGTATTCAAGCAAAAGATGTACATGGGTGAGGAGTGGTCAAGTATGATAATAGCATTAGGTCTGTCATTTCTTCCATTTCCAGTCAGTTCCTCATGAGTAATTATGGTAGGTCTGTCAAGTGTCAACCCTTCAGATGCCTTGGCTTGATACAAAAAAGAATTCTGGTTTTCCAAAAGAAAACCACCACACTGCTGCTGCAAATTTTACTTTCACAGATAAAAAAAAAAATCCAAGTTGTTTAAATTTCCCCTACGGCCACCAAACGATCAGAAAGGTCATTCAAAGTTTCTCCCACCATGTTAACTTCAAACAGAGAAGACGACAATGAAATTAGGAAGCCAATGTATAAGGATTTCAAGGTGGACTTCCAGCCTCAGCTGTTATGGAGAATAATGTAGTCTCTGAAGGTGAGTCTGAAGCCTCTGCAATAGCACCAAGCATGTTTATGACCTCTGATGTGTCATCCAAATAGTACTTTGCTTTACTTGGCTTCTGTCCAACAGTGCAAGCAAAAACCGACGTATTAGAAGAGAGGACACCACTATTCATTGCATTGCCAATGATCTCAAACATGTCCTCATCCGATCGGTCATCACCAATACACAGAACAAAATCGGCCTGCCTGCCCTTCCCCGCCATTGCTGAGAAGATCTTTTCTGCAACCACACCTTTACTGACTCCCTAAAAGCCAAACTTTAAGTTAGATTCAAATATTCATGTATTATGCGCACTATAAGTTCCGATATTTGACCACAAAGGAGCTTTAGAATCTGAGAATCAGAAAAACCCAATATTTGACTACATAGTAGAGTTTTACATTTGATCATCACACCAGTTTTGGCAAAGTATCAATCGTCTAATACACACTTTACATATTCTTCGAATTATAATCTTACTGGGTCTGTTTACGATTAGATGGATTGTCTTGATAGAAGGAGCAAAGTTTTCTAATCATTAGAATCATAGGCTCTAAAAATACATATTTTTTCATAGGCTCTAAAATATAACCATGGGTGAGATAACATAAACCACTGAATCTGCCTGGTGGATTCCACTTCAATAATAATCTGATGTTTCATTTCCCAATTAGCAATGAGATCCAATTGTTTCTTGCTTTTTTCATCTGGAAGGACATGGTTTTCAGTGTATTCTTCCAGCAATCAGAAAATAGGGATAGACATGGAAATACACAGCAATTTGGTCTTGTTTGAAGGTTGGGGAAACCATTTCAAGCTCATCAAAAGATACGATGATTGGAACACGCATCCTTTTTTGGCAAAAAACAGGAATACATACTCGTAAGTCCAAAACAAATCAAATGAAGAGCCACGATGCCCACCTGTGGTTTTACTTCAACAATGAACTGACCGCTTTTGACAGCAACAGGTTCATTTGCCAATACACTTTCTAGATGATCTAACATCTCCTTAGCCTGGCTGGATCCAAAACCAGGGTCTGCATCCCGATGGTGCCAAACCAAGGCACTTTCCTTGTTTTCGATATAAGAACCGTCAGTGGATTCAGTATACAATTTCATAACAGGCTCAGCTATCTCTGTCCACCCAAAATCGCTACTCTGTCCGCATGTTTCCCAAGCCTCTTCAGCAGGCCACCTAATATATCATGCAATTTAGAAACAAGCCAATAAACAGGTGCTAACGTAAAAGAGAGTAAAAAAACAGCATACCTCATGAAGTAACCATGTTCAGCAGCAATTCCAAGTTTCTGGCAAGGAGAAAACCACGTGCCTAAACTTTCCTTGCCTCTTCCACTGACAACAAACACAACGTTTTTAGTATCACCACAAAGCATGTTTATAATTGATAAAACCTCTTGACTTGGGGTCTTGTTGATGGAAGTTTGGGGCATTACAGTGCCATCATAATCCAGGAGTATGGCCCTATTTCTGGACCTTGAATATGCAGATACAATGACATCAATAGACAACTTTCTGAAATTAGGATCCAGTGCCACAACCCTGAAACCAAAGCTAAAACCGATTCCCCAACAGCGTCTTCTGAAATGATCCTTACAAGTTCTTTCCATATCTTGGAAAAAGCTCCTGGACCAGTATGCCACATCGTGTGTGCTAACATACCTATAATGCTTTTCATGGCGCAATTGCTTCTCGGAATCAGCCATTGAAATTGCCTCATGCATTGCCTCAGCAGTTGCTTCGATGTTCCATGGGTTCACCCGAATTGCACCACTCAGTGAAGGTGAACATCCAATGAATTCTGATACTACTAGCATGCTCTTCTTGGGCCCATTAAATTTCGAACCTGACTCTGACCCAGAAACGCCTTGCCTGCAAACAATGTACTCATAAGGTGTAAGATTCATCCCATCTCTCACAGCTGTGACCACAACACACTCAGCAATGGTGTAGTATGCTGCTCGTTCACTGACGGTAACTGGTCTATCTACAAAGACAATCGGTTCATAACCAGGCTGGCTAAAATTCTCATTAATCCTTTTGCAGCTAGTGTGTATTTCATCCTGTATTTCCTCGATATCTTTCCCTCTTCCCCTGGCAGGGTTTGCAATCTGTACCAAAACTGCCTTTCCTTGCCACTTTGGGTGCTGCTTCAACATCTGTTCCATAGCCAACAATTTCAAATTGACACCTTTGAAGACGTCCATATCATCAACCCCGAGTAGCACGGTTTTACCTTCAAACTGTTGTTTTAGCTCCCCCACCCTCCACTCCTTATCTGCAAGTCCCAAAATAGATTCAGTTTGCCCCATGTGAATCCCAACTGGCATGATTTTTATCCCCACAGTCCTTCCATAGTATTCCATTCCAATATAACCTCTTTTCGACTGATACTCCAGACCCAACATTCGACTACAACAAGACAGGAAATGCCGAGCATAATCAAAAGTGTGGAAGCCAATTAGATCTGAATTCAAAAGTGCCTTAAGGATCTCCTCCCTCACAGGCAGAGTCCTATATATCTCTGATGAAGGAAATGGACTGTGGAGAAAAAACCCCATTCTCAGTCTATTAAATCTCCTCCGCAAGAAGGTAGGCAGCACCATCAAATGGTAGTCATGAATCCAAACGTAGTCATCCTCTGGGATCAAAATCTCGATCACCCTTTGGGAGAAAATATTATTTGCCGCCACATATGCCTCCCATAGAGACCGATCAAATCGTCCACCATGACTTGCTGAGAAGGGAAGCATGTAATGAAAGAGCGGCCACAAATGCTGTTTACAAAACCCATGATAAAACTTCGACAAAATATCAGGAGGTAAAAAAGCAGGGACGCACTTGAACCTATCCAACAAAAGCTGCGAGACATCATCTTGTTCACTGGAATCCACATCGACCTTCAGTGACCCTACATACAAAACCTCCATATCTTCAGGCAAGCCATCCTTGAGCTGTAATAACAAAGAGTCGTCATCCCAACTAAAACTCCACCCTTTATTATCAGGTCTACGCCTGGCTTTCACTGGGAGCTGATTAGCAACGATAATGATCCGGTCCTGAACGACAGAGGATTGAACGTCTGATGTCACACTATTGGCCTGATCATCATCAAGCTCAGAAATGATCCCCGGAACGGTCATTACTCGTGGAAGACGTTTTTTTTCACGACCCATGACGGGAAAGTTCCCGGAGGCCAGATCTAAAAGATTGGTATACGATCTCGATATCATTTTTTACGGCTTCTATGGTGTAGTACACTCTCAATCCGAAAGCTTTCGCAAGATCTCAAGATTACAAACTAAACCCCCCAATTGCTTTCGTCCCGAAATGGCTAGAATGAGCACGATCTGTAATGGGCATCACATAAATAACATCGTTAAGAAGACAAAAATCGCGTTTACCCAAAAAGAGAGAAAGAAAAGAAAGAAAGCAGGTTCTTTGTAATCAAGCATTTAAAAGGCATAAGAAAATGACATTCAAATAAAGAAAAAGATCCATGTACACATCCTCATACTCACAATTAAAACGATGAAATTCAAACAAAACAGTAGCGATAGAACGAAAATGAATCGCAAATTACCCGATTAAACACTCACACACACAATCAAACACAAGTAAATCGAAACTTTTTTATACTTACCACACAGCTCCGAAATAAGAAAATTTCTGTCCTGGCAATCTTTATTCTTCGAGCAGCAAATAAATCTAGGGTTTCTTTCGGTTTTTTGGTTGGGTCGTCTCTCTATGCCAAGGAGTCGCAGTCGCCTTCCAATTCTCTCTCTCTCTCTGTACATTATACAATGCTTCTTCCTTTTGGACGAAAAAGAAACGTTTAATATTTTATTTTAATATTTGTAAAAAGGAAGAGGATAAGGTCGGCCAGTCGACCACGGGATGATGCCAACTGGCATTGAAGTGTCTTGCCTCACGCGCCCTTACTCCTACCAAGCATTTGCTGACATGTCGCTTCTACATCATGCCACGTATCTAAGTTTCCAAGACGTTTGATGGGAGCTTGTCCTTCCTGCCCTGCCTCGACCTCCTCCCTTGCCCCAAACGCCTGCCGCATATTATATTTCTTTAAGGTTTCCATTAGTTTCGAAATTTAGATGAGATAAATTAAAATAAATTTTAAAAATTAAATAAAATATTATTATTAAATTAAAATTTGAAAAAATTTATTAAAAATTTTATTTTATATAAAACTTTAAAAAAATATATAGAATAATAAATTAGAAATGGATTCAATTAAATCCATACAAAACCTAAATAACACCATTACGTCCTTCTCTCCAACTCACTAATCACCTTCTTTGACCATAAAATTAATATAACTATTTCCCCACGTGCTTATGAACAAGACGTGGCCTCATGTGATTTGTTTTTTGGACAAATTATATAATATTTCTTATATATAAATAATAAGATAGTCATAGAATGTGGACAAAAAATGAAAATAAACAATTCTAACGAGATAAAAAAAAAATCAAAATTCTATATTTCAAAGATTAAGGTCTCGTTTTTTTTTTAAAACTACTCATCTCATTTCAATTTTTTTTTAAATTTATTATTACATTTTTTAAATTTTTATATAAAATAAAATTAATTATTCATTTTTTTTAAATTTAAAAACAAAACAAAATTTAAAAATATATATTATAAAAATATTTTATTTTATTTTTAAATTTTATTTTATCTTATCTTATTTCATTTTTAAAATTATCATAAGACATTTTAAAATATAACCTTGTTTATTTTTAGAAATGAGATAAAAGTTAAATAATAATAATAATATATTATTATAATATATTTTTTAATATTAGTTTTGTATGGGAATTTAAAAAAATAGTTTTGAAATTTAAAAAATTTAAATTTTTTATTATATTTTATATAAAAATTTTAAAAAATATAATAATAAGTTTAAGATAAATTTTAAAATTTTTAATTTCATCTTCCAAAATAAGTGGGCGCATCCTTTTTTTAATGGGCGCATCCTTTTTTTAACTTTTAACCGAGGATGCACGAGAATTTTAGATAATGAGTGAAATGTTGTCTTTATTTTCATGGATTCTCTTTAGAGGTTTTTTGTTCTCTGAAGGGATTCTCTTTGGAGTTATGTTATATATACTTATTTTTTCATATTTTTTATATATATTTTATTCATATAATTGGTTAAAATAATTATTTTATATTAAACATTAATGTAATTAATCACATTAATAGAATATATAGGAATTACAATAAAATGATTGTACATAAATTTTTATTCTCTGTATAACCACTATGATATTGTAACTGATATTTGTTATAAAAATTATTCTATTTTCCAGTCAAATACATCATTTAAATAATAATATTTAATTTATAAGATTTGAATTTTTAAATCTATTTTTAAATAAAATTATATCATGTAAATATTTTGACCGTATAATAGAACTTCTCTTTCTATAAATACTGTTCATATGAGAGTGGACTGTACAAGCCAGGTTTGTATGTAGCAGTGTTCTTGTTTTTATAGTTTGAATAAAGATAAAGATAGATATAGTATAGACCTAAGGCTATTTATGAGCAACATTTAGTACTCGGGTTGGGATAATCAGTAATGACATTTATAGCGTATAAATTGAATTAAACAAAACTAGAGTTGGAGTTAGAGCTTTTATGGCTTTCGTTCTTTTTTCTTACTCTATTAATACATGATATAGGCACGTGTGCTCTATTTTCACCTAATTTATCTTGAAGGGGACGGTGACGGTGGACGGTGGCCGTGTTGGTGAGCCCTTCCTGGGAGTGGGGACGCATTAATTAATTGATGATCGATATTTTAGGAAGAATTATCAAAATGGGTTCTATGATGTATTTGCCATCCAAACTCATGCATGCATTGTTAGTGAAGAATCTAAACCCCATCTTTTAGTCCAAGAAAAATATAGTTGAATTAGAGATATAATCGGTTTGGTTTGGTTCAATTTTAGCCAAAATGTAGAACCGAACTGATACTACTGATTTTACAAAATGTAAAACCGATTACACATCGATTATCTTCCAAAATCGGTAGCATCGATTTTACCAATTTCGGTCCGGTTTAAAATTGTAATAAATCTATATATTTTTTTTAAAAATTTGGTTTAAAATTTGTTTTTTTATTATAAAAATATATTAGTCTAACAAAAAATTGTTATATAAAAAAAATCTATAACATAAAAACTGTTATAAAATTAAAAAAAAAAACTGTCATGTAAAAAATTTGTTATATAAAAAACTACATTAATATTATAAAAAACTACTTTAATATCATATTTAAAATTAAACTTATATTCTATAAGTATTATAATGTTATTTATATATGATTATATTATTATGTATTATATATAAAATATATATATATCTAATGTAAAAATATATTATATATAATATTAAAAAATAATTTAAAATATATAATTATTATGACCGGTTCGATTCAATTCAATCCGATTTTAAAATAAAAAGAATCGAAATCATACCGAATCTTACTGATTTTGTGTTTCTAAAAACCAATTCTGCACCGAATCGATTCAAACCCAGTCTATCCAGTTCAGTTTGGACTGGTTCAAATCGGTTTACCCTAGTTGAATCGATAAAAAATATATATATAAAAATTAAATTTTAAACTTATTTTAAATTTTTTGATTTTTTAAAGATTTTTTAACTTAATAATTAAGAAACTGAATATTAATGAATTTGTATTTTTTTCTAAAAAAAAAATTAAAGATATATAAATATTAATTAAAAAAATAAAGAAGAAGAAGAAATAGATTTGCACTTTGTCGGTGGATCTATCGGTTAGCTCTCGGTTCATGTAGCCTTGTCCTTAGTCCAACCTCATTCTAAGTAAAACGCAAATAGCACTTCAGTTTTAATGAAAATGTATATAAACAACATAATTATATAATATATTTATGAAATATATAATATAATTATGTTATGTGTATTACTTTTCCTGTTTTAATATGCTACATGTTTCAATTATTTTAATTCTACAAGTTTAACATCCATAAAATTATATCCTCGTACATGGAAGCTGGGAAGGGCGACCTCCCCTAGTTACAAGTGGCAATATATGATACAAATTATCAATTCCACACTAATATTATACGAAATAAAGAGATTTTAATTTTATATAAATGAGTTTGAATCAAAACGAATTATTTTGATAAGACATGAGTGAGTAATAAATTAATTAATTAATGTGATCCACAATCAACACGTATAAATTCTTTGCTGTTGCGGAAATGAATATTATTAGTAAAATTTAACTATTTAAGAACATTTTTATTGATGTCATCAAAAAATTATCAAAATTTAATAAGAAATATAGATTTGATGAGATATACATATCATACATATTATAATTTTACATTAAATTTATCATTAAACTCATTAAAATAATAATATAATAATATTTTTAAAAAATATTTTTAAATTTTCTTCGATATTTTATAATTATACTAATTATATGTATATTAATAATTTAATTTGATATTTAAATTATTAATTTCAACAATTTTTAAAAACACTAGAATTAAAAATATATATAATAAACACATTCATTCTATGGAGAATATAAAAAAAAATGAGGGAATGCTAATGTGTGATTGTTTTTAATGTAAATCATTAAATTTATGTTTAATGAATCTTTTGACGAGATCAGTGGGAATGCTCTTAATATGTCAAACTATTAAACATTTTTTTGTTAATATGTAATTTTGTTTTAATATATTATTGGTTGAAATATTGATAATAAAATAGTTTATCATAAATCCAATTATAATTGTAAATAATTTATAAAGTACTTATCATTATATTATATATAAAATTACTTTAATTTAGTTAAAAATAAATGTATGAATCAATTCAACCCATTTATATGAAATAGGTTGAAGTGGGTTAAATAGATTAAATACGTTGAAATGAATTAAATGGGTCTTGTTTATATTAATCCAATAAAATTCAATTAATTACTAAATGAGTTAAGTAGGCCGATCATATCATATCGCCTGTTTATTTATAGGTGACGTTGTATCATGACTTTAGAGTATGATTTTTTAATTAAATAAGTAGTGTTTAAGTTGACTTAAATAGTGATTTAATATTTATGACTAAACTTGATACGAACGCAAACCACAAATACAAACTACCCCACCCTACCCTCTATATATCTTGGTGGCCGCTTGTGACCACTTTGCATAGGGAAATAGATTATGTTCAATCCAAGTGATTGCAAGAGAGTATAATGGTGCACTTAATGGATTGTGACCACCCTATAAAAGAATAAGGGGTCCCTTAATTTTTTTTTTTAAAGAAAGGGTGCCTTATTTTGCATAAGATGGTCATACACCACCTAAAGATCATAACCATGGTATGTATATTGTATATATATGTGTGTGTATGTGTGTATCTTGAGAAAATGACCATTGGATCATTTCATTCGGATGAGGTTGCTAATGTGCTATCAAAATAATAATAATAATAAGGTTGCTAATGCAAGATGCGAAAGTTTCAACAAAGATGCTTTCCTCAGCTAGACCAAAAGCTTGTTGGGCCATACGGTTGGACATAGACCCAATGAAAGTTCTGTTCGTGATTCACTGGTTGAGGACGTAGGTGGTACGGTTCAAAAAAATTGACTTGATGAGTCAATCAAATTATCTAGCTCATCAATCAAGACAAATCGATCACAGACAAAAGCTATTAATTGCAAGCGCTACAAAAAGGGGAAATAGGCTTTTGAAGTAGACTGAGTGGACGTGATTCCCTCATTGTGAAAGAAATAATGAAAGGGAAGTCTCAGTTCGCATTTGTTATTGCTTGTATAGCTTTCTAGAGCATAGATTGAGCAATGCATTCTATGCACAAATCATTGGTACTGGATGCATCGTTAGGTTGTGTCAAGTCTAATTTACTCCTTTTTTTCCATTATAGAAAAGAGATCCCATGGGCCGCCCCGTTTGCCCACCTTGATACATAGACAATGGACCAATTACAAATTTGAGATGAATTTCCTTGCATCGCAAATGGTTAGACCAATCGAGTTCTATTTCTCATCTCTACTTTTGAGAGCTTCCATGACTAACAAAGAACTGCCCTCGAAGATTATGTTGGATTTCAGGCCTAGCTCGATGTTGAAGGAGATTGCTCTTAGGACGGTTATAGCTTCCCTTAGCAAAGGATCAGGGAATAGGTCTCTAGAAGCTTGTAAGGAGGTTGTGACATTTCCTTGGCTACCCCTGATAATTACGCTTATGCCTATCTTGCAATTGGTTTTGTCAATAGTTGCATCCCAATGGACCTTGTAATGGTTAGTTAGAGGTTTGTACCATTGATTGGGGGTACAACCTTCGAGAGCTTGTGCATTACCTTCTATTTTCCATCTTTGAAAAATTCTAAGTCTACTAGACTTGACTGCACCTGCTGCAAGACTTGCTGAGGGGATAGGAAAAGGGACTCAAAGACTAACTTGTTTCACCTATGCTATATAAACTTAAAAGTATAAGCTACTTTTATATCTGACCCTAAGGGGAAGAAATGCTCTAATATCTCTATGAAAGATGCCTCTATAATTGTACACTTTTACATTTTCCTTGAGTAGCTACCCCAGATGTCTTGAGTTGCCTTACATGACCATAAAGCATGGGAAACTGATTCAATGAATTAAGGGCAGATGGGGTATTGAGTATTGTCAATTACCTTCCTCTTGGCTAGATTGACCCTTGTATAGAATAAGTCCTTTGTTGCTTTCCAGAGAAAAATCCTGATTGAGTGGGGAAGGTGAAGATTTCATAATATCTTCCAGACTTCAGGTGGACTCTCTGGTTTTGATGCTTGTCCATTGTTATTTGCTATTAGGGAGCCTCTAAAATGATAAGAATACCTCATTGAGAAATTTACATTTGTAGTGCATCACCATGTTAACTGGTCAGTGCTAATACAAGGACCGGTAGGGATTTGGATAATGGTTGTTACCTCAGAGGCACTGAAGAGTTTATTTAGTAGGCAGAGATTCCACTACTTGGTGTCTTGATAAATAAGGTTTGAGACTTTGGCTTCTAAGGACAGTGAGCGAGGAAAGGTTTGGATTCTATAAGAAGAGGGGATAGGCACCCATCTATCCCCCCAAATATTAACTAAGGAGCCATTCCCTATTTTCTAGATGAGCCCTTCATTGAGTAGGGGTTGAGCTACTAGCCTACTATCAGACTTGGCCAAACAAAGGAGTCAACTCTTTTCAATTTAGCACTTAGGAAAACTAAGCCATTAAAATACTTAGCTTGTAGTACTCATAAAGTCAAGGAGGAAGGGTTTTGTATTAACGTCCAACCTTGTTTGCCTAGGATGGCTAAGTTGAGATCCTCAAAGTCTTTAAACCCAAGCCCACCTTGCTATTTTGAGATCCCTAATCGTTTTCAACTCATTCAATGGACTTTTGACTTTTGTTCTATATGTTCCAACCATAAGTTTTGCATGAGTCTATTGATACTCTTGAGAATGACTTTAGAAATCTTGAATTTCCCTATATTATAGGTAGGAATGGCTTGTATAACGAATTTGAGGAATATCTCATTTCTTACTTGAAATAGGGAATTGGTTTTTCAATTGCTCATTTGTGCCTTGATTCTTTTCAATATTGGATTGAAGGGTCTAGTTTTGTTTCTTCCAATAAAAGGGATAAACTAAGGTATTTTTCAAAAGAACCAGTAGCCCGAATGCCTGCTAATGCCAGAATGTCTTGCTGGAGATCCACCTTTCTATTTTTGCTAAACACACATAAAGTCTTTTCCAAGTTAAGTCGTTGACCCAATGCTAGCTCATAGGAGGGTAGAATGCCATGCAACTTGTTCCATTTTGAGGGTAGTGCTTTACAACAAACCAAACTAATGTTTGTAAAAAATAAATGATTAACAGAGAGAGCTTCTAGAAACAAGAAAACCTGATATGATGTCTATTTACTCAGCTTTATTTAAAGCTAGATTAAGAGCTTCTGAGCATAAAATAAATAGATAGGGAGATAGAGGGTCTCCTTATCTAATTCCTCTCTCAGGTTGGAAGAAAGTTTGAGGGTAGCCATTAATTAAGATAGAGTAAGAAACCATGCCAATGCATTGTATGATAAGATCAATAAAATCTTTGTCAAAATCCAATTTAATCATTGCAGCTTGGAGAAAACACCACGGTCATATACGTTGTTCATGTCAAGCTTTAAGGCCATGTATCCCTCCTTTAGACTCCTTAATTTGTTTTGCATTGAATGGAGCAATTCATAAGCCATTATAATATTGTCTGAGATCAGTCTTTTTGGGGCAAAGGCACTTTGAATGGGGGATATTAGATTAGGGAGTATGGTTTTAAGTCTAATTGCTATGACTTTAGAGATGATGTTACATAGCACATTGCAAAGGTTAATTGGCCTGACGTCTGAGATTAGTCGAGGGAAGCTTTTCTTTGGTATAAGAGTAATAAAGGTTTGGTTTATTACAGTAAAGTCATACTTAGAATGTAATAGTTATAACACTGTGGTAGTGACAATTCACCCACTATTGCCCAATAGTCTTAACAGAACAAAACTAGAATCAAGACCAAGGGAGCTAAGATGATTCATGTCAGATATGGTCCTTTCCACTTCTTCTTTGTTGTATTGCTTAGTTAAACTCTGGTTCATTTCAACTGTGACTGAGGGGATAATATCTGCTAGAAACTCAACAATGCCTATAGGTTGAGAAAAACCAAAAAGTTGCATTTAGAAAGATTGGAATTTCCTTTCAATTTCCTCTTGAGTATTTGTTGTGGTGCCCATTTCATTGCAAATACTAATTATGTAATTTTTTTGCTTTCTCTATGTAGTGCATTTAGGGAAGTATTTAGTGTTTTGGTCACCCTCATACAACTGCCTTTGTTTTGCATGTTGCCTCCAAAACACTTCCTCCTTTTCTAGCAAAGCATCATTATTATCTTACAGAGTTCTAATCTCCTCCCTCTTGTGTTTAAATTGATTATATTTGCTGCTTCTCTCTATTTTATACCATTTCACTTGTTGAAATCTACATCTCTCTATACATTTTCTGGTGATCTCAGCCTTAGAACCCGATTGCCAAGTATCATGCTAAGCTCGTTTGATGACTTCAATACATTTTTCCTACTTAAACCAAGTAGCCTCAAATTTGAAAACCTTCTTGCCCAAGAAGAAGTTAGGCTCATAGTCTCAATTAGAGATGAATAAAGGATTATGATCCGAACATTGGACTGGTAAACCAGTTACATAATTAATAGAGAACATGTTTTGCCACTCATAATTGGCAAATGCTCTATCAAGTCTCTCCTTGATAAACTCGGAGCCGTGTCTTTTGTTACACCAAATAAACTTGGATCCCTCAATCCTAGGTCGCTTAGGTCACAATTGATAATGGCTTTTCTGAAATCTTCCATTTGATTGGGAGATCTTAATGATAGGCCAATTTTTTCTTCTTGTGGGATTATCTCATTAAAATCACCCAAGTATAATCAAGACACATTGTTCTCGAGGTTGAGGAGTCTGAAGAGGCTCCAACTCTCCTTTCGTTTTAAGGCCACTGGTTGTCCATACACTAATGATAATCCTGTATTTATTATACTGCTCAGTTTAAACTTTAAGGAGATGTGGCTTAGAGAATAAAAGTCTACTTTGGCTGTAAGATCATTAGTCCACATTGCTGCTAATCCCCTACTCCTACCAATATAGTCTACTATAAAAATGTTATCAAAGTCAAATTTGTTTCAAATTCCTTCCATTTTACATCTTCTACATTTTGTTTCTATTAGAAAGATGAAGCTCGGGGTCTTATCTTTCACCAAAAGGTGGAGTTCATGAATTGCCTGAGAGTTCTCAAATTCTCGACATTTTCAACACAAGATTGAACAATTTCTGCCAATATGAGTTGTTTTGACCTCTTAGAGCCTTTAGGTGACTTTCCTTATGGACTACCCAGTCTTTTTTTACAATATTTTCTTATCATAAGTTTTTTGAGAGAATTCAGTAAGGTTTTGGGAAAACTAGCCATCCTGCCCCTTGCCCTACACTTCCTGTTTCACATGAAAGACTTTATGGATGACTTACTTGGGTTGAAGAGGGTGGGAGATTTTAAGGAATTGGCCTATTGAGGTTGGTCTTAGGGGGCATGTCGATGTTCTTGAGCATTGGAGGTACTTAAGAGTTGACAAGGTCAGTCTGTGAAGACCAAGCCATGTCCCCATTTTCCTTTGCCATCAGCTTCATATGGCAGCCCTTTGATACTTGCAATTCCTCGTTTGGTGTAAAAGTAGCTTCTCGAATGCTAGAGCCACGAAAAGCTTCTCCTTCTTTGTTGTGGTTCAGACTGACTCCTACAGCTGTAGGTACAGTAGGGTTGACCTCGAACCTTGTGACCCTTCTTGAGCCATGTGATTACTGTCTTTAGCAGCTCCGAGGTCTTCTGAGTTTCTTTGTCGAATGTTGTGAGACTCTCCTTCACTGCACGACCACTAAACTAAACCTGAATCATCCCATATTTTGTTGATGTCCTTGCTCATAGCCAAGGGCAAGGACCATATTACATCTTATTGGTTTCACGAGATCTACTATCAAAACCAGAGCTTGGGCAACCTATTTGGTCATGGCGGATTGTACCACAATGAAAATAGAAACTTGGTAGACGCTCGTATGTGAAAGTGATCCAACGACAAGAGCCACCTATATCGAGAAATCTACCTCTTGCTAGCGGTTTGATATGTCAACTAGCACCTTAACACGTAGAAAACCGCCCCATGCTCGATCATTGTCATCAACATCTACCAAAACGATCTTGTCAATGGATTCCTCGAGTCTTTCTCCAATCCCTTTGTATAGATCGACAAAGAAAATATTATGAAACTGAACTTGAAAAGATTTTTAAGAGAAGTCAAGGCCGTGAAGTGCAATGTTGTCTTCACACTCTTGGAGACACACAAGGTGTTTATCAAATGACCATGGGCATCCCTACATAACCCTATTCTCATGGATGCTCTGAAATTCCACTAGGAATTTGTTTCTTCCAATGTCTTAAATGTTCACTCTATCAAAGAGTATCCACACCTTGGCCATGGTGGTTTTGAAAGCTCCCATGTTTATGTCTTTTTCAACTACCACCAAGGCTACTAAGCTTAGTTGGTTGACATCATTGGAGTAGAACTTCCTCTTTAGAGAAAGTTATTTCTTGGAGCTCCCCCTTAGCGAGCTTGAGTCCTTTGCAAAGGTTTGCTAACTCGTCTACCATCCCCACCACTTGAATAGAAAAATCAGTGAAAAAACTCTTCAAACCAAAAATCTAAAGAGAGGAAACTCTTATGTTAATAGAGGAGACAAAGAGAGAAGTTTCCACCGAAAGGAGGAGTGTGTATATATAAATATATATATATTTCTATTAAAATAAGTGGTTAGCTAACGGCCACTTAATGAATCTTCTCGTATTTTCTTTATTATTATTATTATTATTATTATTTTCATTAAATTTAAAATCCACTTAACACTAGATATTTGAAATACTAGATATGATTTAAAATTTAGATTATATTAGTTAAATATATAATTTAAAATTTAGATGAGATTAGTTAGATATATAATTTTAAATTATATCAAAATTAAAAAAATATATATGAATTATAATTTGGATAATATAAATTATTCTATTTGTTTAAATTAGATAAGTTATAAATTATAAGTTCGAATAAATTATTCTTTTTTTGTCTTTATATAATTTATATAATATAAATTATATCTAAATTATATATAAATTTAAATTCAAACATTATATATGATTATAATTTAGATATAATTTAAAATTTAGATGAGATTAGTTAGATAAATAATTTTAAATTATATCTAAATTATTATGATTTAAAATATAATTTAAATTTAAATCATATATATTATTATATATATAAATTTATATATATGATTTAAAATTTCTATTCATTCTTTATATAAAAAATATAAAATAATTAAGTTTAAATTGTTTATCAACTATACTTGTGAATACAATTATTTTAATAAATATTATTTATTTATCAATTTAAATTTATTAAGAAACATTAAATTCAAATAATAATATTTTATAAATAAAATTATAATAATTATTAAATAGTTATCTTTCATCACTTCACACTAATTTATAACTTACTTTTAGATAATGCTAAATACAATCTAATTTTTTAAATTTCTTTATAGTCTATTATAAAAATAAATAAATAAATCCTTATTTTATTTCTGACTTGACCAAAACACCACTAAAATTCAAACACCCCCAAAATTTAAACACCCGTCCCCGCTGCATGAAAAATCTACAGTGCCGCTCAAGACTCTTGGTGCTTAAAGCCCCCGAACTCAGCCTCCTGCTACCTGGTCGAACTGGTAAGGCCTTTATTTATTTATTTATTTTTACTTTCTGTGAGCTCTTAAACGATTTGAAAATTTATTTATTTTTATTTTTATTTTTTAAACTTCCAATGAGTAAAAGTGTTTGATTTCCTTATTGCCCAAGTTTGGAAGCGCCGGGCACCTCCAAGCACCCAGCAGAAAACCAACAGAAGCCCAGTCCCTCTCATGGCGGACGCGCTCCTTTACTCTCTTTCAAGGTGGAACTTTTATCTATACAATTTATACACAGTTTGGGTTCTAAAATAATAGATAATGGCTTAAAAGCAAGTATTTTTTCTTTTCTTTATAAACAACATTCATTTGCTTGCTTCAGTTGATGCCTTGTATTCATATGGACGGACGTGTTGCTTTCCCGTATTAAATAGCAAAGATTTAGAGTCAAGGAAATCGAATACAAAGTGGGTTTAACTCATCTCATCTCATTCCGTACTTTCAACTCATTTTAACCACTCATTTCAAATTTCAATTCATCTCAACCACTCATTTTATTACCATTCATAATTCATCTCATCTCATCTCTAAATCCAAACGGACCTTTAAGGCCCCGCTTGGATTCAGAGATGAGATGAGTTTAGATGAGTTTAGTTTATTTTTTAATATTATTATTATTTTGGAATTTGAAAAAGGTATATTGGGAATTGAAAAAGGTGTATTGGAAATTGAAAAAGGTGTATTGGGAATTGAAAAAGGTGTATAGGAATTTGTGTTTTATATAAAAAATTATAAAAATATAATAATAAAATGAAAATGAATTGAGATGAGTTGAGATGAGCTGAGCTCACCTCTGAATCCAAGCGGGGCCTAAGACGAAAATATATATATATATATATATATAATTCATTATCTCAATATCCTTATATTGGAGACCGAGAACACGTCAAGACTACGACGAGAAGGCGACGAGCATCGCTTGTTTGGGGGATTGATGGATTTGGGAGATTTGGGGAGTTCGTTCATATTAAGGTGTAAAGGTTGAACGCGGCTATTAAAAAGAATCAAACACATTGTTTTATTAATGAATTGCATTACAATCTAAATATGTAAACTGTAAATATAATTATTTTTTATTTTTATAGAATTATTTTATTATTAAAATATTTTCTTTTATTATTTATCAAATCTTTATTAAAATATATATATATATATTTTATGCATTATATTATTAATCAAAATTTATTTTTTTATAAAAATATATCATGTATATCTGCTTCATTAAATTAATAAAAAAACGTGTTTTACACGTTATTCTTCCTTAATAGGGACTTAAAGTCGTACATATGATGATAGTAAAGGACTTTTTAATTAGTCCATATTGATTAATTAATTAATTCATATACAACCACAGACAGGTCAAAACGACGTGTATGGCATGCTCCCCTTATAAGATATAAAAAACAGCCAACCTTTTTTTTCCATTCCGAAAAGGGATCATCTCGATCGTTTAAATTATCTAGATATTCTAATAATTTTATTATTTATTAATTCAAATATTAAAGCAAGCTGCTTACTTTAGCTAACGAGCAATATTGGATATAAGCAAATCTGCGTTTACATCTACTCATATAAATAATATTAAATAATATTTTTATTGTTCATATATACGCGTAAGCCTGCTTACAATAGATTTTTTCTTAACTAAATAACATAAGCACTATCACGGCCGCCCCCCACCACTTAATTAATAAATAAAATTAGGCACGCATCCTTATCCTCCCCACATATAATTCCTTTTGGCATATTCCTTTTGGCTTTAAAAAAGAAAAAAAAGAAAAAAAGAAAAAAGAAAAAAAAAAAGGCTGTTGGCATATTCCTGAATTTAATAAGGTGGCTCGGAGTTGGAATTTTGGACTTCTCATTTAAGACTTGAAAGAAAGCAGGATATTATTTCTGATTAGGACCTCCAAACCCGGCCCCCACGGGATGAATTATATTCAAAGTTTAGGATTTCTGATCTAATATTACATAAAAAATTTATTTATTTTAAATTTAAAATTAATAAAAATAAATAAATGAATTTTATTATTTATATAAAATTTTAACAATTTAAATATATATGGCTAAAAATCAAAGATACAAATCAAGTAATTATAGATAAGATATTTAAGCTGTGGCAATATCACATTAATTACTTGTACCTATCTTTCATTACGAGCTGACAACTAATTGTGGTCTTGTTCCTTCTTCTCGATCTCAGAGACTATGAATATATTCACATCCTATTACAACTACAACCATAGTATATACTTCTCGCTACAAAAAAAAAAAAAAAAAATCTAAATAGTTAATTAATTACAACTAAATAATATTTTACGATATTCTTTCCTATTTTTTGTGACAAAATCTATTATCACAAAAAATATATTTTCTTGTAGTGCCTTTTATGTAATAGTTAAGACTATATCAAAACTGAGGTATGTGCGTCTCCACGTACATTCGACTAATCTTGCGATTAAAGAGCATTATTGTCTAGAAGATTAACACAAGAGGAGAATGAATTGGATTATATTAAAAATTAACAATTATAAACCAAATACACAATATAAAATGTAAACAGAATATTAAACAACAGGAAATATAAAGAGTAAAGATAAGAAAAGCAAACTCAGTATTTTAACGAGGTTCAGTCCCACTGCTTACGTCCTCGCCTTAAACTATCTCTTAAGAATCTCAAATTCACTATTTAATCTCTTTTAGGTGGAGATAGAAACCTATTACATTTTAAGCAACACCACTACAAAGACTCTATGTAGAACACCCTCTACACTTGCAATTACCTTACACTTGGTGATTTAACTTTCTCTGTGTAGAATACCTTTTACGCACAAGGGTTATACGCACCCTCTTACAAATACAAGAGCTGATAGTGAGTAAATTATCAGAATACACTCCTCAATGAGTGAAATAAGAATAATACAGTACAACCTATATCTCTCTCAAAATGAATAAGAATTAAGGTACAAAACTTAAAGAAGAAAGAATGAGGGTTTTGAAAGAATGATGTAAAAATTAGCAATTGATGTGTAAGTTCTTGTTGTGATTTTTACAAAACTCAAATGAGTTATTTATAAGCCAATGAGTCTTCATATTCAAATTTGAAAATGTTCACATATCTAATAAGAGCATTGTTCACTTTTCAAAAAAATCAAATAAAAACAATTCTTTTTTACATTTATCAAATATAACTCAATTCATTTTTCAAATAAATCAAATAAAATCTTTTACTTTTCATACATGACAAAATGAATATGATTTATTTTTCAAATCAAATCATCTTCTTTTTTACATATATAAAAAAAAACATACAATCACTCTTCAAGATTTTCAAACAAAATTATCTATCTTTTACATTTGTCAAAAGAAGTATAATTATCCTTTAATATTTTCAAACAAAATATACATATATCAAAGATGACAATCAATCATCTTACAAATTCAAATCTTTATGCATATATAAAAAAACAAATTCGAAATTAAACATTTTAATAATGTTATACAAATGTAAAAAATACAATTTGATACTTTATGAAAAAAATTAATTTTGAGTCTTAATCTAATTTTAAATTTTAAGAAATATACAAAATTACTCTATAAGTTTTATTTATAGATTTGTTCTTCTTCTTACTCATACTTGATATCTTGATGTACTTAGCTCTCTTCATACGTAGATAACTTAAGTTTGAGTCTTAAATTTATTTATTATTATCAAAATCTATATATAGATACGAGATCTGAAATCTTAAAATCATCTTGATCGTTCAAAATATCTAGATATTCCAATAATTTTATCTTCTTTTAATATTTTATAATTTAATTATTTATTGATCCAGATACTAAAACAAATTGCTTACTTTAACTAACGAGTAATGCTGGGTGTGAGCAGGCGCACAAACCTACTTACACATAAATTTTTTCTTAACTAAATAATATTAGCACTATCACGGCCGCACCCACCACTTAATTAATAAATAAAATTAAGCACGCATCCTCCCCGCATATAATTCCTTTTGGCGTATTCCTTTTGGGGAAAAAAAATCTTTTGGCATATTCCTGAATTTAATAATGGGGCTCGGAGTTGGAAATTTGGACTTTTCATTTAAGACTTGAAAAAAAAGCAGGATATTATTTCTGATTAGGACCTCCAAACCCGGCCCCCAAGGGATGAATCATATATTCAAAGTTTATGACTTCTGATCTAATATTATGTAAAATTATTATTTATTTTAAAATTTAACATTTAAATATATATGACTAAAAATCAAAGATACAAATCAGAGACTATGAATATATTCACATCCTATTACAACTACACCCATGGTATATACTTCTCACTAAAAAAAAAAAAAGATATAAATAATTTTTCATTAATTACAACTAAAATAACTAGCATCACAAAAAATATTTTTTTACCATATTTTTTCTTATTTTTTATGAAAAAATCTGGCATCACAAAAAATTTATTGTCTTATAGTGTCTTCAATGTAATATAATTAAGACTATACCAAAACTGAGGTATGTGCTTCTCCAAGTACGTTCGACTAACCTTGCGACCAGAGAGCATGATGCATGAAGTAGACCAGAGATCATCTGACAGCAGGCAATATTAGACAAACAAATTTGTTCAGGCCATTTGATGAGATAGTACTCTCTGTCGACGATGATCCTGTTCAGTAGTACTAGTACTGCTTATGTTTGTGTCACACATTAACTCTCGTTATTATATATATATATTAATATTAGTAGACCAACAACTTATAAACTGTTATGAAACTTAAAGAAAGGAACTACTATTGCAAAAGAGAAATAAGAAATTCTCTCTGAAACTCTTAAAAACTGAAACTTTCTTTCTCTCTATATTTTCTTATGAATTTCATTACAACTGAAGCCCCTATTTATAGGCTTTGAAATTACTATGCAAGTTACTATACAAGTCACTATGCAAGTTACTATGCAAGTTACTATACAAATTTAATATAATAGTGGTGGAGTCATTCACATTATTTAGTGGTGGGACAGGGGGCGGCTGCCGTCCCTCCACTAAATTCATTACACTCCCCCTTGAATGACCACTCATAAGGAATCTGCCTCGTTAAAACCTTGCCAAGTAAAAATCCAGTGGGAAGAAAAACCAATGGCGAAGGAAAAAGAGTACAATCTTCTTATGTATCCACAAGTGCTTTAAGATTGCCTCATTAAAACCTTGCAGAGGAAAACCTAGTGGGACAAAACCTCAGCGAAGGAAAAAGAGTACAATCAGCACATTTACTCCCCCTGAAAAGTGCATGACAAAAGATCTTTGAGTCTTCGCATTCCAATGTTATGCACAATCTTCTTGAATGTGGAAGTTGGTAACGCCTTTGTGAATAAATCTGCCAGATTATCACTAGATCGTATCTGCTTGACATCAATTTCACCTTTTTCTTGAAGTTCATGAGTATAAAAGAATTTCGGTGAAATATGTTTGGTTCTGTCACCTTTGATATATCCTCCTCTGATTTGAGTGATACAAGCAGTATTATCTTCATATAAGATTGTTGGGCTATTATCCATCATAGAAAGTCCACACTTTTCCTGGATATGTTGAATAACTGATCTCAACCAAATACACTCTCGACTTGCTTCATGAATAGCAATGATCTCTGAGTGATTTGAAGAGGTAGCAGATAGTGTCTGCTTAACAGATCTCCATGATATGGCAGTATCTCCATAAGTAAATAAATATCCAGTTTGAGATCTACCTCTATGTGGGTCTGAAAGATAACCTGCATCTGCATACCCAATCAATTCTGGACTTGAACCACGTTGATAAAATAATCCCATATCAACCGTACCATGAAGGTAACGAAGGACATGTTTAATGCCATTCCAATGCCTTCGAGTTGGTGCAGAACTATATCTTGCAAGCAGATTAACTGAGAATGTAATATCTGGTCGAGTGCAATTTGCAAGATACATCAAAGCTCCAATTGCACTGAGATATGGTACTTCAGGACCAAGAATTTCTTCATCGTCATCACAAGGACGGAATGGATCTTTCTTCACATCAAGTGTTCGAACAATCATTGGAGTACTCAGAGGATGAGATTTGTCCATATAAAAATGCTTTAGGACTTTCTCAGTATACATGGACTGATGAATAAAAATTCCATTTGGCAAGTGCTCAAGCTGCAGGCCGAGACAAAGTTTTGTTTTGCCAAGATCTTTCATTTCAAATTCATTCTTTAAATATATAGCGGTTTTTGAGATCTCTTCAGGAGTTCCCACAATATTTAAATCATCAACATAAACCGCAATAATGACAAATCCGGATTCTGATTTCTTAATAAAAACACATGGGCATATAAGATTATTCTCAAATCCTTCTTTCAATAGATATTCGCTTAAGCGATTATACCACATGCATCCGGATTGCTTCAACCCATATAAAGATTTTTGTAGTCTGATTGAGTACATATTTCTAGATGTACTTGTAGATGCTTCAGGCATCTTATATCCTTCAGGGATTTTCATATATATGTCATGGTCTAAGGATCCATATAAATATGCAGTGACCACATCCATCAACCGCATTTCTAATCCTTTTGTAACAACCAGACTAATCAAAAATCTAAATGTGATTGCATCCATAACGGGAGAGTATGTTTCTTCATAATCAATCCCGGGTTTCTGCAGGAAACCTTGTGCAACAAGCCGTGCTTTGTATCGCACAATTTCATTTTTCTCATTACGTTTTCGTACAAATACCCACTTATATCCAACAGGCATTACACCCTTTGGTGTTTGGACAACAGGTCCAAATACTTCTCGTTTCGCTAGCGAATTTAATTCAGCTTCAATAGCTGTTTTCCATTTTGGCCAATCATTTCTACGTCGACATTCTTCGACGCTTTTTGGCTCACTTTCTTCATTACTTCTGGTAATGTCAAGGGCCATTTTATATGAAAATATGTTGTCGACAACAGTTTTATTTCTATCCAGAATTTCTCCAGTTTTCATGAAATGTATTGAGATCTCATTATTTTCAGGTACCTGTTCCTCTTCAGGAGAAAACATTTCATGACACACCTCTTCAGAAGGTCCATTTTTAGGAGATTTATACTCTTCAAGATTTTCCTCTTCAGGAGGTTCTGGAATAGAAGATTTAAGCTCTTTAGGAGCATCAATTATATTTGTGGCCTGTATTGTGGGTACGTGTTCTTCAGGAACACCAAATTCATTTTGTATTCTTTTCCTTCTGGGAATTTTATCTTTTGCACCAATAGGTCTTCCACGCTTCAGGCGTATTTTAGATTCACCTATTGCTGCTTTGACAATTTGTCCTTCAGGGACTTCAATCCTTGCTGGAGTATTAACAGCAGGAATATAAGATTTTACTACACCTTTAGTGTCAGTAAATACATCCGGTAACTGATTTGCAACATTTTGCAAATGAATAATCCTTTGAACTTCCCGTTTACATTCATTTGTAGGAGGATCAAAATGAGACAGGGTCTTATTATCCCAAGTAATATCTTGTCGTGCTTCAGGCACCGACTTTTCTTTACCCATTAACGGAAAATTTGATTCGTCAAAATGACAATCCTCAAAACGTGCTTTAAACATATCCCCTGTAAGGGGTTCAAGGTATCTAATAATGGATGGAGAATCAAAACCAACATATATCCCAAGTCTACGTTGAGGGCCCATTTTTGTACGTTGTGGAGGTGCAATTGGAACATATACAGCACATCCAAAAGTACGAAGATGAGAAATATTTGGTTGTTGACCATATGCAAGCTGTAATGGAGAATATTTATGATATGCAGATGGTCTAATGCGAATTAGAGATGCTGCATGAAGTATAGCATGTCCCCAAACAGAAATAGGTAATCTTGATTTCATAAGTAAAGGTCTAGCGATTAATTGAAGCCTTTTGATCAGAGATTCAGCTAAACCGTTTTGTGTGTGTGTATGGGCAATAGGATGTTCAACATCTATTCCTATTGACATGCAATAATCATCAAAAACTTGAGATGAAAATTCACCTGCATTATCCAATCGAATGGACTTAATTGGATGCTCAGGAAATTGTGCTCGTAGTTTAATTATCTGAGCAATAAGTCTAGCAAATGCAACATTTCTAGTGGAAAGAAGACAAACATGTGACCATCGACTAGATGCATCAATTAGAACCATAAAATATCTAAATGGTCCACTTGATGGATGAATAGGCCCACATATATCTCCGTGAATCCTTTGTAAAAAGGATGGAGATTCAACAATGATTTTTGAGGGAGATGGTCTAATAATTAACTTACCTTGAGAACATGCAGAGCACGGAGATTCATTGGGTAGAAATATCTTTTGATTCTTTAAGGGATGCCCATGCGAATTTTCAATAATTCGTCTCATCATTATAGAACCCGGATGTCCAAGGCGATCATGCCAAGTCATAAATACTTTAGGGTCAATGCACTTCTGGTGCATTACCACATATGATTCAATTGTTCTCATTTTTGTATAATACAATCCAGAACATAGAGCAGGCAGTTTTTCTAATACGAGCTTCTGGCCCGATACTGTTTTAGTAATAAGAAGATGCTCTTTACTGCCTTCATTGGTCGTTTCAATATGGTAATCATTACGACGTATATCTTTGAAACTCAATAAATTTCTTCTGGATTGTGAAGAGAATAGAGCATCATCAATACAAAATTTGGTGCCATTAGGCAACACAATATAAGCTCTTCCGGAGCCCTCAATTAAATCCGATGAACCTGATATGGTATGGACATAGGCTTTACTTAGTGTTAGATTTTGAAAATATTTCTTTTCTTTGAGAATTGTGTGAGTTGTAGCACTGTCAGCCAGACATATATCTTTATCATTCAACTCAGAGATAAAAAGCTCATCAATGTGATCCATGATTCTACAAAATATACAAAACTTTTATTATTGATAGAAAGAAAATACATTAATTGAGTGGAACACTTCCATCTCCAATTAAGTGTTCAATACTACCATCAGGATGATTAAAGAAATCAGATACATCAAGATGAGTAACGTCTACATCTACTGAATCTAATAAATCATCTGATGGTTCTACTAAATTTGTTTCATGCACTTTATTCTTTCCTTTAACAGAAGCTTGATATAAATCAGCTAAGTGCCTGGCCGTACGACAGGTACGTGACCAATGTCCAGTCATTCCACATCTATGGCACACCTCTTCACTTTTCTTTGAAGAATTATTCTGAGGATTTTTACCCCTCTCTGAATTGTACCACTTCTGGTGATATGGTATATTATAATCCCTTTTAATGTTGTCACTCCTGGGACCAACATTTCTATAATTTCTCCTACCACGTCCACGCCTCCGATTTCTTCTAAAGGATGCACCATTCACTTCTGGGAATGATGCAAACCTATTACCATTCACTTCAGGGAATGATATTGAGCCAGTAGGGCGTGTATTGTGGCTTTCTAATAAGAGCTCATTATTCTGCTCAGCTACTAGAAGACATGATATAAGTTCAGAATATTTCTTGAACTTTCTCTCTCGATACTGCTGCTGCAGGAGCACATTCGAGGCATGAAATGTAGTAAAAGTCTTCTCTAGCATAGCTTCATCGGTGATTTTCTCACCGCATAATTTTAACACTGAGCTTATTTTAAAAAGTGCGGAATTATACTCACTAACACTTTGATAATCTTGCAACCTCAGGTGCATCCATTGAGAACGAGCTCTTGGGAGGATGACAGTCTTCTAGTGTTCATACCTCTCCCTTAAATTATTCCACAAAATATAGGGATCTTTTACAGTGAGATATTCAGTTTTCAATTCTTCATGAAGATGGTGGCGAAGGAAAATCATTGCTTTAGCACGTTCCTGCAGGGATGCTTGATTTCCTTCTTTAATAGTTTCTCCCAGGTTCATTGCATCAAGATGTATTTCAGCATCAAGTATCCAGGATAAATAATTTTTCCCAGATATATCAAGAGCAACAAATTCCAATTTTGTAAGATTTGCCATTTTCTACACATATAAATAATAAATATGCGTATCTCAGAAAATATATTTATAAATTCACACAGATAATCATCAATAAAATATATCAATGATTTCAAATAATATATTGAAAAACTTACAGAGGAATAAGGCCACTAGCTTCAGAATTGGCAGAACCGTCGTGCTGATAACGTGTTATGAAACTTAAAGAAAGGAACTACTATTGCAAAAGAGAAATAAGAAATTCTCTCTGAAACTCTTAAAAACTGAAACTTTCTTTCTCTCTATATTTTCTTATGAATTTCATTACAACTGAAGCCCCTATTTATAGGCTTTGAAATTACTATGCAAGTTACTATGCAAGTCACTATGCAAGTTACTATGCAAGTTACTATACAAATTTAATATAATAGTGGTGGGGTCATTCACATTATTTAGTGGTGGGACAGGGGGCGGCTGCCGTCCCTCCACTAAATTCATTACATAAACCTAGTACTTGTACCTATATTTCTTTATGAAACGTCTGAAATATTATGCCCTAAAGAACATTAAAACTGACGTAATATTACTCCTGCATCAAGTTCCAATTACCAAATTGCAGTAGAGTTTTGAGAATATTCTTTTATTATTATTATTATTATTATTTTACTTACTATTAATAAAATATCTAAGATCACTTTACTGCTCAATGATCAATACTGAAATTATTAACATTGATCTCATCAAAATAAATTATTAAAATTTGATAAAAATACAAATTTAATGATAAGTCAATACTAAAAGTATTTCACATTGGACTCATAAGAAAATATTTTCGTCATATTTAATCAAAAATAAAGAAAAAAATGAGGAGAATAAATCTAAAAGTATTTTTAGTATTAACTTCTCATCAAACTTATATATATATATATATATATATATATTTAATTTTGATAATTTATTTTAATAAGACAAATACTAATATTTTTATACTTGTAAAATTAATATTAAAAATATTAAAGTGACGACTTTCGCTTTATTAGCATGAGTACGCTCTAACCAACTAGCTAATAGGGCAATTGGGTGCTTAGTTAGTAGTGTATTTTTGAAATAAAATATAATTTAAATTTATTTTAATATCTTAATTAATTAATTTCTTCATTAACGCGGGGAAAACCTCGACTCTTGCCGATCGAGCTCATTTTTGCTTGAGCCAATCTGGGATCTTAATTTGTATGCTAATTAACTTGCCTGCCGCGCCAAAAGTACTCAAGTTACTGATGCTTAATGGGTTTCCTCATCTATATTTTCAATAAAATATATTAACGTTTTTGAGACAAAAAAATCTCTTAAAAGAATTAAATATATATATATATATATATATATATATGTGTGTGTGTTATAGTACTGCAATTCCAACATGCTGCATTAATGAATGCGCGCCGTTGATCTAGAGATGTTCAAGTACCTGCACATGATCATCGGAAAGTAATTATACAAAAATGACCATGTAGGGATAAAATCAGCAACTTAAAAAGTTTAACTTCGATATTGAAGGAGATATTTATACCCCAGCCCAGCCCGCCATCGAGGCCTGATACCTCAACACTCGGAAGGGTCATAATCTAAAATGACGGAGATATTTACTAACTATTATAACGGCCACCTGAATTGAAGTGAGGAATTTGATATCACGGCTATTTCGATAAAGGATAACTCTTGAGGAAGAGGGCTTATCCATTCAATCGCCACGTATGGCTAAGTGTTCGAATTCAAAATGACAAACAGAAAGCTTTATCATCAACCCGCCTTCCTCTATAAATGACCTTCACGAAGTAGAGGTAGGATCGTCTCAATTTTTAGATGCATTCTCTCTGTCATACTCGGCTAACTTTGGCATCAAAATGTTCTCCGATCAGTCGTGATGGTGTGAAATACATTCTTTACAAATATAAAGTCAAAAATTATGCTAAGAGATAAGGTTCATTATAAAAAAATTAGTTTGTTGTGATATTTTTATAATAGTAAAATAAATTATTTGAGACATAAAAATATTATAACTGTCTATTTGATTGCTATAAAAATATCACAACAGTCTAATTTTCTTGTAGTGGTTAAAAGATATACAAAGAAAAGATTGTATTCAAACTCCTAAAAAGAAAAACCCTCAAGTGCTTAAAATGTCAAAAGAGACTTAGACTCAATAAAAATAATTGAAAGGCTTCGCAAAGCAAGCTGGATCCAATTATTTCAAAGAAATAGGCCTCATTATAATTTTTTTTTAATTTTTATATAAAATATAAAAAATAATTTACATTTTTTTAAATCATAAAATAATAATAATAATATTAAAAATAATATTTTATTCAATTTTTAACTTTTATTTAAAATCATCTCATATCATCTAATTACTATTTAAATAGAGACAATCACATTTAAATTTAGAGATGAGATTAGATGATTTTAAATAAAAATTAGAAGTTGAATAAAATATTCTTAGAATATGATTTTTTAATATTATTATTATTTTAAAATTTTAAAAAGTTGTATTAATTATAATATTTTGTATTAAAATTTAATAAATTGGCCGGGCTAAAATTAAGTAAAACGGCAATCTTGCCTAGAGAAATGAGAGTAAAACGTGCATTCCACTATTCCGAGTAAAATAGTTATATATTCCCTGATTGGATAGACACGCTTTGACTAAAATTTTCCAATCACAACTTTGAGCTTTCCGAAAGGTAGGCTTAACATTGCATTGTCAAGGTCATCAAAATTCTAATCGTGGGTGAATTATATTGACGAACAAACAGTTAGCAGACGTATAAAAAAACCATACGTAAAATATATTATGGCTCGAGTCCCAAAAACGCGTCACATATAAGTCATTAATCCTAATTCGTATAATTAGAATTAGTGTATATATATATATATATTATGTATATGATGTATTTTTATTTTAAATGATAGTGTTTTTTTTGTTGATGTAGACACTTTATTGAATTACGTAAATTTTTATATTATTATTTTTTCATAATATATGATGTAATTTTATTTTAAATGATAGTGTTTTTTTTTATGTAGACACTTTATCGAATTACGTAAATTTTTATATTATTATTTTTTCTGATTATTCTGCCTAATATATATATATACACTAGATTAGAGTACGTACAAAACGTATTTGTCTAGTTTAATTATGTAATTATTTTTAAGAATTAATATTATTTTTATTAATAAATAAATTTTTATTGATAATTTAATGCAATCGAAAAAATAATAATTTCTAACAAAAATTTTACGGTTAATCATAATTAAGTAAATGATAATTAATTACATAGTTTCATATATTATAAAATAAAAACATTAGTTAAAACAATAAGATAGTTCCAAATAAGCATAGTTTATAGTTTTAATAAATTTATTTGAGATAAGTTTAATTAAAGCTTTAAAATAATGTTTGTTCAAGATATTATTTTTTAAATTGTTATATAATATTTATAATTATATAAAATCATATTATAATTTATTTTGGACGATGTATATATAAGAAGCCTAGGGCTTCTTCTCATAATCCTAACGTGCCTTACCCTTTCTCACTTAATCTTACTTCTCCTCTCTTCCTCCCTTTCTGCTTCTTGTGGCCTTTTTAGTCATGGTTGCTACTCGAGCCCGCTCTGAGCTTCTCATTGCGTTCTAGGCCTACAGACCTCGGGTGATCCCATTCCAAACACCATGTAAGGGCTATAATGTTCAAATCTTGACATTTTAGTCTAGATTCGAAAATCTTATCTTTGTTTTACCTATCTAGATGCATTTCAATTGCATATCCTAACTTGTTACTTTATTTTGTGCATGGTTAGGATTTTCTATCTAAAAAATCACAAGGTCGAAAAATTCAAGTCCGAGTCTCACATGCGTGTTTTCATTTCTCAAGATCTAGCATTTTTCTTCAATATAATTTTCTCTCCATGTGTGGCTGCATATATTCATATTGATGTTGGAATCCCGTTTAAGAGATTACGACTTATTTTTGATTGGCTATTTTGTTTCTTTGTTGGCATATACAATTTTTTTTTTGTTTGATTTCTCTTTATGATTTGTATGCTTTATGTGAGTGTGGCGTAATAACCATGCTTGTTGGGCTGGTCAACATGTCAGAATGTGTTGTTTGGCTTGAAGTTGTGTTATAGACTTATAGGTCCTAAGTAAATGTGCTACAAACACCAAAGAAGAAAGTCGATTTCTGTATCTGGCATATTTTTATACAAATTTATTGCATGGATTAATAAATACACAAACAAATATGAGTGCAAGCAAAACATTTGATCTAACCAATCTCCATATATTATTAAATAATATATATTACAAAAAGTTTAACCCATAATAATACGAAGTGTATAAATTACATATAAACTTGCCAAACCAAAATATATCATAATAAGCCAGTTATGAAACATTATAATTGTTATAAATAATATGGAAAATAAATAATCAATCAGTGAAATAATTTAACGAAATAATAATATACTTATTATTAATTATGATATGATAACCTAGTTTATTATATATATTAATGTTTCTTATGCCTACTATATGATATTATAATATTAATTATGAGTCATAACTATAATTAGCCATTATAGTTATGATATCAATGTTTAACATTAATAATATTATAAACACAGAATTATAAAGTACCCATTTTTCTAACATTCTCAACCTTAACTCTATGTTTGTTACTAATGTAATAACAATATGAGAGATAAAACTTGAGAAAAGTAGAGCATTAGAAATAAGACAGACAAAAATTACATATTTAAAGTTTATAAAATATTCTATATTTAAAAGAATGAAATAAATAAGAGAAACTCAAAGAATCATTACAATAACAAAGTTTTCAATCAAATGAACTAACCAGAATCTAACCAGATCACACACAAAAAAAACTTGCTCTATAGTAAATTAAATGTCTTAACCATTTATATTGTATCAATTAGTGGGTTCTTGTTTTCTTTTGATCAATTTTCCTTTTGAGAGGCAAGGAAAAAAAATTATTGAATACTTGTACTCAAATTAATTTCAAATAACAAAAACAAAATAAAAAATATAAATAAAATTACCTGTCCTAACTATTTATGAAATTAAATAAATCAAACCATTTACAAAGATAAAACAATATATAACCAGAAAAGAATATATCACCAACTAACATAAAACAAATATGCTTACAAACATTAAATATTGGAATGCATCTCTGAAAGAAATCATCAAATAATAACAAATAATGACACTCTTTTAAGTGTATTGTCCAGTAGAACAACACAAAATAAATAAGATAAATGAGAAGCAATATTTTATAGATAACACTTTTCTTATTAAAAATATTTTTTTAATGAATAGAATAAGAAAAAGAAGGAACCATTTCGACTGTCTTTAAAATTTGTTAGATTGATGGGAAAGAGAATGGCTAATGAGATTAAATATGCACGTCCTTCTTAACTTTTGAATAGAACAGACTAGCAAGGATAAATATTTAGATGTATTCAACAATTTTATTTTCATTTGGGAAAATGGTTTTTCTTGAAATTTTCTGTTAGATTAACTAAATCAAACCCTTTACAAAAATAAAACAATATATAACTAGAAACGAGTATATCACCAACAAATATAAAACAAATACGCTTACAACATTAAAAATTGGAATGTAGCTCTAAAAGAAATCACCAAAAAAGCACCAAATACAACACTATTTTAAGTGCATGCATTGTCCTGTAGAACCAAACAAACCAAATCAAATAAATAAGAAACAAGATTTTATATATGACATTTTACTTATTAAAGAATAGTTTTATAATGAACAAAATAAGAAAATAGAGGAGGAAAAATGAGGTAACTTTTCATAATAGGTATTTATTGGTTCTTAGGAATAAATACGTTTGTTGGTTTAGTTTTTTGGCATGTAATTCCCAGTATATATATTGTCTCAGCAGGGCTTGCATGGATTGAATTGCTAATGCCTCCTTTTTTAACGTTAAAAGCACTTACACGAAATTAATGTCTAATTAAGTAAAGGCAATTATGAAACGTAACATTTCAGAAATGTATAGCTATCTTATATTCATTATGAGGACGTAAAGGGTGTGTATATTTTGTGTCCTAATTTTCAACGTTTCATACTCTACAGATTGGGGCCTTTCTTATGTAATTGTTGATATATTGAAGGAAAAGAATGCATGCATAGTAGATCGGATCGACATAACGAATATACACTAAATTCTTCTTCTAGCTGATAGCAATTTCAATTTGAGAATTCGAAATCTAGATTCAAAATTTCCTTAAACAATTTAAAAAAAAATTAAAAATATTAACAAATATATAAAATTTTAAACCAGGCCGAATACAATTCTATCGGAATGAACAGACCTAATAAATAGAATTAGAAAACATTAGTTATAAGTTAAAAATATTTAATAAATTTATTAAAATAATAACTTCTATTAGATAATATAAAAATATTATTTAAGGCACCAATTTCAAAAGATTGATTCGGAAAATCCAAGCAGTAATGTATTGTGCTGTAACAAGCCAGCCTTTGGCGTGCGGGTTTAACGTGGGTGGAAAAGGGACGGCCGAAAAGGAGGTAGGTAATATATATGAGACGAAAGAATTTACTCATCTTCTTTTTACTCACATAATCTTTACATATTATATTATATTTTATTGTATTTTTTATTAAATATTTAATATAAAAATAAAAAATAAAAAATAAATTTAATTTAAAAAGAATAAATTCAAAATAAAAAAAATAAAAAATAATAATATATAAAGATGGAAAATTTGTGTACAACTCCTCGTAGGAGACATATTCAATGAATCACTTTTCATTCACCTAACGAATCCAATATTTGGATGCGCATTGACAATTTGAACGCCGACTAATCCCCACATCTCCCGGCATTATCATCATTATCGATGATCTTCTTCTCTTCCACTAATTTCTAGGGTTTCATCATTTCCTCAACCCTAATTAGTCAGAACTACCCAAATGAATCATATCAGGATCAGTCACGACCCTTCCCAGATTCCTTCAGACTTGTCATAATCCAAGCCAGAGTGCTTTTTTTTAGTAGTCAATCGATCTAGAAAGTTAAAAGCACAGTGAAATTACGACCACATGTTAATAATTAGGTTATGAGTACAAAGTTATTCTTGGTTAATGGTGGCATATACGATATTTTAATTTATAAGAAAAATATCCTAGTTACGTTACTTAAAAATAATTTTATAAATTAATATAATTTTATATAATTTATTAAATTATAAAATTATTTTTATTATAAAATAAATATAATAAATCAGATAAAATCAAATCAATTTATGATATTATTTTTATATAATTTTTGTATATATAATAATGCTCTAATTTTATAATTTTTATTCAATTCAAATGAATTCCGATATATCATCAAGATTATGTAATTATATTTATGATTGATGCGTATATATTTTTAATTATTTTTGAAGGAATTCATACTTATTCACCGAAATCTCATAACCAACAATTAACTAATCATGGTAAGATAGTTATGTCGTCCAAATTAACTTTCTTGATCTGATCATTTCTCTCGTTGAACTACAGGAAGATGAACTACAAAGTACGGTACGTGGGTCCATCGCCAATATGTAGTTTATGATGTCGTGCTCTTTTCAGCTAGAAATTAATTATGCATTCCCAACAAGTAAGATGCGTACTGCATGCGTGCGCGCGTGCGTGATCTAGCTGATCAAAGCTAGCGCTTTTCCTGCCAGTATATATAAAACCCATCAACATACCTTGCATTCAGCTCCTCATGATTCCCAAACTAAGGCCAATATATCCCAAACATACATATATAGGATGGCCAAAAACTTGATCAATCGTAAGCCATCTTTGATACTTATAACGATCACAATTTTGGTGATATTAAGTATGTCAGCCAGAATATCAGCAGCAAGTAGTACTGCAGGCTGCACCAACGGCCTGCAGCCATCGGAAAGATCAGATCAGTGTACTGAAGGTGGCAGCGCAAGAGCTGGTCGTAAATGGCAGACGCTAGAATTGCATGATGAGGTCGTTTCCCATGTCCTTGGCAGGCGTCGTGCTCGTGTCCCGCCCTCTGGTCCAAGCCATAGAGGCAACCAAGCTCCTCTTTCCAGTACCAGGCATCTCTTCTAACAATAGCCAATCAACTTTTCCAACATTATTTTCGATCCAATATGATCTCATGCCATGTCAATCCCCAATACTTGGCTTAATCAACCATTTTATGAGTAGTTTTTACTTATACATCGATCGGAAGATCAGTGAGATTTAGATCAGGAAAATATTATATCAGAGTTTAGCTTTTCTTTTTATGGAAAGCGTGAAGTAGAATACAAATTCTGGCCACATTTTTTTTCAGCATAAATATATTTATTTATAAAAGTGTATTTAAAAAATCATATATGTCGCACAATATCTCTTAATTAACTAGCCATACTATAGGCTTGTATAAGAAAAACCATTATTTGTAATGAATTATATATTTACTATAAAAATATAATTATTTGTGATCGGTATTAACTCTTTTTGATAAAAAAAAAAATTAATTTCGTTATAAATAACTAGCTAAATATAAGCATTCCTCTTATACTGAGGGTCTTGGAATGATGAAGGTGAACTCATGATAATAAAAACATGCATGGATAGTACTGCTCTGAATTTTAGCGTGTAGCAGTACATTAATTAATTTACTGGTACAAAAATAAAACCCGATGGAGAGAAGACTGTTAAAAGATGGTAGAACAAACTGAAAAAATCCATTCATCACCTGATCTACACCAAACACTATACATAATTTTTTTTTATTTTTTTCTCTTTCCAAATATGTGGTGGTACAGAAATAAGGAGTAGAATTAAAAATTTAATTAATTTAGTAAGAATAAAATAAAAAACAATATAAATAGATATGATGCGTGAGATCATGATGAACAGCAAAACACCAATTGATATGACTTCCGCGCGCACTGTGATCAATAATTTTTATAATTTTTAAGGATTGGTTTAGATTCATAGACGAGACCTCGTCTCAATCCATCTTAAATTTATATAAAACATAAATTTTAATATAATATTGTTAAATTTTAATACACATTTTTCAAGTTTCAATTTAACTTTTTTAAATATCATAATAATAATAATAAATAAAAATAAATAAAATTCATCTCAACTCATATAATCTTTCAGTTCAAATCAGGTCTAACTTGTCATGTACCAACAACCACTCCTTATTGTTATGGAAAGTGGCATGAAATTAACTACTTCCAAGTATATTTGATAACAGGATCAAATTATAGCTACTTGGTCCAAGCCAGGCGGCTGAATATATATTGAGACTTAAAGTAAGATTTAAGTAAGTTATTCATAATTATATATAATATAATAAATTATAAATTATTATGTAAAAATAAATGAGATTTTATTTAAATTTATAATTAAATTATTTTTGAATTTATACTTAATACATCAATTTGTATAAAATGAGGCCTTGCACATATTGAAAAGTATATTTATTTAAGTTTTATTTAATAAGATGCTTTTTTATTTTTTTAAAAAAATAAAAAGAAAAATATTTAATCACTTTTATTTTTAATTTGGAGGTTTTATATAGAATGAGAGCCTTAAACAATGATCCAAATGGCCTAAGCATTGAGCCTAAAAAAGTAAGAGAATTCTGGAATTTACATGAAAAATAATGTTATTCTACTAAATTTCATTGTTTTCAAAAGAAGTACACGAATTTTAAACACTTTAAAACTATATTTAACATTATTTAACTAAGGGTGATGAAATTCCACCATTTGGAATATCTTGTTTTCAAGCGTCAAAAAGAGTCGGCTTCTTTAAGAGAGTGCTGCATAAGTTAAAGAATTTTGATATACATCATTCTTACGTCACATCATATATCATACTTATTTTTATTTATTTTTAAATTATTTTATTTTATTTTTTCATCTAAAACTAATTTAATTTTTCTACTCATGAGTATAATTTTTAAAAAATTCTACTCATCATTCATATATATATATATCATACATTTGATCCATAAGAGTAGAAATAATAAAATTTTTAAAAATTTATATGTGGTATATAGTGTGAGGATAATGAGTATAATTTTTTAAAATTAAATTGAAGGAAAAGTGGGTCAATATAATTATTACCTTTTTTTTACTGGGTCAATATATAAATTGTTAATAATTAATTCTCACTTCGTCGCTTTCCGCTTCCTCGCCCCGCCACTTCTTGTAATACTTTACTATTCTTTATTCATCTAATTGCCAAAGTTTCAACAAAATAATATATATGATTTGATTTAAGGGTCAAACCATGCATAGCATGATAACATGCTGCACATTAATTCAATGGGAACTGGAGCTGCCAGAGAAACAAGTGAACAAACCAAACCTAGAAAATCAAACCAGGACTTTAATAAGTTAAATTAGGTCTTAGGGGATTGGACCTTCGGGGAGAGAGAGAGAGAAAATAGAGAGGGGGGGGGGGGGTTTGAAAAGACCTGCAGGCACACCACTATGTATACATGAGAAGGCCCTGCTTGGATTGGGAAGTGGGTTGAGCTCATCTCAACTCACTTCCATTTCATCATTATATTTTTATAATTTTTTATACAAAATACAAATTCCTATGCACCTTTTTCAAATCTCAATATACCTTTTTCAAATTCCAATACACCTTTTTCAAATCCCAACACATATTTTTCAAATTCTAAAATAATAATAATATTAAAAAATAAACCAAACTCATCTCAACTCATCTTATCTCCGAATTCAAGCAGAGTTGAAATGGCAACCATGAACCTAGAAATTAATTAATCACATGCATGTTGTATTGTCAAAAAATAAAAATTAAAAAATAAACTACGCACGTGCATGTGAATTCGTTTGGGCAGATCTTGACTGTCAGTGAACCCCCGTGGAAGTGGAGTGACAACAAAGTAATGCCGCGTCAACCTTGTTTTCGATATATATTCAATGAAAAATTTTACTCATTATTTTTAATTTTACACATCAAACTCTATATTTATTTATTTATTTATAATATATATGTAATGAATGGATAATAACTAAAATAATTCAATTAAATTTGTAATGAGAATAAAATAAAATAAAAAATAATAGATCGTGCAAAATGCACGCATATCATTGGCATGCTCCTACTTTACCGTCTGACCGAGTGACTCTCGTCACGTTTTTTTCCCCTTCTCTTTTTCAATGCATATATATAATATATATATGATAAATTAGACTGTTTTATTCTTCAGATTCCATGGAGTTCTTCTAGCTAGCTAGCTAGCTAGGTTATACGAAAATGACACGTCATGCGATACTCTAATATATATGATCATGATCAGATGCCAAACTGCCGAGAATTGAAGATGTACATCTGAAGTAGCTAGCTAGGCTTCCCCAAGTCATTACGGGCGGTTTGTGGAGCCCTAGTCTTTTGCATATGTTTGTTGGGAGAAGCTAAAATTGCTTTTGAAACTCAGATCAATTCATGCGGTCATGAATTACTACATATCGCTCCGTTTAGATATATAAATGAGATTAGATAAATTAAGATAAATTTTAAAAATTAAATAAAATATTATTAAAATATTATTTTTTAATATTATTATGTTAAAATTAAAAAAAAAATAAATTATTTATTGTTTTTATGTAAAAATTTGAAAAGTATGTTATGAATAGATTGAGATGAGTTGAGATTATCTTTAAATCCAAATGGGGCTTATGAAAAGTAGATTATTTAAAAATTAAATAAAATATTATTAAAATATTATTTTTTAATATTATTATGTTAAAATTTAAAAAAAATAAATTATTTATTGTTTTTATGTAAAAATTTGAAAAGTATGTTATGAATAGATTGAGATGAGTTGAGATTATCTTTAAATCCAAATGGGGCTTAATGTAGATTATATGAGGTTTTGTTTAGACGTTATACAGATGAGATGATATGAGATAAAGTTTAAAAATTGAATACAATATTAATAGAAGATAACTTTCTAATATTAGTTTTGTTTTAATTAGGAATTTGAAATAGTTGAATGGTTGAATTGTTTATTACATTTTATAAGAAAATTAAATAAAGTTGTAATAATTATATCATCTCATTTCCAAAATCAAACAAAGAAATTAGTTCAAATTTTATAAAGACCTTTAGGTATTTTGAAACTATGTGAAATTATTAATTATTTCAAAAGTTTAAGTTAATGATAAGATGTATAGTCTTAATAATTATTTGTATTATATACATTAATATATATATTCTCACCAATATTTTAGTAAAACTAGCATGAGGAAAAGGGAAAAGTGTCCGACCAAAAATTCACAATTTTAAAAATTTTTACTACAAGAAAAATAGGTAAAAATAATAAATCTGTTGTATCTAAAATGATTATTTTTACTGAAAATAATTTTTTACGACATTCTTTTCTACTTTTTGTAATAAAATTTGACATTATAAAAAAATCTATTTTCTTGTAGTGTATGTTTACGCATACGTATATTACATACATGGCTTGTTTGTCAAGTTTTTGTCTTTTGCTTTTTTTCCATGATGATCAAGAAGAATGGTATAAATTAATCCACAGTGTGGACTTATATGATTATATCTAGGAAAATGTTATTTATTCCGTTCTCAAATGCCCCGATCGTTTCCCGTTTTTAATTTAATTTTTTTTCAGTTTTTTTTTACATGAGTTTTAAATAAATATTTTTTAATTTCGATTTTTTTATATTTTTAAAAAATGTTTTTTTACATTATTTTTTTAACATTTTAAAATATTTTTAAAAAATATAAAAAAAATTATAATATTATTTAAAACTCATGTACAAAAACTGAAAAATAAAATAAAATTAAAAATATAATAGGATCGAGACGTTTGGGATCGGGATAACTAGCACTTACCTTATATCTATGATATAAAATGTTAAGTACGGCCAGATCGATGATCTCATGTACCAATAGATGCAAGTGATCAATTAATTTCATACGTACGTAATGAATTAGTCCCCGCCAAATTTTGAAAACAAATTGTAGTGCAAATTGAGCTTGCGGTTGAAATTATGACCTAGTTTATTTTTAAAAATGAGATTGAGATGAAATTAGATGAATTGAGATTAAAATAAAAAATAAAATAAAATAAAATAAAATAAAATATTATTATAAAAAAAATTAATATAATTTTTGTATTGAAATTTGAAAAAGTTAAACTGTTTATATAATTTTATATTAAAAATTTAAAAAAATTAAATAATTAAATAAAATAAAATAAGATGTTTTCTAAAAACAAACTGGGCATAAATTATTTTTATTGAAAACGAATTGTGGTACTGCAAATTAGATAATGCCAACTTTCAAACATGTGTATGAATTGATCTGTCATATTATAATTAAGTTATTTTAATTATATAATCCTCTTGTGTGTCCAAGACTCATAAACGGTACATGATGAGGTTGCAAAAAGAGAAAAGCAACAGAGTAAAATGATAGAGACAAACGGGAGACAAACGGGGAGGTGGCGAGCTGATGTGGCATAAATGACATAAACGGCGCCGTTTTGGATTTCACCCCTCCCCCCCATGAACCACCCCCCACGAGGCCTCCGGCATGGATCTGACCCGACGATTCTTCCTTTCCCCTCGACGGAAACTTGTCCAAAGAACAGATCAAAGACCACACGAAGTCAACCCAATAAATGGATTTGGGAGTTGTTGTTGGATTGATTGAAGACGACGAAGGACCAAAATAGATGGAGTTGGGTGTTACAGTTTTTCGTTTGCTTTCCTTTGTTTTGGGTGATATTTGTTGTTGGGTGTTGCTGGAGCCAGAACAGAGTGGAGCGGAGCGGGGATGAAGAGGTCTCCGACGAGGTCGCCGGTACCGACGAAGGAGGAAGATGTCTCCGAAAGTGATATGGCGCCGACAAAGGAGGAAGAGCTCTCTGATGGATGTAGGGGTCTGGATTTGGAGCCGACGAAAGAGCGGGGAAAATGGATACCAAACGGGCTAAAATCGACGATTGTGCTCAGGATGAATGTCAACTTTGAGATCTGGGAGGAGTTGGATATCCATCTTTTTGACAAATTGAACATTTCCTACTTTCCTTGGTATATAAAATAAGGAAATCATGCAGTTTTTAGAAAAAATTAGATGGATATGGCAGCAATTGAAAATATATTTGTCGAAGTAAGGAAGATATCATCTGGGTTTACAGATGTCCTGATATCTGCAGTGTGTGAATGGGTTTTAGTATTTCTGCTCCTCGTTGATGCTATATTATCATATTTTCTAACAAAATTTGCAAGTTATTGTAAATTATATCCTCCTTGTTTTTTGTTCTCGAGGATCGATAATCTCTTAGACAATGAAAAACCCGAATTTTATCAGCATATACTCTGCAGCAACCACAGATCAGAGATATCATCTTTGATTTCTTGTCACATTTATGATAAAACTTGCTTGTGGCAATGGAATGTGTGATGATTGTCTTTTGTCATTTACCATGAAGAACAACTCAAGTCGTGAAACGCACAGGTTGTTGGTTGGTATATTGGGAATAAATCTTGCTAGTTATGGTTTCCAGAGCCCATTACAGAATGATGATTTTATTTCTAGTTCCAAGAATATAAAGCTCTGCTCTTGTTGCAATAAGCGTTGGAGGTCAAGACAAAAGATCCATAGACTATAACAACTTAAATTACCTAGGAGTGGTTTTTCTAGTAATTACATTCATTTACCGAGTCATAGCCAAGCAAACCGCCGACATAGGTTGAAGAAGATAAGGGATAAATTTCCTGGTTCGGAGACGTCTCGTCTGCTTGAAAAAAGTGGCTTTGATCCCTTGTTGCATGTTGGATACTTCAAGTTAAAGATCACTTCTGATTCTGAGAATGAGGTACCAATTACTGATGATGTATATGTTGATAAACACAATCGACGAAGCAAGCGTGATATTTGTTGTTGGGTGTTACTGGAGCTAGAACAGAGTGGGGATGAACAGAGTGGAGCCGAGTGGGGATGAAGAGGTCTCCAACTATGTCTCCGGCACTGACGAAGGAGGAAGATGTCTCAGCTGATCTGGCGCCGACGAAGGAAGAAGAGCTCTCCGATGGATGTAGGGGTCTGGATTTGGAGCTGACAAGAGAGCGGGAAAAATGGATACAAGCGGGCTGAAATCTGATTTCATGTATATTTCTTTTTTAATCAGCTGATGTGGCGATCGTTTGTCTTCCGTTTGTGCTACAGACGTTTGTCTGTAGCACTGCTGAATCTTAAATATTAGATTAGTGGCCAACACCGGGGCTTGGGACAGACTGCAAATTAGTCCGATCGATACTAATGAGGTGGCGGCCAATGATGAGGTTTTCATCCACTACAACCGCGTACTGGCGCTTCTTACTTGGAGTAGAAGATGGCACCAGACCCTTTGGAAGGGCACTCAGAATCAAACTGCCCCCCAAAGTTGGGATTGATCTCTTCCCAATTTGCTTTACATTCAAGAGTAGTCTGCCTTCTAAACACGAAGCCATTGCAGCAAAGACAGCCAGCAAAAATAGCAGCAGCACAGCGCTTGACCTGGCCATAAAATGCAGAGAGAGAGAGTGTAAATATATATTTGTGAGCTTTGTTTTGCGAAAGAAATGCAAGGCAAAGGTTTGATATTGGGGAGAGCTACTTAGGTGCAGGCCGTCTTTTATACATAGGAACTTAACACACACACACACACACACAGAGAAGGATCGGAGTGGTATCATGTCGGAGTACTGTTAAATTGCTAATTAGGTTTCAAACTAAGAAAAGGAAGGAGGAGGAAATTACGCCGCGCGTGAGGTAGGTGAAGAGGAGCGAAAGTCCCCGGCCACAGTTTGTTCTTCTCGGTAATTCCACTCGGCTTCATGACCATGATTAGCTGCAGCAATTGAGGTAACACATGTAAACTACTGATACTTCTCAGTAAAATTATGGAGCAAGTTCTGTAATTTCTTAAAGTTTGCATTGAAGTAATATTAAATATTATAAAAAAAAAAGTTTTGTGAGTTTTTAATTATAATAAAAAAATTATTTATAATTAATTTTGATTATAAATAATCATTTTATTATAATTAACTGACTGTAAATAAATAATTTTTTTATAATAATTAATTATTAACTAGCTTAGATTTTGGCAATTAGTATTATAAAAAAATTATTTATTTGTGGTTGCCTATTTTTTATTAAAATAATTTTTTATATTAAAATTAGTTTATTTTGATAATTAATAATCATTATAATTGTAGATAATTTATATATTTGATGTGTATATATGTATGTATAGAACTATAAATCACATGATAAATTAAAACGAGCAACTTTTACTAAAGTAAGCAATAAAGAAGAATCCTAATCCCATGGCTGAGATTATGTTGCCATGCATGGGTGCGGAAACCACTCATGTAGAATGGAAAAAAGGAATGATATTTGGCAAAATCATCTTATCTTATAAATCTAAAAACAATACTAAATTCAGGGAAGACCGATCATGTAGTCGAATTACTAATACAGTAAATCTCTGGTCCGCTTTTGCACCAATCCAATAATATAACGCCACGTAAGGGTGGTATATTGTATTCTGATAGTTTAACATTCACCGAAGTACCGAATACTTTGTGGGAAAGACCCCCGGCTTCCACCCTCCCCTACTACGTCTCTCCCAAACAAGCATTTCGGCCCCAAAAACTTCGGACTATCCTGTAGAAGACCCGACCCAACGTTCATCACATTTTCGTTGCCAACGACGCCTCCCTTACTGTGTCTCTTCCAAAAAAGCATTTTGGTCCCAAAAATCTCGGACTTACCTGTAGAAGAGCTGTAATTTCATGCCCTAATTTGTTAATCGTGGCAAACACATCCATCTCTTTAAAGGTTTTCCTTTCAAAGTCATAGTTTCAGTGCAAATTAACAAAAAATAACACTGTTAGTTTCGTAAAATGTGATCTTCGTTCTTGCTTCTGCAGGTTAGGTATGCAATTTCAAATATTTTATTCTCTTTCTTTGCCACTCCCTTTCATGGCCAATTTCTAATGCTAGAATATGTATCAAGAAAAGACTCCTAATCGCTTCAGTTTTTTTTTTTTATTTAAATTTTTCTTCATTTTTGCTGTGTTAGCGTGTCGAAGCTGGCACTGGAACTTCAAACTGCGGTAAGAAAAATAGAGGAAATAGATGAAACTAAAAGAACAAAAGAAATCAGGTGTTGACAAATATATATGAAAATTGATTGGTGTCTTACGTGATGACATTTTATATCACTACAACAAATATGGTATTTTGTAGCTTTTTTTTTTTCCTACCATCAAATTATTGTAGCAAAAGGTGATCTTTTATTAACAATATATAATTTTTCAAAAATAGACATTAATCTTGTCAATAAAACCATCTAATTTCTACAGCATAATATAGCCACAAATAATGTTGACAATTAAATACAATTAGCGGAAATAATTATATTTATTATGTGTAACAACAATAGGCGCTGTTATTATAAATTATATTATTTATAATTTATGCTTTTTTATGACAATTGATAATGGTCAATAAGTCAGTTAATCTACAATATTAATTGTTGAAATAAGTGGCTATAAGTGTTTAGAGTAATAAACAATACATTTTGTATAACATGTCTATTTCATTTACACCCCTCGTTCTACTCTCTCTCTCTTGCGACTTCTCTCTCGCTCGATTCAGCAATCCGCACATCACATGGCTTCTCCACCCTCGCGTCGTTGTCGTCAGCCCCCCAACCTCACCGCCGGCTACCATCAACTCCCCTCACCCCGGTGATCATACCCTAGCCACCACAACCCTCATGGTAGCCCACCCCCTTCCCACGCGATCCATTCCTGAAATGAGTTTTCGCATGAATTCCTCACTATCGTGTGGCTCCTATCACTATTGTACTCTAGCTTAGCCGCCACCAACGACCTCTGCAAGCCTCCTTGCACTTCCCCCTTCCCACACGCAGCCTATCTCCTCCACGCTCACCCACGCACGAACCCATCGACCAATAGGGCTCCTGTTTTGTTTTCAAAAAATGATGAGAGTCCAAATATTAACCACGAGCTGAATGTTTTTCAATGTCTCAGGCATGTAGTTACTTTGTTTATGAAGTTCTTGATTTTTCTGTCTAAGCACATGGAAAATAAGAGTTAGGTACATAACCTGATATCTTGTTCTTCATGCCCAATTTGCCTGATTTATACTTAAATAATTTTCAGATGGATGAACTGTTGACAAATGCCACCCATTTAAGGCTTATCTTCCTCAATTGTTTTGGACTTTGGGGGTGTAGAAAATCAGTATGGGATACTACTTGAGAATCTTGATAAAGGCTCATCTCCCTCAATTGTTTTGGAGTTCATTTATAGAGAAACATCCATATCACCTCAAGTCTATCTTTTCCTGAATTTGAGTTCAGATCCGACGACAAAGGGAGCCCTTATGTTGGATTGTGAAAAGAAATTTCAAAAGCCCTTATGTTACATTTTTTATGTATCTAAACGTTTAATATATTTTAGAGAACACAACTAAGTCTTCCTGCCTTATGGATTGTTTTTCTGATGCATTATTTGTTTTGGTTCTTTTATTTTTTCCTATATTATTTATTTTTATGTTTTTTGTGTTTTTTTGGTATTTTTGTTTTGTTTTCCTGTGTCTTTTTTAAAAATTCTTTTCCATTTGTTTGTTTTTGTTTTTGGTGTCACTATGTACTTGTACATTTTTATTCTTGTGTGGAAGGATTTTTGCTTCCCCACAACTTGCCATGTAGAAAATCTTATGTGCAAAAAGATGGCATTCCCGCTTGCCTTACAAACTGGAGAAACATAAGGAACGACAAACAATTTATCTCTCATAGGGTTGCAATATTTATGTAAGGCAAACTTGACAAATCTTGTTGCGATATTAAATTAATCTAATTTCCCCATTCACCTATTGTTCTAAGTAAAATCGTTTCCTCAAGTTTAAAATACCTACACTCTCAACGAGACTAGTAACATACATTCATCCACATGGTGGTGACTCCCAATCTCCAATTAAAATTGATACTATTTTACCTTGGTAGCTTGCATTCTCCACTCGTCGGTGTATTATAATTGATGCATTAACTGATATGATTCAGTCATTTGCATGATTCTATGTGATGATATTATTTGGCCATGCATATACTAGTCAATTGGACTAACTTCTTTTATGTCGTTGCCCTTCCTCTAGTGTACCATGGTAGAATAGTTTTACAACTTTCCACTTATCATTACTATTCAAGTAAATGAGGTTTTTTTTTATGATTTTCATATATTTGCTTTCTATATGGAACTTATTTGTTTTTAGGTTTGAGATAAATAATGTTGTATGCTATTTTGTGTCTCAGTTTCTCCTTCAGTTGACTAAAGTTTTTAATTTATTACATGCTTTCTCTAGGGTTAGTCTTAAATCACCTTAGTTGTGTAGGAGAAGAATACATACCCTTCAACCAACACAATCCTGTTGCTTTTCTTTACACCCAATAGAAAGTTTAGTGATGGTTCATACATCAAATTTTTGAAGAGATTTTGTGGAGGTATGTAATCAAATTTTCTCAAAATGCCTTGTTCTCTGTTTTGAAATTCAATCTATTTTTTTAGTTTCTTTTGATTTTTATCCTTTATTTGTTATTGTTATGAATGTGTTATTCCTTATGCTGAAGATCTTATTCTTTATGCTTTGATGAAAGGTGTTCATCAAAATATTAGAACGAAGGTTTGTCCTTTCCTTCTTGAAGTGTAAGAATTCCATCTATGCATCTTTATGTATCAATGTTTGTATCTGTTTGTATTATAGTATCTTTGCTCCTCTTTCTTTGATTGAGAAACTTAGATATATTTTCTACCATTTGGAGACTTCTTGTTATATTGTTAGTCATTGTGTCAGTTAAACATTGCATTATGTCAGTATCCCATTCAATTATGCATAGTACTATTTATTATGTTAGGAATTTGTTAATATATATTCCTAGGTGAATGACTACCTCAACAATGAGGAGGAGATGCAAGTTAAGAAGATTATCTGGGAGGAAATGAACAAAGAGGATCTACTAGTGGATATATATGTACATATGTTGTAATCTTAAATCACCTAGGTGAATGGCTCTTGATTCTTGATTTTTTTTTAATTCTTGTTGCATTTTACTTAAAGTCTAGGATAACCTATAGATTTGCATAGCTCTTAAACAAAAAAATGTTCTACTTCAAATACTTTTGGCAAGAAATCCGCACTTAGACAATTCAAATTTATGCTTGTTAGTTGGTATGTGTAGGTTAATCTTAAGTAATATGACAAGTGTTACAAGTTACACCTAATTAATATTTTAAAAAAATGAAAAGTATTATAAGTTAAATACTTTTGGCATGATACAAAACAAAGTCATATATACTAGATTTTTTCTTGCTAGTGCATGTTGTGTGTAGGTTAATCTTATCTTAGATGACACGTGTTACAAGTTCTCCCTTATTTTTAATTTTGTTTTATTAAAAATAGTGCCAAGTGTCAAGTTAAATACCTTTAGCATGATACAAAATCGAGTGAGTTCAGATTTTCGCTTGCTAGTGCAGTTATGTGTAATTTAATCATGACATGATGTTAATGTGGACCAGTTACTTGCATCCTAAATTAAAATTGCATGAATAAAGTCAACTAAATTAAATACTTTTGGTAAAAAAAGAACGATCGCTTTATTACCAACACAACAAAACACAACTATGTAAGTCGAAATTGTTATTTGTTTGAGTGTTTACTGATTTGTTAAATGCTTTTGTATTTTTAAAAGGATTGGTTGAAGAAACAAGTAGCATGTGATGGGGAGTAGTACATTTTGGTAATCTTTGTTGTGCACTTGTATTGATGTGGCTTGGTTATTCGATTTGTATCTACTATAATTAACAGTCAGCCTTGTATGAGTTGACAGGTACAGTACTGGCTACCATGTTGGTGCAAAAAAAGCCATAAGGTATGTTATTCCCACACCTGAAGCTAAACATTCCTAAGTGAGTTTTATATTGCCGGTTTATATTTGTTTTTTGATGTTAATACTATCATATGCTCATTATGTGAATTTGGAAAATTACTTAAATTGTCCCTGCTTTTAGTAAAGAAATAGTTTGCTTGATTAGATACATAACATGCAATTGGTGGCTAAGAGTATAATCATTTGCATGATGGGATAGGGTAGTTAGTAAATGTAAAACATTTTTGAAGGTTGTTGGTCATTTATCAGCTCTGTTATTTTGGAAGCAGATTATTGTTAAAAATACTAATTATATAAATGACTTAGCCTATAATATGTTAAAATATCCTTCAATTCAGGAAGTGGATTTCGCCTACAATGTATATAGCAATTTACCATATAATCCATATTACTCTTTGTAGTTTCTTTATTAATCACATTTCCTGTTACATAGCTGTAGTCAGGTTCATCCCATTGTGACATCATTCTCTAATCTTAATATATGTATATATAGAGAGAGACGTTTTTTCTAATCTTGGTTAAAATGTGATTAATAATAGTGGCTAATGGTTTTATTTATTGCTAGAAGATGAGTTCATTTTTTTATTCATTTTATTTGTGATGGGATTTATTTGCTAGAAAATGTGATTGAATGAATTGTCGTTATTTATTTGCTAGAATATGTTTGCTTGTGTAAATTTTGGAGTAGACTAATACTAACATAATCAAATATAGTGTCATTTATCATCATCACTTTACCTATGTCGAGGGGGTGCAGACTACCCTGCTCACCTAAAAAAGTATTTGACTTAATGTACTAGGTATTGTTTTTTCCCCCTTGGTGTATTAAGCAATGATTTGTGTGAAGATTTATCACTTGAAGTATTTCCAAAAGGTCATCAGGTATGTTACTGTTGTGGATATTTCTGTCCTGTAGTATATAGAAATGTATCATTAGATTAAAAAAAAAAAGTTTCAATTATTTTATTTTATTCTAATTCTGCTTGGATGTTTGCTCCTAATTAGAATCTGAGGTGTTTGTCAATCTTCAATTTATTTGGTTTAGATTTTAGCTTGCACATCATTTGTTCTTAATTTCTTGATAGGGTGTTACCAATAATTAAAAAAAAAAATCTTGATAAGGTGTTACCTATTGATGAACTTTGTTTTAAATCTATATAGGTTGCTTTGGAAAAGGGCTTTTCTCAATAGTTATAAATTTACAAGTCAATTTCATTCAGCTGCTTGATTTTTTAAACATAAATATATGAGAAATTTTTATAGTGGAAATAATGCTTTATTCTTACAGGTACTTATGTCGACACACTGCAGTATGGTGTTTTATTTTGTAATGAAGGACTTGGTATCTAGATCTCTCTTACAAAATTTGTTTATGGAAATGATGAATTCTGCAATAGTAGGCTGAAGCTCATCCCATCAGTCCCCAAGGTACTTATTTCGTTTTTAGTGCACCATTGTGACTCAATTACTTATATATATTGATGTCTATTGTTTACCTTTTCGGAGATTTCCATAATCGAAAATGTCTATATGTGCACTCAATTGCAAAATTGCTCTTGTATGTAGATTTATGTATGCATACCTTGTAGATGAAAATAGAACCATGTGGGTGAAACCTAATATATTATTCTCTATACTATGCTAGGATGTTTGATAGAGTTTATCTCTCAATAGTTGAAGTTAAAACATTTTGGTAATCACTTTTTAATTGGATAAAAGCAATTGGGGCATTCAATTATTGATCTTTCCTAGATTGGTAGATTTAAACAAATCAAATAATTTAGATGTAAGCTGTTTTTTTTTAAAACCTATATGGTCTGTTGTGGTTTTTAATTAAGTTGGAGTAATATGTTCTAATGTTTTACTGCAGTTCTTTTCATAAAAGGCTACTACTTGATCACTTTTTGGAGCTTTTTTTTTTGTGTTGTGGTTTGGGGTTGCTTATATATTTATATGATGCTAAAGTTGGAAATGACTTTTTGGAGCTGTTAATTATATGAATTTCAATAATGGACTTTATCGAGAAAACTACATTTATGGATTAGGTTTTCTATTGAATATGCTGGAATTTTTGCTCTGCCTTGCATATTCATTTTCATGTATGCTGTGCAAGTATACATTCTATCAGTCTACCAATTAGTGGAAAAAAATTTGATGTTGCTACAAATATATATATTTTTTTCTATCAAAATAGTTTATTTTTTACAAAACTATTTGTAGAGAAAAAGAATTAGCTAAAAAAATTATTGTCAGGAATTTTTTTTATATGACAAATTAACAATCTCTACTCTTTTTTTTTATGAGGTCTCTTTGCAAGAAATAGTTTTTTGTGGCAATATATGTTGCCAATATACTTGATTATTGCAGATGTAGTGGATACACCGTACTACAACAACCATAGAAAATTGTAGCAAATTAATTAATTGTGATGAGATATATTGATGTAAAACCTCTTTTGTGGCAACATTGTACCGTAAGAAATATGAATATGGGTCCATTGATAACGACTTTGAAATGGTATTTTTGGTTAGATATTAGTTCATATTTGACAAAAGATTGTTGCCACAATAAGGCAGTATTTTGCGAATAATGTATGAAAATTGGTTTTTTTTTATTTAAATCTACAAATCCTATTTTACCACTATTGATGTTATTGTGGCAATATTTATTGGTTATTGTGACCAAATGCATGGTAGGAATAAGCCATATTTGTTGTATTGGCCTAGTGTACAAACTGAAATATCGGACGTCCGGATGGGAGCATCACTCTTATTAATATCACTTACATACATATATATTATATTTCAAATCACATATATACAAGCACTCTATACGTATTCTTTTTAAAAAAAAGTGAGTAAATCTAAAACTATATGAAAAAGTTAATTTTTTTTTTACTAATAAATTATACATTTTTTCAAAAAAACGTACGATGTTTGCGCCATTTATGACCGCATGTATCTGCTATATCTATTATATATATATATATATAGTAGATACGATTTACGATTGACATCGAACGTTTGTGCAAAAGGTTGAAAATTAACAATGGCCATGCGCTAATTGTGAGCATGCATGACACCGTTTTCAAAAGGAAATTCCAGATTTAGTTGGATAGAAAACGATTTAAACATTTTTAAACTATGATAATCTTAGGCATTCTGATGGAGCAACATGTATGGCCCTGGACCGTTTGATGAGGTACCTAACGTTGGCTTCATATATTCCTTTTGAAAACGCTGTCATTCATGCTCACAATTAGCACATGATGGATTAATGTTTTCAGCCCTTTGTATTTAGAGGGCTCAGGGCATGCCATTTTTCTAAGGAAGATTATGGTAACCGATAAAATTGTATGAACACTCTTATTTGTGGTGGAAGATCGAATACCTAATTTATCTGCTCTTTGTGACCCTAATTTATTGTTCTATACGTAATTTGTTTAGTACGTACTACTCGGCTGGCCACTAATCACGCTTATGATCTACTTATTGCTTGGACGTTGGTGAATTAATTTTGAATATTGTACTTTCGAAAGAAAATTCTTGCCTAAAAGGGAATTTCCATAGGCCGGGAAGATACATGCATGCTAGCTATATATAAATTAGCGTTGGAATAAATCAAATCATGCACTTTCTTGGTGGAATCAATCATATTTAATTCTTGAAGTGCTAGCTAGCTGGCTCCACCTTTTTTATATCTTGAACTTTCTAATAACAGTTTTCTCATTTAATATTGTTGTTTATTATAAGGGATTTTCCCCTCGCCCCTTAAGCCCACGAGGTGCCATGAAGGCTAATAGGCTGTCAGGCTGGTGAGCATTCGTTAGGTGCTTGGCCCAAAGACTTAAAACCTACCCTTATGGTAATCCATACGAAAGCTAAACAAGTAGTAGGGATTGGTCGGAGATGCCGAGATGATATCTCCCTACGATGCTCTACTCATGAGGGCTTATGTTGCTAGGCAGACATAAGATCCGAGATTTTAGATGATCAACAATGTTAAAGAAGCCGTGAAACAATCGTACTAAAATCGAAATATTTTCGACAAAATAATATCGCTTTTGTTGGTGTTGCCCAGATGACTAACACAAGAGGGGGGTGAATTGAGTTGTATTTAAAAAAATAACAATTATAAATCAAATATATAATATAAAATATAAACAAAATATGAAACAACAATAAATATAAATAGTAAGAGTAAGAGAGAAGCAAACTCAGTATGTTAACGAGGTTCGACCCCACTGCCTACGTCCTCGTCTCAAGTTACCTCTTGAGGATTCCCAAATCCACTATTTAATCTCCTTTAGGTGGAAATAGAAACCTATTACACTTTTGAGCAGCACTGCTCCAAAGAATCCGTGTAGAACACCCTCTACACTTCCAATCACCTTACACTTGGTGACTTAACTATTCCCCGTGTAGAACACCTTCTACACTTCCAATCACCTCACACTTGGTGATTTAACTATTCCCCGTGTAGAACACCTTCTACACTTCCAATCACCTCACACTTGGTGATTTAACTATTCCCCGTGTAGAACACCTTCTACACACACAAGGGTTATACACACCCTTTTACAAATACAAGAGTTGATAGTAGGTAGACTATCAAAGTACACTCCTCAATGAGTGAGATAGAAACAATACAGCGCAACCTATATCTCTCTCAACAAGAACAAGAATTAAGGCTCAAAACTTTAGAAAAGAGAGAATGAGAGCTTTGAAGAAATGATGCAAAACTTAGCAATAGATGTGTAAGCTCTTGTTGTGAATTTTACAAAACTCAAGTGAGCTATTTATAGGCAAATAAGTTTTCAATTTCAAATCTAATATTTTTACTTTTTGCATGTGACAAAAGGAGCACAATTTACTTTTCAAAAATTTCAAACATAATCTTTTACTTTTTGCATATGACAAAAGGAGCACACTTTACTTTTCAAAATTTTCAAATAAAGACATCTACCTTTTGCATAAGTCAAGAAAATCATCCACCACTTTTGAAAATATTCAAATAAAACATGCACATGTGAAAGATGACAATCAATCATCTTAATATTTTCAAAGTTCAAACCTTTAATCATGTCATGCACATGTGAAAGATGACAATCAATCATCTTTCAAAATTTTCAAATTTAATTTTCAAAATATTCATGCATATGTGGAAAATGTATTTTAATGCTTTATGATAAAATATTAATTTTGAGCCTTAATCCTAATTTCAATTTTTTTAAAAGATTTACAAAATTACTCTATGATTTTAATATGAATTTGTTCCCTTCTTGCTCATGCTTGCTTCCTTGATGTACTTGATTATATTGTGTGGACAACTTGAGCTTGAGACTCCTTTATTCTTTGGATTCATTTGTTATCATCAAAATCCATTTGTAAATTTACATGAAACTTGAAACCTTGAGTTCAACAATCTCCCCCTTTTTGATGATGACAAATACTTGATAGAACCTGAAGCCTGTATTAATACTTAAGCTCCCCCTGAGAATGTGCGTTAGTTTTTCAAGCAAAAATATAAATATAATTCCAAACATATATAACAAGTTTAGCAATTTAAACAATATTAAAGTTCTAGTCTAAAACTTCTCCCCATTTTGGCATCATTAAAAAGGAATCATAATTAACTCAATAAGATATATTCCTACAATAACCAATAGGCAAATAAAACGCTGCGTTAGTAGAGACTGTAGAAATTAGAACCACCCGTGTCCGACAAAACTTGCAAACGTTGAAGCCGAATTTTATCATCTCGGTGCGGAAGAAGATTTAAATCCGCTTGATGTTATTGATGAATTAGATGTTTCAGAGATTTGAAGATGAATAATTAAAATTATTCGTGTCCGACAAAGACAGCAAAAGCTGCAGGCCTAGCTTTGGCAATGCGGTGCGGAGCCATGCATGTCCGACAAAACCTGCAAATGTTGGAAGTCTAACTCTGGCAATTCGGTGCGGAGCCACGCGTATCTGACAAAACCTGTAAAGGTTGGAGGCCTAGCTCTAGCAGTCGGTTCGAAAGCAGATCAATCGCCTGATATTGTTGACAAACGGGTTTGAAGGCTCTGAGTTTCTATAAAAAAAAATCATTTTCACCAATCGGATACCAAAAAAAAACATTGCTTCTTGACCTAAGTTCTGTTTCTCCATAACGATAGAATGGCCGAACAATTCTCTTCCACTAATGTTCCAGACTTGAATCAGGAACTCTTGACGCATCAACCATCAATCTTCTCTCCTAAGGCCGTCAATGCCATGATAGGAGCAGAGAATCGTTTTTCTAGTAAGAAAACTTTTGACAATGTGTGTCCAGCATATCTTATATTTCTTTTGACTAATAAGATTTGAAAGGACAATAGTTTATCTTGTTTCTTATGCTATCTTTATAAAATCAGTTTTAAAGTTCATCCGATTTGCATCAAATCTTATTCTCATCTCTATAACTCATCTGCATTCCTTCAATATTCTCGCTTTAAGTTTTCAATTCTTTTCTCAATGGCTCATTCTTCTAACATTCATCTAGATGCATCCATGAGGTATTCTACATCTCAATCTCATGTCCTTTCTGCAGTTACCATTGGCGCCATGTTGCAGCAAGAGAACAACAGTTTGGCTAATAAGCCAGACTCTGATACTATCTACGACTTGGTGAGTCTCGGGACTCGCTACTCATCCTCTATTGTCGCTTTTTCCCAGCGGCTACAAGTCAAAAATCATGAGGTTGAAAAGGTTAAAGAACAAATTGTTGTACTTCAACGAATTGTTCAAGAGTCTCACACAAGGGAAGGAATCCTTCGACAGAAGAATAAAAAGTTGAAATCTCTATTGGATTCTTTATTCCGCTTGCCAGTTCCCATGGATAGGGATGACATGATATTGTATGAAGAGAATGAGCGTCTCAAACATGAGGCTAAGAACCTCAAGTTTATGTAAAAATATTTAAAAAAATATCTCTTTATTTTTATGAACTCTGATCTATCTTTCAAGAGATATTCATAACATGCATTATACCTATTTCTCTTCTAATCATAAATAATCTATCTTCTAGTAAGGGTTTTGTGAATATATTTGCTAACTGATCGTGCGTGTTTGTGAACTCCAGTACTATATCGCCTTTCTGCACATGATCTAAAAAAAATGATATCTTATTTCAATATGCTTAATTCTAGAATGTTGTATGGGTTTTTTTTTTTTAAGATTTATAGCACTTGTATTATCACATTTGATTGGAATGTGATTATACATAAGTTTAAATTTCTCAAGTTGTTGCTTCATGTAAAGAACTTGAGCACAACAACTACCCGCAGCAACATATTTTACTTCAGCAGTAGATAGTGCAACAGAATTTTGTTTTTTTTTTTATTAAACTAGGAAACTAGTGCACGACCTAAGAAATGACATGTTCTACTAAAACGTTTTTGATCATCTTTGCAACGAGTATAATCGGTACCTGAATAACTAATAAGATCGAAAGAAGTATATTTAGGATACCATAACTCTAAGTCAATGGTACTGGCAAAATATCTAAAAATCCGCTTGACTGCAATCAAATGAGATTGTTTTGGAAATGATTGAAAACATGCACATAAACATACACTGAACATAATATCAGGTCTACTAGTTATCAAATATAATAAACTACTAATCATACCTCGATATACATTTGAGTTAACTGGCTTACCGCTTTCATCTTTATCAAATTTAGTGGTCGGATTCATTGATGTTCCAATTACCTTCGCACGTTCCATCTCAAATTTTGAGTAACTTTTTGATATATTTTGACTGATTAATAAATGTTCCACTTTTTGATCACTTGATTTGCAATCCGAGAAAGAAATTAAGTTCTCTCATCATGCTCATTTCAAATTCTTCTTGCATATTACCTCGTGAAGGTTCTCTTAGAATTTATTCCGCTGGATGATCTTTCACATGTTTCCACTATTTGGTTGCATCTTGTACTAAGTCTTGATGATCTTTCCTTCTATTTCCATGATCTTCCCTTTTGAATTGTCTCCAAATATCACACATCCTTTTTCTTTAGAAGTGAAGTCAATGAATTTAGTTTTGTCTTCTGTCACGTATCTTGAGCATCCGTTATCTAAAAATTATTTATTTTTACCTGTAGAATACTTCATGCATACCTACAAAAACAATTAAAAACAATTCCTGGTACCCAAGTTCTTTGGGTCCTTTATTTATTAGTATTAGAAGAAATAAGATTTTTAGGTACCCATATGGCCCTAATAGTCATTGTATGTTTTCTTCTAATAGGACAAATAAAATAATTATGACCATTTCTATTACAAAAATTGTAAATAGCATGTGACATATATGAAGAACTTGAGTGATTATAATAGTATCCTTTTTTTAACAAAATTATTTTTATGAAAAGAATTTTGAATATTGGATTTTGATGTAGAAGGATTATCAAAGAAGTTTTTATAAGATTTGTATTTTTGTTTTGGCTTATATCCCAAGTCTGCCTTATCAAAAACACATCTTTGACTACCAAGAAATTTTTCAAAATTTCTTTTTCCATTCGTAAAGTTTTCAATAATATTTTCTAAATCAGTTTTCTTTTTCTTCAACTCAAGATTTTCATCTTTCAAAACAATACTTTCTTTTCTTAAAATATCAATTTCGTTTGTTAAAAAAGAATTTTTCTTTTTCAAAACAGTATACTTGATACCTAATTTTTCAAATTCCTCATATACCTCTTCTAAAACATTTTGCAATTCTTCATATGAAGGATCTTCAATATTATCAAGATTTGTTACCTCAATGTCATCTTTAGCCATAAGACAAAGATTTGCTGATTCTCCATTACTTGTTTCACTATCTAAGCTACTTGAATCATCATCCCATGTAGCTTTCATTGCTTTTTTGCCTTTGTTTCGATCTTTCTTTAGCAGAGGACAATCTGGCTTGATATGACCAGATTTATTGCATTTATAACAAATTAAAGTGTCATTTTTACTGGAATCTTTCTTGGAAAACTTATTGAAGGATTTCCTTGGAGGAGTTTTATTTTTCTTTAAGAACCTCTGAATTCTTCTTACTATTATCGCAATTTCTTCATCTTTGTCGTCATTTTCCTCATCTTCATCACTTTCACTTTCATGTGGAACAGCTTTAAGTGCAAAGCTTTTCTTTGACTTTCCTTCTTCTTCTCCTCTTTTCAATGTGTACTCATGGGTGATAAGTGACCCGATGAGTTCATTCACTTCGAGTTTCTTGAGATCTCTAGCTTCAAGAATCGTTGTCACTTTTGATTCCCAACGTTTTGGTAGAGAGTTGAGAATTTTTCTTACTATCTCCACTTTGGAATAAATTTTGCCAAGAGCTGTCAAACTGTTTATAATGTTAGTAAAACGAGTGTACATACTAGAAATAGATTCATCATCATTCATCTTAAACATTTCATATTCATGAGTAAGAATATAAATTTTTGATTCCTTGACTTGAGAAGTTCCTTCATAAGTAACTTCCAAGTTATCCCAAATTTTCTTTGCTGTAGCACAAGTCATTACTCTATTAAATTCATTACCATTGAGAGCATTATATAATAAATTCATAGTAGTTAAATTCAAAGTATAAAGTCTATCGTCTTCACGATTAAACTCTTCTTCTTTCTTTTTGACCTTTACTCCATCAACCACTTTTGTTGGAATATAAGGTCCATTTATAATGCATTTCCAGATTTCTCGACCTTGAGCCTGAAGGAATATTCTCATTCTAACTTTCCAGAATGAGTAATTGTTTTCGCAAAAGAGTGGAGGCCGACTGCTAGATTGACCTTCATCAAATGATACTGCAATGTTAGCCATAAAATCTTAACTCAAAGATAGTTAATCTTATAATAGAGCTCTAGCTCTGATACCAATTGTTGCCCAGATGACTAACACAAGAGGGAGGTGAATTGAGTTGTATTTAAAAAAATAACAATTATAAATCAAATATATAATATAAAATATAAACAAAATATGAAACAACACTAAATATAAATAGTAAGAGTAAGAGAGAAGTAAACTCAGTATGTTAACGAGGTTCGGCCCCACTGCCTACGTCCTCGCCTCAAGCTACCTCTTGAGGATTCCCAAATCCACTATTCAATCTCCTTTAGGTGGAGATAGAAACCTATTACACTTTTGAGCAGCACTGCTCCAAAGAATCCGTGTAGAACACCCTCTACACTTCCAATCACCTTACACTTGGTGACTTAACTATTCCCCGTGTAGAACACCTTCTACACTTCCAATCACCTCACACTTGGTGATTTAACTATTCCCCGTGTAGAACACCTTCTACACACACAAGGGTTATACACACCCTTTTACAAATACAAGAGTTGATAGTAGGTAGACTATCAAAGTACACTCCTCAATGAGTGAGATAGAAACAATACAGCGTAACCTATATCTCTCTCAACAAGAACAAGAATTAAGGCTCAAAACTTTAGAAAAGAGAGAATGAGAGTTTTGAAAAAATGATGCAAAACTTAGCAATAGATGTGTAAACTCTTGTTGTGAATTTTACAAAACTCAAGTGAGCTATTTATAGGCAAATGAGTTTTCAATTTCAAATCTAATATTTTTACTTTTTGCATGTGACAAAAGGAGCACACTTTACTTTTCAAAAATTTCAAACATAATCTTTTACTTTTTGCATATGACAAAAGGAGCACACTTTACTTTTCAAAATTTTCAAATAAAGACAACTACCTTTTGCATAAGTCAAGAAAATCATTCACCACTTTTGAAAATATTCAAATAAAACATGCACATGTGAAAGATGACAATCAATCATCTTAATATTTTCAAAATTCAAACCTTTAATCATGTCATGCACATGTGAAATATGACAATCAATCATCTTTCAAAATTTTCAAATTTAATTTTCAAAATATTCATGCATATGTGGAAAATGTATTTTAATGCTTTATGATAAAATATTAATTTTGAACCTTAATCCTAATTTCAATTTTTTTAAAAGATTTACAAAATTACTCTATGATTTTAATATGAACTTGTTCCCTTCTTGCTCATGCTTGCTTCCTTGATGTGCTTGATTATATTGTGTGGACAACTTGAGTTTGAGACTCCTTTATTCTTTGAATTCATTTGTTATCATCAAAATCCATTTGTAGACTTACATGAAACTTAAAACCTTGAGTTCAACAGTTGGATTCTTTAATCTAGTTTTTCTAACAATATCTTATATATATATATATATATATATTTCTATTATAATAAGTGGTTATCTAACGGACACTTAACGGATTTTTTTGTTTTTATTAAATTTTCTTGTTTTTTCATTAGATTTAGTTCTACCCGTCTGTCAATCTAAATTCTAAAATGATGTGATTCTTGAAATTTAATCTATTTATTCAAACTTTTAAATCAAATGCTTGAAATTTAAATCTAGTCAAATTCAAAACTCATATCTTTCTAAAATTAAAACCAACACTCAATTTCAAACTTAATTCAATCTCCGTGTAATCGTCGTTATAACTTTTCCTCCATCATATATACAACTCATTCAAAGACTTAAATTAAATAGCATAAATTATATAAAATTATATAACTTGTAAATTATAACATAACATTAACTTATTAGTAAACCTACTTCACGTTACAAATTATAATATAATATTATTTTATATGAATTATAATTTATATATGATTTAAAATTTCAATATTCATTCTTTATAAAAAAAGAGAGAGAGAAATATAAAATAATTAAGTTTAAATTTATTTGCCAACTACATTTGCTAAAATAATTATTTGAATAAAATATTATTTATTTCTTAATTTAAATTCATTATGAAATATTAAATTTAAATAATAATATCTTATAAATGAAAATATAATAATTATTAAATAGTCATTTTCCATCACTTCACATTATTTTATGATTTACTTTTACATAATTCTTTTATTGTTAAATATTTTACTTTTATTACCTGTCAAATATTTGTTAGAATTTACATTTTTTTCCTTTATGAATTACATTATTGATCAAAATTTATTTATTTATAAAAATTATATCATTTCTTAAAAATAACCACTTCACTAAATTAAGAAAATGTGTTTTGCACATTACTCATCTCTAGTATATATATATATATAGATTTATCAAAATATGATTTGAATTATAAAATTTAAATTTATTATTTTTAAATTAAATTATATATATGGCATAGGATTTCTTAAATAAAAGAAAAGAAAAGGTTTCATCCGATTCGGATTGAGTTGGTGTCGCACCTTAAGGAAAATAATAAGAAGAAGATATCACAGTGAATTAGATTTAAAAACGTAGCTTCAATATCAAAAGCATTTGTATTCCAACGGTTGTCTTTTAGCGACGAAGGAAATCCTCCTAGATGGATCTCAACACACTTTTTTTTTTTTGCAAGCCAAAGTTAGTTGTATAGTACTCTTCGCAACCACCTTTTAGAAATGGAGCAATTTCTTTCTTAATCTTGTCTTAATTTATCAGAATATTTGCTAGGTTCATGATTTATTTGTCACAATATTATAAATCATGTAAATTGCAGGCCCTTAACCTTAATGCCAACAAATGTTCTAATTTATATTTGTGTCTAGAAGAGTTAAAATTGCCAAAGCAGTCACCCAAACTTCATCGTCCACAAGAACTGTTCTGCAGGGGAATGACTCGTGCCTTTACGACGGCGGACAAACAACATTTCGACCTGTTTGGGTTTATGCAACTTATTATCATATAACATGATACCAAGGGATATTATTAGGGGTGGCAATTTCTTACACGACCCGTTAACCCAACATGAACACGACACGATAATAGCGGGTTAGAGTTTAGTCTTAACGAGTTTAGGGTTAAAATGGGTTGACCTGTTATGACACGATTGCTTAACGGGTTGATAGCGAGTTGACCTGCTTTAATCCGTTATGACACGTTATGACACGTTAAGAAAGTTAAAATTACAATTATATTCTTATACTTAAAAGTAAGATTGTTAGAATTTTAATTTTGATATTATATTGTTTAGATTGTAATTTAGACTTATAATTAGTGTTATTAATTTTATAGATATTGTGATTTTAATATTTATATAAAATTATACTAAATTTAATTAAGTCAAACGGGTTAATTTTGGACATATTCAACTCATTTATATAAACAGGTTAAAACGAATCATATTATATCGTATTAATATATTTTGTAATATTTACTAACGGGTCATAATGGGTTGATACGATACGACACGTTATGTTAAAGGATCGGGTTAGGATTTGAGATTTTGACACGATAAGCTTAACGGGTCGGGTTAGGGTTGACCTATATAGTATAATATACATGTCTTGACATGACACGAACACGACCCGTTAATACGATTTGACACCCCTAGATATTACATCTTGAAAAATGTGGATGAAGTAAAATAAAACAAACAACCCTTTGTTAAATGATACAGATCCATTCCATCATGTATTGCACCACTTATCAAGGAAGGCATTTCATCTCGAACCTCGCCTATTATTTTCCAACAAAGACTTTCCAATAATATCATTAAATTGATTTTCAGCATAATCGGTGGACTCTTATACTTCAATATAACCCAAGACAGATTTTGGGTCATACTTGAGTTGTAACAGGTTTTCCTCTATAATATCTATGGAGGTTTTTTTTTACAACTTCTTGCATTGTCATACCTCTGAACAAGGATCTTGCATTAATTTATCGATAATAAATAGTTGTCAAATAAATACATATTACAGTGCCACAAATAATTCATGGACCATGAATGGATCTGCATCAATTGAAATTCTAGTCGAATATGCTACAAAAATAATAAATAATCAATCCACTCATGTTAGAGATCAGGTCTCAAACATATGTTCCACTGTCCAATAACCAGATCATTTTTTTCCTTTGTGTGCTCTTATTTGTTTCACAAATAACATAATTTTAAGATTCTCACTAGATTATAGCATGCTTCACTTGCGCAGGAATGAGACCACACCACAAGTGGCCTGATTTGTTTCTATAGATAAAATGAGATAAAAGTTAAGAATGGAATAAAATATTATTATGATATATTTTTTTAATATTATTTTTTTTTGAAATTAGAAAAAGTTGTTTTAAGATTTAAAAAAATTGAATTGTTTATTTTATTTTATATGAGAATTTTAAAAATTAGTAATAATTAGATAAGATAAGATGAGATAAATTATTTGTGGAAATAAACTAAACCTAAACGTACCAGAATCCAACAAATGGAACACATTTCCATCTAATTACTTTCCTTAAAAATCAGATGGCAGAAACAAAGTTTTTTCTCAAGGCAAGTGAAGACACAAAGACAAATCTTATTCCAACTGAATATCCATAAAGACAATCGGAGTATGTAGATTGTATATATTTGTTTGTCTCCTCTTTGAAAGTGGATTTATGTTTTTTATCTTCTTTTCAACTAGTTTTGGGGCCTTTTCTTCATTTAGGAGTTTGGAAGCAAATATTTCAGTTACCTCAATTGGGCGCCTTAGTTTTCCCAATGTGCCATTAATATTCAAAACCTTTAGTGCAGATAATGCAGTGATTATTCCCAATGTGCCATCAAGGATCCCAGCATCAACAACTGTAACTTGTTCCTTGGGTGCATGTGCATTTATTTGTGCGTTACTATGCAAAGTAAAAAAAATCAAGTGGGACAAAATGGTAAATTAAATTGAGAGGGAGGCCTATTGAGATAGAAAGGCCCATAGGCCTCCATGGCCATCTTGAACCCATGCTCAGAAAAGTAAGGTGACCCGAATGGGGGAGCGAGCCCAGGTAACCCTGAGTGCCTGCGGGATTCAAGGGGTAGGTTAGAGCGCCCAGCGTAGTCCCCGTGTTGCCGCTACATTAAAAACAACTAGATGTGATTATGTTGAGCGTTGTGTGGCATTAATTGCAAAGTCGGGCAGTATGTGCCGTATTAAATGCCACTAAGGAATCACGATCTCACCCAATCAGTAATTAGGAAAACTAATACGGCTGGAATGGGATGAAAAGGATCGGACATTCGTCTGCTGGGCCGCCCAATGGAAGGCTGTCCATTCTGACACAACTGGTCGAGTGACGATCACACAATGTCACTAAGTGAACGCCAATCACCCTCACCAATGGACTGGACGCAATAGTGCTTATAGATTATGCTCAACCTGTCCATAGTCATCTTTCATTCTCTCACTTTCTCATATCATCCTAGGCTTTAATTCTATAAACTGACTTTGGCATCAGAAAGGTGTCGGACCCCAACACCACTTTTTTCCCTTACCTGCAAGTTCGAGTCGATTAGATTATTGTGAAGGGGCTAAGCGGCGAGACACATCCTTAACATAAAGCATCACCAAGTGAGATCCAATCAACAGAGCCTTAGAACTTGCATTCATTCCCTCCACTCGACCATGTACATTGCTCATCTTGTCTACCCATCTGCAAAACAACACATGCATGCATCAGTCTAGTTTCCAAATATTTGATACTCTTCACAAAGAGAGTAATTTTACTAGTAATAATAAAAATTATGTTATAAAACTAAAAAGAAAACTACTACTATTGTAAGAGAAATGTAAAAGAAACTCTCTGAAACTTTCTTCCTTCTCTATATTTTCTTATGAATTTCATTACAACTGAAACCCATATTTATAGGCGTTGAAATTACTATGCAAGTCACTATGCAGAATTTAATATAATAGTGGTGGGGTCATTCACATAATTTAGTGGTGGGACAGGGGGGCGCCGTTTCGTTCGTTCATTTACATTCATAACACTCCCCCTTGAATGACTACCCATAAAGAATCTGCCTCGTTAAAACCTTGCCAAGGAAAAACCCAGTGGGAAGAAAAACCAATGACGAAAGAAAAAGAGTACAGTCTCTTTATGTATCCACAAGTGCTTTAAGATTGCCTCATTAAAACCTTGCAAAGAAAAACCCAATGGGATAAAACCTTAACGAAGGAAAAAGAGTACAATCAGCACAAGTTTTCAGGACTTTTACTCCCCCTGGAAAATGCATGACAATAGTTTTTGAGTCTTCACATTTTAATATTCTGCACAATTTTCTTGAATGTCGCAGTTGGTAATGTCTTCGTGAATAAATCTGCCAGGTTATCACTTGATCATATATTTGATATATCCTCCTTTGATTTGAGTGATATAAGTAGCATTATCTTCGTATAAAATTGTTGAGTCATTGATCTCAGCCAAATATACTCTTGACTTGTTTCATGAATTGCAATAATCTCTGAGTGATTTGAAGATGAAAAATAATTTCTGGTTGACAAACTTAATAGAAATCTGATACCTGCAGTAATACTTAAACTCCCCCTGATAATATGCGTTAGTGTTTCAAGTAATAAGCAAATATGATTTCAGTATATATAACAAGTTAAGAATTCAAACACGATCTCCAACTAAATAATGCATTAGAGAGAGTATGATAATATTTTCATCTAAAATTTTCTCTCCCTCATTCGACGTTATTAGGAAGAACTTGTTTATATACGGCGGAAATAACATTGGAAACCATCTATGTGTGATAAAAGCTGTAAAAGCTTTGAGGTTTAATATTATCGGTTCGGCGGAAAATCAAATCCGCTTGACATTGTGGACAAACGAGATCTTGAAGAGATTTGAAGGTTTCGGGTTGTTGTTAAAATATAACCAATTTTACCATTGGTTTACTCCAGTAAAAAGATCTCGCATTCCTCATAAATTCAGTTGTTGTTCATCCAGAACGATATTATGTCTGATAGAAATTCTAATGTCCCAGATTTAAACCATGAACCTTTTATACCTCAACCACTTATATTTTCTCCTGAGGCTGTAAACACCATGATAGGAGCAGAGATATATCTATCTAGTAAATTTGATCCTGAAATTGTTGCAGTATCAAGAACCCTCAGTGCTCAATATGCTGCTTCTCTTACAACCATGTCACAGAGGCTATTGGTGAGAACGAGTGAGGTTGATCATCTTAAAAATCAAATATCTGAGTTGCATCAAACGCTTGCAACTAAAGATAGAAAAAATAAAGATTTAAAACAAGAAAACAAGGAGCTGAAGAAACTTGTAAACTGGTATTCTCGTGACCTGAAAACACGAGTAGAAGAGCTGGAACGAGAAAGAGCTCAGATACAAAGTCAACAACAGCAGTTAACGGCAGAGGTTCAGCGTTTACAAGAAAATAGGAATAGCTGTAATTAATTTCGCTGGCTTTTGAAATTATGCATCCAGCATATCTTGTAAAGTGAGATTTGAAGAGATGATGGTTTGTCTTGTTCTTATTTCCATTTCTATAAGAACCGTCTTTAGCTTCATTTAGTACGCATCAAATCTTCTTCTCATATCTATAATTCATTTGTATTTGTATTCTTATTCTACAAATTTTCAATGGCTCATCAATTTCCTTTTACTATTTCTCACAATCAACATATGAGGTATCATTCACCTCAATTACAAGTTGATCCTGCATCTTCCGCAGGTGCAATGTTGCAGCAAGTAAATGATCTGGCTAATAAGTCAGATCGTGAAGCTGTTTATGAGCTGGTGACTCTCGGCACCCGATCCTCCTCCTCTGTTGTTGGATTTTCCAACCGATTACAATCTAAAAATCGTGAGATTAAGGAGCTTAACGAGAAGGTTTCTGTACTTCAACAACTCGTTCAAGAGTCTGACAAAAAAATTACAGACTTAAAGCAGGAGAATAAGGATTTAAAATCCTTACTTGTCTCTTCATTTCGACTGCCTAATCCTTTAGATAAGGATGGTATGTTGCTTTATGAAGAGCAAATGCATTTGAGAGATGAGGCTAGAAGTCTCAAATTCTTGTAACTCATCTATGAATTGAATAATAAGATCTTTCCTTTTCAAATGCATTCCTTGAATTTATAGCAACCCTTGTAATCTTTTCAAGAGTTCTAACAAGGTAAATCATCAACGTAAACTGCAATAATGACGAATCCGGATTCTGATAAAACACATGAATATATAAGATTATTCTTAAATCCTTCTTTCAATAGATACTCATTGATTCAATTATACCACATGTGTCCGGATTGCTTTAACCCATATAAAGATCTTTGAAGCTTTATAAAGTACATACTCCTAAATGTACTTGGATTAGATGCTTCAAGTATCGTAATAATCTAATGATGCTTATAAATATGCAGTGACCACATTCATTAACTGCATATCTAATCCTTTTGTAATAACCAAATCAATTAAAAATATGAATGTGATTGCATTCATAACAATGAAATATCTTTCCTCATAATTGCTCTCGGGTTTCTACAGGAAATCTTATGCGACAAATTATACCGCACAATTTCATTTCGCATTACGCTTTCGTATAAATACTCATTTATATCTGACAAATATTACACCATTTGGTGTTTGGACAACAGGTCCAAATGCATCTCGCTTCACTAGCGAGTTTAATTCAGTTTTAATAACTGCTTTCCATTTTGGCCAATTATTTCTACGTCGGCATTTTTCGACGCTTTTTGGCTTACTTTCTTTATTACTTCTGGTAATATCAAGTGTTATCATATATGTTGTCGACAACAGTTTTATTTCTATCCATAAATTTTCTAGTACTCATGAAATGTATTGAGATCTCATTGTTCCTCTCTAGAGAAAAACATTTCATGAAACACTTCTACAGGAGGTTCCTCTTCAGGAGATTTATACTCTTCAGGAGTTTTCTCTTCAGGAGTTATACTCTTCAGGAGTTACACTCTTCAGGAGTTACCTCTTCAGGAGGTTTCCTCTTCAGGGGGAGTATATTTTATACAGAAAATACGGTCTCTTCATGAGTACCGATTTTTATTTTTCTTGTGCACCAATAGGTTTTCAAAGCTTCAGGTGTATCTTAGACTCATTTATTGCTGTTTTAACAACTCGTCCTTCAGGGACTTCAATTCTTGCTTAAGCATTAACAGCAGTAATATATGATTTTACAACACTTTTAGTGTAAGTAAATACATCATGTAATTGATTTGCAACACTTTGCAGATAAATAATCCTCTGAACTTCTGGTTCATATTTATTTGTAAGAGGATCAAATTTAAACAGGACTTTATTATCCCAAGTAATTTCTTGTCATGCTTCAGGCACCGATATTTCATTATTTCAAAACATGATGAAATATTAATAAGCTTATATATAAAAACTTAGTATAAATAAATCAAGTACTTGGCCGTACAACAAGTACGTGACTACTGTTTAGTCATATTACATCTATGACAAACATTTTCATCTTTTTATGAAGAATTATTCTGATGGCCTTTACCCTTCTCTGAGTTTGATCACTTCTGGTGATATGATATATTTTTATCATCTTTAGTGTTGTCACTTTTGGGACCAACACTTCTATAATTTTTCTACCACGTTTACGCCCTTAATTCCCGTTCACTTCTGGGAATTGTGTAAATTCGATATCATTAATAGGACGTAACTGGTGTAACAAAAACTCACTATTTAGCTCTATCACTGGAAGACAAAACAAAAATTCAGAATATTTGTTGAACTTTCACTCTCGATATTTCTACTGCAGGAGTACATTCGAGGTATGAAAAATAATGTCTTCTTTTGTATATCATCATCAGTGACATTTTCACTGTATAATTTTAATATTGAGCTGATTTTAAAGAGTGCAGAATATTCAATACCACTCTTAAAATCTTGCAACTTCAAGTGCAATAAATCATAATGATCTTTTGAGAGGATCACATCTTCTGGTGTTTATATCACTCTCTTAATTTATTTCACACAGTAAGATGATTTTTCATCATGAGATACACAGCACGGTCCTTCAGGAACACATGGTTTTCTTCTATGATTGTATCTTTCAAATTCATCATCATATCCAAATAGATCTCATCAAGGATTCTGGATAAATAACATTTTTCAGAAATGTCAATGGTAATAAATCTCAATATTTGAAATTATATTACAAAAATAAATCTGTGAATTTAAGAAATATATTCACATTATCATGAGAATAAAAATAAAATTTTATCAAGTAATATTCAGAAATATTACCTTTAATATTTATCTCAAGGACTGCAAATAATATATTAAAAAACTTACTTGAAGTAGAAGACCATTAGCTTCAGTATCGGTAGAATCTCGTGTTGATAACGTGTTATAAAACTAAAAAGAAAACTACTACTATTGTAAGAGAAATGTAAAAGAAAATCTCTGAAACTTTTTTCCTTCTCTATATTTTCTTATGAATTTCATTACAACTGAAACCCATATTTATAGGCGTTGAAATTACTATGCAAGTTATTATGCAGAATTTAATATAATAGTGGTGGGGTCATTCACATAACTTAGTGGTGGGATAGGGGGCGGCGCCGTTTCGTTCGTTCATTTACATTCATAACAAATTATGCTTTCTTTTTCATTTTTGCTTGTTTGTTAAGTAAAACCTACAAAACTCTGTGAACTTACACACGTTATTATCCATTTTATGCTCAACTACAACCTGTTATATTATGAATAATTACTCATCCCAATCTTACTACTTTAATTCAGAGAGAAAGGAATAAAATATAGAATATTTTAGTGATTTTATTTATCTAACATGAAGCGAAAGGATAAAAGTAATTATTTTATACTGAATAGATGATATTATCCATTTGGTGTGGAGTTGAGAGGACATACTGATCATCATGCTATTAAGTTTATTGCTTAGAAATCATCTTGTGCTTTGATGATGTATTCCTCGTTGTGATGATGCCCAATAACAAGAGCCCACTTAATAAAAGCCCACATGTTTAGCTCAGTGTCGATGGAATCCAACTGCCGGGGGTCTACGTGGGAACAAGTATTTTTCTAAAACGGTGCGTTTCATCATCTGGCCGGTTCAACAAACTGAAAGATTGCCCTCTTCATTTTTCGAGATGAAATATGAAAATTAAAAACAAATATTATTATAAATGTAATGAATCAAATGTATAATTGGTGGGACGGCTGCCGCCCCTTGTCCCACCACTAAAATTATGTGAATGACCCCACTACTATTATTTTAAATCCTGTATAGTGACTTGTATAGTAATTTCAAAACCTATAAATAGGAGTTTCAATTGAAATGAAATTCATAAGAAAATATATAGAGAGAAAGAAAATTTCAGAGAGTTTCTTATATATTTTCCTCTTACAATACGACAGTTCTACCAATTCTGAAACTAGTGGTCTTATTCCTCTGTAAGTTTTTCAATATATTATTTGCAGTTTTTGATATATTTTATTGATAATTATCTATATGATTTTATAACTATATTTTCTGATATACACATATTTATTTCATTATTTATATGTGTAGAAAATGGCAAATCTTACAAAATTAGAATTTGTTGCTCTTGACATATCTGGAAAAAATTATTTATCCTGAATACTTGATGCCAAAATTCATCTTGATGCGATGAACCTGGGTGAAACGATTTAAGAAGGAAATCAAACGTCCTTACAGGATCGTGCTAAAACAATGATTTTCCTTCGCCACCATTTTCACGAAAAATTGAAAATTGAATATCTTATAGTAGAAGATCCTTATATTTTGTGGAACAGTTTAAAGGAGATGTATGAACATCAGAAGATTTTCATCCTCCCAAGAGCTCGTTTTGATTGGTTACACCTGAAGTTGCAAGATTATAATAGTGTTAGTGAGTATAATTCCGCACTTTTTAAAATAAGTTCAGTAGTAAAATTATGCGATGAGAAAATTACCGATGATGATATGCTAGAGAAGACTTATACTATATTTCATGCATCGAATGTGCTTCTGTATCAGCAGTATCGAGAGAGAAAGTTCAAAAAATATTCTGAACTTATATCATGTTTTCTAGTAGCTAAGCAGAACAATGAACTCTTATTAGCAAACCACCAATTGCGCCCTACTAGCTCAATATCATTCCCTGAAGTGAATGGTAATAGATTTGCATCATTCCCAGAAGTGAATGGTGCATCCTTTAGAAGAAATCGGAGGCGTAGACGTGGTAAGAGAAATTATAAAAATGTTGGTTCCAGAAGTGACAACATTAAAAGGGATAATAATATACCGTATCACCAGAAGTGATACAATTCAGAAAGGGGTAAAAATCATCAGAATAATTCTTCAAAGAAAAGTGAAGAGCTGTGCCATAGATGTGGAATGACTGGACATTGGTCATATACCTGTCGTACGGCCAGGCACTTAACTGATTTATATCAAGTTTCTATTAAAGGAAAGAATAAAATGCATGAAACAAATTTAGGAGAACCATCAGATGATCTATTAGATTCAGTAGATGCAGACGTTACTCATCTTGATATCTCTGATTTCTTTAATCATCCTGAAAGTAGTATGGACTACTTAATTGAAGATGGAAGTGTTCCACTCAATTAATGTATTTTCTTTTTATCTGTAATAAAAGTTTTGTATATTTTGTAGAATCATGGATCACATTTATGAGTTTTTAATCTCTGAGTTGAATGATAGAGATATATGTCTGACTGACAGTACTACAACTCACACAATTCTCAAAGAAAAGAAATATTTTCAAAATCTAACACTAAGTAAAACTTATGTCCATATCATATCAAGTTTATCAGATTTAATTGAGGGCTCCGGAATAGCTTATATTGTGTTGTCTAATGGCACCAAATTTTGTATTGATGATGCTCTATTCTCTTCACAATCTAGAAGAAATTTATTGTTTCAAAAATATACGTCGTAATGATTACCATATTGAAACGACCAATGAAGGCAGTAAAGATCATCTTCTTATTACTAAAACAACATCGGGCCAGAAGCTCGTATTAGAAAAACTGTCTGCTCTATGTTCTGGATTGTATTATATAAAGATAAGAACAATTGAATCATATGTAGTAATGCACCAGAAGTGCATTGACTCTAAAATATTTATGATTTGGCATGATCACCTTGGACATCCGGGATCTATAATGATGAGACGAATTATTGAAAATTCGCATGGACATCCCTTAAAGAATCAAAAAATATTTCTACCCAATGAATCTTCGTACTCTACATGTTCTCAAGGTAAGTTGATTATCAGACCATCTCCCTCAAAAGTCATTGTTAAATCTCCATCTTTTTTACAAAAGATTCACGGAGATATATGTAGGCATATTCATCTATCAAGTGGACTATTTAGATATTTTATGGTTTTGATTGATGCATCTAGTCGATGGTCACATGTTTGTCTGATTTCCACTGGAAATGTTGCATTTGCTAGATTTCTTGCTCAGATAATCAAATTACGAGCACAATTTTCTGAATATCCAATTGAGATCATTCGATTGGATAATGCAGGTGAATTTTTATCTCAAACTTTTGATGATTATTGCATGTCAATAGGAATTGATGTTGAACATCATGTTGCCCATACACACACACAAAGCGGTTTAGCTGAATTTTTGATCAAAATGTTTCAACTAATCGCTAGACCTTTACTTATGAAATCAAGACTACCTGTTTATGCTTGGGGACATGCTATACTTCATACAGCATCTCTAATTCGTATTAGACCATTTGCATATCATAAATATTCTCCATTATTGCTTACATTTGGTCAACAACCAAATATTTCTCATCTTCGTACTTTTGGATGTGCTGTATATGTTCTAATTGCACCTTCACAACGAATAAAAATGGGCCCTCAACGTAGATTTGGGATATATGTTGGTTTCGATTCTCCATTTAGTATTAGATATATTGAACCCTTACAGGGGATATGTTTAAAGCACGTTTTGAGAATTGTCATTTTGACAAATCCAATTTTCCATTAATGGGTAAAGAAAAGTCGGTGCCTGAATTACAACAAAATATTACTTGGGATAATAAGACTCTGTCTCAATTTGATCATCTTACAAATGAATATAAACGGGAAGTTCAAAAGATTATTCATTTGCAGAATGTTGTAAATCAATTATCGGATGTATTTACTAACACTAAAAGTGTAATAAAATCTTATATTCCTGCTGTTAATGCTCAAGTAAGGATTGAAATCCCTGAACGACAAATTGTCAAAACAGCAATAGGTGAATTTAAGGCACGCGTGAAGTGTGGAAGACCTATTGGTGCAAAAAACAAAATTCCCATAAGGAAAAGAATTTAAAATGAATTTGGTATTCCTAAAGAACACGTACCCATAATACAGATTACAAATATAATTGATGCTTCTAAAGAACTCAAATCTTTTATTCCAGAATCACCTAAAGAGGACATTCCTGAAAAGTATAAATCTCCTGAAAATGGACCTCCTGAAGAAGTGTGTCATGAAATGTTTTTCCCTGAAGAGAAACAGGTACCTGAAAATAATGAAATCTCAATACATTTCATGAATACTGGAGAAATTCTGGATAGAAATAAAATTATTGTCGACAACATATTTTCATATAAAATGACTCTTGACATTACTAGATGTAATGAAGAAAGTGAGCCAAAAACTGTCGAAGAATGTTGACGTAGAAATGATTGGCCAAAATGGAAAGCAGTTATTGAAACTGAATTAAATTTGCTAGCAAAACGAGAAGTATTTGGACCTGTTGTCTAAACACCAAAGGGTGTAATGCCTGTTGGATATAAGTGGGTATTTGTACGAAAACGTAATGAGAAAAATAAAATTGTGCGATACAAAGCACGACTTGTCGCACAAGGTTTCCTATAGAAACCTGGAATTGATTATGAAGAAACATATTCTCCTGTTATGGATGCAATCACATTTAGATTTTTGATTAGTCTGGTTGTTACAAAAGGATTATAAATGCGATTAATGGATGTGGTCACTGCATATTTATATGAATCCTTAGACCATGACATATATATGAAAATCCCTGAAGGATATAAAATCCCTGAAGGATATAAAATCCCTGAAGTATCTACAAATACATCTAGAAATATGTATTCAATCTGACTACAAAATTTTTTATATGGGTTGAAGCAATCCGGACGCATGTGGTATAATCGCTTAAGCGAATATCTATTGAAAGAAGGATTTGAGAATAATTCTATATGTCCATGTGTTTTTATTAAGAAATCAGAATCCGGATTTGTCATTATTGCAGTTTATGTTGATGATTTAAATATTGTGGGAACTCCTGAAAAGATCTAAAAAATCGCTATATATATAAAGAATGAATTTGATATGAAGGATCTTGGCAAAACAAAACTTTGTCTCAGCCTGCAGCTCGAGCACTTGCCAAATGGAATTTTTATTCATCAGTCCATGTATATAGAGAAAGTCCTAAAGCATTTTTATATGGACAAATCTCATCTCCTGAGTACTCCAATGATTGTTCGAACACTTGATGTGAAAAATAATCCATTCCGTCCTTGTGATGACGATGAAGAAATTCTTGGTCCTTAAGTACTATATCTCAGTGCAATTGGAGCTTTGATGTATCTTGCAAATTGCACTCGACCAGATATTACATTCTCAGTTAATCTGCTTGCAAGATATAATTCTGCACCAACTCGAAGGCATTGGAATGACATTAAACATATCCTTCATTACCTTCATGGTACGGTTGATATGAGATTATTTTATTAACGTGGATCAAGTCCACAATTGATTGGGTATACAGATGCAGGTTATCTTTTAGACCCACACAGAGGTAGATCTCAAACTAGATATTTATTTACTTATGGAGATACTGCCATATCATGGAGATCTGTTAAGTAGACACTATCTGCTACTTCTTCGAATCACTCAGAGATCATTACTATTCATGAAGCAAGTCGGGAGTGTATTTGGTTGAAATCAGTTATTCAACATATCCAAGAAAAGCGTGGACTTCCCATGATCAATAATAGCCCAACAATCTTATATGAAGATAATAGTGCTTGTATCACTCAAATCAGAGGAGGATATATCAAAAGTGACAGAACCAAACATATTTCGCCTAAATTCTTTTATACTCATGAACTTTAAGAGAAATGTGAAATTGATGTCAAGTAGATACGATCTAGTGATAATCTGGCAGATTTATTCACAAAAGTGTTACTAATTTTGACATTCAAGAAGATTGTGAATAACATTGGAATGCGAAAACTCAAAAATCTATAGTCATGCACTTTTCAGAAAGAGTAAAAGATTTGTGTTGATTATACTCTTTTTCCTTCGCTGAGATTTTGTCCCACTGGGTTTTCCTCTGCAAGATTTTAATGAAACAATTTTAAAGCACTTGTGAATACATAAGAAGACTGTATTCTTTTTCCTTCGACATTGGTTTTTCTTCCCATTAGGTTTTTCGTTAGCAAGGTTTTAACGAGCCAGATTCTTTATGGGTGGTCATTTAAGGGGGAGTGTAATGAATTAAACGTATAATTGGTGGGATGGCTGCCGGCCCCTGTCCCACTACTAAAATTATGTGAATGACCCCATCATTATTATTTTAAATCCTGTATAGTGACTAGTATAATGACTTGTATAGTGATTTGTATAGTAATTTCAAAATCTATAAATAGAGATTTTAGTTGTAATGAAATTCATAAGAAAATATAGATAGAGAAAAAAAGTTCAAGTTTTTAAGAGTTTCAGAAAGTTTTCTATATATTTCTCTTTTATAATAGTAGTTCTTTTATTTAGTTTTATAACAATAAAATATTTTTTTAATATTAATTTTATATAAAAATTAAAATTAATATTATAAAAATTTAAAAAAAATTAAATTTTTTATAAAATTTTATATAAAAATTTTAAAAAAATTTAATAATAAATTTAAGATTTGTTTTAAATGGTTGATCTCACCTCACAGGCGAATTCTGAAACCAATCTCGTGCTGGGCTCCCCGGTTTCCTACCTCTCCCTCCTCCGTCTGCACCCTCCTCAGTCCTCCATCTCTCCGAAAGACTCAAGCGAGGTTTCTGAACCCTAACTCTAAATTTTCCCGCCGAATGGTTCTCACTCCCGACTTATGATTCTTTTATTTCTCTCTTTGTTTATCAGGAATACTACTCACTCTCTGATTCCTTCTCTCTCTCTCTTCAAACAAAAAAAAAATGTTTGAAGGTATTTACTGGATGATACAAGGAATGTGAAGCCTTGGCTAAGTGGAATCCATTGAATGGTGGCCTCGCCTATTTGCAGGTTTCTTCCAGCTCTGTTTTATTGATGTAAGACCGGCTTGCGTAGGTGCTGTTTGATTTGGATTTTGTAAGAGATGTTCTTGCTTTTTAAAAGCTTAAATTACTGCGTTATTTTGCTTTCAAAAGCGAGAAAATTACTCTGATAACCGAAATTTTCTGAATTTCATATAATTCATTCCTAGTTATCGAAACATGTCTAATGATGGCTACACTATATGTATTAATGCTTCGAGAACTGAGAAAATTCAATAAATTAAGATTTTTGTTAACATGTGCGCTTGCGCTTGTTTGGTTGCACGGTATCTATCATCCATTGAGTGAGGATAGGGGCAGGGGCTAACATATTTTAATGATACCGTAAAAGGTTTAGCCTTTGCATCCCAATGGTCGTATGCTTTTGGAGTTAGCTACAAAGATCGTTCCAGCCATTGCTTTTGCTGCAATTAATTTTCAGGCACTACATGATTATTACTTGTAACTTCCTGAATCTCTCATCAGAGTTCTATGAGTTTTGGGGTTTTTTTGCCATTAACTTTATCCTGATCAATACCGTATTAATTTCGTTTTATGGGTGATGACTTTTAAGCTTAGCAGTGTCTTGTTTTGATTATGGCACTAAGTGTTTGATGGGATTTCTCACAGAAATGCAAGCTAGTGATACGTTGTTAGTTTTCTAATTTTTTTCCCCTTTTATAAGCGCTTAAAGAACCTGATCCAATACAAAATAGTTGTGATATCCTACTAAAATCCTAAGAGAATCCGTCCCTAAATTAGAGAAGGAGATCAATTGAGCTTTTATGTTATTAATACTTGGGGAAAACTGTCATGTTGCCACTGTTATATACATATAAATCCTCATGTTATATTAATGTACTAAAAAGAGGAAGTATTTAGTGATTAAATTTTGTATACGGTATTGAGGTGCTCGATTTTTTTTTTTCCTATCATTTTTTAGTCAACCTTTTACTTTATTTAATTTATCTTCGGTATCACTTAAGCTAGGTAAGATGCTTAATTCAGGTGGTTAGATGAACCTGGGGAGAGCGGTGATGGAGAGGAATCCTGCTGCCTGTGCCATGGAATGGAGCATTGAGCTGGAGAAGGCCCTACGTTCCAAAAACCCTGGTTGCGGCTCTTTTTTCTTTTACTTTTACTTCTTTATACTCCCTTTTGTGGATAATAATATGATTATTTAAACTGGTGAAAAATTTGAGTTTGATTCATTATGACCAATTGAGAGAAATTAAACTCAAATGGTTTTATTTTGCTGGATTTTGACTTTCTTGTTTTTAGAAATAAGATTTTTGTTTTTTCACAATACAGGTCTCTGTGTTGAAGCTATATTACGGATTGGGTCAAGGCTGGAGCTTTGGAGTAGAGAACCCAAACCAACTATGGCTGTGTATAAGATGTTTGGCTTGGTGCCTGGGGAGGATAGGCTTTTTGCCAACACCATCCTATTACGGCTTGCTGATGCATTTAGGTTGGGTGGCAAGCACATCAAACTTTCCATTGTTAGGATTTTCTTATCAGAGTACAGGCATCGTAGCAAGAAGAAGAAAATTAAAGAAAACAAAGGGATTTTGTCGATGGCCACGGTTCACAATCGCCTAGAATTGTTGAGGAGAGTAAAGATTGTTTTTGATACTGGGGATGCTGAGTTGAGGGCATTGGCTTTGGCTCTCTTCGGTTGTTGGGCTGACTTCGCAAATAACAGTGCCCAGATACGATACTTGATACTCTCTAGTCTAGTTTCATCTAATGCTTTGGAGGTGAGATCAGTATCTTTGAATCCTGTTATAATTCATGGTATTTTCATCAGCATTGTTTCTGCATCTCAGTTTTATGTTCTCATTGTTAATAAGAACCTTACAACAAATAAGATTTTAAGCTTATTCATTAAGAGTCAACTTTAGAATCACTCGTTTATTCATATGAGATTTTATGCATCCCTTTGTTTTTATTCTAATGAATGCAAAGGCCAAAACTTGAGTTAGTTTCTCAGAAAAGACTACAACAAATGTATAAAGTCTGAAGCCATAGAAGCTATCTGGAAATTGATATGGAGGACTTCAAGCCTTTCTATGAAATGTTCTAAAGAAGAAATTGCAAACTTTGGTTTATACTGAGGTCAAAAGACTTCATGTACAGATCAACACTGACTGTGGACTTGTGGTTTTAGGTCACATGGAACCAAACTTTCAGGGGCACATTGTTCACCTGCCCCTTGCCCCCATCTTCTTTGTCCACTCTTTTTAAAAAGTACTTAGTTCTTACCTCAATTGATCATCTGCACGAAGTTTCCTGAAAGTGATCTGGAAACATTCAATTTGGTTTCTGCAGGTAAAAGCATCATTGTTTGCTGCTGGATGCTTTTCTGAGCTATCAGATGATTTTTCTTGTATTGTATTGGAGATGCTGGTTATAATGGTGACTTCATCAGAAACATCGTCTGCAGTAAGGTTAGCTGGGGCACGGGGTTTTGCAAAGATTGGGTGCTCATATTCAGTTGCAAATAGAGCTTACAAGGTACCGGACCTCTTCTGATTTAGTTTCAATTAGAGATAAACACTTGGAAATCTATATGAAGCTATAAATTTTTAGTTCCATTCTGTATGCAATTGCCTTTTTTTTCCCTCTTTGATAAAAAAGCTTTGGGGTTGGGAAAGGTGCATTGTGAGAGTCGATATAAGTAACATGTGGTAAGGTGAAATCATGCAACAATAGTGCGACATTGGTAGATGTATTTAACTGCCCCATCATGATAGATATCTTTGTGAAAGGATACTCATCTTTCTGTATTATTCTAATTATCGACCAAAAAAGTAGCTGTGTTTTGTGATGCCAGTTAAGGCTTGAATACTCAAATTGAAATATTTGCTTGTAGAGTAAGTTTTTTTTTTCTTCTGTTCTTTTGAGCAAAGATTGGTGTTCACTGACCATAAACTATTTGATCTTTCTCTTGTTCCAGCTACAGTTTGTCTGTTTGGTCAAAAATATCGTTAATTCATACATTAAATGACACTGACATTTATTTATCACAGACAGGTCTAAAGTTGGTGTTGGACTCTTCTGAAGAGGATTTTTTGGTTACGTTGCTAGTTTCACTCACCAAGCTCGCTTCCAGATCAACCATTCTTCTTTCTGAACAGGTATCCTTTCCCATCATATTTTTCTGTGTTGTTGTTAAAGAGGCAGGAGGCATATGTGCAGAGATCTGCTTTCCTGCCTGTTCTTAAAACTGAAAAATAAGTATATTAATATTAGACTATCAATTACACAAGATAATAAAAGAAGATTAAATAACAGAATATTCATTATAAGTTTGCCAACTGTGCGTGTATAAACCCGTACATATACCTATCTTGTCTGTCTAGTTCAGCTCTTAATGGCAGAATGCTTATTGATTGCACAATGCTGTGAATAAAATTCTCAATTTGAGATTGTACCTAGCAACACATTTAAAAATTTGAAGGTGAAGTATGGTGGGATTAAATGGATGGTGGTAGTACCTGCTTTCTATACTGAAAATTGGTCAGAGATCATGAAATTTTATTTGATGAGTTGTGGCCATATAGTTAATAATATCATTTGCATCATGATGCAGGTGGACACGCTTTTGTCATTTCTTACACAAGAAAAAACTATGCGTATTAAAGCAGCAGTGTTAAGATGCCTGCATTTCATTTTCATAAAAAGACCATGCCATTGTCCTGTGAATGCAGATCTAGTCAAAGCATTATTGAGTACTCTAAATGTGCCCGAATTTTCGACATTCATTCAACAGGATGCTCTAAAGATTTTACATAAGGTCATTTCTGAGCAATCTAGAAGAACTAGTGATTGAATATTGTTAAAATTGATCCTATGTTTACCAATGTTAGCCAATATGCAGATCCTTTCATATATGCCATCTCATTTGCCCGGTGTGGATGTGCCCGAAATCACAAAGCTGTTAACCATTGCTGAAGATTCCTCAAAATCTCCAATTATGTCAAAGAACTTCTTATTTATCCAGGTTCTGGTAGATATATCAATCAAGCTTAGGGGAATAAGGGAAAGGGAATCTTGTTTGTTTGGTTCCTCTCCTCTGCCATCGAGGGTAATATTATTGATCATAGATCAGATTACATTGCTTGTAAAGCGATTATTGGATCTTTGCCAGATTGACTCTCCAGCGTTTCAAGGAGTTCATAGTCTGCTAGGCCTTCTTGTTGTTTTGGTGGGAGGATATACAGATCTGGTCGTTCTGGTGCTGGATAAAATATATTTGTTTATTGAATATGTTGCAAATGTGCATGACCACGTCATGGATACACGGCAATCAGATATGCTATCTCACGAGATGGACTTCAATAGAGAAAAGAGAACCGTCATTAAGTCGAAGCTTTTGCACATAGTGTACAGGTTTGTGGTTGCCTGTCTTGAAAATCTCAATGAAGCTCGTGCTCTCACTGTCATAGTGTTTGAAAGAGTGAAGCTTCTGGTTGAAGGTGTGTGTAAGTGTGGCTCATTTGATTGTTATTCATGTACAATCTACTCCATGTTACTCCACCATCGAATCTTTTGGGGTGGCTTGGTGAAAGGAAGTGAGGAATCTTGCAGTCATAATAGAGACTCTAGTAACTTGGTTGAGAAAGAGACTATTACCCTAGAGTCTGCAAGTAAGATGTTGAAAGATGGGTATTACTGGCCTGCTTACAAAGCTGGGACATATGCAGCATGCCAGGGAGACTGGTTCACAGCTGCTTTCATATTTCAGCATTTAATAGCAAAAGTTCAGTCTGGTATTTGCTACTGCTGGTTAACATCAATATTTCAATTAGCTAATTCTGAGAGGAAACTCCATCTACTGGTTTTACCAATACAGGGGTCTGCTTTAGCTGATTGGTTAAAGAAGAACGAATTTCCAGCCAGTTTTGATTCAAGTGAAGTCAGAAGAGATACTGCTGGAAATAATAACGAGCCTAATTACTGTGAGGAGTTTGTTGGGGCTTATGAGGGCATCTGCTCTTCTGGTAAAACATTAGAAGCTGCTGTCAGATCAAATCAAGAATTTTGTTTCCAGAGATGGTTTTTGCATGTAAGAGCTAAACTTTTAAGAGCCTTGGTAGATATACTAAGAATTCTAAGAACCATTCCATTTAACCTGGACAACATTAGCAATAATGTGGAGGTTGAGAGGAGTATATTGGTTGAGTGCCTGAAATCTTTGCCTGAAGTTATTCAGGTCTGTTTGCAGTTCAAGAAGCTAGCACGGGAGTTTGATCTAATTGCCACATCTTTCATTGGTATGGACAGCACGAGTTCAAAAATCATTTCATCGCTTGCGCTAAGTTGTTCGCTTTTGGCCTTTAGTACCGGTTTCATATTTTTTGTTCCGAGTCTTCCCACCGCTGGTCTTACATCTTGTGGTCTGGGAAACTCGGAAAACTCTTTGCATGTGATGCTAAAACAAAATTTACTTGGGCGTTTGTGGCATGCTGACCATGAGATAAGTAGAAATCTGTGTCAGCTTTTTGATGTCAGTGGACAGCTTAAGATGTCTTTTGACTTGAAGAGTAGAAATAAAATTTGGAAGGTTGGATCTGAAGAAAAGGATATTCTTTCTATCTGTAGTTATGCTGTTTCTGGGATAATTGGTTTGCAAGAGGTACATAGAGAGCATAACGAGGATATTTTACCTCAGGTTGCCAAGGGTGGTTTACAACTTTTATGGAGCATTATCATGAAATGGATACATATTCCTTATCGAACCCCCAGATACTTCTTTAAAGTAAGGTATGCTAAGGAATTTCCCCGTGCTGAGCAATAGATTTCTTTTACGGCTTATATTGATTGGAAATATCTTATTGAATTATTTTGTATGTGTGGCGTTAAAGGACCTATGCCAAAGCTTTTTTTGTTTTGAAACAATCTAGTTATTAGTATATTTTCATCTCTAGAGCATGGATAGATGACACAAGCTGCAACCTTGGTGATTTTTGTGTGCCAAAGGATGAGACCTCAGATTAAATTTTAAGATCTAAATGAGGTAAACTTAATAATAAATAAACTTACAGGTCAGCACGAGGTTACTTAATTTGTTGTTTCTTACGTGTATGCGTGCATCTTATGGCTACTCTTTGGACTTGCAATGCTGTTCTTTAATGGCCAGAAAAAAGTTGACTTGTATTGTTGAACAGCATCAACATGGAGGCGGTTCTTTGTTTTATGATTGCTTGAATTTTAGGAATATGAGGAAAGGACTCAATAGAGTTTTTTATTCATCTGGCAACGTTTGTATTTTTGGGGTTGGGGGAAGGGTATTATTTTTACTTCATTTTGATTTTAAATTTGCCATGAATTCAGGAATTGCATTGGGTCAGAACTCTTCGCCTGCAATTCGGACACCAGAAACCCAGATGGAATATCTGTATTGTCGGGCTTCCACCTGTCGTTAAACCTTTGTCTTCAACTGATTAACTTGCCGCCGGATCTCCCAGCTCAGGTAACCAAGTTATGCTGCGTTCTTTATAGTAGAGTATCCTTTGAGGAGCCCAGGCCAAATGAAGAAAACAAGGAGCAGATGTTGCAGGGTTCCCCAACTTGGGAAACTGATGACATTGTAGAAATCAACGAAATACTACTGCATCATGTGAAAAATTTAAGCACCAAAAAGATTAATAATAGTACGCGCAAGAGGCGTGATAACGACGAGGAAGAAGGGGTTTATGCATTTGTGCATTTTGAACCAAATGAGAGAGGCCAAGGATTTGGAAGTTGCTTGCTTGATATTTCTGGTTTTCCAGTGGGTTCTTACAGAATTAAATGGCATAGTTGTTGTATTGACAATCAGGGTTCTTATTGGAGCCTCCTCCCTCTGAATGCTGGACCTATATTCACTGTACGGACATCTCCCATTGGTTGATTTTTTGTAATGAAGTTGTTCACATGTAGATGATTTTGTTTGTTGTATCAAATGTATTTTTTGTTCAGAAATGTCACTCTCCATCTTATATTTTACAAAACGCTGTATCTATACACTTTTGCGCACTTTGCAAATGTAATTAGCTGTGTTTTTTTTTTTTTTGGAGAGAGGGAGTCAAGATTTAGGATATCGAGGAGTCGGCTTTACTTTTATTTTATTTTTCTTCATTTTTATTTTTGTTTTCAATTCTTATAAAAAACAAACTAATAGAATTCATTAGATTTATGAAAACAATGTTGAAAATTAAAAAAAAAAAAAAAATTTAAACTAAAAACAAGGTTGAAAATGAAGATGAAGAAAAAAATATTGAAAACAAGATTGGAAATGAGCAAAAAATCTTTTCAACTTTGTTTTCAATTCTTATATTAATAATAAACTAATAGAATCATTAGATCCATGAAAATAAGATTAAAAATGTGAATTTTTTTTAATTAAAGTCGATTCTCTAAAATCTTACTCTCCCTATAATTTTTTTTAATATAAAATAATTGTTTTGGCCAATCACAATATTAAAATGTGCAAAACTATATAAAAATATCTATATATAGCAAAACTCTCTAACATTTTTAACCGTCTTGTTACGTGGCCGATAAAGGTAATTGGGATAAAGGTAATTGGCCCAAACTAATTGGGATTGGGCCGAAGTCTATTTTCAGTCATTTAACCCAAATAAGGTTAAGTATAAGTTTAAAATTACGGTAAAAAATATAATTTATAAATTTAGCGTTTATAGCTTACAACTCAAATAATAAGTTTTATATTTTAAAAATGATTTATTATTTGATAAATATATATATTTAAATCAATTTTAAAATTAGTTATAGTATTTTTTTTTAATTTACAGTTATTCAAAAGTTATTTTTTATAAAAATTTTAATTTAGTACTTTTTAAGAAATATACTTTCAGCTTTTTTATGTAATTAAAATACTTTTTATAAATTTAAGAAATATGTCATTTTTTTTCTCTGAAAGAACTTTAAAATAATTAAAAATAGTAATTAAAAATACTTTTTAAACTAATTTAAAATCCAATCCTAAACAGACTCAAGTGCTTTAGGATGGAGTCACGTAAAAAACTAATGATTTACGGTCATGCAAATGGCACATCACATATCATACAATTTGTGCACATCTCAAACCAATCCAAGAGGACTACTTCAACCTTATTTTATTAAATTATAAAAACTCCAATAGAAAATGATATTTGCGAGCGAATTCTGCTTACTTTTTTTTTTTTAAAGAAGTGAAAATTCTAGAAATCAAGTAGTCCTGTGCAGAACGGTTAAAAACATACTAATTTAAAAATGCCATTCGTAATTGACCATTACAATATTCTGTGGTTGTATTTTCTTCTCCTTCGGTTAAATTCAAAGGCATTTTTGTTAAAATATCGGTGGAAAGGTAGCTCAACTTCCTCTCTCTATCATCTTTCCCATTTGGTTCCAATAAATTATTGTTTGGTAAGGATATAGATAAAATCATTTAATGCATGTACGACACATTAGAACAATCATATTTTATATATATAAAAAAAAAGTCTAGTAAAAAGATTTCATGATAAAATATTCATAAATTAACATGATTTGATATGAATATATCACTTCGAACGATAAATAATATTTATAGTTTTAAGGTGTGTTAGACTTTGCATTCTTAAAAAAAAAATGGATAAATATAAAAATATATTTAAAAAAATTAATTTTTAATAGTAGATTTTATTCTGTTTTAGATGAATTACTGTGCACAATTTACATATCACATGACCCAAAGCCTAACTAATGCAATTCCTTCACGATTCACCCACCTAATTTGAAACTTAATAAATGTCCATAAAGATTTAGGATATCACACTGAAGAGGCATTAAAGTGCATTTACACATAAAGATAAAGGTGGGTTTTTTTTTTTTTTTTTTTAAAAGGTGGGTTTCAATAATTAATGCATTTGCACATGATAAAGGAAAAGGTGGGTTTCCAATAAGGAAAATTATATAGACACAACCACTACATAATTTTTTGCTAAACTAGCTAACAAGATATTAAATCCTTTAAATTTTATTTGAATTTTAATATTTAAAAAAAAAATATTTTTTCAAGCAGAGCAGGCAATATTCAAATTGGGCGAGCTTATTAAATTATGCATTGAATGGATTCTTCAAGTATATTATATGCTCATTATATAATAGGTACTCTATATTGTTGGCCTACTAACCATATGCACATGAGATCTTAATTCTTAAATGTAAGATCAGAGAAACATTTAAAAGGATCAAAGCCAGCCACGTGTAGTACTTACTGCCGATCGATAAGCAAATTAGAAGCTTTTGTTTCCTCTCTCTTTATCTATCTCCAATATGCAGCAAATTCAAGCAAGCTACCCCAACACCATAAATGGACATTAAAAACTAAAGTCTTTATCTTTGGTCTCTTTTCAATATTTTCGTCAATGAGTAGTACTCCAGTACACTAATAGTACCTTACGTAAGAACTAAGATAAAACATATAGCATCATCATGAGCCTTTAGTGTTGAGATCTTGTCGTGGCTCTAATTATCACACACAAGACACAACATGCTTGTCTGGGAAATAACTAGAACATAATTTCCGTTATTCAGTATGGTGATACCCAATAATAATAACCATTTGGCTAATATTACTTCTTGTGTGTTTCTGACTTCTTGGCTATTATATCAGAACCTATATATGAATTTTCATCAGGACGTACCATGATCAATAACCCGGCCAGCAACACGACAACCCACGAAAAAATTCACCTCAATAATAAAAAATGAGAAGTGCTAGCTAGGTTAGCTATAGTTACAGAGAGATCAATATTACACAAAAATATAAATTCATAAACTGACGACGTGATTTCATGTCATACGTTAAATTTATTCTACGATATAAATTAATTTATAATATGACATATCACATCATACTGTATTAGCATGTTTGATTTATCCTTTTACTCTTTTTATTTTTGAAAGGATCCTTTTATGGTACTTAAATGTATTTCAAAATTTTAATTTTACCAACTAAGTGAACGGGCTTTTCCGATTGATATGTTTTGCCTGAGTTTGATACCCATAATGAAAACTATGTTGTAGATGGGCTAAAATTAAGCTGTCTCGGCATGCATTGCGCGCATGGATATCATCGCGGTCCTTTGAGCCACGAGAAAACCTAATTTTCTCCGTACATGCATGGTTTCGATGATATTCATGTAAATCACATGGATTAAGTAGGTTTTGGTTCAACAAATTAAGTTGGCAATTGCTTGCCGTTCAGTTGAAAAATGGCCAGGCAGTAGTACTACGCTTTGCATGTTTTGCTTGCAAGCGCCTGCTGTCAGAATCAGATGCAAGACCAAGGATCATATAATATATATATATATATATATATATATATATGAATGAGCAATGCCCAATAGGCAAATACAGTTTCTAAAAAAAAGGACTCCAATAGAAACTTAATATAAAAATCTTTTAAAATTATAATTATATATTTTTTTAAATAATAATATTTTCTCTTTTATCCTTATCCTAAATTATAATACAGTATTTTACTCAGGACTGCAATAAAAACTTATATATATATATATATATATACGCGCTGAGATCAGCATCACATGTCGACTTCTGAACCAAGCATGTCCAGCCGTTGCTACCAAATTAACTAACTCAATCACTTTTAGTAGTACTTACTACTGTCCTCGATGATAAAGCACTAAAAAATCTAGAAAGTGAAAGCTAATTAACTCAATATGCAGTAACTTAACATGTTAGAATATAAAATTATTTTTATTAAAAAATAGATTTATTATATATATATATATATATATATATGAAGTTTGGTGAGTTTGTAATATATATATATATATATATATATTATATTTTAGGAATTTTTTGGGGTCTGTACTAAAAGCAACCGCCGCCTCCAGTGGTGGTAGGCGATACCATCCACCCCATCGAAACCGGCAAGCTTATCTCTTCAATGGCAAGTTCCGATTTGTCCTACGGAAGCTTAAAATCGAAATAGATCTGGTACGTTGGAGCCCGCTGGTCCCGATGGGGTGGACGGTGTCGCCCACCACCCACCAGAAGCGGCGGACTGCAGCCAAGACCAAATGCCCTTAAAATTATCTCTATTTTATTTTTTTATTGTGTTTTTTTATTATGTTTTTATTTTTTTATTGTATTTTTTATTGTGTTTTTTATTATATTTTCTTTATTATATTTTTTTATTGTGTTTATTTTATTTTATCATATTTGTATTATATTTTTTTATTGTGTTTTATTTTATTTTAATATATTTATCATTAAAAAGTAGCCAAATTGTTTTTGACATTGGTTTTTGACATTGGAACAGTCCAACCGACCTCAACGTCTTTCTATATTTTAAGTCTCTTTACAATTGGAGGATTTTAATTGTTAGAGATACTTTGACATTTTTTATCATCTCACATTTGAACCTTCTCAAATTATGTACCATGATTTGATCATCCTCTTTTGCTTTCTTAATTGCAGTTATATATAAACTAAAAATAAAATAAAACAAAAAAGGAAATAGGAAAAAGAGCATGAATGTATTTTCATTTTCCTCAGGGCTACATCCCTATTTCTGTGTGTCATGATTTTCTCACCAGACTTCAATCCAATCTCAGTTTTTTCATTAAATTGGTCCACTCGAAATCATAAGAACTATATTTGATTAAGAATGCTTAATTTATAAGACATGTCACTACTTATCAGATCATCACCGGCCTAGTAACTAATCTCCTAAACTCATGATGATTTGGGTGGCCTACACTAAGGTACATGGAGCCCTTTATACGTTATATATTCCTGAATTATATGATCGTTTGCCTTCCTCTGTTGAAATACCTTTATATATGCACAACGTCAAACCTGTTTGGGTCCCTAAAGTAAGAAGTTGGTAACTGCTCGCTTTTCTGTCAAGAGAATAGAAAGATTCAAAAGATTTGAGGCAATTCTCATTCCCACGTCTCCATATTATTAAGACAATTATAAGAGTATTCAGGAGTGTTCAAGGATCGTATAATTGTTTTTTTAGTTTGAATTATATATATATATATATTTTTTTAAAGAAATCGCGTGTGTATTTACATACTCTACGATTACAAAAAATCGTTTTTTATCAATAAAATAGTAATTTGTGTATCCCTAATGTGCAAAAGAAAAACCAGACTTATCATTAAAAAAAAAATTATTTATTAATTTAGTAGGATTCACTAATTTTTTTAAATTAATTCTACTCATTTTCCTCATACCACAAAACATACATAATTTTTTTTTTCTCTTATCAAATGTTTGGTGTATAGATGAAAAATAGAAGAAATTAATTAACTTAGGAAGAATTTATTAACAGGATCTACAACATCATCACAAATTGCACAAAATCAACAAAGCAGAATTTTAGGATTCAGAAATATCTGTAGTTACCATTACATAGCATAATCAGTATATTTATTTAAGGGAAATACTTTTTGCCCTTTTACTTTGCTTCTTTAGATTGTCTCGGTTTTTTTTTTCTAATTTTTTAATTATTATTTTTACATAATGATTAAAAAAATATTATTTAATAATATTATGAATTTTTTTCTTTTTTTTTAAATATTTAAAAATATTAAAAAATAATGTGAAATAAAATACAAAAATATTAATTTATACTAAAGAGGCAATGCAGCGGGGCACCCTAACGGATCCCGTAGCATTGCCCTTTATTTAATTGTAATCTTTCTCAATGTAAAAATACACGGCAGTAATAAAAAAGTTCCATCTTGTAAAATTTTAACAGAACGAAACAAAACAAAATATCGGTACATGAAAATGAACAGCACCGGTGTTATGTGTGTGGCCTTATAATATGAATAAATTTCGAATCACATCTTAGATAGTCCCTTCTCTTTCCATGTCCCCCAAGTCTCTCCCTTTCTCTGCCTCAGAGTCATAAATTTATATATATATATATATATATATATATGGGATGCTCTCACCAACATGTCTTTAACGTAGGGGAGAGAGATCATCATGGAAGCAACCATGGCAGGGAAAGCTCTGATCATATTCTCCATGCTAATGGGGTTGGCTAGTTTAATTGTAATTCATGTTAATGGAGAGCATTCTCCGGTGGGCCGGTTTTCCGGTGATCACTTTCATGACCAAATACGCAAAATGCAAGCCTTGAGATCCTCCTCCGTCCGGCATGATTCAGTTTCTCTTGCACCATCAATCTCGCCTTCTCCTAGCTCTGCTCAGCAACCACCGGTATGGCCAATAATGAATCTATTTTCATTACAAATAGTTATATTCGTTGTAAATACTCCATTGTAAATGCCTGTTTTTCTTGTAGTTATTTTGTTGGTTTCTGTAGTTTGTTCTTGGCCAACTATTTCATAGTCTTGGCCAATAATCACTCTTCATACATTTTACTGATGATCATGATGATGGTTGATGTAGGCTGGATCAAGTCCACGTGTGTATCATGTGACGTCATACGGTGCAGACCCAACAGGAAGAGAAGACAGCACAGAAGCACTCCTGAGAGCAATATCAGATGCAGTCCAAGGTCCAAGTGCAGGGTCATTGATAGAGGGAATACAAAACCTTGGGGGAGCTCAGATTAATCTTGAAGGCGGGAATTACCTTATTAGCCGACCGCTGCGGTTGCCGGCCACCGGTGTGGGGAACCTGAAGGTATGCTCCCAAAGATATGTGTCTGGTTTACTTCATCTGTCTTAAGCATTAAAGCATCGTTTCCTACTTTTCTCATTAGAAACATAATTATTATTCACCTATAACAACTAACTGTATAAAGGTGGCCGGCTCCACATGGCACGATCTCATAGGCCACTGGGGCCAGAACAAGTCCCTTGCTGACACAGAGGTCTTCATGTTCTTGTGGTCACAAGTGTTTAGCAAATTGTTAATGTCTAAAACAGTTGGTCTAACATGACTAAGAATACTTGACTTTTGGGAAATGAATGACTTCTTTAGGTTCTAATCAAAGCTATATGCCGTGAGCAAGTAAATTCTCCTTTCGGCAGCCTTTTGGAAATGCTTTCCTTTAATCTAAAGGAGAATATTTCTCCATGGTTTTTCTGAAAAGTAAAACACTTTTCTTTTATAAATAATAAAGCTAATGGTATATGCATTAGATCAACAGTGTGAAGAGAAATCCTGAAAGGATTTTGCTACATACAAGCAAATTTTCAGACCGATTTGCATATCAATGCCCCTGCCTTTATATCCAAAATTCAAATCTGCACTATGTTTATTAAAATTAATCTTTTTGACTAATCACGTTGGATGAGTGCGTGTATTGGTGTGCAGAATGGCACCATTCTAAAATGATTGCACTTTTTAGGACTCCTAGAAATCCTTAGCTCTACATTATATGGATAGCATGACTTAAAGTCAATGTTGCTATATATTACACTTTTAAAATGTGTAATTTGTAAACTTGGCATATTTTGATGAAACAGATACATGGAGGAACACTGCGTGCCTCAGATGATTTTCCAACTGATGGGTATTTGATTGACTTGTCGGCTACATCGACCAGCAACATGGAAGAAACGACAGAAAGATCCAAAGATTCTCAGCAATTGTCTTCATCATCAACTTACAGTTATGAATTCATAACCCTCAGAGACCTCATGTTGGATTCAAACTACAGGGGTGGAGGCGCTGCTGTCATAAACTCACTCAGAACAAGCATAGACAACTGTTACATTACACATTTCACAACCAATGGGATCTTGGTACGTGGCGGCCATGAAACCTACATCAGAAACTCCTTCCTTGGCCAACACATCACTGCTGGTGGTGATCATGGTGAAAGGAACTTCTCAGGAACTGCAATAACCCTAGCGGGTAACGATAATGCTGTGACAGATGTGGTAATTTTTTCAGCTGCAATTGGAATAATGGTTTCAGGTCAAGCCAACATACTTTCTGGGGTGCACTGTTACAATAAGGCAACTGGTTTTGGTGGCACAGGGATATACCTGAAACTGCCCGGTTTGACCCAAACCCGAATAGTGAATTCCTATTTGGATTACACTGGAATAATTGCTGAAGACCCTGTTCAGCTACACATCTCTAATACCTTTTTCCTTGGAGATGCAAACATTGTCCTAAAATCAATAAATGGGGTAGCAAATGCGGTCAATATTGTTGATAACATGTTTTGTGGGTTCGATAAAGGAGTTGAAATTGTTCAGTTGGATCAAACAAATGGACCTTTCAAAAATATCGAACAAGTTGTAGTTGATAGGAACAATGTGAGAGGGATGAACATAAAGTCAACGGTTGCAAGGGGATCTGTGAATGGGAAAGGAAACTCTTGGGTTGTGGATTTTAATGATGTTCTTATATTTCCTAATCTTATTAGGAATGTGCAGTATTCCTTAAGTGCTAGTGGAGGCCAGTTCCCCAACCATGCCTTGAGGAATGTTTCTGGTAATCGTGTTGAGATTCAGACAGATTTGGATGTTCCTGCCAGTGTATATGTCACAGCAGATCAAGGGGTGCTGACCTGAGTCTGGCCGGGTTCAACAAATTATACTTTCTTATGAACAATTTCTTATACAAAAAATCTCAGAATTACAACAGAACATGTAGTGCCAGTGGAATATTAGTATATATATATATATATGAGATTGAAGTACAAGATGTATTCTTCATGAACTGTTTAAATTAACCAAGTACTAGTGTAAAGTCGTCACTTGTCTAAAATATTTAAGTGGATAGAAAGAGGTAGATTTTATTATTTATTTTATATTGTAACATTTCTTCTCATGTGTAGACTAAACTCTTCCTCAATAAGTAGTTCAATACGTGAAATATTAATTCAATAGAGTAAATTGTAGAACCTCTACTATGATACTATATAAAATTATCACTTATCTTAAAAGTTTAAACTGATATAAAGATGTAGATTTTATTATTTATTATACATCTTAACATCAAGCATTCTAATTCCGGTTTGGCTTCAGATATCAGGTAAAACCAAGTAGAATCATTTGCCTTGAAGTTGAACAAAACGTAGGAGTTTCAGTTCCTATGAAGTTCATGGTGTTCAAAGCTGCAGCAACTCAGCTGACAACTAAATTCAACATGTTTTACTAGTCCAGATCTAGAAGGTCCATAGCTATATGTCTTAAGTTCATTAATGTCCAAGAAACTTTCTTTAAGGATTTGGCCGGCGAAGAAAAAGCTTTCGCGTCGACAATCGACATCTTAAAAAGTTGACAAACCTGAATTAGTTGATAATATTATAGTTAGATGTAAACAAGTTTTAGGATGGAATAAGCAATGGAGAAGAAGTAGGAAAGGTCCAAGGGTTGAAAGTCAAGCTTTTAACTAATATCTTGTTATATTAATATTGGGGGTGTGGTATGGTATTCCCACTCGGTTAAGAGTTGGTGAGCCAACTTAATTGAAAAACCAATTTAGGAAAATAGCAAAGAATATGGTCTGGTCTTGGCAAAGTGCAGGCCTTTGGATTCGGAAATAAGACGAGTTAAATTGAATTTATTTTTTAATATTATTATTATTATTTTAAAATTTAAAAAATTGACTTGAGAATTAAAAAATTTGTATTAAAATTTATATTTTATATAAAAATATAAAACAATATATTAATAAATTAAGATAAATACATCTCGTCTTTAAATACAAAGGACATAAATGAAGATTAAGTTATGGTTGCCTGCATAAAAGACACGAGCTTCAAAACCAACTCCTACCACCCAAAAAAAAGTACAAAGAAAGAAAGAGTTTAAATTATAAGGCCCAAACTCCCTTAGACTGAACGGGAGAATAGTGGTATTAACGAAAGGGCCCCATTAATGGGCCTTTCGAATGCTGAGTGTTTAATCATGGGCCTTCAATTTTTATGCACCAAAGACCAAAAGCATTACAGGCATGGGAAGAGATATTGATGACCATCATCAAATATTCCTGATAGGGTGTATATCGGTTCGGTCTGATTGGGTCTGGTTTGAATCGGATTGATAGCTATTAGTTTACTCTAGTCCAATCTATTCAATTTGGTCTAATTATTATTTTTTTTATTTTTTTAAGTAAAAACTTCAAAACTTTATTTAAATTACTAAATTAAAATTAAGTGAATTATTAATGTAGAATTAGATTATGTAATTAACTCATAAAGAAGTATTTTATATAGTCAAAGATAATAAATTAGATAAAAATTATTTCATTAACTTATATAATTATTATAAAAAAATAATATGTTAAATTATTAAAAATGTTTTAAAAATAGATATAAGAGTTTAGTCCGGTCTAAAACTTATAGACTTCAAAACCGGACCAGATTTTTTAAGTTTATAATTTATAATTTCATGGGATCAAGACCGATTTTAGAGCTTAATCTGGTCTAGTCCGATTTGAAAGGTCCGAACCAGACTTCTTAAACCACTAATCCCTGACATAATCACAGAGAAGTTTCTGCTAGGATAGTGACTGAACCCCACGCTTCACTAGTCACTCTCCCTCCCCATCTTTTAATTCTCCACCAAAATAAAACACCATGTCGGCCGCAATTCAATGATCAAGAACCACCACCCAATAGGCATTCATAAAATCTGATCTTGAAAGCTATATCCAACGACCGAGACGTAACACTTTTGATCTCTTCCTTTGAAGCGCATATATATATATATATATATATGCAATCAAACGCAAAGGGAATTGAAAGACGGTCATGAGTGGATTCTCCATTAAGCTGCATGATCATGATCATGATCACGATCATCCATCCACCATTATACTAGTACATATTAACCTCCACTCCCCACCCCCCATTCAGCACTTTTAATTCACTACTCTAAATCATCCTCAAATATGTGCTTTCTCTCCACCTTCTACTCCATTTGATTTTAAATATCTCTATCCAACTCTCCCACTTTTCTCTCTCTGATCCATGGCTGGAATAACTCAACCCCCCACCCTCAGTCCCACCATGAGTACGAACTGTGATGATCATGACATTATTCACTCTCAAGAACCGGGCATGAATTTCAACATTATGGTCATTGTTGCAGCCATTCTGTGTGCCTTTGTTTGCGTTCTTGGCCTCAACACCACGCTAAAATGCGTGTTTCAATGCGCAAATCGTGCCTTGACTGAGCCAGTCCAATGGATAGCCTCTCGAAGAATGAACTCGGGGCTGAAGAAGAAAGAAATGGTGGCTTTGCCAACTTCAACTTACTCCAATTCAGGGTCTACATCTCCATCTTCGGCTTCGGGTTGTGCAATCTGCCTTGTGGATTTCACCGACGGGGAGAAGATAAGGGTGCTGCCAAAGTGCAGCCACCGGTTTCACGTCGCATGCATTGATAAGTGGCTTCTCTCTCACTGTTCTTGCCCTACTTGCCGTCATCGCCTTAAATCCAGCGACTGCATGCCCCATCTACAGATTGTCACCGCCTAGTCAATATATATTGAATATATATATAGAAATAGATACTTATATCATTAATTCTTTTTGCCATAGAGTTCTTAGCTAGAGAGATCATCTCAGCGGCTTTGTGTATTAGCTAGGATCGTGGTGTTGAAAGTTGATGAAACCCGCCTATGGTGTGATGTTTTTTTTTTATGCTATTCCATGAAAATACCAGAGTCGGATTTGTGATTATTTATTTATTTATTTTAAGAAGATGCGATAGCTAATTTTATTTTTTAGTCCTTATAACGACATAAAACCTTCTACAAATTTCATGGAAATTTGTTTCCAATCCGATAAGAATGTTTCTGACTCAACTCGATTATTTCAGAACGACGAGAGAGGAGCATGGAGGATGTTTGAAAGGTTGGACAACACTACATGTTGGAAATTGTATTAAGAAGATCCTTTTATTGTTGTTGGTGATTTCGACGAAGACCCAGAAATAGTGATCTATGTTTGACAAACATTTTAATTTACAAAAGAAGATATGGCTTCGATGATGAAAATGATGGTTTGATTTGGAAAGCATCACGACTGACAAGTGAGCCAGAACTCATCATTGGCGGTGGAGGCGAAACGACGAACGAAAACTGAGGGAGATGACTAAAATCAGTTATTGGGTATTACCCATTTCTGATTTTCACACCTAGCGAGTCACAATCCAGGTTGGAATATTGGTCAATATCGGTAGCCAGTTATTTTGAACAACCCTATAAAAAACTATAATTCTTAGAATATTTGAGCTCCCTAAAACCCATTCTCCCTAAATTATAGGGTTTGTTTTGAGGTTTAATCCCAAAATAGCTTATATCTAGATCCCTATAATAGGATATGGTTTAGGGGATGCTACTAGGAGTGGGCAGCGGGTACCCACACCCGTTGCCCTACCTAGCTTCTGTCTCACCCTCGTTGGGCAGAGGCAAATCAACCCGCCCAGCAGGGGCAGGGGCTATATGAATGGATCCCCGTCTCGCACATATCCCACCCCCACACATATATGAATAATAAATATTTATTATATTATATATTATTATTTATATATCTAAATAAATATATATGTACAAAACAACATGTCATTTTTTTAAGTTAAAATAAACACCCCCCTTTGAGTTCATTTCTCTCTCGTCGGCCCTATTTTTCTCTCGTCTCTCACTCTCTCTCATTTTTCCTCAATTCAAGTGTTCAAGAATGGAAACCCTAGCCCCAAAATAGGAATCTCACCATGTTCACGTCGCTGCCAAACTCCGTTCCTTTTTGCCATTGTCTCCTAGTCCGTTCATTGTCGTCCGTCATCTCTTCGAATTGACGAATCCAGTCTTCATTTCTCGCCGAAGGTAAATCCAAAATCTCCCCATTTTTTCGTTTTTTAAATTTATAGAAATGTTGGATAGGATAATTAACGGAGAAAAGATGGAAGAAGGGCTTGTAATTGATTGCCGATTGTGATTCAATGTTTGTAATTTGTATTTTGGTTTGTGATTTTGATGGTGGCTGGGGGCGGGCAACTGGACCCCCACCCTATCTATCTCGTTGTTGGACTGGAAACCCTGCCCCTATATGGGTAGGGGCGGGATGCGGAACGAAACGTTCACCCTTGCCTATGTGAGGATGGGGGGCGGAGATAGGGGCGTCCCGTCTTGAATGGGTACTACAATGGCTCTCTATATTTGGGGAGTCACTATTCATTCCTAAATTATTTTTTAAATATATTTTTTTGAAAATAGTTAAAGATGTGAAATAAAGTAGTAAAAAAAGTAAAAAGTAATAATAGAATAATATTATTTTAATATAATAAAAAAATGATAGGGAACGTGATGTAAGGAATGTTTTGAAGAAATTTAGAAAAAAATTATAGGGAATATCTTTTTTAGCTAAAATTTAAGAAAAATTTTAGAGAATTCAATATAAATGCTCTTGCAAAATCTTGTTACAATCAAGACGATGAGATAAAAGAAAGTTAATGACGCAGTGTGGGAATATCTGTCACGATCCAAAGAAAAATATCAATCATGTGTTTAAGTACTAATTCATAGAGGAAGAGAAACTTATCGTACGTTGCCCATTGCGCCATTGGAAGCAAGGTATCTGCTAGCTAAGGCATTAATTGCCTTCTCTGTATACACGAACAACTTCAAAGTGTAAAGCACGTTTGGGATATTGAACAATGTCAAACGGCCAATTAAATATTGAGATAGGACCAAGGAGGCAGAGTGTTATTCTTCAACCAATTAATTAACAATAAAAAGTGAGTCTGATTCCACAATAAGAAGTGAGCAGCCGTGTGATTATATACTAATATTAAAAAAAAATAAAACTTATTTGCAGTTAATTCTAACAAAATTACTATTTACAATTAAAATTAATTACAAATAATCTTTTTGTTATAATTAATTAATTACAAAAGTCCGTTTTTCTTATAATAGCAAATGAGGGCATACTTGCATCTATATGAACTTGTTATAATGTTGTGGATTCCATTTCGATGATGGTCACGATGTCTATGACTATGGGGATTAACCATGTACTACGGTAGAGAACCAGATAGAAAATATGTGCTGTCTTTGTTTTTAAATCCAGTTTTAGGGAGATATTTGTGAGATTTTTATATGAGATTTTAAAATCCAAACACATGTTAACATATTTCTTTTATGAAGAGGATGGTACGTTTGACTAATTTTATTGATAGCTCTCATTTATAATAGAAGAAAATCGTGATTACATTCAGAAACCTGATGGTTACAGATATTCAAGAAAAACCAAAACCCTAGCCTTAATCTACTGGACAACACCTAGTGGATTTCTTACATGAAAACACCTATATATATATATATATGTTTTGTAGTTAAAATAATTATAAAATTAAAGACCAGTATTGATTAGCCATAACACAGGGCTTTTTTGGGCTTCATGTTTGCTTAAAGCAAAAACATATCAATTTAAAAACTTGGCTAAAAAAAAAAATTTAATACATAGTTGTGATCTGGTGGGTCCAAATTAGTTTTGTTGCAAAATATGCTGTGGTGGAAGCTGACATGAACAATCCGTACTACTTGCACGGGCTAGAAGGATGACCACATGATTGTGTTAATGAACTTAATTTGATTGGCATGCTTAAAGACAATGCGAAGTGAGAGGAGATCAGTGGATGGGAAAAATGCAAACATATAGTATATATGGTGGATAGAGTCATGATGCCCTACATGTTTCCTCGTAAAGCATTTGTGAATGAATTCTGGTCCACTTGTTTCCTAAGCAATATATATTGCTTTTCCAGCTGCATACGCACATCAAGATTCAAGAAAATTTAAATCATTCGAGGTGGGATCGATGTTTGTTGGCAATCATCAACGATTACGAGAAGTGGAAACGTTGCGTGAAATGTACGGTTTTGAGCAAGACTGCTCAGGCCACGTTCCTTGAGATCATGGTTTCACACTAGAAAACAATATTAATGACTCAATTGCTCATTTCTAAAATGTTGGGTGTACGTACTTTAAGAGGTTTCTCTAAGTTATTGGTTAATTTAGGACTTGTTTGTGTGGAGTTTGGTTCTATTTATGTGCAGTTCGATTTGATGACATGATCTGACAAGAATTTGTTACCATTTCTTTGTAGAGTTCGAAGAAGCTTTAACTATGGAGCGCAGGTTGAACCCGAAATTAGCATTTCCTAAATTGTATTAAATTCATGTACGGCCGCATCGTATCTTTAATCTTTTCATTTGAACAAAATTCTTTGCATGCAGCTCTGTGGACATTAGACATAGGCATGTTTACTAAATCACATAGATCTTGTGTTTACATGTGATTGATTTCGTTTTTGCTCTATTCTTTCTCTTAATCATTCATAACAGACATTAGATGGTGGCATGAAAATTGAGAATAGAGACTCCATGCCCATTGTAGAACTCTTTCACTCTAACAACCATTGAAAAAGGTATTGGAGATGATTGATTCACTCTCTGAAGATTATTTCATGAGTATTGTTCAAGTTTCGTAGTTAATTTCGAAAAAGTTTCACTACATTCACGAAGGAATAGGACAAAGGCAATCTTAAGATGCTTGTACATTTTCTTACAGATATCTATTCATGGATTGAAAACAAATGAGCTCTCATAGAGGCTGACTTTAATTTGTACCTTATTAGTCTGCTGATCTTCCTTGCTACTCATAGAGGCTGTATGTACACAATATCTTACAACAATGAATAGTATAGTGCGGTTGGCCTCATTCTAATCGCTTCCATAGGGAAACATAATTGCCTACTAGACTTGTCTAAAAGAAGAAAAGAAGCACGAGCACCTGCCAACCCAAGTGGAGTAGTGGACTAGGTTTGGGCCTGTCTGCAGGGAAGCACTCTTGAAACATTTTCAGAAAGTCAGCTCTCTTCTTGCCCCCATATTCCATGTGAGTCAGTTGACTTCGATGATAAACTGACATGATTTAATCTGATCTATTAAATCTACTTGACAATAAAAATATTTTTTTATAATTTGACAAACCATATCATGCTACATCAATTTGTGAAATTTCATTTGGGTAAGTTTTTGTAGTTAAGAGTATTCCTTTCCCAAAAACACTTTGTATTTGTTGCTGCTAAATCTGCTTTCGCCTATGCTAGCTTGCAAAAGTCGAGCAAAAAATTAGCTAGGGACCCTTTCACAAGGATGCATCTTAGGATTTGTGTCGTGTCGCTTAAAAATACATCCTTGATTATTGCAAATTGAAAAAATTTAGTTGCAAGCGATTCTACACATCAATACATGCACTCATCCAATGTGATTGGAAGGTCAGAATTTATAAGACAACTAATAGGCATGTATTACTACACAAATTAATCCACAAATCTACTTAAATATAAGATTACTCTTGCAAGTTTGAGCTAAAACAATGCTTTCAAGTATCAGTCGAAGTAGTCTCGTGCCTTCGACAACCTTGTACTTGACAAGCAACCATACATACAACCTCATTAAAAGTTCTAGAACTATCCCGTCAACTATTTCCAAGCCTGCTTTTCGACGCATCACGCATTAACAAGGTGAAAGACTTCCACGTAAGCCAATATAAAAAGATTGTTTTTAAAGCCTATTTTTCTTGTCTCTGCCCACTAGATCATGGGTTTATATAGATTGCTACAATTTTGACACCATGAACAATATCAGAAAATTAGAGGGTGCAGCAAGTTTTTCTTAGTAAATTAGAGGGTGCAGCAAGTTTGGACCAACTACAGACAACCTTTGCTCATTAACAAACAACACAATCTACCGCTAATTGACAGAATCTTCTAACCCATTCCCTTGAATATTCTTACCTATTCTCTTCTATTTGATTTACACAAGTGGCTGGGATGGATAACAAAAGTCCTGCATATTGAATCACAGACAAAACACAATGTACTGAAACATTTACAACCCAAAATAGAGTAATTCTATATGGAGTCAATTTTTGGGAGTCGTCTTTGATTTAAAGAATAATTCTACATCATTTTCCTCATTTTCAACCTTATTTTTTATTTTTATATAAAAAACAAACCAATGTGCCTCATTAGATCCATGAAAACAAAATTGAAAATGTGGATTTTTAAATCAAAGCCGACTTTCTATCGATTTCCTAAAATCAACTCCATATAGAATTATTCTGATTTAAAAATGATTTCCCTCATTTTCAATAATAAGTTCTATTGATTTATTTTTGAAATAGGAATTGAAATCAAAGTTGAAAATTAAGAAAATCTTTTTTAAATTAAAGTTGACTCCCCATCGACTCCCTAAAACCGATTCCATGTAAAATTATTGAATGTTGCCTGAATTGAGACATTTTTAGCCCAAATATAGGTGCTGCCACATTGACATTTAGCCATTCAGGGAAATGAAAATCATTAATGGTGTAAATTATAATATGCCTAGTGTTTCATCATATTGGATAAATCTACTCGAGAGTGTTAATGCTACATTGTAATTTCAATCTATTTCGTCGCTTCCGCTAAATCCTTGATTTATTCTAAAGCAAATTGATTAGTACCAGCAATCTGGCACCTCATTTGGTTCCTGCAACCGCTGCACCTTTGGTGGTCCAGAGGTTATTGGAGATCGTCCAAAGGTGCCACCCCCAGGCCTTGCGAGCTCTACATATATGATCCTGCCATCAAAGTTCTGACAAAAAGAAAACATGAATCTCTTGAGTGATAGACTACGTCTCATTTCATGTCTATCAGTTTGGGATCAATAGATCCCGAAAACAAGAGGACGCAAATTAGAACCTTGTAATCCATATTTTCTAGGGCTAGCATGGCATCTTCCTGACAAGTATACTGAATAAATGCATACCCTTTTGACCGGTTCGTGGCTTCATTCTTAACCAGCTTCACTGTAGAAATGATAAATTCAGTATCATAGTGGAACAAATAAGGGCAGAAAATATCAAGAATATATTTATATTTTATATGCTAAATTCCTAAGATGATTTTACCTTCAGCTATCTGACCGAAATTAGAAAACTCCTTTTGCAGACTCTGTTCGTCCGCTGAATATGGCAAATCTGCATTGTAATATATTACAATTAGAACTTGTGAGAAGGTAGTAATATGAACAAAGGGTTCGAGAAAAGTGATATAAACCTCCAACAGTAGTAAAAGCACTGTAAGGGATTAATTCACATATCACATAAACTATACATCCTTGTAATCAAAGGAAGGCTGAATTATATCTTGGTCGCTACAAATTTTGTTGTCCATTTGGTCCCTGAAAGTTAACTGAACAATGAGCATGTCAACCCTAAAGTCGTGATTTTGGCCTATGTGGTCCTGTCCAGCTCCATTAATACTGGACAATCTTTTAGCACAATGCTGTAACTGAGCATAAAGTGACAGATATTGGCATCTTTACAATTTTTTATCTAAAGAGGAAAGATGAGCAAGCCAGATGAATGTGAACATGATCATGGTGTATCACTAAATGACATGGTTGCAATGATCATGTTGTCTCACTATATCATGCCTTTGCTATAATCATGTCAGCTCACTAGATGATCTCGTTGCTATTGCAAATCAGAACTTCTCCCAAAACCAATGAGAAACATATGAGACCTCAATGTTTTTTCTTTCCTTGTCCCACTCATTTGTCTTCGTGGAGAGTATGGAATGTATGGACTTTTACCAAATTGAGTTGAAATTACTAAGAATGGGAGAGCAAAAGGATTTTAAATTTCACAGAAAACAAGAAAGAAAGAAATATCCATGAAAAAACTGAGAAAAAGGAAGAAAAAGGCAAACTTGTCCAACCTACGTAATGGAAATGGATTTTTTTATAAGTAATAGAGAAGGAAAATTAATAATTATTGCTGGAATGCTTTGACAAGAAAACAAAAGCTAGTATTTAAACCCAGCTGAAAAAAGGGCAAACTGGTAAATCCAGAGAGAGAGAGAGAGAGAGAGAGTGTGTGTGTGTGTGTGTGTGTGTACAAAGAAAGGCCCAAGCCACATCTAGACGGGATTCTAGTCAGGATCTCTCATCTAGTCAATTGTACAATTAGAGCCCCCCATTGAAATTATTATAAAGAGCAAGAACTTCTCCCTCTCAAACAATATGAGATCCCCTATACCACTTACACTTATCAATCGATATGGGGAATGACACAGAGATTCATATGTGATGAATGAAGAAGTATCCTTTCAAAAGAGCAATAGAATAATCTTTGCATATGCAAAATGCTAGTACATGTTATATGACCAAAAGCAAATTGAATAATAATTCCAATCTATCAAAAACTTCAGCAAAAAACACTCTGTTTTTCTAGTAATCTATCCTCAATCACTCTCTCTTAAACTTCCACAAGAAAAAGATCATTAATTAGCAGTTTTCCACCATTTATTGACTCAAGCCTTCAGAATCCTGTTGAAAAATATGCCTAGGAGGATATTTGATCATCTTCCATAAAGGCATAAACCCTGAACAGCAACCAGCATATTCATGCCTAATAAAAAATGTCTTTCTCTTTCAATTTATTTATTTTGATAAGTAAACAAGTATTATTAATGAAAGAATGGGCAAAATGCCAGGTACAAAGTTCATGTGACCTATCAAGTAGGCACATTAGATACATGTTTTTCTCTTTCAAAATAAATTAGCTCTATGCAATCTACTATGTGAGTTTGTGCATAACAAAACTATTGCTATTCATAATCCATTTGGTTATTTTATTTTATCTTTTTTCCTCTTTTATCTGAAATGGTGTTTATTTGGTTAACTAGGATCCCACTTACAACAATGTTTTGAACTTAAAACCATTTACTGCGTACTAAAATATCGTGGCAAAACCATTATAATAGCTCAAAGTATGAAGAGCTTTTAGTGTACAGAACCTCAGTTTTACATCAGATGATGGCTGTTGCGAGAGGAGAGGCAAAATACAAGGGGGTTTTTATTTTATTTATTTATTTATTTATCAGAAGAGGCAAAATACTGGGCTGACAGCTAGATCTTTGAACTTGTGATCTATAAACTACCAAGGTAACTTCTAGGGGTTGGCTCAAGGGGTAAGAGACTTGGTTTTGGTGGTATGCTCCCTCTAGGTCTAAGGTATAAATCCCTGGGTGTAAAAAATTCCTAGGAGCCATTGGACTACGGGAATTTCCATTTGAATTACTCAATATGCATTTGCGAAAAACTCCTTACCAAGAATCTATGCACCCTAGGAATTTTTGTGATCCATTCAAATGGTCAAATATTGTGTGCCAACACACATGCATGTCAATATTGGAATTCCTGAGATTGGACACCATTAGACCCTAGATTTGCAACTAAAATGATTTTATTTATTTATTTTATAAGTAATAACCTTTATTGAAGATTTGCAACTAAAATGATACACACGGACAGATTCGGGGGGTTTTTTTTTAATATATAAGTAGTAAGAAAATTTTATTGACAAGTAAATAGGTATAACCCAAGTACACAAGAAGTATACAAGAGAAGACACCTAAATACAAGCTAGGAACTAAAATAGGCTAAGAGAAAATCATGAAGATTGTCTCTATTCAAAACAAGAGCCTAGTCCAAATACACAAAGTGCTAAAGAAAAACTCTACAAGTTTTCCCATAGAACGTTCTCTATCTTCAAAGCACCGCCAATTTCTTTTCAACCATAAGCACCATGTCAAACATAAAGTGATCACCCTCCAAATAGCAACAATGCAATGATTCCCCTTAAAACCTTGACAACAAGCTAAGAGGTCAAAACCCTAGGTGTTGGCTCAAGTGATAAAGGCCTCGATCTTGGTGGTATGCTCCCTCTAATGTCCAAGGTTTGAATCCCATTGAGTGCAAACAATCTCTAGAGGCCATCGGACTAGGGAATTTTCTCCTTCAATTACCTGAGTTGTACTTGCTAGAAACTCCTTGCCAAAGGCCTTTTGCACCCCCGAAGATTAGTTAAGATGTTGTTTGGACACCCAGTGCCTAAAAAAAAAACAAGCTAAGTTATCCACCACTTGCTTAGGCATCACCCAAGCAATACCCATCCGACCAAAAGTCTCTCCCCAAAAAGTCTTAGCCACCTCGTAATGAATAAATAATTGATCAACAATTTCACCATCTTTCTTATGCATGAAGCACCACAATTAGTCCACGCTTTCTCAAATCATCCGTGGTCAAAATCTTTCCAACTAGCAGAAAATTGCAACCTTACTAGGCAGCTTAGCTCTCCAAATGCACTTCCAAGGAAATTTATTAAAACAATGACATGTCAACACCTTGTAACAGATTTAGATTTAACATGAAAAGTCCGCTTTCGACCATATCCAGGCCATGACAGTGAGTCTACAATCTAATTGGAATTCATGCTTTACTTCTTAATGTAACATTTCTAGCAAAAATTCTTACTGATCTCCTATTCTGAAATTGTTATATTATTTAAAAAAAAAAAAAAAAACTAGATCAGAGGGGTTCAGAATTTTCTAGAATATGATTCAAACCAATATCTCATGCCGGCAGTTCCAATCGGTCTCTCTTTTTGTTCCCCTGATTTTTCTCTTCTCTTTTACCCAAATCGACCTCTTTATCCATAAATATTTATTCAAAGAGCAGAGCCACAAACAGAAAAACAAATTCTCAAACGTTAACAAATCCCATGAATTCCTGCATTTGAGGACTGATTGAACAAAACCCAAATGATAGAAATCCAGGAAACTTATCAATTATATTTCTAAAAGAAGACGAGTCAAAAAGAGATAAAAATTACAAAACCAAAAATCTAAGAAACCGAACGAATCAGTAATTAGAATAATAGTAACTTCTCAAACTGAGAAATTTTTTTTTTTTAAAGAAAGATGGGGAAGATAACCCAGATGATAAATAAATGAAATTTTCATAAAGAAAATGGGAAGAGAAATGACTTTACTTCTAACCATGATTCTGCTTGCAAGGGGATATTCAAGAAGCGATGCTCTGAGCTTCAAAGAGTTGCGGTTAGTGAAATTTGTTAATGAATCCCGGGTTGTAGGACGCGCGGAATTTGCGTTACATGGCCATGGGAAAGAGACCGTAGTCGCACTCACCCACATGGCGTCTGAAACTCTGAGCGGAAACAAGCTGAATCTTTCAGGGGATTCAACACGTGAACTCCTCTCGAGCGTAACCTTGAAAGAATTAAAGTCACGGAAACGGTGCGTTTGAGATGGAAACAATTTCGAATTCCAATACTCTATTTTGGAAACTGAAAATTAATATAAAAATGAGATAAAATGAAATTAAATATTAAATTAAAAAATATTAAAATATTTTTTTAAATAATATTATTATTTTAAACTATAAAAATTTTAAATTAAAATTTAAAAAAATTATAATAATAATATGATATTAAATAAAATAAGAAGATCTCTATATCCCAAACGGGTCCTCTAATTTCATCCATCTCGTATTTTCTTGACCAGGCAACAAATTTGCCGAGAAAAAAAAAAGCACCAAATTTAGACACGAAAGAAAACAGCTGCCCGAAAAAATTAATATATACTTATATTTATAAATCGATGCGTTCTTATAAAAAATAATAATAATAATAATAAATAAATCGATGTGTTAAATATACCTTTGTACGTGTTGTTGACACAAATTTAAATTTTATATATATAAACTAAGAAATCATGCCATATCAAAAATATCGATATCAACACTGTTCCAAGCATTTTGGACAAGGGAATGTGCTACACCATTCTTTATCCGGTTGACATGTTGGACACGAACTACTTGAAAATAGCTGAGCATACGTTTGGCTTCATTGAGCACATTACCAGCACTAGCCAAAGATGATTTCCTGGTTTGCAACTCAGTCACCATATTATTATTTAAGCAGTCAGATTCCACAATTAATTTAGGAATTCCCAAAGGCAAACAGAGCTGCAATCCCCTCAGAATAGCAATGACTTCCTATTGTTCCAACTTCCTCAACTTGTTCCTCATGCTTGCTTGCTGCCATCATGATATTACCTCTGCTTGTCGCAAATCAGCAAAAATAGCACTATCTACATTTATTTTAAGAAAACCATCTTCTGGAGCCTTCCACTTAACCACTCCGCGCATTTCTTTTAAAGTAGATGACTTCACTTCAGTGAAGGCCTGACACAAGGACAGACCATCTTCCCCTGCCTTTTCCGGTTATTCTATGCTCCATTTGCCACTGATTTCTTCTGTACCACAAACTCCAATAAAGAATCAAGAAATTGGATACATCATCATTATTAGAGACGAAATCAAGATTTAATATTTTCCTAGGAAGGGAGAAGCGATCGACAAAATATATTATACGTATGAATATAAGTAATATATATTTTTTATATGTGATTATATATCAAAACAACAATCATATGTCATAAATATGTATATAAAAAATACATGTCTAGCAATTCACTAAATTCAATATCAACATAAAAAATTTAAATAAAATTTTTTTAAAAAAAGCAAACGTTCGAAAAGATAGACATAAGATTTTAAGAAGAACATAAATTGAATTCAATAAGTAAAAATAACACAGTTAATAATTCAAAACAATTGATATTGAAGCAATGATTGAGAGAAAATTAGGCTAAACATAGTAAATTAATTACTGTGAGAATTTTTTCATTTTATAATTTTTTCTTTTATTTTTTAAATTAATTTATATTTTGATTTAGCTTAAAAATTTAGATTAAGTTAAAATAGAGCATAAATATATGACATTGTATATGAAAATATATTACAAATATCAAAATATATGAAGATGTCATTGATAGTTGTATAAAATATTTGAAATGAATAAAAAATATTAAAAAATATAATATTCAAATGATACGAAGGAAAAATAGATAAATTAATGTATGGTTTATTATAAAACTCAATATGTAAAATAGAAAAATTAGATTTTGATGATGTATTTTAAATGATAGATTTAGAATAGTCATTTGGGAGTGGTATTTAGTAACCATGAAACTAGATGAATTGAAAATTTGGATGTTAATGAAATTAAAAGTTAAAATGAAATTAGATCAATATTAAAATTTAGAGGATAATTTCAATAAAAAATCTGGAGAGGGGGAGGATTATTAATTTTTTTTAATATGAGAGAGAAAATTTCATTATATATATTAAAAAAATTATATGCCTATATGGTATTTAATTTTTTTCAAAAATTTTGGGGGTAGCCCCCCAATGCATTACTTGAGCCTACCCCTGATCATCATTACTACGTTGCATGATTAGTCTTACTATATCAAAAAAATTTAAAAAAAAAAAATCTAAACAGCAAGAAAGTGAAAAAAGTTTATGCCATATTTGTTGCAAATAAGTACACTTAATAAGGGCATGATTAAGATCTTCTTCTTGAGTGTAATAGAAATCACAAGTTGCCTCCTCCACTTCCACCTTTTTACTCCTTAAATTACTCTGGATTGGCAGAATATTCTTGCATGCCTTCCATGCAAATGTCTTGATCTTTCTTGACACCTGCATACTCCATAGTCATCTCCACAATGATTGGTATTGTATATGCCTCGAGGACTCACCCAATGAAAAAATTATTGAATTGTGAATTAACTTGTAGGCACTTTTCACCTTAAATTTTCCACTCACTTGCTTATCACAATCCATCTATCACTGCTTGGTGCTGCTGCCAGCCTTACTTTTAAGATTTCATCTGCCATATTTGGATTGAATGTAGCTCTAACCAGCTGTCTGTTCTACTCCATAGTGTCACAATCAATCAGATAATTAACCATGCAATGCTCATCAATCACTGTATTATCTCTGCAGTCTAGAACAAGTTGTAAAACTCTATCACCCAGGAGCCATGGATTCTTCTAGAGCCTTACAGCATCCCCACTCCTTACTCGCCACATGCATTCCTTCATAAGTTAGCTTCTTGCTTCATAAATACCTCTCCAAGCATAGGAGGAGTTTGTGCCTAAGGGAGGATCAACGAAAGAACAGTAGGGCATAATATATAGCCTTATAAATTTTATGTAGCAAAGAATTCTCATTCTGTAACAATATCCATCCTTATTTTGTCAAAAGCACCTTATTAAATAAATGGAAATCTCGAAATCCCATACCTCCTCTAAATTTAGACACGCATAGATTTTTCCAACTCATTCAATGACTTCTCCTTTCATTATCCCTTTGTCCCCACCAAAATCTTGCCATCATTCATTCCAATTCCCGACATAAGATTAAAGGTAACTTAAAATTGGTTACGGAAAAAGTAGGAATAGATAAATCAATTGCTTTAATAAGAATCTCACACCCCCTTGTGAAAGTAATTTAGCTTTCCAACTTTGCAAATTGGACCATACTCTTCGTTTAATAGCTTCAAAAGCTCGAGATTTTGATCTGCCTACAAAGTTTGGTAGGCCCAAATATTTATCATAGTTTTGGAAAGTAGTAATACCCCATAAATGAAGTAATTACCTTTTGTCCCGAGGCTAATTCATAAGTATCCAACAAACCTTGAATAGCTCTAGTGGTTTCAACATCCGCACGGCAGAACAATAAGTTATCATCAGCAAACAGAAGATGAGTAATCATTGGTGTCCCACGACTTGCTTATTCTTATTACACTACAACATATGTTGCTTTTTCCAGCGCTTAATTTTGTCGAAAATAACAGGCTAAATCTCCGCTAATATATATTAACAACGATTACCATACGCCGGCCGTTCTCTACTATTGAAAAGTCCAAATTGTACATTTGCAGCGAATTTAGCAAGTTGCTACTATTATACACATATTTACGGCAAAAATAATCGCCGTAATATATGATTCTTTGCGTTGTCATTGTATTCCACAGGTAACTTTGAAAACATTGCAAATACTCTAGAAATTACCAGAAATAATAAGTTTCAATCTTATGCTATTTGACTATTTGCAGTGATTTGTGTCGCCATATATAAATAGCAGTGATTGTAATCGCCGATAATATCAATTTACACATACTGAATCATCAAGTTGGCAACGATTATGTAACGCCGAGAATGACTATGCAGCAAAAATATTTCACTGTAAAAAAAGCTTGTTTCATGCAAACACATTTTCTAGGCAAATTAAAAAGCACCGAAAAACCACATATTTGTATCCAATTTTTATATAAAATTTGTTCCGGTGGGTCATTCAGCCAAAAATACCATTTTGTATAATTCCAATACAAATAACTAGTCATCCAATAACTTTTCATCCAATTTCATATATATATATATAACTAGTCATCCAATAACTAAAATGCCACTCATCCAATATCAATCATACATATATTTGATAGTTATCGAACTAGTCATCCAGTTTCATACATACATATTACATGGTTTACTGGCCTTGGTGCATAAATTGAGGCAATCAATTAAATATTACGTCAAGTCACACTAGTGTTTCATATAGTCAGACCTTGCTTGCTTGTTCTCTGCCCATAACAATCTAGCTCCATCTCTCACCATGCTGCTTATTCCATAATATATAGGTTCTTTAGAAGATAGCATTCTGAAATTGCAACTATTAGTTGCTCTGCATCGCTCTTTTAGGCATTGTGTATCTCTTTGGATTCCTAGCAAGTACCAACAACCAAATTAGAGGTTTGGACTAATTACGACAAATAAATAGTAGCAAAAAAACTGGTGGATAGGTTAAACTTTTAATGTCTCAAATAGTCATATAAGACCTGCTTATTCATCGTGAGAGAGACACTCCCACCCCCCCCCCCCCCAAAATATAATATTATTTTGAACTTTTTTGAATTCTGAATGACATAAAAATGAGAGCACCTGAGTTACCTATGAAGAAACAATTAAAATGATGTGGTTGGGAGGAACCAACTTACAACATGTCATCATTGAGAATTTATCATACTTCTTCAATTTAAATAGTTAGTTATACTCATTCCTATTTGCAACATCCAATTCACATATATTTTTCTGGTCCAAAAACCTTTTGTAGTTTAAGCTTAATTGAAACTATACCCTTATTCAAGCTTGGTGGAAAAATGACTGGAAAAAAAACAAACAACACACAAAAACAAAAACAGACGATGCACTTACACAAGCTCCAAAGTTAATAAGAATTAGAAAGTGAAACAAATGTGCTGAAGAAGACCATTCTTGCTAGACACTATTACATCCACTCTCTAAATTAAGAGCTGTCTGCATGAGAGATAAAACATCATCGGCACAAAAAATGGGTTCATCATACTATAAAACTGAAAACTCATACTCAATACCAGAAAGTTAGAGTACTATAGAAAACACTGGCCTCAGTTGGATACTTACATATCTGATATCACTATCATTGCTCCCTCAAAAAATATATTTGATTAAGCCTCTTAAAATATATTAGAATTACACCAAAAGACACTCAAAGACCAATCAAAAAATTATTTCAAAAATTTGATTTAACTCAAAACCCAGCTCATTGCGTCTCTTGACGAGACGCAGTAATGAACCCACGCTGCCCTAGCAACTCGTGCATAAGTCGATCAGATAACTAGATGTTGGATACAAACTGAGGCCTCAAGAATTAATTGGTCTTGCATAGAATTTCTGAAACTGGGATAGATTGTGGCTATTCCAAGTTCTCGATATATTGTTGGGATGGGTTGTTAATTATTTTTTTCTAAGATTTGATTTAACTCTAGCCATTGTCCATTCTTTTTTCTTGACCTTTTTTGTATTTTTAAAAAGTTTGAGCATGCAGTTGATTGGAAAATTGCAAATTCAGCACAAAAAGTAAGAAACAAATAGAAATAATAGGGAAGGAAAATATTTAATTTTTCCAAAAATGCTGATCGTTTTGCAACTTTTTTCTTTATTTGTGATATATTACTTTGTATCCTTTTTGGGTTCCAAATTACCTTTTACTTCATTTTAAAAAGTTACTTTCTTTTGTTAAACTTGGATATGAACCTTTAATAAGCTCTAGTACTGTTTCTAATTTTGTCATGATTTATAAACATAGAAATTGTTATCTTGTAAATAAGGCAAATTTGCATGTAAATGACCAAATAAGCAATACACATGCAGAAGGGGAGAGAGAGAGAGAGAGAGAGAGAGAGAGAGAGAGAGAGATGATTAAAAAAAGGCTAAAAAGCTGGAAGATGAAGCACAAAAAGATGTAGCAGCCACATGCATGCATGGAAGGGTACATGTACCAATCTCTATCTATCAAAGTCATCTCTGGCTTTAGCTTGTTCAAAGTTTAAAACATATATTTTTATTCCCAATATCATTTTACTTTAAAGAAGTGGCATGAGTTCCAAAACAAGGTGGGTAGTACTTCACCAAGATTATCATTGAAGGGTAGAATAAGATGTGCAAAGCTTTTCAGGAACTTTGATTGAGACATTTTGCATAATATTTGTGTAAAAGCTGATTATGTTATAATAACATGAACTTAAACCGTATTTATCTTTTACTTTTTTCTTTGCTTTGGAAATCTCAATAAATCAATAGGTTTTTTAAATCTTCTTTAATATGTTATTGTACTTATAAAACAACTAAACATGCTTGTTTGTATAGTTTTTGTCTTTCCTTTTCTTTTCAACTTCTCATTTATAAGCTTGTAGTCCAGGATTTATTTGTGTCTTCTACTTTTCTTGGTAGTTAAAGCACAAAATTTTCTAAATCCATAAAATCTCTTAACTGCAGAAATACGGGGAGAACCATGAGGTTAAACAAACGTAAACCAAAAGATCCTCTACATCTGGAGAACTTATCATGGTCTGTCACATATAGGAGTTTGACACAAGCATTTCAGGAGCACACATGTTGAGTTGATCCAACCAAAACTCAAGATGCACATATGTTGCCAAGATATAACATAAAGCACACGAGAACCATACGCAAATAATGTGAAATGGAAACCTAAATTGATGTATACTAGATGTTGAACACTTCGTATCACTGAGTGTATCAACAAGAACACGCGCAATCCCTAGCTACGAGACATCCCCTTGAGCCTACAACAAAATAGAGGATAATACATAGGAAATTCACATCCCCTTGTGAAAAAATGTTATATGCAACGAATTTAATAGCAAGGAAGTTAATTTCACTAGAAAAGGCAACATATCTTGTAGTGTTATAAGTTTGAGGTTTGAGATCATTAATAATTTAACATAAAATGAAAATGATGGTTTTAGTTTTATTAATTATTTCTTATATTTGTTAAGGAGAAAGGAAAATTTTGAGTCACACCTAAGAACAAATAATATTCTATCAGTATCAGTTAAATAATTAGTCCACCTCTTTCTATTAGAATCTCAGTTAGTTGTTAATTGAACATATAAGATGTAGTGATCATTCTCGGCATTTTTCTGTCCGTTGGAATCGTTCTATGTAAATTCAAGTTGTCCTTTTATGCATTGAAGGTTTAGTACGATCAGCACCATCATGATGAGCTGATCCACATCATGAGAACCTTATAATTTTTGGGAAAGTGTTCGAAGCTTTATTTGCTTAACATAAGCTTTTTATAAATCACAAATAGTGAAATATGTGCGCATGTGTGAAAGATCATGGTATTGTTTTATAGGAAACTATTTTTTCCTTTTTCTTGAGTCTAAATATTGTTCGGAGCATCTTTATGGGCTTGATTAAATAAGAAAAATGACTAAATTTTAGATGATTTGTATCAAAGGAGACCACATTAAACTGGACTAGACGTATTTAAAATAATTTGGATTTTTCTATAGTAGTTGGCTAAAGATAGAAGACTATAATTACTTAGTCAAATATTATAAAATTATTTCTCACTCCAGTCAAAATGTGATAAAAATAAATTAAATAATTACAAAATTTGATAAAAAAAATTAATATTAAATAATTTTAATAATTATTTGAATAAAAATAAACTACTAATCCAATGTGATAAAAATAAATTAAATAAAAAATTATTAACTAATAATATATTATTATTATATAGAGGCAAATACAATGTGGGCCATGAATTTAAATTGCAAAACAAATGCAAAGAAGTATGATATTAGTGAAATTCTAAAAATGCATTAGCCAACCTAATAAGAGAGCAGACTATGACAAGTGATATATATGTATTTAAAATAATTTGGATTTTTCTATAGTAGTTGGCTAAAGATAGAAGACTATAATTGCTTAGTCAAATATTATAAAATTATTTCTCACTCCAGTCAAAAAGTGATAAAAATAAATTAAATAATTACAAAATTTGATAAAAAAAAATTAATATTAAATAATTTTAAGAATTATTTGAATAAAAATAAACTACTAATCCAATGTGATAAAAATAAATTAAATAAAAAATTATTAACTAATAATATATTATTATTATTATTATATAGAGGCAAATACAATGTGGGCCATGAATTTAAATTGCAAAACAAATGCAAAGAAGTATGATATTAGTGAAATTCTAAAAATGCATTAGCCAACCTAATAAGGTTGTTCTTACAGAGCAGACTATGACAAGTGATATATATATATATATACACAAACAAAAGGATGATTATATAAAAATAAACTTATAAATTAATATAATTTTATAAAATAAATATTGTTCTTTTAGAGAGAAGACTAGACGTTTAAAATTTTGAAAATTTTCATCCCTAAAAAATAAATTTGTTGTAATATTATATAATGTATTAAATTTATTTTATAGTAAAAATAATTTTATAATTTAATGTAAATTTTATGAATTTAGTACCACCGCCTTCAGATAAAGCAAATCACATACGTCTCCTAGTCCAGTCAAAAGGCAACCCCTGCCCTAAACACGAGGATAGACTTTGGATATATAAAGCAGATTTTCTTCAATTAGTAAGGGATCGATGGGGGCTCTTTGGAAGTTGGAACCCTCCATCATTTGCACTTCAATCGGTCCTAATTCACTTCTAGTTTTCTGATCAGTATCATGAATGTACTTATGAGGTTAATCCCATACATTGATCACCACATGAGTACGTACTGTATCAATACGTACTGACGAAACCCAATCCCAGAATTATATTAACCACACAAAATATTACCTACATATACATATATATATATTTCTTCAAAAAATAAACTCAACTGTTAATTAATAACCCCATATACATCATAACAGTCATGACATGATGCGAGCTGTGATCAGCTAGATATATATATACATTTAGTACATATATTATATAGCATGTATATATATATCTCTTATTTCTCAAGAAAAAATAAAACGAAAAATAAAACAAACAACATAATTAACAAAGAAACAGATCAGAAGAAAGAGTTTTGCTATGTCCAATTATATTTGTGTATTGATTTTTGTGCACGCCAGTTATCTGATTAGTTAAAATATTTATTTTATATTAAAAAAATAACAACGATCACAATATTAATAAAATCCATAAAAATATATATATATATATAAATAACTACACATAAAATTTTGAAAAAGAAAGCATCAACGTCTAGCTAGTACCAAAGTTTAGCATGCAGCTTCTAGTATGTATTCATTTAACAATAATCGATCTAGTACGTAAATGAGATTTCTTGATACAATACTGAATATATTGGCTTAAGATTAACAATAATTTGCACGTACATCTGATTGATCGATGATCAATTAATATCGAAGATTATTCAGATCAAAGCAAAAAAAAAAAAAAAAATACTAATATGATCGTATATTATATCCTGATCCAATTACTAAAAGAAACCATCATCATTCTTAAAACTAGTAGAAAAAGAATTCATAGCTAGCTCATGATGAAAAGAGATGTTATCGTCATCCAATCTTGCAAACCCCTCAGAAATATCCATGTCTGGTCTAAGGACGACGTTGCTGGATGCGGAAACAAAAGTATCCCCAGAAATATTTTTGTTAAATGAATACATATTTTGCTGCTGCTCCTGCAGTAGCACTTGTTGCTGTTGATCATGGCGGCGTTGATTATACTCTGCTAGACGATGCTGGCCTTGAGATTGAAAATGATCAGAATATTGTTGAAGATCGTCATGATGATAATTACTGTTACCAAAAGGCCGTGCCATTAATACTGAAGTACTTATAATTCGTTGGCTTTCTACTTCTGATGATCCACCCCTTCCAAAGTCCAAGTTGACCGGTCCTTTCGGCCGGTTCCCAAACGAGATGGTGCCGGCCACCGCCGGGCTCGGACAACCGGTATAATGTTGCACCAGGGCTCGAAAATTACCTGCGTTAGCGTTGAGCAGTGTGGTGGGTGTTCTCTTGGATGCCCTCGACCTTTTTCGGATTGGTTTCGATCCAGTAGTACTACTACAACCCTTTGGAGGAGTACTGTTGCTTGAGCTGAAAATGGTGTCAGTTGTGCCGCCGGTCAAGAGCTCCGACGCCGGCTGCCCTTCAGTGGCATGGTCGCGATGATAGATTAAGTACTCCGGCGGCCGGATATTCATCATGTTATCCATGATTTTTTGGGTGGTACCGATCATATAAATTCTGATCGATGTTCCAGCGCCTAACTCCACTTATAGCAGTAGAAGTGGGTGTTTTTGGTCAAAGTAAAAGAAACAAGTCTAATATTTGACCATTCCTTGAGAGGGATAGAGAGAGAGAAAGAGAGATCATCACTTGGAGGCAAACCATGCGGTGTGCTTCCAGGAAGTAACATGTGTTAATATCAACGAGGTCATCATCATGCTGCATATTAATGCATGCATGTATATTAGCAGAGAATGAATGAAGCTGCTTAGTTTTAGATTCCTCCTATTGGGGTCATATATTTTGGAGTCTTGTGTGATGGTCTTTGGCCTCCTTATTTGGTCAAAAAGTTAATAAAAAATTATATTCAAATAAATACAGATATTAATAAAGAAACACTTTTGTTCTTACCAATACCTCTGATGTGTATTGCTTTCACACCCGCCATGCCCATGTTAATAAAGAAACAGTACGTTCTCTATCTCAATTGAGACGCGAGTTTTCGATCGCCCGAGTGCCACGCATGCCATCACCAAACATCATGCATGTCATGTGTTTCTTTTCTTGAATTAACGAGTATAATATATAAATATATATATATATATATATATATAATTTATCATGTTTTGACTTTAGATCAGTATCCAAAAATTAATATATATTTCTACTGATCTTAATTAGGTAGCACCACCAACTCCGGAAGTTTTACTTGATCGAATTAAATATTTCTTATAACAAAATATATCCATATATTTTATAAAATAAAAAAAAAGGATATTCTGTTTTTGGTCTTAGTTTTGTTGTCTTTAATCATGTTTACTACGCGACATATAGGGATGACAAAAAAAAAAAAAAACTGGTGTAAACCGAACCGCCAGTACTTTTGTCTTTTTTAAAACCGGTTCGGTTTAATTGATCCGGTTCTTGCTTTTTTTTTTTAAATCCAACCGGATTTTAAATTGATCCGGTTTAATTGATCCGGTTCTTGCTTTTCTTTTTTTAAGTAGTTTTATATTATAAGATAAATTACTACTTAATATAATATTAGATTTCTTAATCTTATATAACTATAATCTATTATATTAATAGTTATACTAATAATATATATTATAAGATACGATAATATATAGTAGAATATATGTTAGTTTATAATATTATATACAATACACTAATATAATATATTATACTATGTTATGAAACTTAAAGAAATGAACTACTATTGTAAAAGAGAAATAAGAAACTCTCTCTGAAACTCTTAAGAACTGAAACTTTCTTTCTCTCTATATTTTCTTATGAATTTCATTACAACTGAAGCCCCTATTTATAGGCTTTGAAATTACTATGCAAGTTACTATGCAAGTCACTATGCAAGTTACTATGCAAATTTAATATAATAGTGGTGGGGTCATTCACATTATTTAATGGTGGGACAGGGGGCGGCTGCCGTCCCTCCACTAAATTCATTACACTCCCCCTTGAATGACCACTCATAAGGAATCTGCCTCGTTAAAACCTTGCCAAGTAAAAACCCAGTGGGAAGAAAAACCAATGGCGAAGGAAAAAGAGTACAGTCTTCTTATGTATCTACAAGTGCTTTAAGATTGTCTCATTAAAACCTTGCAGAGGAAAACCCAGTGGGACAAAACCTCAGCGAAGGAAAAAGAGTACAATCAGCACATTTACTCCCCCTGAAAAGTGCATGACAAAAGATCTTTGAGTCTTCGCATTCCAATGTTATGCACAATCTTCTTGAATGTGGAAGTTGGTAACGCCTTTGTGAATAAATCTGCCAGATTATCACTAGATCGTATCTGCTTGACATCAATTTCACCTTTCTCTTGAAGTTCATGAGTATAAAAGAATTTAGGTAAAATATGTTTAGTTCTATCACCTTTGATGTATCCTCCTCTGATTTGAGTGATACAAGCAGTATTATCTTCATATAAGATTGTTGGGCTATTATTGATCATAGGAAGTCCACACTTTTCCTGGATATGTTGAATAACTGATCTCAACCAAATACACTCTCGACTTGCTTCATGAATAGCAATGATTTCTGAGTGATTTGAAAAAGTAGCAGATAGTGTCTGCTTAACAGATCTCCATGATATGGCAGTATCTCCATAAGTAAATAAATATCCAGTTTGAGATCTACCTCTGTGTGGATCTGAAAGATAACCCGCATCTGCATACCCAATCAATTCTGGACTTGAACCACGTTGATAAAATAATCTCATATCAACCGTACCATGAAGGTAATGAAGGACATGTTTAATGCCATTCCAATGCCTTCGAGTTGGTGCAGAACTATATCTTGCAAGCAGATTAACTGAGAATGTAATATCTGGTCGAGTGCAATTTGCAAGATACATCAAAGCTCCAATTGCACTGAGATATGGTATTTCAGGACCAAGAATTTCTTCATCGTCATCACAAGGACGGAATGGATCTTTCTTCACATCAAGTGTTCGAACAATCATTGGAGTATTCAGAGGATGAGATTTGTCCATATAAAAATGCTTTAGGACTTTCTCAGTATACATGGACTGATGAATAAAAATTCCATTTGGCAAGTGCTCAAGCTGCAGGCCGAGACAAAGTTTTGTTTTGCCAAGATCTTTCATTTCAAATTCATTCTTTAAATATATAGCGGTGTTTGAGATCTCTTCAGGAGTTCCCACAATATTTAAATCATCAACATAAACCGCAATAATGACAAATCCGGATTCAGATTTCTTAATAAAAACACATGGGCATATAAGATTATTCTCAAATCCTTCTTTCAATAGATATTCGCTTAAGCGATTATACCACATGCGTCCGGATTGCTTCAACCCATATAAAGATCTTTGTAGTCTGATTGAGTACATATTTCTAGATGTACTTGTAGATGCTTCAGGCATCTTATATCCTTCAGGGATTTTCATATATATGTCATGGTCTAAGGATCCATATAAATATGCAGTGACCACATCCATCAACCGCATTTCTAATCCTTTTGTAACAACCAGACTAATCAAAAATCTAAATGTGATTGCATCCATAACGGGAGAGTATGTTTCTTCATAATCAATCCCGGGTTTCTGCAGGAAACCTTGTGCAACAAGCCGTGCTTTGTATCGCACAATTTCATTTTTCTCATTACGTTTTCGTACAAATACCCACTTATATCCAACAGGCATTACACCCTTTGGTGTTTGGACAACAGGTCCAAATACTTCTCGTTTCGCTAGCGAATTTAATTCAGCTTCAATAGCTGTTTTCCATTTTGGCCAATCATTTCTACGTCGACATTCTTCGACGCTTTTTGGTTCACTTTCTTCATTACTTTTGGTAATGTCAAGGGCCATTTTATATGAAAATATGTTGTCGACAACAGTTTTATTTCTATCCAGAATTTCTCCAGTTTTCATGAAATGTATTGAGATCTCATTATTTTCAGGTACCTGTTCCTCTTCAGGAGAAAACATTTCATGACACACCTCTTCAGGAGGTCCCTTTTTAGGAGATTTATACTTTTCAGGAGTTTCCTCTTCAGGAGGTTCTGGAATAGAAGATTTGAACTCTTTAAGAGCACCAATTATATTTGTAGCCTGTATTGTGGGTACGTGTTCTTCAGGAACACCAAATTCATTTTGTATTCTTTTTCTTCTGGGAATTTTGTTTTTTGCCCCAATAGGTCTTCCACGCTTCAGGCGTATTTTAGATTCACCTATTGCTGTTTTGACAATTTGTCCTTCAGGGACTTCAATCCTTGCTGGAGCATTAACAGCAGGAATATAAGATTTTACTACACCTTTAGTGTCAGTAAATACATCCGGTAATTGATTTGCAACATTTTGCAAATGAATAATCCTCTGAACTTCCCTTTTACATTCATTTGTAGGAGGATCAAAATGAGACAGGGTCTTATTATCCCAAGTAATATCTTGTCGTGCTTCAGGCACCGACTTTTCTTTACCCATTAACGGAAAATTTGATTTGTCAAAATGACAATCTTCAAAACGTGCTTTAAACATATCCCCCGTAAGGGGTTCAAGGTATCTAATAATGGATGGAGAATCAAAACCAACATATATCCCAAGTCTACGTTGAGGACCCATTTTTGTACGTTGCGGAGGTGCAATTGGAACATATACAGCACATCCAAAAGTACGAAGATGAGAAATATTTGGTTGTTGACCAAATGCAAGCTGTAATGGAGAATATTTATGATATGCAGATGGTCTAATGCGAATTAGAGATGCTGCATGAAGTATAGCATGTCCCCAAACAGAAATAGGTAGTCTTGATTTCATAAGTAAAGGTCTAGCGATTAATTGAAGCCTTTTGATCAGAGATTCAGCTAAACCGTTTTGTGTGTGTGTATGGGCAACAGGATGTTCAACATCTATTCCTATTGACATGCAATAATCATCAAAAACTTGAGATGAAAATTCACCTGCATTATCCAATCGAATGGTCTTAATTGGATGCTCAGGAAATTGTGCTCGTAGTTTAATTATCTGAGCAATAAGTCTAGCAAATGCAACATTTCTAGTGGAAAGAAGACAAACATGTGACCATCGACTAGATGCATCAATTAGAACCATAAAATATCTAAATGGTCCACTTGATGGATGAATAGGCCCACATATATCTCCGTGAATCCTTTGTAAAAAGGATGGAGATTCAACAATGATTTTTGAGGGAGATGGTCTAATAATTAACTTACCTTGAGAACATGCAGAGCACGGAAATTCATTGGGTAGAAATATCTTTTGATTCTTTAAGGGATGCCCATGCGAATTTTCAATAATTCGTCTCATCATTATAGAACCCGGATGTCCAAGGCGATCATGCCAAGTCATAAATACTTTAGGGTCAATGCACTTCTGGTGCATTACCACATATGATTCAATTGTTCTCATTTTTGTATAATACAATCCAGAACATAGAGCAGGCAGTTTTTCTAATACGAGCTTCTGGCCCGATACTGTTTTAGTAATAAGAAGATGCTCTTTACTGCCTTCATTGGTCGTTTCAATATGGTAATCAGTACGACGTATATCTTTGAAACTCAATAAATTTCTTCTGGATTGTGAAGAGAATAGAGCATCATCAATACAAAATTTGGTGCCATTAGGCAACACAATATAAGCTCTTCCGGAGCCCTCAATCAAATCCGATGAACCTGATATGGTATGGACATAGGCTTTACTTAGTGTTAGATTTTGAAAATATTTCTTTTCTTTGAGAATTGTGTGAGTTGTAGCACTGTCAGCCAGACATATATCTTTATCATTCAACTCAGAGATAAAAAGCTCATCAATGTGATCCATGATTTTACAAAATATACAAAACTTTTATTATTGATAGAAAGAAAATACATTAATTGAGTGGAACACTTCCATCTCCAATTAAGTGTTCAATACTACCATCAGGATGATTAAAGAAATCAGATACATCAAGATGAGTAACGTCTACATCTACTGAATCTAATAAATCATCTGATGGTTCTACTAAATTTGTTTCATGCACTTTATTCTTTCCTTTAACAGAAGCTTGATATAAATCAGCTAAGTGCCTGGCCGTACGACAGGTACGTGACCAATGTCCAGTCATTCCACATCTATGGCACACCTCTTCACTTTTCTTTGAAGAATTATTCTGGGGATTTTTACCCCTTTCTGAATTGTACCACTTCTGGTGATATGGTATATCCCTTTTAATGTTGTCATTTCTATGACCAACATTTCTATAATTTCTTCTACCACGTCCACGTCCACGCCCCCGATTTCTTCTAAAGGATGCACCATTCACTTCTGGGAATGATGCAAACCTATTACCATTCACTTCAGGGAATGATATTGAGCCAGTAGGGCGTGTATTGTGGCTTTCTAATAAGAGCTCATTATTCTGCTCAGCTACTAGAAGACATGATATAAGTTCAGAATATTTCTTGAACTTTCTCTCTCGATACTGCTGCTGCAGGAGCACATTCGAGGCATGAAATGTAGTAAAAGTCTTCTCTAGCATATCTTCATCGGTGATTTTCTCACCGCATAATTTTAATACTGAGCTTATTTTAAAAAGTGCGGAATTATACTCACTAACACTTTTATAATCTTGCAACCTCAGGTGCATCCATTCAGAGCGAACTCTTGGGAGGATAACAGTCTTCTGGTGTTCATACCTCTCCCTTAAACTGTTCCACAAAATATAGGGATCTTTTACCGTGAGATATTCAGTTTTCAATTCTTCATGAAGATGGTGGCGAAGGAAAATCATTGCTTTAGCACGTTCCTGCAGGGATGCTTGATTTCCTTCTTTAATAGTTTCTCCCAGGTTCATTGCATCAAGATATATTTCAGCATCAAGTATCCAGGATAAATAATTTTTCCCAGATATATCAAGAGCAACAAATTCCAATTTTGTAAGATTTGCCATTTTCTACACATATAAATAATAAATATGCGTATCTCAGAAAATATATTTATAAATTCACACAGATAATCATCAATAAAATATATCAAAGATTTCAAATAATATATTGAAAAACTTACAGAGGAATAAGGCCACTAGTTTCAGAATTGGCAGAACCGTCGTGCTGATAACGTGTTATGAAACTTAAAGAAAGGAACTACTATTGTAAAAGAGAAATAAGAAACTCTCTCTGAAACTCTTAAGAACTGAAACTTTCTTTCTCTCTATATTTTCTTATGAATTTCATTACAACTGAAGCCCCTATTTATAGGCTTTGAAATTACTATGCAAGTTACTATGCAAGTCACTATGCAAGTTACTATGCAAATTTAATATAATAGTGGTGGGGTCATTCACATTATTTAGTGGTGGGACAGGGGGCGGCTGCCGTCCCTCCACTAAATTCATTACATACTAGTATATATTATATTATATTCTATTATGCTATAAGTACTAGTACTATAAATCACTAGTCTATAGTAGTATATATATAGTGATTTATATAATAAAATAAGTAATATTTATTACTATATTACTATAACTATCTAGAACTATATATATATATATTATATCACTATAATGATCTATAATATAATTATAATATATATTATAATATACTACAAAATATTATCACTATAGTATTATATATTATAATATACTATATTATATATTGTATAGTATATTACAATAAAAAAATAAGACTGAACTAGATCAGAACTGGTAAAATTAGAAGTATCAGTTTAGAGAATAACCGTTACGGAATCAATTCTTGAATATATAAAATCACATACTGATTCGATCCCACATTTTATCCAAAACTAGATCATCAAACCGAATCGGATCTTAAGTATATCTCATTTCTGCGGATGCATTGCGAGAGATGTATATTAGACTTGATTTGTTAAAGGCACTAGTCAATAACTCAATATATAATAGGGAGACGCTAGAGACATTGCAATTATAAAGTTAAAAAATAGCTCTTTTAACTTTGCAATTATAATAGGGCATAGACCAATCCGGTTTGTAAAGTTAAAAAAATAGCTCTTTTATAATACTTTACCACGTTAGACATTGCAATTATGTTTCTTTGCCTAGGTGCTTTTAAAGGATTCGAGTCCCATAACCAAATGTAGGAAAAAAATAATAATAAGATTTTATGTTACAGATGAGACTGAAGAAGGTCTATGCCAAGGTGCCCTAATTTCCCTTGAAAGTCACGGACTCCAGTAGCTAAGAGGCTTGAACCCATGAGGGAGAAAAATAAGAATCCAGATTCCCGTGAAGAAAAAAGCTCAAATCTTCCTACCGAAATCAGCTTCACGCTTTGACATCCTTGTTTCCTAAATTAGATTGGATAATATATTTATAGCTCTTAGATTCCATTTTTAGTAGTTCTGAACTCTTCCATACCTGCGTGTTGAGGAATAAATCCCATATTGCCTGTGGACAAGGTCTTGAGCATACTTATAAGTAATATGCAAATCTCTTTCATTGAACCGGTTTTATGAGATGAGTTAGTCCCATAAATTTCTACATGGTATCAGAGCCTGTCACAGGACGAATGTAGGCCCACACTACTTACCCCGTGACAAGGACCAGAAAATTTACTGGCCTGCACGTGAGGGAATGTGTTGAGGAATAAATCTCACATTGTCTGTGGACAAGGTCTTGGGCATGCTTACAAGTAATGTGCAAACCTCTCTCATTGGACCGGTTTTATGAGATGAGTTAGGCCCATAAATTTCTACACTGCGAGGGGAGGAGGGTTCTCAAAGAATGAAAATCAGAGGGGGATAATTTGGACGTAGTGCATCCACATATCTAATGCAGTAGAATGCATATGTGTCATATTTGTATTGGAAGGTTGTTATCTAAATAATATTAGCCCGGCTGGGTCTGTAGATATTCTCTATATAATATGTTAGTGGCATGAGACCTAAAAAAAGCAAGCATCATTAATCCAAGTCTAGATCGATCTTTTGTTCTGATGTCGAGTTTCTTGTATATTATCTTGCTCGATGATCTAACTCCAGTCAAGTTGCATCGATCTTAATTAATTACACCAACCAAAATGTCGCGTAGCAGCTTGGTCAACCGTGTGCTAGATGTAATTCCAAGCACCAAATTTAGAGTTAAAAAAGTCATTCCTCAATGAAAATAACGATGATATATTACCATACATTAATCTCTGATCATGGGACGTCTTAATTTCCCATTTGGTGGAATTAATTATTAACTACATTGTTAAGAATTCATAAATTGATTTGATCAACTTATATTATATATATATATATGTGTGTGTGTGTGTGTGTGTGTGTGTGTGTCTGTGTCAGTGTGTGTGATATTAATCAATATAAGTCTACAGTCCCCATTTCTCACCAAATCCCATTCTGATCTAATATTTATATATCTAATTTACTCTTATTTTACAGAAAATTTCCATGATTAATTAATTAATTACCTGCAATAATAATACTGTTAAAAACCAACAGTACTACGTCTATACCCGCAATTCGATCTGCGAACATGAATAATATTGATTTATGTTGTCATTTTCTTTGTTTATATATATATATATGTGTGTGTGTGTGTTAGTTTTTGGGTCGAATATATAGCATTTATGATGATCTAGATATAACACATGCATGCATGTAGCTACTGCAAGTGGTATTCATGATACAGCGATATATAAAATACCTTTGATTTATATAAACATGCAGATGATCATCAGCTACGAAGAAAAAATAATATATAATCCTGAATTATAAAGTCGATGGTTCAAATTGTCATCGAGTAATTGAAACAATTTATGTTGCTCATCTTTACCAATATTTAAAGCATTAAGCTTATTCTTCAATTTGGTAGATTTTTTAGGGTTTGGACAATTATTTGCATAATGTCTCCTCTTTCTACATTTAAAACATCTCTAATTTATATAAGAGTTTTTCTTTGGAAAAGATTTTTTATGAGGAAATCTTTTATGATCAGAAGGTTTTCTAAAGAAATCAGCACGGATTTTTTTTTTCTTTTGAAAATAATCACCGTAAGGTTTTTGGGAAAACCTTCTCAAATGTTTTTTCTTTCTTTCTTTGGATGGAGCAATAGGAGGAAGGCCAAATTGTTGACAGAAATTTCTCATCTCATATTTGGCTCTCTTTCTATCTTTCATCTGCTGAGAGATGAGCTTTTGATCATTGCACATACTAATACCGAATTTTTTAATTACGCTAGTAATATCACCATAGGTGTAACTATCGTAATCTACTCTACCGGTACTATCGAGTAGTGCCTCTTTAACCTTAATGGCAAACAAACGAGGGAGACCATCAATGAATCTTTCTTTCCAGTAAGGCTTATCAGAATCATCACACATTAAAACTCGTGAAATAAACATGGTTTCATACCAATTATAATCTGACATGTTAGGACATCTCAGATTATTCAAATAATCAGAAAAACGATTAGTCACATTTGAAGGCGTACCAATAAAATGTTTTATAGTCGTATAAATCAAAGTATTAACACCATCAGAGACACCTCGTCTTATGGTGGTATCAAAAACAGGGGTACCATCATCATTTTGCTTTACAGCAAATTGAATCCTTTGTTTAGGTTCATCAGTAAGGTGTTTATCCCACCAAGACAGAAGCATACCCGTAAAACCAGAAACTAACATTAAAACAACATCAGGTTGTAAGATGTTTTTCTGAACATAGGCATCGGCGATCATGGACATCTTTTGTAGAGTATTTAGGACTTCTTGTTCAGAGAGTCCATCAATATTCCATTCATATATCCTGTTAGCACTAGCCGAAAACTTATCTCTAAACATACGTTCTTCGATCGCTAAATCAGGTGGAGTTGGCTTTGAAAACCAGTTTATAACCCTAGCCCCTCCAAGATTTTTCAAAAAGTTCATCTACTATATAAGTATATACATATTTATTTATATATATAATTAAATTACCCTTCAAGTAATAAAAAAATAAGAGTGGTGCTACATTTTCCGAGGGATGTAGCCCGAAAGATCTCCCAAATAGCAAAATCAAATCTTTTATTTTTTGTATTTGTTTTCATCTATTTTTTTAGTATTGTTAAATATTTTTTTTAAAAAGAAAAAAAATCATATCATATTAGAAAACACTTATTAATCATCCAGTAAAAGGAAAATTAAAAAAATATATATATTTTTTGATTTCGGGAGAAATCCTCAATGGATATTTTTGGGCCATAAAGCATTTGTGAAATTAAAAATTGTCCCCCAAATTTTTACTAAAATTATTTTGTCAGATCTCAATAACTTTTAACTTCACTAAAATCCAGATGTTAATTCATCTAGTCTCACAGTTAATCTAATAGTCTAACTCTAATAAAAAATTTGACTATAAATTTATATGATTGTCAAAATTGATTGATTATACTCACTTATATAGTCTCATTCTAATTTGTATAATTATGAGATATAATTCGTTAAAAATCTAACAGCGTTATATTATTAGTTATTAGAAACTTCTTAGGTTTATTCTTAAGCTATAAATGTTTCTTAAATTATAGAAAAATATAAGCAAGTCAAGACTTATTTATCTTTAAAAAATAAAAGATGTGAACAATTCGAAAAGTAATATGTTTAAAAATTCAATAACAACGAAATGTGATTCTTCTATCACTTATGAGAGTCCCTTTAAAATTTACGTATACCACATATTTTGTCAATTACTCCTCCAAACACAAAATCTATATTACGCCCTAGATTTCGTATGTCTAACATGAGATCATGAGCATGAAGGGTACGTACCTAGCTTAACTAATATATATGCTTAATTTTAATGATTTTTGTGGCTCTAATATGATAAAGCTTTCTTTTACATATCAAATAAGAAAATTAGATTATAAAAGGTTGTCAACATCATGATCAGTACAAAATGGCCGCTTCGTGATCAGTATTTAATGTTAACTTTTTGATAAATTAAACTTATACCCAACATCATGAGTTATATATAATAAATGTTAGAAAAATGCTAAACTCACAATAATTAACAAAAGTCACAAACACCAAAGCCCGACTGGGATCCCGCATTTGAAACTTAAAAAGATTTTTAATCTGCTTCCGTAATCAAATGGTTTAGCTGTAGATTTCATAATATTGAAAGCAGCCATCTCCATTTTGGACGAAACGTCCGGCCTTATCTCGTGCGAACACAAAGACAATGTTTTAATTATTGATCATTAATGTTTTCATAAGTTAGAGGTTAATTAAAGATTTGACCTACAATGAAACCATACGATCGAAAGAAAAATACACAAGTCCTGAGGCATCGTAGTGCTGCGTATATTTACAACTAGGAAAATGCATGCGACTATGTTGCCTCACTTTGCTTTTGCTCTCATTTTGACTGCTTAAGTATATAATTTTTATAAGTTTTTTTCTTTTTGCTTAATGATTAAAGAAATTATTATTAGTGTATTGATATTTTTCTTAATTTTTACAATTTTTTTAAACATGTTAAAAAAAATATTGGAAATTAAAAAAAAAATTACAATTTGCATCAAGGAGCATACAAAATAGGTGAATTGAAGAAGCATAATAGCACTACTCATATTTAAATCAGACCCCATGAAAATGATATAAAAGATACGTGATGGGATATTGCTCTTCACGTGAGAATTAGAAATCAATAATTAGGAGACCGCATATATATAATTTGATTTTCGAAACAATGATCATTAATTTATAAAATTAAATTTATGAACTAATATGATTAGATGGATTACGTTAAACTGTAAAAGTATTTTTTGATATAAAGTAGATCTTATATTAATATATTATATTAGACAATGTTAATTTATATATGAATTTATTTTTATAAGATGCCTTTAACTTAATTACATGATCCCAATAAAAAAAAGAAAAATTATCTTATTAAGTGATCGCTATGTAGAGCACATCTAATAAAATATTTATATGGCCGTATAATTTGATTTAAAAAGTAAATTTTAAGACTTGTCTATAAATTAGATTATGTTATTTAAATACTGTGAACAATGTATCGACTTGAAAATATAATAATTGAAAAGAAAATATAAATGGTAAGTAATACCCATTCAATGATACAATTCACGGGCATATTGTTGATAAATTAGGCGGGCCCATCAATCAATGACTGTATTATTGCCAGAATAAATTCATAATATGAACCCCAATATGGCACGCCTGATTCGTTACCAAGTGTACCCAATTGGATAGAAGTGAGCGCCCAACCCGGATGGACAACCATGTGGTAGATAGATGTCACAGAGTTGAGTAGGAGTGTTCATCCGAGTTTCGGATTCCCAAATCCAGAATCCGAATTTAAAATTTTCTTCAATCTTTTTAGAAAAAAAGTAAAATATTAAGAAATATATTAAAATTTCAAACCGGGCCGAGTCGTGAACAAGCCTAGAGCTGAGGAGACGAGAAAGGTTCCTACACACTGTATTAAATGACGATCAGAATAAAAAGTATGTCGCATACAATTTTGATTATGCTGGAAGTACGCCACATATATGGGGTCAAAAATCCCGTGCACTTAGAGGAGGTAAAAGTTGGATAACGGGGTCGATTTGGATAAGATGTTCATCTTCGGACTTCCTCGATAATCTTTCTCGAGTCAGACCTAATAACTTGAGATAGCCAAACAAATTATGGTTAAACTGACACAGACATAAATATCTTCATCATTCTTCCTCAACAAACAAGACCCAGAGAGCCACACCGAATAAGAACACAGGTTACATTTTGTCTTTTCTCCACAAAGATACTCACATCTTCATCACTCATTCCTGACTTTGGCATCAGAGTAGTTTCACTTGCCACTTAAGTCCACTCATTTTCTCTATTACACATTTTGATAGTTTGGACTATTGTGGAATTGCTTGACAACGAAATACCACATCAGCATATAATATATATACATATATATATATATACATCATGAATGTATTTGTAACTTATAAGTATATGAGTATTTTTATACTTACATGTGAGGGTCTTGATTGAGATCCTGCCTATTGTAAAAAAGTTTTTTTTTTTATCTATTTTTTAATATTTTTAAATATTTAAAAAAAATAAAAACCATAACATCATGAAAAAATATATCCTTAAATCATTAAATAAATAAAAAATTAAATCCAAGTGTAGAAAATAAACAATAAAATAAAATATATAAAAGAGCATGTGAAAAGAGAAGGATAGAGACATTTTTAGAGCTACATCTTTAATTATTATGTTCACTCAAGATATGACATATGTCCCTATCTATAAGAGAATAGGACTAGAGAAATACTGAAAATATAATCAATCAATGATACTAATTAATATTGACTGATTTATACAATAAATTAAATATAATAGAGAATCATTCATATTATCATACTAATTAGAATATTATGAACATCTTCTAAATATGGTAATATTCTAATATCCTCCCTCAAACTTAGGATTGAGAAGTTTGAAATCTTGAGCTTGGAATTTGAATGTAATCTTCATATTCATGAATTGATCATTGATTGCCGATGTAATAATGGTGTTAGTGATGAAGTTGCTGGTAACTAGAACATCAAATATAGAGTTGTAGCCAACAATGGACTATATATGGCTTTGGTTAACTATTGGACTAAAATGAAAATGTTAAAATTGGATCTTGGGCTTCAAACAATGTTCATAAATATCAAAACTCAATAAAAATGTCTCACAACTAATAGAAATATTCCAAATGTATTGATTTAAGACAAAAAATAATTGAATTGAAATAAATTTTTTGTCCGACATAAAGCTAACAGAAGAATAAAAATTCCATAGGATCGAGTTAAGCATTAGCCAAAGACTCTGTTACCATATAGAAAATAAATAATCTATTAAAATATATAAAAGAGAATGAGAGAGATACTTTTAGCACTACATTTTTACTATATGTTCATTGAATATATGATATATGTCCCTATTTATAAGAGAATATGACTACATCAGAACTAATGAGAATATAATCAATCAATTATACTAGTTAATATTGATTGATTTACAGTAAAATAAACTAATATGGTAGAGAATAATTCATATTATTATACTCAATCGAATATTATGAATATCTTTTAAATATGGCATTATTCTAACAAGTTCCAGTCGAGAATCTCATCTATGAGAGTGGTATGTTGCATGTGGGCTTTGACCAGTACAAGTTGTACTCTCAAAACGTTGTCATTAAATTTATGGCAGGTTTGGAAAGTGAAATGAGACGAGAGTTTTATAAATAGAAGTAAGTAGTATGTGATTAGTAATGAGATAGTTTAATTTGAGTTTTTTTTTTTTTTTTTTTTTGAGAAATGAGAGAGAAAAAATTGAATAAAAAATATTGTAAGAATATAATTTTATAATTTTGTTTTTGTTTGAAACTTTGAAAAAATTAGATTTGTTTTTTATTTTTTATTCAAAATTTTGAAAAATTATAATGATTAATTTAAAAAAATTGTAATGGTTAGTTTGAAAATTTTGTATTTAAATAATGTTTTAAAATAAGATAAAATAAAATATTATATCTCATCTTATATCCCAAAACTTTGAAACAAATATTTTAATCTCATCTTATACAATATTTACATATTTTATAACTGTATATAACATTACTAATTGACTTAATTATTTTTTAAAATTGATATTTTTACATCCTAACTATTAAAATTGACGCATTTTATCGTCTAATTATCGACTATCAACTAAAATTTAATTGTCATCTACGTCGAGTCATATATAGATCGAGTGCGTAAAATATTTAATAACTAATGGGTAAAATGTAAATTTCTTATTATTTCCTTTCTTAATTATCTAAACCGCATACCTGTTTTGAAGTGGATGGCACTGGCAGAGTGTGAAAGAAAGATTTTATGGCGATGGCTAACAGGTAGAAGCTGATGATAATTGGGTCAAAGTATGCCGTCGTAAACGACCATCATTTTCCATTGGTTAGCATCTATTAAAAATAAATAAAAAAGAAAATATTAAAAACATTCAACACTCCTAACATATATTCATGTGAACAATATTTATAGATATTATTTATGTAAGTGTGTATTATAACTATTAAATACTTCCTAATATTACTCATTTGAAATTAGAATCTGTTGACCAATTCAAAATTTTGACTATACTTTCAAAACTAATAAAATTCCTTTGATTAATCAGAGGGGAACTTGAATTGATTTGACTATTTGTCACAATTCATATTGCCATCATTTATCGACAAAACAAACTAACCAACCAACCTTCTTTCGTTTTTTTTTTTTTTTTTTGGTTTAAAAAATTAAAAGTACATTTGAAATTGGCAATCCAATTTCAAACCCCAAGGGTATATAATATTTGCGGCATGAGGCTATTAGTTTAAAAAAAAAATTATTAAGTATATATTTGAGATTACGATTAAAAATATAATTTATAATTTAAAAGTATATATTTGAGATTACGATTAAAAATATATTTTATAATTTAAATAATAAATTTTATATTTTAAAAATTGTTTATTGTTATATAAAAATATATTTAAGACATTTTTAAAATTAGTTGTAGTAATTTTTTAAAAATATATAATTATTTACAAAAAAAATTTGTTATAAATTTCAATTTAATATTTTTTGAAAAAACTGACTTTCAATTTTCTTAATTGATTAGTATTTTTATAAAATTACTAAACATATAATTTTTAAAAAAAAAATACTTTTAATTACTTAAAAATATTTATTAAAATTCAAAACGTAATCCCAAATAAACCTCACCACCCTTATACCACTGACCACACCCTTGTTAAAGAGAAAAATATAAAAAATTCTTTGACTTAATAGATATGTGGTGTATGATTACTGCTAGAATAGCTTTTTGCCAAAAACCTGTATCATAAAGTTTGGGATGGCTTCATGAAAGTCACCATATAACAACAATCATCAATTTTTGCTTCTCTCTAAAACAGCGCCCACAAAAAATATTCATAATATTATTGAAAAATGATAACATTTTTTCCTTATATTTTTCCCAAACAAATTTTTCTTTTATTTTTCCCAAACAACCACCTCTTCTTATTAGGCTTCCGTTCTAAAAATATACTATAAACTAACCCAAAACGACCTTACTCCAGTAGAATATGAGCGTGATGCCTGATATTTTTCTCTAAAAAAAAAAAAAAGAGAAATGATATTTATACTATCATTTTACAATCATTTTATAACTTTTTTTATATCTAATTTTTTTAATTTTTAATTTTTAATTTTATTTAGTGATTAAGAAGGTGAATATTAATAAAATTATTTATTATTATTATTATTTTTTCTTAATGATAAAAAATGTTAAAAAAATATTTAAAATAAAATAAAAAAAAATTCAAATACACTAATGAATTGTAAAATTGTTGTAAATTAATAGTATGTATATCATTACTCTTAAAAAAATCATTTTTTGAGCCCCAAGAAGCATTTTCAACAGGACGTATTGGACAGATTTTTTGTTTTTTTTTTTTGTTTTTTGAGAAGTAAGAAAATGAATTGATCCGTATAATTAAACAAAATCCAAGTGCACATATAGTATACAACAGAAAAATACCTAATTACAGCCACAGAATAAGAAAATGAAGATTAAAAAGTCATTAAAGTTAACCCCTCTACATTGTTGGTGGATTTCGATTTCTCTATTGAAGTGTATAGAGAATGTAATAAAGTAGCAGATTCTTTGGCTAAAGGTGGGGCGTTGGGGGGAGCTAGGGTGTTTACTGATTGTCTTCAACCTCCTAGGTTGACTAGAGGACTGTATAGATTGGATAAATGAGGTACTGCTTATGTTAGGTGCTAATTGTTTAGTGGCTTTTATTATTTTGATTGTAGTTGGTTGACCTTTGTGGTCATAGGTTATAAGTTCGGTTGTTTTGTTACCGCCATTTTCCTTTGTCATTAATGAAAATTTTTAATAAAATGTCGAAAGTAGTTAATCCCTTTGCCCTGTTTGGATTCGGAGATAAATTAAACTCATCTCAAATTCATCGTTACATTTTTTTTTAATTTTCATACAAAATATAAATTCTAATACAATTTTTTCAAATTTCAATATAATTTTTTTAAATCTCAATTTAACTTTTTTTTTAATTTTTAAATAATAATAATAATAATATTTTAATTAACTTTCAAAACTTTTCTCAATTCATCTCATTTTAATTCTAAATCTAAACGGGACCTCAATAGCCTTAGCCCAAAGTAAGAACGAAAAAAATTCCCCTTTTTAAAAACTTGCCTGAATTCCTCTAAATGTCAGTTTCGCATTCATTTGTTTTGAACATTTTTCTCCAATTATCTGACATCGTGGGCACGCACGAAGAGAGAAACATAATCCTCGTCATTGAATAAAACAAAATACAAAAGAAGGCAAAAGACTGAAACTAAAGAAAAAGAAAGAAGCATCGAGGAATTATTAAAGGAGTGGCATTTACAGAGAATGGGTGTGCAAAATGTACATCCCCACTGTTAAAAAAAAACACAGAAATATACAAAATTGGGACATCAAACTGGTTTCACACCCATCATATCTTTATTTTGTTTTTTTTTTTTTTTTTGATTGGCACCTAGTGTTTGGAACAGTATCCCGACTAATCCCATCATATCTTCTTATGAAGTGGAAACTAGTTTCACAAATTTATCTTTCTACTCTACAGTAATTTCAAGTATTGTTGTAAGTCTGGGTTTTTTGTATCTCCTAAGAAGCAAAGAAGAGCATACTACACTTACAGATGATAGAGCCATGCATGCACCGGCTGCCCATGGTGGTAACATCATTTCCAAAGAAGGAAAGAAAACCCCAGCAGCAATAGGGATTGCGACCACATTATAGCCCATGGCAAACATATAATTCAATCTAATTCGTGCAAACGTCTTCCTTGATATATCAATGGCTGTGATTACGTCTTCCAAGTTGTTTCTCATCAATACATAATCAGCAGCTTCTATGGCAATATCTGTCCCGGCGCCAATTGCCATACCAATATCAGCAGCAGCTAAAGCAGGGGAGTCATTGATACCATCACCCACCATTGCAACTATGCTGCCACCTTCTTGAAACGATCGGACGACATCAGCTTTTCCTGCCGGCATTACCTCTGCCCTTACATCTTGAATGCCAACCTGCCCAGCATAAATGGTTTTTCTCTTTTCATATTTGACATTTTGATATCAATTTGCATCCCAAAAATGTAGTACTGACCAAAAAAGTACATGATATGAGGTTCATCTAGGATCACTAATGAGAGCATGCTAACCCAATGAAATTCGACCAATATTAAAACTACCGTTTGATATTAAGTTCCAAGCATGGTTTTTTATGGAAATTAACAAGAAAACATTTCTGTTATGATATAGAGAAGATTTACGTTATTTAGAGTCGAACTTCATTGGGACCCTTAAAAAAGTAAGTTGACACTTGCCTTAATATTATAATTCATAGTAATAAATGTTTTATCAAACAAAAAGACGGTGGTGGATTAATTTATAAAGAAATAAAAACTATATACGGACCTCTTTAGCAACCGCCCTTGCTGTTCTCCAGTTGTCCCCTGTGACCATGACAGTCCTGACGCCCATTTTCCCGAGGCCCTCTACAACCACAGCAGCTTCTCTCTTTAGCGGGTCTGCAACTCCCATGACACCAATCAAGCTATTGTCATATGCAACGAGTATTCCTGTACTGGCATTTTCTTCCAGCTCTACTACAAAATTTTCCACATCAGCTGGAATGGTCATTCCACTTTCAGTTATTAGCTTCCGGTTTCCAACCTGTTAAGGATATTCCTCCCCAATAAGTGAAATTATGAAGCATATTTGAAATTGGAACAGATACTTGCATATCTCAATGTAAAGAAACTCACCACAATCAGTTTCCCATTTATAAAGCATTGGACACCTCTTCCTGGCAGAGCGCAGAACTCTGACACATCGAAAAGCCATCCAGAAATTAACTCTTTGCTATTGTTTTCAGCATCCTTGATAGCAGAAGGCTCGTCAAAGAAATGGAAATGACGCGCATATTCCACTATTGCTTTAGCCAATGGGTGCTCACTGCTAGCCTAAGCCAAGAGGAAAATAAATAAATAAATAAAGATTGGTTCTGTTATAATTGTACTCCTTAATGTTTTTATGACTTTCTTCATCCCTCTCCGCCCGCAAACAAAATATAAATAATTACTCAATGTAATTAGGAGAAAAAAATGTATGCATCTTCTGCTTCCCATTTATGCAGTTAATCTGCAGTGGCAAAACATGATTCAGAATGGAAAAGAAAGCTCAATGAGGGGTAAATATAGTTGCAATACTATTTTCTTTCATATTGTTGTGATGTTATGATGTCCTCCTTGGACCTCCCTAAGGTGCCATATTCGGACCAAAAGTGGGAAGATGAAAAGAGAAAAGTCTTAGTTTCAAGGTAAAGCATGTAAAACATATTAGAAGATTAGAAGTCACCTCCGCAGAGGCCACCAATCGAAGGAATTCTCCAAGATCCATTCCTACAAAAACTCTTGCTGTTGTAACCATGGCTTTTCCCTGGGTTAGGGTGCCTGTTTTATCAAAAATCACATACTTAATCTTTTGAGCCCTTTCCAAAGCATCTCCACCTTTTATCAGCACACCATTATTAGCCCCAACACCCGTCGCAACCATGACAGCAGTTGGTGTTGCCAACCCAAGAGCACACGGGCATGCAATAACCACAACTGATATTGAAAACATGAGGGCAAATACAAAGTAATTTCCATTTTCTGGTAGCCATCGTTCTGGATAGGCTCCAAGAGCTCCAGCAATATACCTAGAGATGATCAACAGAAGAAAGTTTTTATTAAGAAGGATAAAAGAAGGCACAACCATGTAAACTATATGGATCAAAATTACTATGTGCAGGTGCGTGGTTGTATGCCCAAAGAAATGTGAACTTACCAACCCAATAAAGTTAACAATGCCATAGCAACAACTGTAGGAACAAATATGCTCGCTACCTGCATGAACAAAGACAATTAAGATAGGACTCATACTTGATTCCAAGCATTCTATATATATGTTTTTTTTTATAGATTCCAAGCATTCTATATATACATATATATAATCAGATCAATATATAATTTTGAAACTAAAACAAGAAAGAGCATAAATCCATCATGTGTGAGTTAGGTATTTATTTGAGATGAACTTTTGATGAGGTGAAAAGGCATCACGATAGCTGATCCAATCAGGTAAAAGCTTGCACAGAAAAACAACAAAAAGTCTGATTTGGGAAGTGAGTCGTCATCAGTTGGTGCTTATGAGTGTGTTTGAGACTCCAATTTATAACAATGGACAAAGAGTATAGTCTTAAATATATATTGTGAACATAAAAATTGATAGGTTGGCAGTGCAATAAAAATAAAATAGCTATTCAATCATTGTCACATACCAAGCTACAATGGAATGAATCAATTACAGCTAGTTAAGCATAGAAATTATACTTCTCAGGTGACAGTGAAACGCAATCTTTCTTTCCTTTATTTCAAAGCAAGAAAGCATGAAAAGAATAGATTCAAATAACACCTATATATAGCATAAACATAGAAAGCGCGAAAAGATTAGACTCAAACTATACTGAGAATACTTACAAAATCAGCAAACTTCTGAATAGGAGCTTTTGACATCTGGGCTGTCTCAACCAAACTAATTATCTGGCTTAAAACTGCATCGCCTCCTACTTTAGTAGCTTGTATGTGAAGGGCACCATGTAAATTTATTGTGCCTCCAATAACTAATGAATTGGCTTCCTTTAAAACAGGTATGGATTCACCAGTTACCATACTCTCATTAACATAGCTTGAACCCCATACAACTACACCATCAGCAGGAACCTTTGCACCAGGAAGAACTTTTAACGTATCACCAGGCTGAATGAGCAAAGCATCTATTTCCCTTTCTCCAATACACTTCCCACCTAAACTCCAAAAATATTAAACCAATTAGTTATTGAGACTGTTCAATTAAATTTTGGAATCATCTTTTGTCATTCATTACAGTATACCACCTTTTACTTATAAAAATAAAAAAAAATAAAAAAAATGGACTAACCTTGGATCATAATCAAGAATCGAAAGGAAGAAGAAGAAGAAGAAGAAGATAAAAGACATTTAATTTGGAAATTTCACTAAAACATCAAGACTTCAACCATTCCTTTGAGTGAAGTCCCAAAAAGACATAGCATTTTTAAATAAAAACAAAAAACAAAAGGAAAGGAAAACACATGCACACAAACCTTTGTCTTTGACAAGCAACATTGCTGTTGCCGGTGCAAGTTCCACCAACTTCTTGATTGCATCTGAAGTTTTTCCTTTGGCAAGACACTCCAAATACTTCCCCAACAATACAAATGTTATCAGCATTGCACTTGTTTCAAAGTATGTTGGAGACCAAAATCCAGTCACTGCACCATATAGAAGAGCATATACAGAGTAGAAGTAAGAGGCAGAAGTTCCCAATGCAACCAAAACATCCATGTTAGTTGAACCATTTCGAAGAGCTCTGGCAGCTGCAATGTAGAAGCGCTTTCCGACAACAAATTGGACAAGACTCACCAATGCCCACTTCAACCAATCCCCCATTTGGAAGGGCCCACATCGCCAAAGCAACAAGGAATACACCAGTGGTATGTGAGGACAAACTACCCTTATGAAAAAGACAGGAATCTGGAGCCAAAGCATCACAAGGGAATGATTAATTTAAAAGGTAAGAATAACTGCTACTATCAAATCAGTGTCTACACTGGCTACACAATCATTTTGTGAACTAATCGAAGGACGAGTCTGTATCATTTTACATTAAATTAGGACCTCATCTTCTCACACTCCACAACTACCAACTCCTAGGGTGGAGGCAGGGGTGTCAATTCAAGTAAAACAATCATATCAACTCATCTTTTAGATTTCCAAAACAATACCATTATGTTATCAGAAACCTTACATTGAGATATGATCGCAATACGTAAAAAGGCACAACTCAACTTAGCCCGATAAATGTACTCAAGGGAAACCATCTCTAGACATCATGACTAAGTTTATGTTGAACTCATATTGTAACTATCAGGAAAAAGACACATTCATTGAAGGAGGCAAAGTTCATAGACACACACATACACATGCACAAAAGCACTTGTATTGTGCATATCAGTTGAAAGACAGACGACTAATAGAAAACAAAACACACATCACATATATATAATAGATATTCAATACCCTGAATCATGACAAGAAAAGAGAACACTTACACTAAGAAACAAACTGGTGGTGAAAAGCTGAAACATTTTTGCAGCTTCTTCAACATCTTTGGAAGTCATTCTTGCATAAGGGCTTTTTACATTTAATTTAAACGTCCCATTGGATCCTCCTTCAATCCCATCAACTAATGATCTAGAACTGAGAACTTCAGGATCAAAGACAACTTCCACTTCTTTTGATATTCTTTCAAAACGAAATTGTCTCACTCCTTTAAAGTGGCTAAGAATGCCTTCTAAAAGCTGCACATCCATCTCATTGTATATGCCAGTAACCCCCAATATGATTTTGTCTTGCTCACTGCTCTGTACAAGTGAAGCTTCAAAACCAGCATCTTCAATGGCATTGACAATATCATCCTTACTAATAACGGTAGGATCATATTCAACTTCCCCTAAGGAAGTGGCCAAGGCAACTACTGCCTTTTTAACACCATGTAGATTTCTTAAAATACCTTCAACAGAGTTTACACATGCTGCACAAGTCATACCTCCGATTGTGAACTGCCCTACCAGGGTTCCATGTGGCTTTGTCCCAAAAGTGATGGGTTCAGGTAGGATCTCTGCCTCAAAGCCAGCATCCTCAATTGCATTCTTGATGTCTTCATCCTAAATAAAAACAAGTCAAGAAATTCTTCAGCAAGTATAAAATCCAAGGTTCTCAGTACCAAGTAGGCAGATATAAACTTCTTACCAAGGTATCCCTACATGCAGTCAGACAAAGGAACATGATTAGGAATTTCAAATGGTTGCCCAGAAACCCTTAAAGAAACTTACAGTAACAGTTACCAAAAGTGTTAAAACGAATACTTGTTGTCTATAATTTTCTCATGCTATCTAAAATCAAAACATTTCATCAATTCCTGTCCTCTTGTTTAGAAGTTCTTTTTAAATCACTGGCCTTATGGCCAATCTGGTCCAGTATCTCTCCCAAGTTTGGACACACAAAGTTTGGTCATATCCAGTGGCAGCTAACAGGCATAGAGGTAGGCACCTATCCAATAGGCGTTGTTTATAGTTAGACAGCTGGTGGAGTTTAAAATATCTCTGATATAATATTCCCGTTTTCTTTGGTGTTTTTCTTGAATGCTTACTATTTACTAGAGTTGCACCCCTCTATTCTGCTTTTCACAGTTACTGTTTTATAAATAAAAAAAACCACAATTTCTATTAATTGTCTCAAATATCTCAATCCCTTTTCAACTGATCAAAGCGTGAATATTAATTGCCCTTGCAGGACACAGATCTATAATAAAAATCAAACACATATGAACTGAAAATCCCCATGTATGAGATAGAGAAAGATGAAACAACACCAGTTATAGAGAACTCAATAAAGCAGGTCTGTTGGTTACTGTCTCTTTAGCCTAATGCCCGTCATGATTGATTCCAACAATAGTACAAGCAACATCCCCAGGGTACATTGAAAAGCAACCCAAGAAAGAGAGAGACTCAAACACTAAAGGTTACAAATATATATTTTTTTTATAGGTAAATTGATAACGTAATGAAGAAGACCTGATATATATATATAGTACACATTATTCCCATCATTCTAAAGTAGATCAAGCATAACAATTCATGGTTTCATTAAAAGTAAAAAAAAAAAAAAAAAACATAGCTCATCATCACAACAACGAATAACACCCGGTTAAGTACTCACTTATAGTAACTACATCCTAAAAAGAAACATTTGAAAGAAGCAAAGCTTAGAACCATGCATTCCATCTATAAACAAACCCATAAATATTACTTATAAAAAAAAACCCATAAATATGTATAGTCCATAATTACTGAAATTGACAAAAGCAGCCATTCGAACCAGTAGATTAACCAATAACGTTCAGCATATAGTCACGAATATCTTAATGTTATTTTTAATTTTTTATAAGGTCACGAATATCTTAAATTAACACCACCTATAAATGAAGATAAACATGCACTAAGACCCACAAACATAAAACGAAAGAAAATCAAACATTTCATCGTTACTTAGTTCAACCAAAACTGCAAACTAAACTAGTTTAAGCATGATGAACAAAGCACAAATGAAGACGAAGTTCCACAAACTATCTACTAGACCAACCTAGAGTTCGAATCCCCTAGACAAGTCCATACTGGACAAAGTTTCAAAAGTAACACAAAACCATGATCCAATTCACCAGAAACAAAAACTGAAGACAAACTCATAAGACTCGGCATAAATCTCAAAAAACAAGCAACCACTTTCGCTGAACCATAGTCCAAAACATCAAAGCCAGCACAGAAAGCTCAACGTTGGCAAAGTTTACCAATTTAGGACTTCTAACATTCCAACTAAACACAAAGCGAACATGGGAATTCCGAACAAAGACTAACCTTAACCAATATGGGATCAAAAACCACATCAGCCTTGTTCTGAAGCAAGGCAACGGAGGCCATCAAAACCCCATTGACGTTTTTTAATGCTGCCTCGACAGAATTCGAGCAAGCAGCGCAAGTCATCCCGGAGACGCCGACCTGAACCCTTCTCATTCCCGCCTCAATTCTATTGAAGCTTTTGTCATCCTCGTATGAATCTAGGAGCCTCACATCCTCAAGTTCATCGGAGTCTTTACCGGCGACCCGGGTAAGCTGTAGGTCCCTCAGACTCGACGCCATTGTAGGGTACCGACTAGCGAAAGCAGATGGGAAAACACAGAATAGAAAAGTAAACACAAAGTAAGAAAGAGAGGAAACCAGAGCAAAGATATAAAGAGAAGAGCCAAGAAAAAGAAGACTTTCCCCCGAGGAGGGAGATGAGCGAGAAATTTTTTTTTTAAGCAAAGTTGCTGGTGGAGGAGGGTGGTGGGGGCAGGGAAGGGGAAGGGAAGGGAAGGTGAGAGGATACTTTAGATTCCTATTTTACCCCCGATAGACTTTGTGATTTCCGAGTGAGTTGTTTCTGTACTTGCATGATTGAAATCTGGGTGCTGGCCATCCTTGAACGTGGTTTTTGTACTGCACACGTGAATGATCTGTCACTTGTCTTTCAATATTTCATCTGCATTAAAAAAAAAAAAAAAAAACATAAATAATTTTTTAATAATTAATGTGATTGATTTTTATATTTTATTAATATAATTAATAATTAACAATGATTGAAAAACTAACGTAGAGTGTGGATTGTGATTTGAAATAAATAAATAAAATTAAATATTATAAAAATAAATTTATAAATTAACAAAAATTGTATAATATATTGAAATTTTATATGATAAAAATAATTTTATAATCTCATGTATATTATATAATATCAAATCATACTTTAATTATAAATTTTTTTTAAAAAATTATAATTAATTTTTTTTTTTTTTGGGTTATTACATGACGTTAAATTTGATATCGGCTCTTTATTCTCTTGATTATTTTCCTTTGTTATGTTATGGAAGTCGTGCACCTATATTTCAACCAAACCAACCACCTCAAAGAAAAACAAAACCACAAGGGCCTTCGAAAATATTGAAAGAAAAATAAACCCAACAACTGAATTAGAAGTGGGTACAACCAAAGGCAACAAATTTGCAAATAAAAGTGGGGGGGATGCACCAACTATTTCAACCCTAGCTTTATTTGTTCTCACTTGTCTTCTATGGAAAACCCCGTTTCATCAAATCTCACTTCATAAAATTCAAATAATCTCATCAGTTTTCTTTTAAGGAAAATAATATTTGTAGAAAACTTTATACAAAAATTATGCAAAAAATAAGATATAATTCATTTTTAATTATATTTTGTGTTTCAACTTTCTTAATTTTCAGTTTCATTTGTGTTAGACAAATTATAATTTTTATTTTTTGTAAATTTTTTAATAATAGTTAATGTGAAATTTTAAACTTGTTCTTGTGTTAATTTTTTTGTAAAATTTCTTATATATATAGCAGAATTCATTTTTTTTTCTTTGATGTTATCAATTTTGTTTGAGCAATGCCATATGCACAACAATTGTATACATAATATTATATGCATTTAAAATCCGCCCCATTTTATCAGTTTTTTTATTTAAATTTCAAAATTTTTATCTTGATGTATTAGCACATATGATTATGGGTGCAAAATTCTAAATATAAATATATATATATATTTTTTATTATTATATGAAATATGTCACTTTATATATTTAATTTTATGAAATTTATTTATGACTATAAAAGCATTCACAACTCATTAGTTAAAGTTTAATCAAATTTTATTTTAAAATTTAGTTTTTATAAATTTTAACTGGCTATTTTTTATTATATCAAATAACAGACTTAATAAATCAATAGTCATTTTATTAAAATATTAATTTCTAATTTTTTATTTATTTTAATTTTAATTTTAATTTGAATATTGATTTATTAGAATACTTACAACCTACTAGTTATCTCATTTGTTTAGTCAAAATATGAAGAGTAAAGAGAATTAAAAAAATTAAATTTATTTTAATTTTGTTGAATTTATTAACGTTTATTTTTAATATTTTTTAATTAAATTTTAATTAAATAAATGAAATAGCTAATTGATAGGAAAAGCTCTTAACACTTCTGAGGACGCACCAGCTCGTCAATTGTTGTCTTTAACTCCATCTACCCGATACTCACACCAATGATTGCATTTTTTTTAATTTATTTTTATTTATTTTTCAAGCATTTTATGATCTCAACGATATATGACGCTTGGAATAGGTGGATATATATATATATATATATATATATATGTATGTATGCATGTATGTATGCATATATATGATTCTATTACAATTACATTTTCGCCTTCTCTCTACATCATTATTGTCCCCTCTTTTTTATGTTGGAACCATCCGATTTTTGACCTTTATTTATGTAGTAGTTCTACTAATATCCGATTTTTGACCTTTATTTATGTAGTAGTTCTACTAATATCCAAAAATGCATCTAATTGCATTGCTTTCCAATTTTTTTTGATGTCTTCATGCAGTCACGTGAACCCATGCTTTTATTTTTCTTTTATATACACCTATATATATTATATATAATATTTATATATATATATATATATTTATTGGCATCCTTTCTTGAATAAAGCGAGCACATGGAAATTCTGCAAAAAGCCAGCACATGATTAAGGGTGAAACAAATTGATTGACTATTATCGAAAAAACTAAAAAAACGTGTTTCCATCAACAATTTTTCTTTTTCGAAAAAAAAACGTGTTAATTAATGTAGAGTTTGATAAATAAAGAAGGAAAGTGGGGTCTATAAGAGGATATGTAGGGAGGGAAAATGATAAATACATATTATTTTACATAATATTTTATACAATATAAATATAATGATAATTTGAGAGTATTTTGATCAAATAATATTAGTTTTGTAAAATAATTTACATAATACTATCACTTTATTATTTGGATTGTACAATATATTATATAAAATGATGTGTGTATTATTCCTCTTTTGGGAATCGATACATAACTTGTTAAAGAACGTTGATATTAAATTAATAATTTTTTAAATAAGTATAAATTGACATACATATCAAAAAATTTTGATCCAATTAAATCAATAATAGAGAAAAAAAAGTATAAAAAAAATACTCTTATTTTAAAGAAGTGAATAATAAATTTAAAATTATCTTCAAGTTGAATTAATTGAATTAATTTTTTTTTATATGTATACTAATTTATACTTATTTAAAGATAAATTTTAATTAATCTAATGTCAATGCTAATATGTAGTTAATACGTACAAGTTTACAACGGACAGCGGGTCGTTTTTTCACGGCTGACCAGGTGGCCACAACGGCGTTTTCTCTTTCAACCGACTGCTCCGCCGAACTTTCTTCCTCTCTTGCTGTCTTTCTTTTTCTTTTTTTTCTTTTTTCTTTTTTTGTCCTCCTGTTTTTCTCATTTTAGACAATTTGAAAGAAGGCACTGTAGCCTTCCTGATTTGGATTGAAGAAATGTCTTATCCCTTAATTATAAATTATAAATTATATATATAAAATATAATAAATATTTTAAAATTTTAAATACTAATAATATTAAAAAATAATATTTTATTTAACTTTCAACTTCTATGTAAATATAATAAATTTATAAATCAATATTTAACTTATATCAATTTATGGTATAGAAAAATACTCATATCAATTTATATAATTTTCTTATAATTTTTTAATATATAAATAGGAGGAATATTTCTCAAAATATAAAAAATAGTTTAATTAAAGTCCACATGAGGTACTAAAAAAAATTATATTGATTGATGAAATATCGTACTGTGTTAATTTTAGGGTTTAAAATCCCCTATAATGCTATTTAGCAATTTGAAACTTACCATTAGATGATTTTTTATTTGATATCATCATGTAGTGTAACGTCATTTTTTAAAAATTACATAAAAAACACAAACACAAAAATAGTAGAGAGAAATAAAAGTTTCAATATTTCTTTCTTTGTTTTTTTAACGTTCTTCTCGTTTAAATATATATATATATATATATAAATAATGTGACACCCATTAAGAAGGTTATCTAAACAGTAAATTTCAAATAATCTAATAATAGTACCACCGTTATAAAACTAAAGAAAATTAATAAAATTGAAATATCACAATATTTATAATTAGATCTTTAGAAAAATATATTTTTTTCAACTTTCTTGTTGTGTGTCTGCTACAACTGCAATTTCAAAACACCATTTTATAGGCATGAAGGATACGTAATATTAAATGAGTATATAAACTTAACGAATGACAATACATGAAACAGATAAATACATGAACATAAAAAATAAGGATACATAATTATGGGTGAATTTTAATGGTCATCCACTAAGTAGATTTCATGTATTTACATTACTTTTTTTTGGATGACTATACACTTTTCTTTATGATGAAAGATTTTTGAGTCATCACATTCTAATATTGTATATCAACTTTCTGAATGTTATAGTTCGTAAAGTTTTAGTAAATAAATCTACCAAATTATCACTTAACTATATTTTCTTGAGATCAATGTCGTCGTCCTTTTGAAACTCGTATATATATAAAAAAAAAAAATTAGTGAAATATGCTTAGTCTTAATACTTTTGATGTAGCCGTTTCTTATTTGCATAATACATAGCACATTATCTTCATATAATATAGTTGGACTGCCTTTGATTGTGGGTAAAGCACATTTTTCTTAAATATGCTAAAATACTGATCTTAACCAATTGCATTTATGACTTGTTTCAAGTGTTATAATAATTTCTGAGTGATTAAAAGAATTTGCTACAATTATTTGTTTGACAAACTTTCATAAAATAGTTATGCATCCATATGTAAATAGGTATCATGTTTAAGACATAATTTTAAATTATGTACCGTACTGGTCAGTATGGCTGGTACGTATCGTATCGGAGTAGTAGCCGGTACAGAAATTGGGTCTGTTTCGTATCGGCCGATATTTCGGCCGTACCGACCATGTGTATCGGCCTGTACCGAATTTCGGGATTTCACTTTTTTTTTTCATTTCTTGTTATTTTTATCCTAATTTAGACTAGATTATTTATATTATATATATATAATTTCATATATTGACTATTATTTTGAAATATAATTTATATATGTATTTATATATATAATTTTTTTATATATATAGACTATTCCAAAACAGTACATGAAATGGTACCGGTACTGAAATATTTCGTTTCAGTACCTTGATCGATATGTTTACCGGTACGGTATTCAAAACATTGGTTTGAGAACGCCCTTTATGCAGATCAGATAAATAATCTACATCTGTATATCCAATTAATTGTGTGCTTGATTCTTTTGAATAAAATAATCTCATGTCAACTGTACCAAGAAGGTAACAAGAAACATGTTTGACTTCATTTCAATGTTTTCGAGTTGGTGCAAAACTATATCTTGCTAGTAAGTTGACTAAAAATGCAATATTATGTATTGTACAATTTACAAGATACATTAAAGTATTATTTGTCCTAAGATATGATACTTCAGGATTAAGAATTTCTCAAACTTCTCCTTGAGAGTGAAAATAGTATTTCTTAACATCAAATAATCAAGAACCATTTGAGTGCTCAAAGGGTAATATTTATCCATATAAAAGTGCTTAGGATTTTTTTTATATCTGTAGACTAATGAACCAAATTTCCATTTGAAAAATATTCAATTTGTAAACCAAGTCAAAACCTCATTTTTCCGAAAACAATTATTTAAAATCTAATTTTCAAATTAGTCGTATTTTTCATGAGCTCTTCTGGAGTCTCAACTAGATTTAGATCATTCACATATATTGCAATAATTGTAAATCCAGACTCTAACTTCTTAATGAAAACCTATGGACAAATTGGATTATTTTCAAATCTATTTTTCAATAGATATTCGCTAAAACGATTATACCACATGTATCTGGATTATTTTAAACCATATAATAATTTTTGTAACTTGATAGAATAAATACTTTTAGATTTTGAATCATATGTTTTGGGCAGTTTATATCCATCAGGAACTTTCATGTACATGTCACTATGTAGTGATCCATATAAATATATGTTAACTACATTTATTAAACTCATATCCAGACTTTCTATTACTACTAAGCTAATAAAAAATCAACATGTAATTGAATCCATTATAAGAGAATATATTTCTTAAAAATCAATTCCAGATTTATGTGAGAAACTTTGTACAATAAGTCATGCTTTATACCTCATGATTCTATTTTTCTTATTATGTTTTCCTATAAATACCCACTTATATGCAACATGTGTAACACATTTAGGTGTTAGGACTATAGGTCCAAATATTTCACGTTTTGCAAGTGAATTCAATTTTACATGCATTGCATTTTTTTTTATTTTAACCAATCATTTCTATGTAGGCATTTTGCGACGATTTATGGTTCAATTTCATAATTATTTCTAGTAATATAAATTGTAATTTTATATGAAAATATATTGTCAAAAATAATTTTATTTCTATCCCATAATTCTCTTGTACTTACATAATTTATTGAGATCTTGTTATTCTTACGTATATATTCTTCTTCAGGTTCCTCTTCAATTAATTCTATTTTAGGAGAATTCAGTGTTGAATGTTTGTCTATTTTGTGGGTATTATTTTTTTAAGAACACCAAGTTTTTCTTCCTTTAGTTTTCTCTTTCAGGAAATCTTTTTCTTTACACTAAAAGGTCTTTCTCACTTCAAACATGCTTAGATTAATTTACTACTTGATTTCTCGATTATCCTATTGGGACTTCAAATCTCATAAGGATATTAGAAACTAAAATATATGAGAATTTATTATTTTCTTATTATCAGTAAATGCATCCGTTAATTCATTTGCAATACTTTGCAAATGAATGAATAATCATTTGAACTTTCAATTCACATTAATTTGTATGAGGATTGATATAAGATTATGTCAAAACATTCTATGAAAATGACAATCTTTGAAACGCGCCTTAAAAATATCACCAGTTAAAAGTTTAAGGTATCTTATAATAGAAGAATAAAAACCGATATAAATGCTAAGTCTTCGTGAGGGTCTATCTTCGTGCATTTGGGAGGTATAATTGGAACACAGATAGCGCAACAAAAAATACAAAAATGAAAAATATTTGGTCGTTGAGCAAAAACAAATTACAATGGGGACTGCTTATTATGGGTAGTTAATATAATCTAAATTAATGATGCAGCATGTAAATTACATGTTCCCAAGTAGAAATAAGTAGTTTTGTTTACAAAAGTAAATGTCTAGCAATTAATTGAAATAATTTAATAAACGATTCGGCTAAACCGTTCAAAGTATGTACATGGACAACTAAATGTTCAACATGAATAATTAGAAAATCGAGCTCGTGATCTAATAATTTATGTAAGAATTCTAACAAATATAACATTACAATTAGAGAATAAACAAATATATGACCACCTAACTGATGTATCTATTAAAATCATAAAATATCTAAATGGTCTACGTGACGGATGTCTTGATTCACATATGTCCTCATGAATCCTTTCTAAAAATGATAAAGATTCAATTATACCTTAAAAGGGGGTGGTCTAATAATTTTTCTTGAGAACATGATGTACATGGATAATCACTTGGTAAAAGAATCTCCAGGTTCTTTAAAATATGTCCAAATGAGTCTCAATTATTCATCACATCATAATTGATCCTGAATGTCCAAGACAATCATGCCAAAATATCAAAATTTTGGATTAGAGCACTTTCAATGCATTATAATATTTAATCCAATTGTACTCATAGTTGTATAATATAAGCACAAAGAGAAAGCTTTCATTTTTATAATATGAGCTTCTGACCCAGAATTATAGAAATACTGTAAAGATATTTATTACTACCTTCATTGATGGTTTCAACATGATAACTATTACAATGAATATCTTTAAAATTTAGTAAATTTCTTTTAAATTTTGAAAAATACAAAATATCGTCAATACAAAATTTTATTTCGTCTAGTAATATTATATTTGCTCTTCCAGAGCCTTCAATTAGGTTTGAAGAATCGGATAGGATATTGACATTAGCTCTATTCAATGTTAAGTATTGAAAGAATCTTCAGGTTCTTTAGACGATGTCCCTGTGAGTTCTCAATTATTTATCACATCATAATTGATTTCGAATGTCCAAAACGATCATGCCAAAACATAATTTTTTTTATCAGAACACTTTCACTGTATTATAATATATACTCATAGTTGTATAATATAAGGCTGGAAAAAAAATTGTCAGATTTTCTAATATGAGTTTTTGACTTGAAATTATAGAAATAATGTAAAGATATTCATCATTATTTTCAACATGATAAACATTACGACACATATTTTTATTCTTTTTGGTAACATTATATTTGTTCTTTCAGAGCCTTCAATTAGGTTTGAAGAATCGGATATGATATTGATATTAGTTCTATTCAATGTTAAAATTGAAAATACTTATTATATTTAAGGATTGTATGTGTGGTACAATTGTTTACGAGACATACATCCCCATCAGTTTTTTTTTTTTAAATTGATCAATTCATCACTAAAATTCATGCTTCCTTAATAAAAGCGAAACACATATAAAACTTTATTAAATGAAAGAAAAATTATAATATATTTGAAGATAATAACTGATATATAATGTGATTACAAGACCAAAAAAAATTAATATAACCAAAATCATCACTAATTAGAAAATCTATATTTTTGTTGAGGTTCTCAAAGAAATCAGAAACGTTCAAATGTGTGAAATTCATTCCATTCACAATATAAGTTAAACCTACTGGATTTTGTGATCAGCAAAATTCATTTCAACCTCTTTTTTTTTTTAATGGATGCTTGATATAAGTCTACCAAATATTTTGGTATATGACAAGTACATTACTAATTTTCATTCATTCCACATCTAAAACATTTATCCTCATGGTTCTTTGCAGGCTTATTCTATGAGCCTTTGTTTTTATCATTTTTTGTCTCAGTGTTGTAGGAAATCAAACCAAACTGTTCTTCTCTCTCTCTCTCTCTCTCCCCTTCATGCCCGAACCCATAGACCTCTCCCTTTGATTCTTGAGTCTCTCATTTGCTCTTCCTCACGAAAACCCTAACCCGAGCTGATCCTTGTAGTTTGTGGTGAACACGATGAGTCGCTCCTCCCACAGCTCGACCACAAACTATCTATGAAGTTTAATAGACCCGAGAGTCTAAACTGCAAAATTTTGAATACTATTAATATTTATATATGAAAATTTTAGGATATTGGAATTTTACGATTTCATAATATGTTTGATTTGGATTCGCAAACATATATATTTTTCCTTTGTAATCTTGAAATCTTCCTTAACTTGGAACCAGACTAATATTCAGCAACCTGATTTCGTCGACCCTACACCTCCACACTGCAATCGATATCCTCAATCATGAGAATAGACCTATTGGTCATGGACAAAAAAACCCTCCTCAGATCAGAGTTGGAGAAAATACTGGTCAACTCCAAATCATAGATATCGAACTTGAGGTAATTAGCCATGGTAGCAATCAAGCTGGATTTACCTATGCCAAGAGGATCATGCAACAGGTGTCCTCTCTGCCAATCCTTTTCTCATTTCTTGTAGAACTATTTCCTCCTGACGAACCTATCCAAATCAAGAGAGAGAGAGCTGAGTTCAAGAGGAAGAAGAGAGCAGGGAGAGACCGAGTTCAAGTGATGAGAGTTCGGATCCCCTACCATGCGTCTTATGCTCCTATTTCACTTCCCGTTATGCGGCACTCTTCCATGCATCTTATGAGAGTTCGAGTGATGAGAGTCACGTGCTAGAAGTTATTATCATTGTGAAATACTTATCATGCATTACTTCTCTTTACAATTTAAATATTGCCATTGGGCAGCGGATTACCAATTACGTAAAAAAAGATGGGAAAAAAAAGGTAGTGTAATCAATAACCACTTTTAATATTGCAAGGAAGAAAACAAATTGCATAAAGCAAAGCTTTATTGACGAGGAAAATCTAGTTGGAATTTGGAAAGGTGACATATTCCCCACTTACCAGGCAAATAATTATATAGAAAACCAGAGTTCCACCAAACCTTGTTTGCATGGTTGAAGACAAGCCAGCCATTCCATAACTTGGCCCTCATTATCCTTCTACCCAACAGTTCATATCATCATCCTTTTATTCATGTCCATTATAATCTTGTAACAAAGATAAAGGATATATATATATATATATATATATATGGATGCATGTGGCAGCCAAATATGTATTTATTGCTACAGCTAATTTCACCTTCTTTAATTTAGATCGTCATATGGTTAAACTCTTCATCGCTATGATAAATTCTATAGATCACATTCGCATTTGTCACATAAAAAAAATACTATATGCTATATTGTTCATTTCAATTATACTAATATTTCAACGTGATAACTTGACATTATTTATTTTTCATTGAATTTTGATCTTATCTTAAAAAAAAACAGATTTAATGATTGATAGATAATGCTACATCATCAGCACAATATAATAAAAATAGAATAATAATAATAGCATTATAAAATTAAAGTTAGAAACTACATGCCCCAAGGATCGGACAACGACATATGTGACTTCGATTCATTGATATAGGTCATGCCTCTCAACCCAAATAAATAGAAGTAAACAAAATATATGACTAACTCAAGAAATGTACTTACTATCAGGCTGTACTATACAATTAAGATTGCGTAAAACAAAAGTGCAGATCATCATGGGTGATGTGGTAAATTCAAATTGTATAAATATTGTAAGTAAGGGGGGTTGCAGCTACTAAATCCATCAAAACAACCCCATTTAAATAAAAAAAAAAAAGTGATATGGACATTTAATCTGATCGTCTGGGATATTGATGTCTATGTCATGGGTGATTGTAAAGAAATGCTTGGTGAGTAGGCATGGGCGGGTGAGGATCTATAGGACCAGTAGTTGGTGCAATGTCAATTGCCACAATCAGTTATGACCTAATTCTTATTTGGGAAATGCTTATTGAATCGAATATAGCTAGATTGATGGTTTGACCGATGTTTTTTTTTAATACTTTTGTTTAGTAATTAGTTAAATAAATATTATTTCATATATATATATATTTCATATAAAAAAATGTATTTAAAAATGTTTAAAAAATCGGTTGAAAGAAAAGAAAAATAAAATAAAAATGCCCTGCATCAATCTATAAGCGGTTGAGACCATCGGTCCTAGTAGCACTATCGTTCTTATTTACCAAATTAAATTAACTTTTGTGGGTTTTTGTTTTGAGTGTAAGGAATTTTTATTTTGAGATTCCTACTTTTAAATTCTTATTTAGAAATTCTTATTTGAGACATTTTTTTTTATTTTACATGATTTCTATATAAGCATTTTAAAATAATGTTGTGATTTTTTTATATTTTTAAAAAATGGCTTAAGGTGTTAACAAAATTATGTAAATAAAACATACATTTTAAAACGCTTAAAATTTTAATTTTTTTACATGATTTTTTTAACATCTTCAAATGTTTTAAAAATATAAAAAAATCACAACATTATTTTTAAATATTTATATAAAAATCATGTAAAATAAAAAAACTTAAAAAAAAGTCTCAAATAAAATTTTTTAAATAAAGATCCAAAAATAAGAATTCCAAAATAAAATTCCTAACATTTTTATTTTATTTTTCTTCTGCCACACTGCATGAATCACTCAAATTCAAGCCCATGCCTTTTCATTTTTTTTTTTTTGGGTGGTAAGTGGGATTGTAATTCTGTCAGGCACGCGCATAAAAGATTCATCTTTTTCGTTTGTTTGTTTGATTTGGATGGTGCATGCAGCGTATGCTTGCTTTCAATGAGGATTGATAGTGGTAAGGCCACTAATCCAAATCATGAATGTCCGGGTCCCTTCTAATTTACCAATCTGCAAGTTTTAATCAACGACACAAGCTCATTGGTGGGTCTTTTTTTGTTGGAAATCAACACGCAATTGAAGAAGCTGGAGGCTTCTGGAAGACGGCACCGTCAGTAGCAGCTGGAAGGTAGGCGCCGCCAGAAAATTCAAGAAAGTCGGCCGCCGGAATTCCACCGTCTTTAACACGTTCACACTATTTCTTTCTTTTATAAATACATATAAGATTGTAACGAGGAAAGGGAGTCGGAGGTAAAGTCCGTTGGAGAGATTAGAAGAGAGAAACCATTGTAAATAATTGGTTTATTATTTAATACAAATTCTCTTCTTTGTGTGTGTGGATGTAGGCTAAATTGGCCGAACCACGTTATATTCTGGCCTCCATATTATTTGTGAACTTCCGCCGATCCTAACAAGTGGTATCAGAGACGGTAGGAGACCGGATTTGTGAATTTTCGTAAAAGACCCATTTTTAAACTTGATCGAAATCAAGTTTGGATGATATCATCAGATTCCTCAGGTCAAGACAAAAATTTTGGTGAAAATTTCGTCTCAAACAGACACCGGACGAAGCTACATGCGCCGACTCGGCGACGGCCACGCGCCGGCCACGGGACCCACGCGCCACACGCGCGCGCAGTGAAGAAGACAAGTTCCGACCCGTTAAATCCGGGTGATCCGACCCGAACCGGTTTGACCCGGTTTCCGACCCGCCACAGTAACCCAACGGATAAGGAATATTCCGTCGGTATATTCCGTCACCGGAAGAATATTCCGTCACCGGAAAGAATATTCCGTCGTCTACAAGAATATTCTGGTGTAGGAATATTCCGGTGACTGGGAGAATATTCCGGTGACCGGAAGGAATATTCTAGTAGATGGTGGGGAATATTCCATTTTTCTTATTTTTCAGGTTTTCAGCGCAATTTTGATCGTTTTGGAACGAGACAAGAGTCGTTTCCAAGGTTTTACACCGTTCCGAACGCAACGGTGAGCTCTGTTTGTTGAGATTCAACTCCGAACGTTGAGAAACGGTCACTCAAATCAAAGATTACAGCCGAACTGATGGAGAACTCGGGAGCAGGTGCGATGATCAAGCTAACATCTACAAATTACGCACTATGGAGACCTCAAATGGAAGATCTCCTGAATTGTAAAGATCTCTTCAATCCAATTGAAGAAAAAAGCGTAAAGCCAGATGATGTAGCGGAAAAAGACTGGCATAAGTTGAATAAGAAAACTATTGGTCAGATCCGGCAGTGGATTGACCATAGTGTTTTTCATCATGTTGCACAGAAAACGGATGCCTATCAGTTATGGAAAAATCTAGAAAGCATGTACCAGGCAAAAACTGCTCGGAACAAGGCATTACTAATAAGACGCCTTGTCAACTTGAAACTCAAAAGCGGCATCTTAGTGGCCGCACACACCAACGAGTTTCAGAATCTTGTAAATCAATTTGCATCCGTAGATTTTAAGCTCGGAGATGAAGAGCAGTCTCTACTACTTCTCAGTTCCCTACCAGATAGCTGGGAAACGCTAGTGGTCTCACTTAGTAATTCTGCTCCAGATGGAAAGCTCGCCATGTCAATGGTGATAAACGCCTTGTTTAATGAAGAGACTAGACGAAAGAAGATTGGAGGAGACGAGACAGATGCCTTTGTAACATAAGGAAGGCATCAGAGAAATAGTAGAGGTAGAAGTCGAGAAAGGAACAGAAGTCAAAGTAAAGGGAGATCCCAAAGTCGCGGTAAACAGCGAAAGAAGGGAAAATGCTTTTATTGTGGTATTGAAGGCCACTTTAAAAGAGAATGCCGAAAGCTGCAGAAAGAGCAAAATCAGCCAAGCAATCAGTCAAAGCAGGAAGAAGGCGAAGCTGCAGTGACGCTTTCTGGAGATTGTGTACTCCTTTCCGCTGGTGAAGAATCTTGTTTGCACGTTTCAAGCGAGGAAGCCGAGTGGGTAATAGATACAGCAGCATCCTATCATGCCACTCCTTGTAAGGATTTCTTCAGTACTTACAAGGCAGGAGACTTCGGTACAGTCAAGATGGGAAATTCGAGTTTCTCAAAGATCGTGGGCATTGGAGATGTTAGGATAAAAACCAGTGTTGGCTGTACTATGATGCTAAATGACGTTCGGCACGTACCCGATCTTCGACTCAACCTAATTTCTATAAGAATCCTTGATCAACAGGGTTACGAGAGCATCTTCAGCAACAATGCTTGGAAATTGAAGAAAGGAGCAATGGTCATTACACGGGGACATGTCTGTGGCACTTTGTACAAATCAAGTGCTAAGATATGTGCAAACAGTCTCAATGTAGCTGAAGATGATACATCACCAAACTTGTGGCATCAGAGACTTGGCCACATGGGAGAAAAAGGGGTGTTTATGCTTGCAAAGAAATCATTGATTACAGTAAACAAAGGTATTGCTCTCAATCCTTGTGAATACTGTTTATTTGGTAAACAGCATAGAGTTTCATTCCAGACATCTGCTGGAAAAAGATCAGAGTTATTGAGCTTGGTACACTCTGATGTTTGTGGTCCTTTTGAAGTTGAATCACTTGGAGGTAACAAATATTTTGTTACTTTTATTGATGATGCTTCACGAAAAGTGTGGGTGTATTTCCTAAAAAGGAAAGATCAAGTTTTTGAGCAATTCAAAAACTTCCATGCCATGGTAGAAAGAGAAACAGGCAAGAAGCTGAAATGCCTTCGGACAGACAATGGAGGTGAATATACTTCTCGAGAATTCAAAGAATATTGCTCCAGACATGGCATCAGACACGAGAAGAGTGTCCCCTACACCCCACAACACAATGGTGTAGCAGAACGGATGAACCGGACCATTGTAGAACGAACCAGAAGTATGCTGAGTATGGCAAAGTTGCCTAAGTCATTCTGGGGTGAAGCAGTAAAAGTAGCCTGTTACCTGATCAACAAAACATCGTCAGTTCCACTACAGTTTGAAGTCCCAGAGATGGTGTGGTCAGGCCGCAAGATTTCATACTCACATTTAAGAGTATTTGGGTGCAAAGCATTTGCACATGTATCCAAGGAGAAAAGACAGAAACTTGATGAAAAGTCTACTCCGTATTTTTTCATCGGCTATGGAGATGAAGAGTTTGAATACAGATTATGGGATCCAAAAGCGAAGAAGGTCATTAGAAGTAGGGACGTAGTGTTCCATGAAGACCAAATGTTTGGATCAGAACAAACAACTCCAAGTGCTCTAGAACCAGCTCTGAGTTCACTACCACTTCAGTCTGTTTCAAACACTGAAGATAGACAGGAAGTTTCCCCAGAAGAAGAAGAGGATACTGACAACGGAGAAACCACCACTGAGCAGGGGGAGCAGTTGCCTTCTCCATTAGAAACTGCAGAATTTCCACAGTTGTCAGGTGATCAACCTCAGCAGGACAGATCCTCTAGAGGGCGATTGTTGATTCCGTCACGAAGATATCTAGAATTAGATTATATTCTTCTTACAGATCAGGGGGAGCCAAAAAACTTCCAGGAGGCAATATCTCATCCAAATAGAAACAAATGGATGCAGGCTATGCAGGATGAGATGAACTCGTTACAGAAGAATCAGACTTATGAGCTGATGGAACTTCCAAACGATAAGAGAGCATTGAGAAACAAATGGGTGTTCAACCTGAAAAATGATGGCAAGCAGGTGAAGCACAAACCTCGCTTGGTTGTCAAAGGATTCCAGCAGAAGAAATGAATCGACTTTGATGAGGTATTTTCACCTATTGTGAAGATGACTTCAATTCGAGTGGTACTCGGATTGGTGGCAAGTCTTGACTTGGAACTTGAACAGATGGATGTGAAGACAGCATTTCTTCACGGCAACCTTGATGAGGAAATTTACATGGAGCAGCCAGAAGGCTTCCAAGTTCCTGGAAAGGAACATTTGGTCTGCAAGTTGGAAAAGAGCCTTTACGGTTTGAAGCAGACTCCCAGACAGTAGTATAAGAAGTTTGACTCATTCATGATGAGTCATGACTACAAGAAAACTGTTGCAGATCAATGCGTTTACATCCGGAGATTTTCAGAAGGTGACTTCGTGATGTTACTACTCTATGTTGACGACATGTTGATTATTGGAAAAGATCCATCCATTATCAGGAAGCTAAAGAAGGATCTCTCCAAAGTCTTTGAGATGAAAGACTTAGGACCTGCCCAGCAGATTTTGGGCATGAGGATCACTTGTGACAGGAAGAAAAAGAAGCTATGGCTGTCACAGGAAAAGTATGTTGAACAAATACTACGAAGGTTCAACATGGAGAAAGCAAAGTCAGTCAGTACTCCACTGGCTAATCACTTCAAATTGAGCAAAAGCTCATGTTCCTCATCACCAGAAAAGGTTTAAGAAATGGCTACAGTACCGTACTCCTCAGCAGTAGGAAGTTTAATGTACGCTATGGTTTGTACCAGACCTGACATCGCTCACGCTGTTGGAGTTGTGAGCCGTTTTCTTTCAAATCCAGGGAAAGAACACTGGAAAGCAGTACAGTGGATTCTCAGGTACTTTAAGGGTACATCAAAGTTGTGCTTGTGCTACGGGGGAGCTAACCCAGTCTTGGATGGCTATACAGATGCTGATATGGCAGGTGATCTTGATGGTAGAAAATCTACATCAGGATATATTTACACATTTGCAAGTGGAGCTGTATCATGGCAGTCCAAACTGCAAAAATGTGTGGCTTTATCTACAACAGAAGCAGAGTATATTACTATAGCAGAAGCAGGTAAAGAAATGTTGTGGCTAAAGCGGTTCCTCCAAGAAATGGGAGTCAGTCAAAAAGAGTACAGTATCTATTGTGATAGTCAAAGTGCTCTTGATCTGAGTAAAAACTCGATGTACCACTCCCGAACAAAGCACATCGATATTCGGTATCACTGGATACGTGAAGTAATGGACCAACAGCTGTTGAAGCTTGTAAAGATCCATACAAAGGAGAATCCAGCGGACCTGCTAACGAAGGTAGTCACATACGAAAAACTTGAGCTATGTAGAAATATAGCCAGGTTAAGTACCTTGAACTAAAATGTGCCAGGATATCCTCCATTTGGTGTTGAGGGGGAAATTGTTGGAAATCAACACGCAATTGAAGAAGCTGGAGGCTTCTGGAAGACGGCACCGTCAGTAGCAGCTGGAAGGTAGGCACCGCCGGAAAATTCAAGAAAGTCGGCCGCCGGAGTTCCACCGTCTTTAACACGTTCACACTATTTCTTTCTCCTATAAATACATATAAGATTGTAACGTGGAAAGGGAGTCGGAGGTGAGGTCCGTTGGAGAGATTAGAAGAGAGAAACCATTGTAAATAATTGGTTTATTGTTTAATACAAATTCTCTTTTTTGTGTGTGTGGATATAGGCTAAATTGGCCGAACCACGTTATTTTCTGGTCTCCATATTATTTGTGAGCTTCCGTCGATCCTAACATTTTTGCGCATATGTATGTGCACGCGCACATGAACGGTGCAGAAAATCTGGCCCAGTGTTGCCTTTAATTTTGTGTAGAAATCTCGATCGTTTAATTTATTAGGTAACGTGGGATTTCTTTTAGTATTCATATAATTTATTAATCTCAATGCTAGCTTGCCTTCACCAGCAGCAAGATTGAAGTATAGATCAACAACATTGGGGCAGGTGTCGTAGCACAGAGGCGAGCAAAGCTTTAAACATTGGGCTTAAACACTCGAACGGTGACAACGTACGGCAACGACGAATGGTGACGTTGAACGGCGAGGTGGCTAAGGTTTGAGGGAGAAGATCAGACGAGAGAGACAGGAATGTATGGAAAAGGCTTTAACGGGTTGTCGGTTTCGTCGGGTTCAACTCAGTTTTTATCCAACAAATTTGTTTTGACCCGATTAACCCGCCTCAATCGGTTCGAGTCGGCCGGATTGGTCGGACCAGCGGTCTTTTAGCACATTCCTATCTTAATCACTATTAAATAATAAAGACTTATCTTTTAAAAAATCATCTAATAATAATAAATATATTACATTTTATATATGTTTGAAAAAATAATAATGTAATGTATAATATTTTTGACAAAATAAATATATATAAATAAATCTATATAAATTATTTTTTATTATAAAATATATATAACAAATTATATGAATAGTTTCAATTTATAGATTAACCCACAAACTTTGGTGTAACACTGTGACCAGCTATCTGTCTCTATAAAACTTCTCGTATAGTTAACTACCGTCTATTAAATCATCTGTTAATCGATTGTCATGCCTTCTCGTCGCATAATGATATAAAGATGATTGCCCACTTTTTTGACGGGAACAAAAAAGCATGATACGTAAAGATTTATTTCTTCAACTTTTTCCTGGCGATGATTTTCATATTTTCTCAAAATAATGCTGTATAATTATTAAAGTGGTAGCCTTCGAAAAGAAATTGTTATAATTTATTAATTTAGATTTTTATTAAAGGTCAAGATCATCAGGAAAAATATGGAAAAAGAGTAATGTTATGTATAATTATAGAGTTACAAAAAGCGTATAGTTATTTTTAAAAAAAAATTAGAATTTATTATTAAAAGAATTAACTTTTTTTTTAATGTGGATTTCATATATATATATATATATATATTTTTAAAGTGACTACATTTTATTTATAAGTTTACGACTATATATTACTTGTAAATTCATAATTATATCTATCATTTAATTTTTATATATATATTTAATGGGAAGATGACATTTTGACACGCTCTTTTGAACTCTGAATAAGATTGCATTGGATATCATGATGTGTATGTATATTACTTTTATTAAAATATTAACTTGATTGGGAGATTTTGTATTTATTTACTTATTTATTTGATTTGATCTCTTTTTCTATAAATAGATCTTCTGAATGTACATGATATTTATTCGAAAATAATAGAATCTCCTCTAAATTTTACTTTTACTTGTTTTCACCAAGTTAATTAGTGCCATCATTTGTATACTTTGACGTAATGCCTACAAGTCTCGTGCAGCCTATTTGAAAACTTATAGATCTCTAATGAAAACATATTTTTAAAATATATTTTTTATAATGAGATTTACTTTTATTAAAATGATTTCACAAAATTTGAATGCCTTAAAACTTTCCAAATCATTTTTTCAAATTTTTATTTCTTGACTTGTACCCTAAGCATGACGCATTTTTTCAAATTAGGAGAGCCATACAGTTGCTCACAAGGGAGGGAGCGAGCGGGCGAGCGAGTAGAGGGCGGGGTGGGGACTCCCTTGCCGTGCGTGAAGACAATATTTAATACTAGAGCAGTGCCGGATGCAAATTGCCTGCGTGCACACCAATTGTAAACGGTAAAAATATTATTTATAATAGGGCGTTTATCCGAGTTTCAAATTCTCAAATCTGAAATTCGAATTTAAAATTTTCTTCAATCTCTTTAAAAAAATTATTAAAAAAATATTAAAATTTTAAACCGGGCCGAGTTGTACTCAACCTGAATGAACAGGCTTAGTTCACATAGTGATGTATGTGCAGCAGCTTGCACCCAGATTTTTTTTTTTAATACATAATCTTATTTGTTCCGGTTTTGAATCTCGATTGGATTTTTTTTATTCGATTTTTAAATAATATTATCATTTTTTTATATTTTAAAAAAAATATTTTAAAATATTAAAAAAATAATGGAAAAAAATTAAAAATAAAATATTTTTAAATAATATTGTAATTTATTTAACATCTTAAAATATTTTTTAAAAATATAAAAAAAAATACAACATTATGTAAAAATTCTTACTTAAAAATCAAATAAAAAAAGCTAAAAAAAAAATCCAATTGGGATCCCAAAATGGAGAAGTGTAGCATCTCCCATATTTAATTTAGCTATAGCATGTGAGCGTTATTTAAGCATCCGGCATATTGCGAATATATATATGTACCAAGCAGTCATCATCGTTCGGACTATCAATGCTGTACCATCTGCTGGGGCACATGCTTCTTATCTCTTGGCAAACCCCAAGCCCATCTGGTTTCTGCTACCTAATGGCTAACCCCATTAACAAGGCTGCAAATGCATGCAGCAATTTTGGGTGCGATGATACAATTTTGGGTCAATTAGGACATGATTATTTTATATATCGTATTGATATGATGGTTAAATAATAAAAAAGTAAATTTCTTCTGAAGTTGTGCTCAATTTTGGGTTTTTTTTTTTCAATTTATTTCTCTTTATTATTTTAAAAAGAGTTATGCTGCATACAATTATTTTTACGTACTCTTTGCACACTCTATTTATGTGATTGGTCAAAATATTTATTTTATATCAAAAGAAAGTGATGTAATTAATCACATTAATAAAGTGTACAAAAACAACTACACATAAAATATCATAACCATGAAAATTAAGGCTATATTAAAGCAGCATTATAAGATTCTCCCAAAATTCGAAATGAATATGAATGAATGACTCTATGTAGTTGGTGTGAAAATAATGACAAAAACAAATTAAAACAAGAAATTAATTCTACATGCACAAAATTTATTCATGACTCGACAATATGAATATTGTTTATGAAAGTGCTGAGAATTTTATTCTCAAGAGGAATGTCAAAGGATATTGTAGGACTGAAAATAAAAAATTCATAATCGGCCATACTGTTCATAACAAACATATATATATATATACACACACATATATAAGTTATGCGATGAAAGCTCTAATTTTTCAATTGTTAGCATATTATTCGCTTGATCGAAATTCTATTTGATGTTCGCTTAAGCGAGATATTGAGTGAAAACTTTCTATTAAAGTTTCACTCAAATAATTTTTATGATTGACTCAATTTGTTAAAACTAACAATCTTTGTCTGGAAACAATGTTTAACACCGTTCTCACAATTAGGTCCCGTTTGGATAATAAACTCTTATCAACTTATCTTAATTTATTTTTATTTCATTATTATGCTTTTTTAATTTGAGAATTTCTGGGGTTCAGTGTGACCGACCGAATCCCATAAGAAGTACAGCCCATGTCGCTGTCGGTGGTGGTGGGCGACACCCCCCATGCTATCGAGACCGGCGGACTCCAGCGATCTCACCCCTGCAATGACGAGTTTCAGTGATTTTCGACGAAGTTCTGACAATTTTAAATCCGAAATGGGTCCGTCGTCATAGGGGTGAGGTCGTCGGAGCCCGCCGGTCCCGATGCATGGGCGGTATCGCCCACCACCACCGACGGCAGTGGAGACTGGGCTGAGGTCGAATTTTATTTAAAAATTCATCTTTATTTTATTTTTTTAAAATATTTTTTATTATGTTTTTTAAATTTTATTTTTTATTATATTTTTTATTGTGTTTTTAAAATTTTTTGTTATCTTCTTATGGGCACTGTATTTCTTATGGAGTTTAATCCGACCGAACTCCAATGTCACTCTTTTAATTTTTCATATAAAATACAAATTCTTATTCACTTTTTTAAATTCTAATTTAACTTTTTCAAATTTTAAAATAATTATAATATTAAAAAATAAACTAAATTCATCGTAACTTATCTCATCTTTAATTTCAAACGAATCCTAATTGATATTCATACTTCATGTACAGTCAATGTTGGGCACTGGGAATAGAGTTAAATTTGCGATGGCTTGTTACCTCTCTTCAATGTTTGTGGTAGTCCAATGCCCATCCACTAAGCGCATACTTTATTTTTAGAAATGAAATGACATAAAATGAGATGAAATAAAAATTAAAAAAGGATAAAATATCTTTTTTAAATATTTTTTTAATATTAATTTTATTTTTTGATTGGAAAAGTTAAATTTTTTATTATATTTTGTATAGAAATTTAAAGAGTGTAATAATAAATTTGAAATATATTTTAAAGTTTTGACTTATCTCAATAAACAAAGGAGGCCTAAGTCACAACCTGAAATGTCACCATTAAAACATATATATATATATATATTAATATTTCTACCACGGGAATTATTTTGTTTTTAAAGGCAAACCTCTAAGACCGATTAAAAACTTTTTCTTAAAAATGAAATAAAACGTGAAAGATAATAATCAGGTAATATTATTATTTGAGAAAATTTTAAGCAACCTTTGTTTACTTAGATAAGATGAGACGGTTTTAATGAAATTTAAAAGTTAAATAAAATGTAGCTAGGATACATATTTTTTAATATTATTATTACTTTTAAATTAAAAAAATTTAAAATTTTTATTATATTTTGTAATAAAAAATTATAATAATAAAACAAAAATATAAAATGGTTTTTATATTCAATCGGGACTTTAATCATCAATAGTACTAGTATTTGGTAGTATCAACTCTCGGAAGTCCTTAACCATTACCAGCAATCATAAAGGGATCTAAGCCCACTTCTCCCACAGAATTGGTCTGAGAATTGGGGTTGGAAGTTCAGGAAACCTCCACAAATGTCTTGGCCCAAACTCTGAGCCTGAAAGAGGATTCCTAATTTCCCTGCTCAGCTTATTAGCATATAAAGGGCAATAAAATTTTAAACTTAAACCAGTACCGTTAGCATATAAACGGCAATAATTTGCTGGAAGCTAACGGCTATAAATATATTTTAAAATTTAGAATCTCATATTAATATACTCTTATAAACTTAAACGAATATCCTTAGCATTTCTCTTCCTATTTTACCAATATTGTTGAAATCTAACCGCTTTATAATTTAAAATTGAACTATAGAGCTATAGAGAATACTGATTGGATTTCTTCTATTCAGTCATTGTATCAGTATACTCTTATAAATATACTCTAAAATTTAAAATCTCATCTCCGTAGGGAGAAAGAAATACACCAATTCGGAAGTGAAGAATTAATAGGAGTATTTCCTGAAAGGGCAATTTATTTTTTAATTTATTTAATATTTTTTTTTATAGTTTTAAATAATTTTTTTAAAAAAAAATCATATTCTTATTAAAAAACTTTTTTTTAATCATTTAGTGAAAAAAAATTTTAAAAATAAAAAAACAATTTGGGAGAAATCTATTTCACCCACATTTCTCTTCATAGAATCAGAGAGAAAGAGAGGGAGGGAGCTACGAAAATGTGGGAGCGTGAAAGATTTACTTCAGGGGTTGTGTTCCTCTATGACAAATTATGTGTATTATCAATTTGGTTTTGCTGTCATTACTATCATATTGCTTGCTGGGTTGCTGCTGGGGAGGATGAACTTTTTTTCGCACGGATGATGTTTGTTCCTTTGTGGCTTAGACCGTGTTACACAATTGGAGCTTTCACTAGTCGGGGTAGTGGGTTTCTTGCACCGGTCATCATTGACTATGCAAGTGGTTTTGTTATTCATCTTTTTTTTGTGGTGGCTGGTTTCACTCATGCTGCTTACTAGTAATCGACATGAAAACCTAAACTTTTTGATACAATAATGTATTGCTTACAAATACAGGAAACCTTAAGCATTGAGACAAAAAAAAAAGAACAAAAAAACATTACATTCAACAATTTCAAGGAAGAAATTTAATTTTAGAATCAAAAGAATCGTGACCTTAAGCATTGAGACAAAAAAAAAAAAGAACAAAAAACATTACATTTGACAATTTCAAGGAAAAAATTTGATTTTTAGAATCAAAAGAATCGTGTCGTGCCCTCATTCCATGATTGTTATTTATGATGAGTGTAGGTGGGACCTATACACACGCATGATAGGCAAAACTTCCAACTTGAGAGTTTCGATTCTTGAAGAGAAGATTCATGCAAGAAGCAAGATAAAAGAGGGTGGCATCTAAAAATTAATATCTTTGAACGATTTTGATTTCACTTAATTCTTGAGTTGCAGTCTCACTAATTCTGTATATTGGGGGTCTTGTTTTTCTATCAATTGTAGAAGATGTATAAAAAAAAACTTAGACATTGTGGTTATTTATGAGCTGTGCAAAGAAGATGTGATTTCTCCTATGATAAGGATAATGGTACATGGTGTATGGAATCTTGCATTGTTTGGGAAGTTCTTACTGCTTATAAAATTTCAATGAGACTCCAACTGTATTATTGACTAGTTCTTTTAGAATATAAACTATGTGATTTGGGTCTTCCATTGAAGCATTACAGAAGAGACCCAACCCCATGAACGTAAGTCGATTAACTCTGATGAAGATGAGGAAGAGGATAAATATGCCATTGATTTTGTTATATATTAACCTTTCTTCTTGATGATTTTCGATGTTATTCTTTTTCTTTGTTTGGGGAGATATACAGTTCAAAAAAGAAATTACAGAGTTAAGCCTACATCTATTAGTGGAGGCGGTCTCAAGAAATTTACTATTACAAAACGGAGTACAAGGGATATATAACAAATCAATCTTTAACCTCAAAAACCCTAATATACCAAATAAGCTCACGAAAGGAGAGTTTCATTTATTTTCTCTTTATTCTGGCCCCTCAAAGTCACAATGCAATATAAAAAAAAAGAAACATGTATTTATACTGTACAACAAGAAAAATCTTATAAATATTCACTTGAACGGCATATCGAGCAAACAATTTGGCTGACGTTTGTTCGAATTGACTGTTGAGTGAACAATTTGCCTGCTGTTGTTTGAGTTGATCACTTTTGGGTGAGTGTTGAGTAAACAATTTGCCTAGAGTTAGCTTGAGCGGATGTCAAGCAAACAATCGATTTTGAATTTGCTCAAATGGACTGTCGAACCAAAGTTCATTCGAGCCAATATCGAATTATAGTCGAGCCAGTTAGGATTTAGACAAGTGCACGCTTTTGCATTGGAAAGTGGAAACGCCTAAAAGGAGGATTAATGCTATCAAACTCAAGAGATCGAGAATGCATATGGTTCTTGGCAGATTATTAAAGTTTGCTAAAACACACAAATTTGATCACCTAATTAATGTTGTGGGATTTCAAGTCTACATGAAAAAAAAAAGTAATTGAAACTCATATTGTGTGAAGAAATTGACATGAAATTAGTTGCAATATGCACCAGCATGATGAGCACTGGCTGAACCATTAAGGGGCACGGGCCATGGCCCCCTCCTCCAAAAGTTTGAAAAACAAATTTATATTAGTTTTTCTTGATTTAATATGATAATATTAATATCATGATAATATTAATATCATCTTGCGTTGTTTTTCTCTCTAAAAATCTATCTTGATCTCATTCTATAAAATTATTTTGATCTTATAGACACTATATATGTTTATTTTATTTGATATATTTGTATGAATGCTTTTATGTTATTTTAATGAGATATTATTTTTGATATATCATATACTTTTTTAATACATAGATTATAGTAAACTATTTTACCCCACCATTATGAAGCCTAATTATACCTTTATTCTAATAGTTTTGCATGTCTTGTTGAGTGCGATGATACAACTTTGGGTCAAATATATAGGACATAATTTTTTATGTATCTTATTTATATGATGGTTAAATAATAAAAATTATTTCTTCTTATGCCATGCTCAATTGTTGGGTTTTTCTCAATCTGTTTGATCTCTTCATTATTTTAAAAATATCGTATACATGAAAATTAAGGCTCTATTAAAGCAGCGACTCTCCCTGCAAAATCCGAAATGAATATCAATGGCATGACTATCTGTAAGTAGTTGATGTGAAAAAAAACTACAAAAACAAATTTAAACAAGAAATTAATTTTATGTTGTACAAAATTTTTATGTGGTTCGACGTACATATGTTTATAGAGGTGCAGATAATTTTATTCTCATGAGAAAAGTCAAAGTACATTGTGGAGGTGAACTATTACAATATTCATAAACGGCAGCCATACTATTCATAACAAAAAAAAAATATATATATATATATATATATAAGTTACACGATGAAAGCTCTAATTTTTCAATTATCATTTTATTCACTCAAACACAGTTTCTATTAAGCAAAATATTGAGCGAGAACTCTCTGCTTAAGCTTCACTCAAGTAATATGTTGCACGAATATCAAGTGAACTTTATGTTTACCTTCCCGTTCTCAAAATTAATAATTTTTGCCTGCAAACATTTTTAATACCGTTCTCACAATTAATTGATAACGGTTTGGTTCATGGTACTTCATGTACAGTCAATGCTGGGCAGTGGTATAGAGATCAATTAGTGATGGCTTGTCACGGCCTCTTTTCAGTGTTAGTGATATTCCAATCCATCCACTAACCCAAACCCGGAAGAAATGTCACCATTAAAACATATATAATATATATATGTATACATATATATTAATATTTCTAGCACGGGAATTATTTTGTACTACTACAATAAAATTAGATATTTGTAATATTTTAATTATAATTAAAAGGACTATTTGTAACCAAAACAATATATTTGCGTTTCAAATAATCATTCTAATTGTAATTAAAATATAACAAATACCTATTTTTCTTATTATTTGGTATAATTTTAGGCCCGTTTGAATAGTTAGATTAGATGTGATGACTTTAGATGAAATTTAAAAGTTGAATAAAATGTTGTTAGAATATTATTATTGTTTTGTAATTTGAAAAAATTGAATTATTTATTATATCTTATAATACAAATTTATAATAATGAAATAAGATGATATAAAATCTTCAAATGAAATCTTAGGCCTTGTTTGTTTTGGAGGATAAGATCAAAAATTCAAAACACATCTCAAACTCATCATTATAATTTTTTAAATTTTCATACAAAATATAATAAAAAATTCAACTTTTCAAATTCTCATACCACTTTTTCAAATCCCCACACAAAACTAATATTAAAAAAATATTTTATAACAATATTTTATTTTATTTTTATTTTTATCTTATCTCATTTTATCTCTAAAAACAAATTAGATCTAATCATCAATAGTTCTATTATTTGGTGTATCAACTCTTGGAAGTTTTTAATCATTACAGGCAATTACAAAGGGATCCAAGCCCACTTCTCCCACTGAATCGATTTGACAATTGGGGTTGTAAGTTTACACAAATGTCTTGGCCCAAAAGAGAATTCCTAATTTCCTTGATCAGCTTAGATTTTTTTTTTAATTTTATTTATTTATGAAATGATCAGCTTAGAATTACTAGCATATAAATAGCAAGAAAATTTTAAACTTAAACGAATACCATTAGCACTTCTCTCCCTATTTTACCAATATTGCTTAAAGCTAACGGCTATAAATATATTCTAAAATTTAAATTCTCATATCAGTATACTCTTATGAACTTAAACGAATATCATTAGCATTTCTCTTCCCATTTCACCAATATTGCAGAAAGCTAACGGCTATATAATTTAAAATTTAACTATAGAGCTATATAGAACACTGATTGGATTTCTCCTATTCAGCCGTTGTATCAGTAGACTCTTATAAATATACTATAAAATTTAATCTCATCTCTAAAAGGAGAGAGAAATACACCGACTCAAAAGTGAAGAATTAATAGAATCGGAGAGATGGAGAGAGAGATACGAGAATGTCGGAGCATGAAAGATTTACTTCAAGAGTTGTCTTCATCTATGACAAATTATGTGTATTATCAATTTGGTTTTGCTGCCATTATTGTCATATTGCTTGTTGGGTATCTATTGGGGAGGATGAACTTTATGGCAAGGATGATGTTTGTTCTTATGTGGCCGACATTTGTGTTACAGAATAGGAGCTTTTACAATTTGGGGTGGTGGGTTTCTTGAAACAGTCACCATTGACCATGCAGGTGGTTTTGTTATTCATCTTTCTTCTGTAGTGGCTGATTTTGCTGCTGCTTACTGGGTAATTGACATGAAAGCCTCGTCCTTTTGATACAATAATGCATTGCTTTCAAATACAAGAAACTTTAAGCATTGATACAAAAACAAAAACAAAATACATTACATTGACAATTTGAAGGAAGAATATTTGATTTTTAGAATAAAAAAAATGGTGTCGTGTTCTCAATCCATGATTGTTATATATGATGAGTGTAGGTGGGACCTAGACACAAGCATGGCAGGCAAAACTTCTCAACTTAGGAACCAATTTGGCATTTTCGATTCTTGAAGGGAAGATTCATGCAAGAAGCAAGATAAAAGACAGTGGTATCTCAAAACTAATCTCTTTGAACAATTTTGTTTTCCTTTCTGCTTGATGATTTTCGATGTTATTCTTTTTCTTCATTTAGGGAGCTATACAGTTCATGAAAGAAATTACAGAGATAAAATGGGATGCATGTTATGGGCCATTAGATGGGGTACTTATTATGTAACAAATCGATGTGGAAAGGGAAAATAAAGAGGAAGAAGACGCAATGTAGAGCAAAAATTTTCTGTATATTCCAAATCATGCCTTTACAATGAAGCAGATGTGTGTATATATACACTAACAAAAGAAGAATATTCTAACTAACTACTCATATGAAAGGACAATAATCTCCTTTATGTACAGCTTAGCAAAATAATAAAAAATATGGACAAATAGCAGATTACAAATAAGGATCCTAGTGACAGAGTATGCATGCAATATTCACATAGGCATAACTTCATATTCATGCTGTGATGTATCCTCCAATACCCCCCCTTCCTCGAAAGATGGAGCATAAAAATTTACAACTCCCATCTTGGATAAATGAGCACGAAGAACATGTGAGGGTAATGCTTTAGTCATACAGTTGACAAGCTGAGCAGAGCTTGGTACGTATCTAGTGCAAATGCTACTATTTTGGAGTTTGTCTCGGATTAAATGATAGTCAATGTGTTTAGTACACTTGGAGAAGACAGGATTAGCCGCAATGTGAATGGCGGCTTGGTTATCACAGTATAGTATCGCAACTTGTGGGTGATGAACCTAAAGAGCAGATAAGATGAACCACAACCAAGTTAATTCAGAACAGGTTGTAGCCATTGAGTAGTATTCGGCTTCTGCCGAGGAACGTGCAACAACAGCTTGTTTCTTGGATTTCCAAGAGATTAAAAATGAGCCCAAAAAGATGCAATAGCCACTAATGGATCGTCTGGTGTATGGGCAAGGCGCCCAGTCCGAATCACAGTAGGCTTTGAGTTGAAGGGATGAAGAACTCGGTAGATGGAGGCCCTGACTAGGGGCAACTTTGAGGTACCGTAGGACTTTCTGAGCAGCTTGAAGATGAGTAGTGGTGGGGACAGCCATAAAATGGCTTAAGGCCTAGACACTGAAACTGATATCTGGTTGAGAGATGGTGAGGTAGAGGAGCCGACCAACCATACGTCTGTAGATACTTGGGTCAGATAATAGAGTGCGAGTGGATGTTGTGAGCTTGAGATTCTGATCCATGGGAATTGTTGCAGGAGTTCTTCCTAAATTCCCTGAGTCTGCTAAGATATCTAATGTATACTTATGTTACAAAGATATATGCCAATGGAGGATCGGGCAATCTCAATGCCAAGAAAGTATCTTAGTTTGCTAAGGTCCTTAATCTGAAAGTTGCTTTGTAGCAGTAACTTCAAGTCATTGACAACATCCATTGAAGTGCTGGCAACAAGTATGTCATCGACATATACAAGAATTGCAACAAAAACTCCATTTGTAGCTCGAGTGAAGAGGCTATAGTTAACCTTGGATTGGGATTGAGAAAAACCTTAAGCAATCAAAACACTAGAGAGTTTAGAATATCATTGCCTCGATGCTTGTTTGAGGCCATACAAGCATTTGAGTAGCTTGCAAACTTGAGTGGGAGAGCCTTTGGTATAGCTAGGAGGCTTATTCATATAAATTTCTTCATGTAGATCTCCATTCAAGAAGGTGTTATTGACATCAAAGTGATGCAAATGCCAGCCTCGGATTGATGCAATTGCCAAGAAACAACAGACTGTGACCAACTTTGCAACCGAGGAGAATGTCTCTTGATAGTCTATCCCTTCGAGTTGAGTGTAGCCTTTGGCTACTAATCTTGCCTTCAAGTATTCAATAGATCTATCAAAGTGATATTTAATTGTATAGATATACTTATAGTCGATGGACACTTTTCCAGAAGGTAAATCCGTGAGTTTCCATGTCTTGTTTGCCTCCAAGGCAGCTAGCTTAGTATCCATTGCTTGGCACCAATCGGGTTCTTTAAGTGTTTGTTTATAGGTTTTTGGTTCAGTGTCTATCGAAATAATGGTAGAAAAATCTTGATAATGAGGTGAGAAAGCATGGTAGGAAAGTGTATTTTGTAAGGAGAATGGTGTACCTAAAGTGGACAATGGCTCCTTGTTCAACTCTGGAATGAGAGCAGTTAAAGCAGCCTTTTGGCAATGAAACTTCTGCAGATACTGAGGGGTATGTCTAGTTCGAGTTGACTTGGAAGGAAGAAACAATGGAAGAGGTGGTAGAGGTGGTGGAATAGGGATTGAAGTTTGAGGTAGAAGTGGGAGGTTAGAGGAAGGGGACGGCGGGGTATCAGTAGTGGTGATGACAGTTAATTGTTGAGAAATGGTTGATTTGAAGGGATGAAGAGGAACGGTGGTAACAGGTATAAGATGTGGTAAATTTGAAATTAGAGGAGATGAAGGTATAGGGGAAGAGGCAGGTTGGGTGGCAGCAAAAGGAAATATTGATTCGTGGAAGTGGACATCTTGAGAGAGGAAAACTTGCTCAGTTTGTAAATCAAGTAGCTTATATGCTTTGACACCAAAAGGATAACCAAGAAACATGTAGGCTTTGCCTCTAGGATCAAACTTTTTCCGTCCATGTGATAAGGTAGAAGCATAAGCAAGACAATTGAAGACTCTTAAGTGATGGTACTTGGGTGGGACATTGAAAATAGTTTCAAAATGAGTTTTATTTTGTAGGAGGGGAGTGGAGGTTCGGTTTATGAGGTAGACTGCTGTGATTACACAGTTAGTCCAATACTTGAGAAGAATGTGAAAATGAAATTTCAAGGCTCAGGCGACATTCATGATATTTTGGTATTTTCTTTCCACTCTTTTATTTTGTTGGAAGTCCCCACACAATTCTTTTGATGAATAATGCCTTTATTTTGATATATATCTCTCAAATGGAATTTGACCCCATTGTCACTTCTAAGAAATTTTATCTTGGTTTTGAATTGAGTTTCAATATGATTATAGAAGGAGACGATGCAATTTTTGGTATCAGATTTGTTTTTGAGCATGTAAACCCAAGTTGTCCGAGTATAATCATCAAAAATTGTTAGAAAATATCGAGAACCATCTATAGCAACAGTGAAGTGGGGACCTCATATATCACAATGGATAATATCAAAAGCATGCAAAGAAAAATGTTGAGAAGTTGGAAATGGTAGTCGGTGCTGTTTAGATAAAGGACAAACCAAACATGGTATTTGATTATGAAGATGTAAATTGTCTCTTATAATGGGGTCATTAATTAAAGCTAGTCTATAAGGAGAAGTGTGGCCAAGGCGATAATGCCATAGGTCAGGAAGAGAAGTTGTATGAGTAGCAGAAGCTGTATGAGTAGCAGGAGCATAAGTGGGAGTTGCTGTTGGAAGACAGTTGGGCAATGCGTCAAAAAGAGCTGTTGGTGACACTTGATATTTGAGGAGATGATAAAGGCCACCGTTAACTTCATACATTCCAATCGTTGTCTAAGATGCTAAGTCCTGAATGAAACAAGATTTGAACAAAAATATCAGACAACAAGAAGTATTGTGTGCAAGCTTCTTGGCAGACAAAAAATTAAAATGAAAAGAGGGCACACACATAACATGATTTAAAATTAATTGATCAGATAATCTTACTACACCAATGTGGGTAATGGGAACAACCTCTCCATTGGGTAATTTGACATGATATGAGACTTTAGCTGTGATGGAAGTGAAAAGGGAGGTACAACAGATCTTGTGATCTATTGCACCTGTGTCAAGGATCCAAGGAAATGTGTGTGAGTGAGAAGGTGAATGTGTGTGTGCTGAGAGACAAGTTGTCATACCAGAGATGTGGGAAGAATTAACATGATTACGTGGTTCTGAGGGAGTGGGTTGGGCAACAGTCAGTGAAGCCATAGCTCAGCCAACGTCTTTGGAGTGCAAGAGGGCAAGCAACTGTTGGTATTGACACTTGGTAAGTGTCATAGACTCAGTAGCATCTTCATCACGATTACTATCCCGAGAATATGTTGCAGTTGCAACGATAGGTTTTGGTTTTCCATGGAGGTTGTGTCCAGGGGGGTAGCTGTGCAATTTATAGTATATTCCCATGTTGTGACCATTCATGGAAATATAGAAATGTGACAGTGAGTACACTGTGGAGGTTCGGCATTACCAGCCTTAAAACATGCATCAAGTGTATGACCAGTGATTTTACGGTGAGAGTAGAATGGGTGGTTGATTTTTTGGGAAGAGGTTTTGACAAAGTATTTGTGGTTGTTATAGGATGGTTTGGCCATCATAGCCATGGAATTAGAATGGTTGGGAGTGGATATCATTTGATGTTTTTTTTTTTTGCTGTTAGATCATGGAAAAGACACAGTTGAGAGGAAGTAAGGGATCAATGAGCATAATCTGGTCCCTAGTGTTTGAGTAGGAATCAGATAAGCCTATAAGGAATTGGATGACACAGTCACGATCATATCAGTCATGAAGGACCTTTAATTTACCACAGTCACAGTTAGGAAGAGAATCATATATGGCAAGTTCATCCCAAAGGCATTTCAGGTTGCCAAAACAAGTGCTGACAAAGTCTTGGTTTTGGGATAAGCTAGCCAAGTCTCGCTTGAGCTAAAAAATTCTAGGAGCATTTTGTTGAGTAAAAAATTCTTTAAATTCCAATCACAGAGTTCTAAAATCATCAATTAACGCTAAACTTGATTTCATAGAGGGACTTATTGAATTTTGCAGCCAGGAGAGCACCAAATCATTGCATCTCTCCCGGGCATAAAAAAGAGGGTCTGATTCATCAATGGGTTTAGACAAAGTGCCGTTGATAAACCTGAGTTTGTTTTTCGCACGAAGGGCTCTACTAATAGCGTGCGACTAGCTGACATAGTTGTCAGCAGTAAGGAGATCTGGAACAATGGCAGCAGTAGAATTATCACCATTATTGCTGTAGAATGGGTTGAAATGGTCTGAAAAATCAAGGTGTCGGTTAGAGGAAGATTTTGGTTCTTTTTCTTTGTCTAAAGCAGCCATCGGATTGATGGAGCTCTGGTCCCATGTAACAAACCGATGTAGAAAGGAAAAATAAAGAGGAAGAATATGCAATGCAAAGCAAAAGTTCTCTGTATATTCCAAATCATGCTTTTACAATGAAGCAGACGTGTGTATATATACACTGAGAAAAGAAGAATATTCTAACTAACTACTCATATGAAAGGAAAATAATTTCCTTTATGTACAGTTCAGCAAAAGAATAAAAAATATGGATGAATAGCATATTACAAATAAGGATCCTAGTGACAGAGTATGCATGCAAAATTTACGTAGGCATAACTTCATGTTCATGCAGTGATGTATTCTCCAATAGATTACTTCATGAAAGCACATCCACAGCCTAATGTTCTATAGCCTATTGGCACAGGTAAGACTAATGTTTACAAAAACTAAATATCCCACAAGCACTAATATATTGATTAATAACTAGAATAGGGCACGAATGATTCCATTAATCAAGGACAAAATCACATAGCTGTTAATAGGCAACAATCATGTCTGTAACAGTCACAAAATCATAGAAAAATAATAGCTAGATACGTATAGCTACAATCTTAGTTTACTTTCCTAGAATAGAACTTGTAAATCTTTTATTAAAGCTATACGAGTCCATGTATCAATGTCTGTTGAACAAATTGTTGATTGTGAGTAATAAACTTTCTGTAAATATTCAAACTTCATCGCATCTAACATATATGTATATGTTCATTTGTACATCAAGATAAATTTATGGACACTAAACATATATACAGCAACAAATTAAAGAAAAACTTGATCACACGAGGATGTTGCCAGTGGGCAATGGGAAGTCTGATCATTATTGTTGGGAGCGTGCTGAAGACATGACAACTCCAAGAGATACTTACAAGATTGATGCAAATCATCCTGATTCGGATGTTGCCGTTGAAACTGTAGCTGCCTTGGTTTCAGTTGCCATAGCAGATTAGTTGTGTGTTTATTTTTGGTGCTACACAAAAATAGTACATTAATATATTCACTTAGTGATGAAAACTAAAATATGCAATAAATAAATAAGTATAAGAACATAAAGAAACAAGTACATGAGGTGGCAGTAGTTGTTAGCTATATATGTTGCTAGCACTCCATTTCATATAACCATAACCTTAAAAAATAATACTATTTATATCCCTAAATTACGTTGCCTTATTCTTCTCTATTTTTCAACTACTAAGAAATAAAGTTTACCTACTCGTATAAAAAATGGCATCCACAATGAATTTTTTTTCCTTGAGTTCATCATCCATATAACATATATGATCACTCAAGTAAAATTACAAGTTAGCCACAACTCCTTAGAGTTACTTCTTTTAATTATTCAATATTGTAGCTTTTCTCGTTGGTAGACATGTTCAGAGGTTTGTATGATAACTCTATCCCATCTGCTAATAATTCTACACATCATCTAGTTATTTGGTTAGTAAAATAATCCCTTCACAGAATTAATACAAGCTCTTTTTGATCACCACTGCTCACCATTAATGCTAGCTCTTTTTTATCACCATTTGGTTAGCTAAAGACTATTGTTAAGATGACATAAATTCTTATAAACTTGTCGAAGTTCATCTCTATTTTTCAATTATGCTTAAAACCCTTTCTTGTATGATAAAATATTGTATATTGACTATTCAATTAAAAAAAAAAATTGTATACAAGTTGTTGTCTGAGAAAGCTTTAGTTAGGATGGAACTCCATTTAGTGGAATTTACTCGATGCTCATTCCAACTAATCATGAAGACTTTGGGGGCAATATAAGACTTAAGTATTATAAGTTATGGTTTCTTCATTTCCTTTGCCACTTTTAATTTATTTTTCTTTATGTGTCAAAAATGGTTGGTTAGTGACTTTCATTGTAGAAAGATGCTCCTATCGAAGATTTTATTTTTATTTTTATTTTCTAAACAAGTTTAATATATTAGATAAACTAAAGGATAACCGTATACAAATTTGAGTGGAGTGGAAGTCTCCGAAAATTTTTATAAAAAGCTAACACGCAATGCAACACAAAAAGAAAAATAAAATGGGTGATCGGAGCCAAATGAATGGCTCCCACCCATTTCCCATAAAAGGAAGACTATTTGTTGACAATTTTTGTATAGTTTGATGTACAGATTATAAGGCTGCGACTGAAAATCGCATCAAAGGTGTGTGTGCTGCATCGTGTTAGTTTAGGCTGACTGTGAGAATCCACTATGTCCACTTTCATTCGATCCTCGATTAGGGAAAACAAGAACATAGCATAGCAATCGTATCCAAAGATGAATCGTTGGCAAAGGGGCGACACTGGCGCCACATGCCACTACTAGAGAGAGGCGAGCAAGCGGATTTTTGAGATCCGAGGCCACTGATCTTGAAAAGGCCGCTCATGGCGACCAAAGGCTTCCAGAGACGCGTCTGCATGTGATTTTCACTCACAGCGTGGACACGCTGCTTGAATAAGTGGAAAACTTCCACATTCGTGAAGATCCCGATAAAGTTGTTGGTGGGACGTGTGTCAGTCCTAAAACACCGGAAGGCAATAGTTCAGCCATGGATGGAGCTATCAGAAAAGGAAAAGAAAAATTGATGAAAAAACATAGCAAACAATGATAAAGGAAAGGCCCATAGCCGACAAAGAGGGGAGGTGGGTGGTGCCGAAGCACCAATCCCCCTCGTCCTAGTGATCAAAAAATCTTTGAGGGTGGGGCGGAGGATGGGGTAGAGAGAAAATAGGGAGAGAGAGAGTCTCTTTGAAGGTATTCACTTAGGGTTTTCCATCGAAAATTTTATGTTTGTGCAATAGAGGTATGAATTTGTTTGTTTTATTATGCTTTAATGATATCCTAATATTGGTATTTAACAATCGTGATATTTTTTTAGTCAAATCTTATGGTCACTCGAATTAGCAATCTATATCGATTGAAATATGATATAAAAAAAAAACACAGATAAAACCAACACCACAACCCGACAACCATGAACAACACCACCATGGATCCATGGTATGACCACCACAAACAAAACTCAAAATCAATCAAAGTAAAATATTATGGCAACACCCACCACCACAACAATTAACATTCATACCTTCAAAATCGAACCAATGTCACAATATTTAAATTTACAAATCTAGTTAGAACTGTTATACTTAAGTTAGTAAGTACAATGAATCCAGCACCACTTGTCCAGCATCAAATATAAATTTACCAAAGTTTTATTCTCTCAATATGAATTTAAGATAATCTCAGCCTCACCTATCCAATACACCAAATTCACATAACGTTGACTTCACTTGAATCATACGACCAAGAATAAGTATAGTCTAGTAGAGTTAGTTTTTAAATTCTCACAAAATATGAGCGTACAATTAACTAGAGGTTGTAATTAATCCTTATGGGCCAAAAGTGTGAAACTTCCCTTTCAAGGTCATTTTAGGGCAATCAATGTATAATACTCTTTATCAAGCTATGCTGTAATACCATTCTCATATTGATATCATAGAGACTATGCTAGTTATTTTAGTGGGTTCTCTACCGTTGGAAAATAATATTTGGAGTGGAGATTGCCAAAATCTAAAACTATACTGTTCAAGATCTTTCGGTGCCATCAAGTTATGAAATTCTTTAGTATGTTATGTTTTAATAATATTCATATATTGATAGATTTTTTTTTCAATATTCTTATTTTGGTGTGATATAAACTATGCTAGTTGTATTCATATTCTTTACTTTTTTATTCAGCTCTTATGATAGCTCTCACGTATACTTAGAGGTATTCATTACATTGTCACTCATGTAAAATATAATACTATTAAAGTAATCTTATCTACAAAAACTTATATATAAATATAGTATATATTTTTAAATAAACTTAGGAGGTCAAAATTGTTATAGCCTTTTTATTAACCTGCAATGATTGAAAATTTTACATTGCTTTCGCTGCTTGGAAGCTATAGTACATTTGATAAACATGTCCACCATCCATTTTTTAAAAAACATATTTACCTTAAGTCTTTTCTCCACTTTCTTTTTCTCTCACTCTCTCCATTGCTCTCTTCCTCACCTCCTCATTCTTCTCTTTATTCTTCTTCTTCATCCTCTTATTGTTCTCAAGTCTCTCTCATCTTCCTTTTCCTATTCTTTTCCCCCCTTCGTCTTCGTCTTTATCCCTATGCGTATTCATCCTCTTCTTCTTTCTAATCCTTTTCCCCTTCATTTTCTTTTCATTCATTTGCCAAAAGAGTGGAACAACCACTTTTAACATCTTCTTTTGGTGCAATAGAAGTATATGTTTATTTATTCTATTACGCTTTAATAATATTCTAGTCTTGGTATGAAACGTGCTTCCTTTGTTTAGTCAAATCTTCTTATAGATCAAATTAACAATGCATAAAAACTAAATATGATACAAAATATAAAAAACAATAAACCTAACCAACACTAAAAACTCACAACAATGAGCAATATTCAAACTAGCAAAGTCCACCACCATGGATCTATAGGATCACCATACTCAATATCAAAATACACCAGTGTACCATCACAAGAACAAAAATATTCGTAATTTCAAAATCAATGCCACCACCACTAATAATATTTAAGACTATAAATTTACTTAAAACTCTACTACTAAAGTATAACGAATCCCTACATGCCCAACATACCAAATTCAAATAATGATGACTCATAACAAACACAAAAGTCCATATTATAAACAATGTTCAAAATAACAAAATGAACTATTATGGATCCTTGCGATCACCACAACACAAATAATACTCAATAAAATACACAATACCCCTACCACAACAACATAATATTCATAGTCTCAAAATCAGTGCCACCACCACCATTAATAATATTTAAAGTTGTGAATTTACTTAAAAATAATTCTTCCTGCAATCTATATTTGTGGACTACATTGCAAATCTAATTGAAACGCTCTAATTTTATGGGTAAATAAAATGAGTTTTCCATATTTTTGGAGTTTTTTAAATTCTAAATAAACGTATTTTAATCAATTTTATTCTAAATTGAAACTTTTTGTCTGTATATTACTTGGTTGCAAAGGAGCCCATACTTAAACCTAAAAATGGAGCGTTTCAGGTTTAAGTAGCATTACCCCTTATTGCCGAAGTATGACAAATCCAACACCACATACCCAACATCACATAACGTTGACTCATCTAGGACGATACAACAAAGAATTAGCATGGCTTAGTTTTTACCTTATACAATATGAGTGCATAATGAATGAAAGATATTTATAGTGGAGGGCTATGAATTAGTGGGTTCTTCAATGCTGAGAGAGATTACTTAGAGTGGATGTTGTCAAATGTGTGAGGAAGGAATATTTAGGTCCCCACAATAGTGAAGCCCACGACCAGAGGATAGGCCCAAATTGTTGACTGCAGTTGGGAGACCCATGACCCGAAGGCCCACAACCACAAGCACGTGATAGATAACTTTATAGGGAGTTGAAGATGAAGCCCATAGATTAAGGCTGTCATTTTGGTTGGGACAAATAAAACAACCCAGTTATCCCTCCTCCTCTTATTAAGAGATCATTAAGGATAAATAGACATTGATGATTATCAACATCATCTTCATGTCACTCTATAAGTAGCCTTTAGATATAACAAATATTTTATTTGCCTTCTTGATACAATTACACTCATATTAATTCTTTGACTTTGGCATCGGAGTATTCCTAGACGTACAAGGCCGCCTCTTTATTTTTTGCAAATCATCCGTATAGTTGATGGTGTGAAACAAGTCCTCTATAATGTGCAGCCCTTGTTGAAGATCTTTCAATTCAATCAAGGTATGAGATAATTTATTATGCTTGTTTTAATAATATACTTATATGCTAAGTTTTTTAGTGCCTTCTTCAAAGTTGAAAAGAATCCTTGGACTAGAGATTTCCAAAAGTCTGAAAAATTCTCAATGAAGATCTTTTAATATAATCAATGTATGTGATTTTTTATTATGCTACATTTTAATAATATTTTATTGATAGTTTATTTATATTCTTATATTAGGTTCATATAAATCATGTTATTTGTTTTCTTATAGTTTACTTTCTCATTTAGGTCTTATGATGACTCACAATGGTACATAGGTAGTTGTTGTATTCTCCCTCATGTAGAATGTTTATCTTTGTTGAAAGAGTGGAACAACCACTTTTAAGATATTATTTTAGTGCGACAAAGGTATAGATTTATTTATTTCATTATATTATGTCTTTTAAAAAATTTTGGATATTGAAATCGAAAGTGTTTCACATTTTTAGTCAAATCTTCTCATTGCTCAAACTAACAATTTAAAATAATCAAAACATGATACAAAAAGATAGAGATAATAGACAAAACCAACTTAAAAAAAATCACAACGTTGAACAATATTCAAAATAACAAGGTGAACCACTATAGATCCATGGGCTCACCACACCTCAGATAACAGTCAATTAAAATACAACGCCCCTTACCAACATAACAAATATTCATCATTTGAAAATCAATACAATCACCACAAATAATATTTACAGTTATGAAGAATTTACTTAAAACCCAACTATTGAACTATAACAAATCTAACACTACATGCCCAACATGTCAAGTTCACGTGATGTTGACTCATCTTAGATAATATAACAAATTATTAGTATAGTTTAGTTCTTACTTCAAATAACATGAGTGCACAACGAATTAGAGGCACTTATGAAGAGGGATATGTTTATGGATTTTCTAACGCTAAGAAAGATTACTTAGGCCTAGTTTGGCTTTAAAGATTAGATGAGATAAGATGATTTTAGATCAAAAGATGAAAAATTGAATAAAATATTGTTAGAATATTTTTTTGTAATATTATTATTATTTTGAGGTTTGAAAAAGTTAAATTATTTATTATATTTTGTGTGAGAATTTGAAAAGTTGTAATGATGAAATGAGATGAGATGAAATACTTTCTGAATACAACTGAGGGCTTAGAGTGGATATTGACAAATGCGTGCGTAAGGGATATTTAGGTCCCCACAGTAGCAAAACCCACCACCACTAGAGGATAGGTTCAAGTTGTTGACTACGATTGAGAGACACATGACCCAAAGGCCCACGACCACGGGACATATAATTTTATAGGAGTCGAAGATGAAGCTCACAGACTAAGATTGTCATCTAGGTTAGATAACTAAAATAGTGCAATTATCCCCTTCTTTTAAGCCCACAGACACATGACCCAAAGGGATCATTAAGGATGAATATACGGTGTTGATGATCATCAATATCACCTCCATGTCACTCTATAAATAGCCTTTGGAAGTAACAGATACTTTACTTAACTTCTTGATACACTTACACTCATACTATTTCTCTGACTTTTGCATCGGAGTTTTCTTGGACACCCAGTGCCGCCCCTTTTGTTTGTTACAAGTTATTCATATAGTTGATGGTGCGAAATACATCCTTTACAGAGTGCAACTCCCTCGTCAAAGATTTTTCAATACAATCGATGTATGATATTATTTATTATGTTATGTTTAAATAATATTCTTATATGTTAGGTTTTTTAGTAGCTTCTTCACCACTGAAAAGAATCCTTGAATCGAAGATTGCCAAAAGTCTGAATCCGTCTCATTGGGATTGCTTAGTGTAATCATGTATGTGATTTTTTATTATGCTAGATATCATTATTAATAGTTTGTTTATATTCTTATATTAGTTTCATATAAACCATGTAATATGTTTTCTTATAGTTTACTTTTTTATTCAACTCTTATGATGACTCGCGTGGTACATAGGTAATTGTTGCATTCTACCACATGTAGAAGGCTTATATTTGTTGAAAGAATGAAACAACCACTTTTAAGATCTTCTTTCAGTGCAATAGAGGTAAAGATTTATTTATTTCATTACATTATGGCTTTTAAGAATTCGAATATTGGGATTGAAAGTGTTTCACATTTTTAATAAAATCTTCTCATTGCTCAAATTAACAACTTAAAATAGTCAAAACATGAAACAAAAGATAAAAATAATAGACATAACCAATATAAAAAAATCACAACCTTGAATAATATTCAAAGTAACAAAGTGAACCACCATTGATCCATGGGCTAACCACACTACAGATAATACTCAATATCAAAATACACCACTCCCTACCACAATAACAAAATATTCATCATTTCAAAATCAACGCAATTACCACAAATAATATTCACAACTACGACAAATTTACTTAAAAATCAACTATTGAACTATAACAAATCCAACATCACATGCTCAACATATTGAGTTCACATAATACTTACTCATCTTGGACGATACAATAAATGATTGGTATGTTTTAGTTCTTACCTCATACAATATGAGAGTACAATGAATTAGAGGTACTTATTAGGATGACTATGAATTTAATGGGTTCTCCAATGCTAAGAAAGATTACTTAGAGTGTATATTGTCAAAGGTGTGTGGAAGGGATATTTAGACCCTCACAGTAACAAAACCTATGACTAGAAAATAGGTCTAAGTTGTTGACTGCGACAAGGTGGGCTCAAAAGGCCACAACCACAAAGTAGATAACTTTAAAAGGAGTTGAAGATGAGGCCCACAAATTAAGATAGTCATCATGGTTGAGATAACTAAAACAATGCAGTTATCCCCTCGTCTTATTATGGAATCATTAAGGATAAACATAGGTTTTTAATGATTATCAGCATCACCTCCATGTCACTCTATAAATAGTCTGTGGAAGTAAAAAATACTTCACTTGACTTCTTGATACACTTATACTCATATTGCTTCTTTAACTTTGGCATTGGAGTTTTCCCAAATGTCCAGTGCCATCCTCTTTGTTTGTTGGAGGTCATCCATGTAGTTGGTGGTGTGAAACACGTCTTTTACACGGTACAACTCCCTCGTTGAAGATCTTTCAATACAATTGAGGTAAAAGATTATTGATTATGCTATGTTCTAATAATATTCTTATATGATAGGGTTTTTTAGTGGGTACTTCACCATTGAAAAAGAATCTTTGGAGTGGAGATTGTGAAAAATCTGAAATTGTCTCAATAAAGATCTTTCAGTATAATCAATGTATGTAATTCTTTATTACACCAGATTTTAATAATACTTTATTGATAGTTTGTTTATATTTTATATTAGTTTCATATGAACCATGCTATTTGTTTTCTTATAGTTTACTTTCTCATTCAGCTCTTATGATATCTCGCAAATGATACGTAGGTAATTATTGCATTCTCCCTCATGTGGAATGCTTATCTTTGTTGAAAGAGTGGAACAACCACTCTTAAAATCTTATTTCAATGTGATAGAAGTGTAGATTTATTTATTTTATTAAATTATGGCTTTATAAAATTTGAATATTGGGATCAAAAGTGTTTCACTCGTTTACTCAAATATTTTCATTGCTCAAATTAACAACTTAAAATAGTCAAACCATGATACAAAAGATAAATATAACAGACACAACCAACATAAAAAAAATCACAACCTTGAACGATATTCAAAATAACAAAGTGAACCACTATGGATCCATGGGCTCACCACACCCCAAATAATACTTAATATTAAATTACACCACCCCCACCACCACAACAAAATATTCTCTATTTCAAAATCAACAGAATCACCACAAATAATATTCACAGCTACGATGAATTTAATTAAAACTCAACTACTGAACTACAACAAATCCAACACTATATGACCAACATATCGAATTCTCATAATATTGACTCATCTTGAATGAAATAACAAGTGATTAGTTTGGTTTAGTTCTTAACTCATTTAATATGAGTGTACAATGAATTAGAGGAACTTTTGAGTAGGGCATGAATTTAGTGGGTTCTCCAATGCTAAGAAAGATTACTTGACCCAATTTGGATTCAGAGATAAGATGAAAAGAGAAGAAATGGTTTTAAATATTGAAAACAATATGTTAAAAAATATTTTTTAATATTATTATTATTTTAAAATTTAGAAAATTTATATTATTGATTATATTTTAGGTGAAAATTTGAAAAAATTGTAATGATGAGATGAGATGAAATACTTTCTGAAGCCAAATGAGGACTTAGAGTGGATATTGTTAACTGTGTGTGGAAGGGATATTTAGGCCCCCACAGTAGCAAAGCCCATGGCCAAAGGACAGGTCCAAGCTATTGACTACGACTGGGAGACCTATGACTCGAAGGCCCATGATCATGGGGCATAAAACTTTATGGAGAGCTAAAGATGAAGCCAGATTATCTATCTGGGTGAGATAACTAAAATAGTGCAGTTATCCCCACTACTTTGTAAGGGATCATTAGAATGATTATCATTATCAGCTCCTTTTCACTCTATAAATAGCCTTTGGAGGTAACAAATACTTTACTTGACTTCATGATACATTTAAACTCATACTGTTTCTCTGACTTTAGCATCAAAGTTTCTCCAAGCATCCAGTTGCAGCCCTCTTTGTTTGTTGCAAGTCATTTGTGTAGTTAGTGGTGTGAAACAAGTCCTTTACAGTGTGCAACACCCTCATTAAAGATCTTTCAATACCATCAAGGTATGTGATTATTTATTATGCTATGTTTTAATAATACTCTTATATGCTAGGTTTTTTGATGGCTTCTTCACCGTTACAAAGAATCCTTGTATTGGAGATTATTATTACGTCTGGGAAAAATCCTCGTACCATTGAAAAGAACTCTTATTGAAAATTTTTCAATACAATCAAGGTATGAGTTTTTTATTTTTTATTACGCTATGTTTTAATAATATTCTTATATGCTAGGATTTTTTAGTGGCTTCTTCACATTTGAAAAGAATCCTTGGACTAGAGATTGCCAAAAGTCTGAAACTATCTCAATGAAAATTTAGTGTAACCAATGTATGTGATTTTTTATCATGCTACACGTCAAGAATATTTTATTGATTGTGTTTATATTCTTATATTAGTTTCATATAAAATATACTATTTGTTTTTTTATAGTTACTTTCTCATTCAGCTCTTATAATGCCTCGTAGTGATATATAGGTAATTATTGCATTCTCCGTCATGTAAAAGGCTCATCTTTATTAAAAAAGTGGAACAACCATTTTTAAAATCATCTTTTAGTGCGATAAAGGTATATATTTATTTATTTAATTACATTATAGCTTTTAGAAAATTTGAACTTCGAGATCAAAAGTGTTTCACTTTTTTAGTCAAATCTTCTCATTGCTCAAATCAAGAACTTAAAATAGTTAAAACATGATACAAAAGATAAAGATAATAGATAAAACAAACATAAAAAAAAAATCACAACCATGAACAATATTCAACGTAACAAAGTGAGCCACCAAGGATCCATGGGCTCACTAGCCAAATAATACTCAATATCAAAATACTCCACTCCCCACCACAACCACAAAATATTCATCATTAAAAAATCAACACAATCACCACAAATAATATTCATAGTTATGATGAATTTACTTAAAATTCAACTTCTGAACTATAACAAATCCAAAATTACATGCCCAACATATCGAATTCACATAATGTTGATTCATATTGGATGATATAATAGATTATTAGTTTGGTTTAATTCTTACCTCATACAATACGAGTGTACAATGAATTAGAGGCACTTGTTACAAGGGCTATGGATTTAATGGATTATCCAATGCTAAGAAAGACTACTTAGACTGGATATTGCCAAATGTGTGTAGAAGAGATATTTAGGCCCTCACTGTAGCGAAGCCCACAACCAAAGGAAAGGTCCAAGCTATTGATTGAGAATGGAAGACCCATGACCTGAAGGCCCAAGATCATGGAACATATAACTTTACTGAGAGTTGAAGATGAAGCCCACATATTGAGATTGTCATATAGGTGCGATAATTACACCCTCTTTTTATTTAGGGATCATTTAGAATAAACATATAGTATTGATGATTATCAGCATCACCTCCATGTCACTCTATAAATAGCATTTGGAGGTAACATATACTTTACCTGACTTCTTAATACACTTACACTCATACTGATTCTCTAACTTTGACATCGTTGTTTCCCTGAATACCTAGTGTAGCCCATTTTGTTTGTTGCAAGTCATCTGTATAGTTGGTGGTGTGAAGGGTGCAACTCCCTTGTTAAAAATAAAATTGATATGAGATTATTTATTACATTACGTTTTAATAATATTCTTATTGATATCATATAAACTATGTTAGGTTTTTAATGGTTTCTTCAACGTTGAAAAAGAATCGTTGGAGTGGAGATTGCGAAAAGTCGAAACCTATCTCAATGAAGGTCTTCCAGTGTAATCAATGTATGTGATTCTTCATTAAGCTAAGTTTTAATAATATTTTTTTGACATTATGTTTATATTCTCATATTAGTTCCATATAAACCATGTTATTTGTTTTCTTATACTTTACTTCTCATTTAGCTCTTATGATGCCTCACTATGGTACGTAGGTAATTATTACATTCTCCCTCACGTAGAAGGTTTATCTTTGTTGAAAGAGTGAAATAACCACTTTTAAGATTTTCTTCAGTGCAATAGAGGTATAGATTTATTTATTTGATTATGGATTTTAATAAATTCGAATATTGGGGTCGAAAGTGTTTTGCTCTTTTAGTCAAATAATCTCATTGCTCAAATTAACAATTTAAAACTCTCAAAACATAATAATAGACAAAACAACATAATTTTTTTTTACAAAATATTCAAAATAACAAAGCAAACCACCATAGATCCATGGGCTCACAACATTCCAAATAATACTCAGTATCAAAATACACCACTCCCCACTACAACAACAAAATATTCACCATTTCGAAATCAACGCAATCACCATAAATAATATTCAAAGCAATGACGAATTTACTTAAAACTCAACTTCTGAAGCATAACAAATTCAACACCATATGCCCAACATATAGAATTCACATAATGTTGACTCATTGCGGATGATAACAAAGGATTAGTATGGTTTAGTTCTTACCTCATACAATATAAGTGTATAGTGAATAGAGGTACTTGTGAGGAAAGTTGTGGATTTAATAGTTCTTCAATGTAGAAATCCCACAGGGCAAGTACGACATGTCCTCTGAAAACACAGGGCATAAATAATGGGCTTCTAGTTACGCTCGACAATATCATTGAATTGGCTGAAGAAAACTCAACTGATCAATAAGAGACAGAACAAGTGGAACCTGCCACACCGAGTTCTGTTCAACAACATGGAAAAAAGCCCTCCACAAGGATCAGCCACAATCATTCAAATGAGAACATTCTTTGATATTTGAATGAAGGTATAAGATTGAGAAAACGTGTTTTAAGTCAAGTCTCATATGTTTGTTATTTGTCTCAAATTGAACCCAAAAAGGTGGAAGAAATTTTAGAAGATGAAAGCTAGGTCAGCGTCATGCATGAGGAATTGCACCAGTTCACTTAGAATGAAGTATGAAAACTTGTTCCGCGATCTGAAGATCATAACATAATTGGAACCAAATGGATCTTTAAAAACAATTCAAACGAGCATGAAACCATCATTCCAAATAAAACTAGACTAGTGGCACAAGGCTACACACAAGTTGAAGGGATTGACTTTGATGAAACCTTTATACCAGTAGCTTGTTTGAAATCTATTCGCATACTACTAGCAATAGCATGTCATTTAAATTTTAAACTATATCAGATAGCTGTTAAAAGTGCATTTTAAAATGACATTCTTAATGAAGAAATCTATGTAAAACAATCTAAGGGATTCACTAACTACTTGTTTCCTGACCATGTTTACAAGTTGGAAAAGGCTCTCTATGGACTAAGTCACTAAAATAAGCACCTCGGGCATAGTATGAAAGGTTAACTAAATACTTGCTTAAATATAGTTTCATAAGAGATCAAGCTGACAAAACCCTTTTCCTAAGAAAAACTGGTAATCTTCTTATTGCTCAAATCTATGTTGATGATATTGTGTTTGGAGCTACTCTTGACAAACTCTCTTATGGTTTTTCTAAAGAAATGTAAAATGAGTTTGAAATGAGTATGATTGGAAAATTAAATTTCTTTCTTGGAAATCAAATTAAACAAACTAAAGAAGGAATTTTTATTTCCCAATCCAAATATGCTAAACATCTTGTTAAGAAATTTGGCATGGAAGGGAAGACTCATATTCATACTTCTATGAGAACATCTGTTAAAATCAGCTCAAATTCTATAGGTAAGAGCATTGATTCCACTTTGTATAGAAGCATAATAAGAAGTCTTCTTTACATTACTGTTAGCAGACCTGATATTATTTTTAGTTTATATGTTTGTGCACAATTGCAATCAAACCCTAAAGAGTCACATATCACAACAGTAAAATGAATCTTAAAATACCTTAGTACTACAGTTGATTATGGTGTATGGTATTCAAAAGATTCAAACTTGAATCTGGTTGGCTATTCTGATACTAAATGATTTGGAAATACTAACGATAGAACAAGCACAACAAGTGGCTATTTTTATGTCGATGACAATTTGGTAGTATGGATGAGTAAGAAACAAAATTCCATCTCCCTGTCCACTACTGAAGCTAAATACATTGCCGCTGACAGTTATTGCACTTAATTTCTTTGAATAAAAAAATGTTTGAGAACTATGAATTTTTTCAAGATACTATAATTATCTATTGTGACAACTCTAGTGCGATTAGTATCTCAAAGAACCCTATGCAACACTCAATAATCAAACACAATAGATATAAGCACCATATCAATAGAGACTTGGTTGAATCAAATGTAGTATCTTTGAAACACATTGACACCAAACACCAATTGGCTAATTTATTCACAAAGCTTTTAGATAGACTAAGGTTTGAATTTCTACGGAAAGTCATTGGTGTGTATGATATGCCTTAATTTTTTGTTACTTTTCAATGAAAAAAAAAAGGAGGAGTTTTGACTATTTTGCTTATTTCCTCACATATTTATTGTTGTTATCATTATGCAAGGTACATGCTTTATGAGTATACCAAATATTTGAGCATTGTGACCCCACCAAATTGCTTTGATAGGATCGAGGCAGACCTTACATGGTAAGTTTTTCACTTTTGAAACACAAATATTAAGCAAGATCACACAAGAATTCTATTATTTGCACTATGAGAATTTTAATTTGATCTCCTAACAATTTGTTGACATTGTGAATATACTCATAAAATGCTCAAAGTAAGGGGAAATGTATGTCTTGAATTGGCTAAAACTAGTTGAACCTAGTAATAAAAAGAAAAATGTCTTGTCTTGCCATGTATTAAGGTCAATCCTTCTAGAAAAAACCGAGTGTTCAAAAGTCATTACGAAAAAAAATGAACACTTATGCATGAATCTATGCTCTAAAGTTTTTGTAGAAAAAATCGTTGCTCAAATTATTGTGGAAAAAGATGAATAATACAAAATGAACATAAATAGTGAATATGACTTTGTATTTGGAGGGAGTTATTTTTCGAAGTATTTAAACCATAGCATAAAGTTTGACTTTTAAGAAAAGATAAACCATTTTTGGAGCTTTAACAAAAAAAATTATAAAAGATAAGGGGGGAGGGGGTGGGGAGGGGGAGGGGGGGGGGGGAGAAAAAAATCAATATATGAAAATATTTTTTCCTCATTCACATACACACAAGATACTTGGTTGGTCAACTATTAAGATACATGTGCTCGTTTGTAAAAACCTTAAGGTATGCATCTCCTAAATAAATGGAGAAGTGTGCATGACACGAAATTTGGATAAGGAAATTAAACAAAAAGGCCTAAACTTTGCAGATGTGGTATCGTGTTTGTGAGAAAAATAGCTGAAAATTTTTCAATTGTTTTTGCTAGTTTTTTATTACTCAAATATGTATATAAAAAATTCAATAAAAGTGAGAAAAAAATAAAAAAGAACAGGCCTAGAACTTCTTGGACATGTCCCTGATGTGTAAGCATGGGAGCTCTCATGCATTGCATGCCCCAAGCAAGTGAGTTAGGTGGGAAAACATCTTGTATAAGGCTGCCATAATAAATGTTCAGCCCTCACGTCAATCAAGCCCCCCTACATGCTTATTTTCTTGAAATTTCTAATCTCCGTCATTCTGGTTCTTTGATAACTCTTAAAAGAATTAAGAGTTCTTTTCAATATCTCTTAATCCTTCGAAAAAAGATTGAAAGATCTGCATCAAAACCTTTAGATAAGTGACGCTAAATTAGGTTTAGAATTTTTGGTCGTTTCAAACTCTATTTAGGATTTATTTCTTGGTTTTTGATTCTGAGTAGAGGTTAAAACCTAGATGATTTAGGTTATTGCGAATTTGTTAGTTTGCTTTAAATACGGCATTCAAAAGCATAATTTTTTGTATTTGGCCATTCAAAGTTTACGGTGACTTGGTGCTAGAAGTCTATTTGGCTAAAATTTGAAAAAAAAATGTCTTCTTCATCTTCATCATACCGAACTGGTTCTTTGCCTATATTGTGCTACATCTCTCATCTAGTATATTTTTTCTCTAAGTACATGTTTGTGAATTTTGATAGCCACCTGTTTTTTAACAAATTCAATCCATATCATGATTTGATTGGCTGTTGAAATGATGAGATGAGATGAGAAATATGTGAATAATAGTAAAATAATTTGAATCCAGATATTTGATTATGAGATCTTAAAAAATGAGAGAGAGAGAGAATATAAATATTATTAAGGATAAATACTATTTTTGTTTTGATATTAAAAAAAAATTGAATTGTTTTTAATATTTTATTAGAAAATTTTGAAAAGTTGTAATGATTATATGAAAAAATAAAAAATAAAAAATATTTATATTTAAGTGATATTTGAATAGACTGAGACTATCTCAATATCCCAACGGGGCTGCAATACTTTTTGACTTTCAAGTTATTATCAAATGATATTCGTTTGAATAGTGAAAATATTTTATATCATATTAACTCATTATCATATTTTTTTAAAATTATACACAAATATGATATAATATAAAATTCGATTTTTTTTAAATTTGAATAGGATAATCATATTAAAAGATAATATTTTAACAATATTTTATTCTATTTTTATCTAAAATTATCTTATTTTATCTCAATATTCAAATTACAAGACTTTACGAAAATGTGCTTATAAATACATGTGCATGTGTGTAAAAATATTTTATATTTTTATTAGAAAATTACTAAATAATCTTAAGAGGACAAAATGTGCAGGTATAAATAATCATAACAGTGACATATATTAAAACTTTTATATATTCAAATATTAACTTTGAATATATAAACTTTTATATATTAAATGAAGATCGATCGTGCCCGTACTCCATAATTGCTTCATAATTACTCATTTCTATAGTAGTGTGAGGAGTCAAAACCGAATCTCCACTTTGACAATTGTGGGCAAGATTTGGATCTGGCAACTTCAAAGTCAGTCATCCAGTATGGGATGGATATCACTGATCAGGATATGTATTAAGGCTTAATTGGTTTCAAATCATTTAATTCAAACATGATTCAAATAAAACTATTTTTAATTTTTAATTTTTAATTTTACCTTTTCATCTAATCATTCTTTGGTTATTATAATTTTTTTAAATTTTTAAATAAAACATAAAAAATAATTAAAATTTTTCAAATTAAAAAAAATAAATTATACTACAAAAAAATTGTTTATAATTTGTGACCAGTTATTTTTAATGAAATGACTATTACTTATTAAAATGAGTATATTTTTATCGCAAATAATTATTCTCATCGTAAATGATTTCTCACAAATATTCATTTTTATTGTAGTAAATTATAACTCTCTTATAACTTTATAACTTTTTAATCAACTTTTTCTTTCTTATTTTTTAAAAAAATCTTAAAAAATCTTAACTCAAACTATTTTATTACTATTAATATATTATCTTATTCATTTCACAAATTTCTTATAATTTTATCTATGTAAACAACCGAAGCCTAAATATAGATTTGGTTATAATTGAAATAACAGAAAGGAAGTTGGGAACAAATTGTATGGTTCGAAAACATAAGGTCCTTACTGCAAAAGCCCCCAACATCATTTTTGCTATCATTAATGTGGTTTTTGTTGACACAATATTCTCCAACCAGAGTGTGAAAGTTAAAGGATGCCAACAGGGCTATATAGCCTGGTTGGAGCAGAAGCAGTGTACAGGGTCAAAGGATCAGCAGGAATCATGACAGAAGCACAGTAGCCAAAGACAGATGGGTCAAAGGATTAAGACAATGATAAAGGTCTGGAGAATCTCTGAAATAGGGTCCATTTTCCACCTCCACCTCCTGATCCTTCATCAGCCAGTTGGGGTGAAAAAAGAAAGTGTGACAAATGGCCACCCATGTCTGATTGTCTTCCATTACTCACGAATATTTGAACAAAATCGTTTCTTTCTTGATCTCTCAGAACAATCATTTCCTCTTTAATATTCTTTCTTTTGATCTTTCTTTCTTTTCATCATTTTATCTTTGGCAGAACAATCATTTACTCGTATCATTTTCCTTTTTTCTGTAGCATCATTTCGATGATGATCATCATGTGGAGGTAAGACTGTAAAAATATACTGCGCCCACTAGCGCAAGAAAGATCGACAACCAGTTATCCTTAGAAAACAGGGAAACTGTACGTACTGTGCCTGATCGGACTGCTAATTCAAAGCTTGTGTGATTGGTCTTTGAACTTGTTTCCTCAAATAACTTTTGGCTAATTCTTTTGATATTCAGAGCCAAAGGCTCAAATGATCAGCTACGGGTTGGAGGTAATAATTTGAATGCAAATTTACAATTTTGATAGGTTTTAGTATAAATTATTAATGATAGTTTTTAGTATACTTTTCTTTTTTTTTTAACTGGTGGTGTCTTCAAATAATGCAATATTGGAGCTGGGGGGAACCCATTTTTTTCCAGACTGAGGAAGTGGGACAGAATTCGAATTCAGATGTGCACCCATTTTTTGTCCAGAGAACATACAACCAAACCCGAGATAGTGACTAAACATGCAAAAAGAGAAATTATGATGGTGACAGAGAAAGAAAGGTCATGAGGAAGAGGTGGCACAGTAAGCCGCCGAGAGAGAGAGAGAGAGAGAGATGTGGAAAAGCTTGGCTGCATGTGTGATAGTGATCATGTCTGATGCCCAAAGGCGAATAATCTCCATATGCATGATGCATGCATGTCTCCCAACTCCCAACTGCAATCTCAAAATATTGCAGGGAATGGGACTGTTTTTTGTTATTGCTTTTGCACACATGTATTTCAATCATTAAGTGATTGAATAAGCTTTCCTCTTCCTTTCCTTTTCCCTGTTAATAGTTTGCTGAACAGCATCTACCTTAAACGCTTAATATTAATCCTGGCCTGTTTTGGTTGGGTTTCTAAACTCCAACGTCTACATGACATGCTTATTTAATTAAGGCTGTATTTAAATATTGAGCTGAATTGATGACAAAGTAAGTTTATCCACTTAAGATAAATTTAGATGTATATGTAAGATCGAATTTAGAATGACTTTAGATATATTTATAAAAAAACATTTTAAAAAAATTATGGATCTCGTTTGTAAATAGATACCGCGTTTATTTGACAAAGATTTTGAATTTCACTTAAAAAAAATTCAATTAAATAAATTTAGTGGTTTGATAGTTTGATATTTGAATAGTAAACTCAATTTTAAATTAAACTTAGTTAATCTGACCAATGCAATCCAACAACCAAATAGGATCAATTGTATCGTGCCAACATCGTTCTTCTGTCATGAATCCAAAAGTGGACAGATTCATGCGAGGATTCTTACATCCAGCCATTTTTTTACGACCCTTTATTTATTTGATTTGAAACGTACTAGTGATACATATATTAAGCATAATTTTTCGAAGAAAACCACAATCATCTGAAGATTTTGCCTCAAGTTACTTATAAATTACGTACCTATGCTTTGAAACTGCTAAGTGCTAAAAGGAAACATAAATATATATACATATATATATATAGAGAGAGAGAGAGAGAGAGAGAGAGAGAGAGAGAGAGAGAGTGGAAACATTAGTACTATACAAACTATTAAAAGCTGCCAGGTCATGGGGAAGTGGCATCACTTGAGTGCCACCAAAGGAATTATTTTCCGACAGCAGGTCGTTTCTGGATCTGGGTACAATTTTTAGGCCATATCCGAGGTCGATTATAGCTCTTTTCTAGGAAAGTTCCAGCTGGTAAGAAAATTTCACTGGATGTTAGATTGTTGATCAAGTCTCCGCGGGTTCGAATTTCCTTCATGTGCCTTCAGATGTAAAATTATAACCATATTCAGTTTTTTTGTAGAGAAAAATTATATTCGTTAATCTCTCTCTCTCTCTCTCTCTCTCTCTCTATATATATATATATATGTATACACCACACATTTTTTTTTATCTTTATATTTTTATCAAATATTTGATATATTGATAATGAGTATATATAAGAAGTCAATTAGTTTAAAAAAATAAACTCAAACAAAAAAACAAGAACAATATAGTACTATTATGATACATTATAATTTCACAATGAAAGTACCTTAGAGTCCGTCCGGCTTGTAGCTTCTGAAAAACAGCCTCTCAATCACATGATGCTACGTACGCATCACATCCATCCCTTTTATATTCCTTTTATATTCGCAATGCATAGGAATACTTTGAGAAATTCTCTGTGTTAATGTAGATATTGTTAGTTTGAATTAGTATTAAAGTATTTGAATTTAAGTAAGATAAAATTTCATCTTATTTCTAAAATTATAATTTTGGATTATTGAGTTTGAATTTAAATAAGATAAATTTTGATTTTGAATGAATGTAATTTAAACTATAAGATTTATCTATAATATTTTAAATTTATTTAGGTGTTTAGGAATCTATTAAAAAAGTTGAAAAGTTGAATTTCGAAACCTGAAATGATAAAATCAGAAGATAAATTTGAAATTTAAATTGCAGCAGTAAATTCGAAAATCTGTTAGCAACTTGTCAGCAGACGGACTCTGAAGAAGGATAACTTGTCAGCAGATGCGTTTCAGTAGCACTTTTTAGAAAGACTATTTAAATCAAATCATATGGTAACCCTAATAAGAGATTTCAGGCAGAACTGATTTTAAACATATTTGAGAGTCATTTGAGGGAAAAATTAGTAGAGAATTTTCTTATGATTTTTATACACTTACGAGTGTGATCTTGCTCAAGGTTTGAGAAGATCATTGATTGATGTACCTGATCAACCACTAAAAGTTCTAGTAGGAAAGGCATAGATTGAATATCGTCAAAAGTTCTGGCTGCTATCGTGATAGGGATAAACGGGTGTTTGTCTGATCAAGTAAGGGAGTTAATTAACAAAAGTTTTGTAATTGAATACCTTACTTGTAAACTGATTTTCAATCAATAAAAATGAATTTCCTGAGTTTGGTTGCCTTGTAAAATTTTACTTTTGAAAAGTTTTTCAAAAGATTTCCCTTCGTAACCAATCGGTATATTATGCTTGATAATTTATTTATTGCATATTTATAAATATTCACACGATTGATATCTAACAAATTTGATTGTAAAAATTGTTAGATATATTTGGCCATACAGGGGTAAAAAATAAATTTTAATTGGCATCAGAGAGTGTTCACTCATCCGAGTGTGATTCGTTCTCCTAGTAGAGATAGCATCATTGTATGTTCCACCGCAGTTTGATGGTGAGAACTATGCATATTGGAAAGTACGTATGAGAGCATTCTTAAATTCATTGGATGAACGGTGTGGCACGATATTGAAAGAGGATGGAAGAAACTCGAGACCAGTATTGATACTTGATCGAAAGATGAGTTGAATAATAGCAATTTCAATAGTAAGGGGTTTAATGCCATCTTCATGGCGGTATCTTAAGAAGAGTTTAAAAGGATCTCCATGTATGAGATAGCGAAGGAGGCATGGGACATATTGGAAGTCACACATGAAGGAATAATGACTGTGAAAAATTCTAAATTACAATTGTTAACATGTAGATTTGAAGAAATTAAAATGCTTAAAAATGAATGCTTTAATGATTTTTACACTAAACTAAATGATTTTGTGAATTCCAGGTTTAATCTTGGAGAAAAAGTTGAAGACTCAAGAGTCGTGAGGAAAATCTTGAGATCTCTATCTGAGAGATTTCGACCTAAAGTCACAACCATTGAAGAAAGTAAAGGCTTGGATACAATCAAAATTGAAAAGCTTGTCAGGTCCTTACAAACGTATGAATAATTTTTTCCCCAAACGAAAAAAGGTAAATCTATTGTTTTAAAAACTGTGAAAGAAAAATATAATGATATTTTTAGTGAAGAGAGTCTAAATGATGAGGATATAGCTCTTATTACTAGAAAATTCAAAAAGTTTATGTTTAAAAAAATGACTAATGAAAAACAAAAAAGAGCAAAAGAATTTTTAGCAAAGAAAAATGAATTAGAAAATTGGAATAAAGAAAAAGTTGAGAAAACTGAGAAAGTAAAATGTTATGAATGCTTAGGTTATGGTCATATTATAATTGAGTTTCCTAATTTCAAGAGAAATAAAGGAAAAATATCAAATGTGTCTTCTAGTGATACTTCAGGTTCTGAAAGTGAAAACTCATCTTTCGATAATGAAAAATCTTTTATATTTTTATCTACTGTTGTGAATGATTTGACTGAAAATTTACTAACAAAATCTAAAAGTAGTTGTGCTTCTAGTGATTTGGACCTTATTCTAGTGAATGCCAACCAAGAACTTAGTGTTAAAGATGCTTACAATGAAGAGTATGAAGAGATAGTTAAGTTGAAAAAACTCAACAAAAAGTTGTATAAAAGCCTTACAGCTATAGAAAATGAGAAAAATAATTTGATTGAGATTGTAAAAGTTTCTGAGGTTGAGGTGTTGAGACTAAAAAATTAAAAAAAAGTTGTAATAAAACAAAAATTGAAAAATTTCAAGAGTGTGAACAAAATTCAGCAACCCAAAAATTAAATGAAATGTTGAGGTTTCATAAACCAAGCAGTGATAGGACGGGATTAAGATATGTGGCTTCTAAAGAAAAAGGAAAATAAATACCCTTATCCGTTGCGTCGAACTCCAAAGGCATTGTGTTTGTAAAAAAAAAAGTCAAAAGAAGAACCATAACAATCCTCCCATGCCGTAGCCTAACGACTCAAGAGATTTGCACAAAAAATCTCCATCGACCATGATGAAGAAATGTAGGTATGAAGGTAAGTTTACTCCTATTTGTCATAACTGTGGAATTGTTGTGCATATAAGACCACATTGCTTTAATGTGTCTCAAGTGCAGAAAATCAATATTGAAAAAAGTCTGAAAATGAGTGGAAAAAGCCTACAAAACAAGTTGATGAGATGAGCCAACAAATTAATTTTGTGAATCGTGAGCTTAATGAATTGGTTAGGCTATGTATTCAAAAGAATAAAAAGGACAAGCCAAATCTCAAAGCAAAATGAGTGGTCAAAAAGGATATCGTGTCACGTTAGTTTATAGGACCACATGTATGTTCTTGTATTTCTTGCATATCGTTAGTATAGGACATGTATTTTTATTGTGTTTCATTTTGTTTATATGTTTTTTTTTTAAATTGAATTTTTTTATTAGTTTATTTTGTTTTGGTTTCCTACTTTTTATTAAAAAAATATATATATGTTTTTCGACCAAATGATGTAGAGTGCATGTTTGATGGTGTGTTGAAGGCTTTAAACATGTTGATATTCACTTTATAAATCCTTGCACTTATGCACTATTCTTGTGTTGTGCATCCCACCTTATGCATCCTAACCCTATGGGTCATCATAGTAAAGGTTTACTCTTTATACACTGTGAGAAATTTGTGTAAATGCACTTTTGTTTGATTAAAAAATAAAATATTGAATAAGTGTATTAAGATACTCATTATAGAGGAAGTCCAAAATTTAAATTGACTAATACTAGTTAAACCTAGTACAACTATGAAAAAAATGCCTCTCATTGCCAAACACCACTTGTTGATCCATATAGAAAAAATTAGTGTGAAATTCATTGCGAAAAAAGACTCACACCTCACATGGATCTAGCCTTGGAAGTTCTTATAAAAAAAATCATTGCTTACATTATTGTAGAAAAAGATGAACGATAAAAATGAACCAAAAATGGGTTATGCAAGTAAAGTGTTTGAATGAGACATTTATGTATCTAAGCCCTAGCATAAAGTTTTTCTTAAGGTGAATGATAACATCTTAAGAGTATCTTTTAAAAGAAGATTCCTATTAAAAATGATGATAAAAAAAAAATTCATGAAAAAAATAAGGAATAAAATTATCAAGAAAAATTTGCTACCTTTCATAAGTTGCTCACTCACACACTCATATGAACCTTGACTTTGATGATTTTATGAGGAGTGAAAATCTATTGTGTGTGTTGCAATCAAGATGATGTATGGTTTTGAATTTATTTTGTGAGTAGCACTTTGATTGAATCTAAATGTATCTCTTTATGCTACTTGCCCCATTGCCTTGTTTTTTGTTTAAAAAAAATGCTTATTAACATTTTTTTGGCAATTTATTTTTGGACCAGGTTATTTAAAAAAAAAAGTCAATTTTTGATTTTGCAAGTGCTTGTGAGGCATCATTTTAGGGCTTCTTGATGTTCATGTAAATTGGATATTTACCAGTAGAACATAAAAAGGGTGCTCTTAATGAGTTTATATTGTGTTTAAGTCCTAAGAAAACACTACTTAGATGCTTCAAGTAAGTCAAGTTGTTTCACATTGAGTCATAATAGGCATATGTCATGCACGACACTTAATATTTGCTCAATACCAAAGCATATTGCTTATTTTTTACATTTGTTTTACATGCTTCGTTCTCAGGTTCTCTTATGAAACTAACTTATATTTGTTTTTTCTAACCTTTTGGTTGTGTGTGTTTAGATGAAAACTAAGAAAAAAGCGAAATTCTCCTTCAACTAATTCCTCAAATGAGGCTACACTTTCAGTTTCTACATGGCATTAATGTGGCTAAATTGATGACAAAAATTGGAGGAAAAGTGAGGAGTAAGAGGGAGCAGCAGCACAGACTAAGGGAGAGAAGCATTGATAAATGGGGAGAAAGCCAAGCCCAAGCAGAACATACGAGAAACATACATTCATAAAAAATGTTTTGTCACTAATCAGCCAAAGGAGGAGATTGTTAATGTAGATTTTGTTAACTTGGATTAGTGTTGAAGTATTTGAATTTAAATAGGATAAGATTTCATCTTATCTCTAAAGCTGTAGTTTTGGTTTGTTGAGTTTGAATTCAAATAGGATAAGTTTTAATTTTTGAATGAATGTAATTTAAACTATGAGATTTATCCATAGTATTTTGAATTCATTTAGCTGTTTAGGAGTCTGTTAAAAAGGCTGAAGAGTTTAATTTCCAAATCTAGAATGATAAGATCAGAAGGTAAATTCGAAATTTAAATTGCAGTAGTAAATCCAGAAGTCTGTTAGCAACCTGTCAACAGATAGATTCTGATGAAGGACGACCTGTCAGCAAACGCGTTTCAGCAGCACTTTTTGGATAAACTATTTAAATCAAGTCATATGGTAATCCTAGCAAGAGATTTCGGGCAGAACTTATTTGAGTCATATTTGAGAGTCATTTAAGAGGAAAATTAGTGGAGAATTTTCCTTGTGATTTTTATACACTTGCGAGTGTAATGTTGCTCAAGGTTTGAGAAGATCGTTGATTGGTGTGCATAATCAACCACTAGAGGTTCCAATAAGAAAGGTATAGATTGAAAATCGTCAAAAATTCTGGCTGCTGCCGTGGTAGGTATAAACGGGTCGTTTGTCCGGTCAAGTAAGTGAATCAATTGACAAAAGTTTTATAATTAAATAACTTACTTGTAAACTGATTTTTAATAAATAAAAATTACTTTTCTGGGTTTGGTTGTCTCGTAGAGTTTTACTTTTAGAGAGTTCTTCAAAAGGTTTTCCTTCATAACTAAGTGGTGTGTTATGCTTGATAATTTATTTATTACATATTCATGAATATTCATACGATTGATATTTAACAAATTTGATTGTGAAAATTATTAGATATATTTGGCTATATAGGGGTAAAAAGGGAATTTCACACACACACACTCTCTCTCTCTCTCTCTCTCTCCCCTTTTGCATGAACCCCTTTATCTTTTTATGACAAATCAAGGTGTTGAGGAATTTGAAATGGTCTAGATAAGTAATTGGAAGAGGCAACCATTGGCTGATTTAGGAGGGATGGGGGCAGAGAGAATATTTTTGAATAGATCGAGGTTCTAGAGATTCCGACAGTACTTAATGGACTTCGATAACCCACCAGCAAGTTGCATCGATGGGAGCTTAAGGCTAAGCGTGTTTCCTTGTCATTCCAGCAAGTAACTCCTTGCAGCTTGCAAGTTGATGACAGCCATGAACCGAGGTTATTCGAAATTGATTGGTGAAGGCATCCAAGAATCGAGTTTGTTCGAAATCTATGACTACCTCTTCGACTCGATGATTTCAGCTCTGACGATGACCACATCAAAAGTGTGAGAAGACCAATATGATTTACGATGTTTATCGTTGACTTTTTTTGTTGACTTTTTTTAATCTTTGTGTGCCTAATTACGTCTCAAAAATCATCATTTTCCCAATCCATTTACCAATCGTACATGTGCAATCGATTTTCATCAACATTTTTTCCTAGACATACATAGAGACTTCCCAAGGTCACAACATCTATATCTTTGATTATTGCTACTTTTCTCTTTCATTTATAATTGTTATCATGGAATTGGTAGCACGATTTTCTAGATATTTGCAAAAATCAACTTGGGCGCTAGAATGATTATCGATGTCAAGGTGGGAGTTAGAATATACTTGGACAGCGTCAGACTGAACTGAACAAACGAATTAGCGTCAGACTGAGCTTAAGGGGTATTCTCCATTCGAAATGGGCTGAACTAGATGTTGATTCTCTGTGAGTATGTGTATGATTTCTTATATGTAATATCTGAAGTGGCGCCTTATTAGTGGAGGGTTATTTTATGAACTTTTAAGTCGGATCGACTGTAATTCTAAAATACATGTTTTAAAATGAAAAGTACTATTATAAAATATTATGTAAAAGTAACATCATTCAGAACAAGAAAAATGAGTATTAGTGACCAAATATTTATAATCAAAATGATTGTTTTTGTTAAAAATAATTTTTTGCGACATTCTTTTCTATTTTTTGCGATGAAATTTGACGTCGCAAAATGCCTATTTTCTTATAATGATTTTATAAAAAAAAATGATAATTACAGTCATAAATATGTAAATATTATACAAGCACTTTAAAAAAATGAATAAATATAAAATTCACATAAAAAAATAATTTTTTTAATAATAAATCTAAAAATAAATGTTTACAATATTTACATGTTCAATAACGGTATAGAATTAGGCCCGCTTAAATTCAGAGATGAGATGAGATAAGTTATGAATATTCATCAAATAAGTAATTGAGATGAATTAAAATTTGAAATAAATGATTGAAATGAGTTACGAAATGAGATGAGATAAGTTAAACCCGATTTATAATACAATCTGAACCTAAGCTCTTAGAACATATTGTGTATCATTACTCTATGTGATTTCCTCGATCTTGTTCGACCTTGAAACTTTAAACGGGCGCTCTCATCTTTCTGAAAGTTGATTAGACAATAACTTTGTTTTGTTTTTATCTAATTGTATTTATTTATTACCATTAAAGCCCCATCTATAAAGTGATTCGCATGTGTACCCATGACATAGACCTATGTAGGGGTGTCAAATCGTATCAACGGATCGTATTTGTGTTGTGTCAAGACATGTATATTATACTATATAGGTCAACTCTAACCCGATCCGTTAAGCTTATCGTGTTAAAATCTTAAACCCTAACACGATCCGTTAACATAACGTGTCGTGTCATGTCGTGTCAATCCGTTATTACCCATTAGTGAATATTACGAAATAAATTAATACGATAAAATATAATACGTCTCAACCTGTTTATGTAAATGTGTTGAATATGTCTAAAATTAATCCGTTTGACTTAATTAAACTTAGCATAAATTGCATAATTTTATACAAATATTAAAATCACAATATCTATAAAAATTATAATACTAATTACAAGTATGAATTATAATACAAATAAAATAAATATTAAAATTAAGATTCTAACAATTTTACCTTTAAATATAAGGGTATACTTGTAATTTTAACTTTTTTAACGTGTCATAACGTGTCATAGCGGATTAAAACAGATTGACTCGCTATCAATCCGTTAAGCAATCGTGTCATAACGGGTCAACCCGTTTTGATCCGAAATCCTTTAAAATTAAACTCTAACCCGCTATTATCGTGTCGTGTTCGTATTGATTTAACGGGTCGTGTGATATATTGCCACCCTTATACCATGGTCATGGTTTGTGCTTCTTTGATAGAAATATTAAATTTAATTGTTTTTTTTTTTATAAATTGATGTGTTTGGATATACTATTTTAAATTATAGAGTATTAACTGTATATGAGCTTTGCTACGTTTAAATTAAATTGGTGTGTCAGTATATTATTTATATTAGAATCTCTTAATATAATTTTTAAAAAAATATTTTTTAATATAATTTATGTAAAATACTTATGCACGGACAATGTGCTAAATAGGTTTAAAAAAGTCTTACAAATAGATTATATATATATAAATATATATTTATATATTTATATATATATATATAACTTGATATATATAATGTTCTTTAGGTACCACACGATCGGTTCACAGAGATTAATTATAATGACTATATATTGACAATTCGACATTTAACTGTGGCGCTGCTTAACATATGATTTGGATAGTAAATTAAAATGAGATGAATTGAAATCAAAATTAAAAATTAATAAATAAAAAATTATTAAAAAAATTATTTTTTAATATTATTGTTTCGAAATTTAAAATATATATATATTTATTATATTATGTATGAATTTAAGAAACTTATAATGACGAGATGAAAAATTGTTAGATAGGGCCAATTTATCTTCAAGTTGATCGTTTAGAGCTTATTTGGATAATGAGATTAGATAAAACATTTTTAGATAAAAATTGAGAGTTTAATAAAATATTATTAGAATATTATTTTTTAATATTATTATTATTATTTAGAATTTAAAAGTTGAATTATTTATTATATTTTCTGTATAAATTTGTAAAAATTATAATAATGATATGAAATTAGTTGAAATGGTTTTGGTATCCAAACAAGTCCTAAGTATTTTTTTTTTAATATTGAATGTTTAAGGAATTGACTATATATTAATATACAAATATTTTTATTTTATAAATATTTAAATATGTTTAAAAGATATTTTCTTAAATAATTAAAAAAATAAGTATGATTTAGAGAGCTCATTTGATGACTAAGATGATATGAGAATTTTGTGAATAGTAATAAGATAGTTTATGAATAGTAGTAAAATAATTTAAATTAATATTTTTTTTAAATGAAAGAAAAATTTGAATAAAAATATTATAATAAAAATATTGTTATAATATTATTTGATAATATTATTTTTATTTAGAAATTAACAAAAATTAATTTATTTTTCATTTTGTATTTGAAAGTTAAAAAAATTATAATGATATTTAAATTCTCATATTTTAAAAAGAGATAGAACAAAATGAAATGAAAATTTTAGAATAAAATCTATTTCTAAATAAGTCCTTGAAACACACCAAATGAACTACTTAAATAGTCAATTGTCATTCTTAATTTTAGTATGGTAGCACTAATACCCTTTTAGTGGTCATGCGTAATCTTAAGCATCGAACCCTTTCATCGACATGATTGGAAAGCTAGAAAAATAAAGAAAATCTCACTTTTTTAAAACCCCAAAAATAATTTAAAAAACCACCTCAATCCGTGTGGTGGCATTTTAGGTTATTTCTGAAACCATAGATATATTGGTTTTTACAAAAAGAAAACGAACCATGTCCTGCATGGCGTTTAGACACGTGTAACTTCCCCGAGCAATCCAAGGTCGGCAGGCTCTTGTACCAGCCATGGAAGCAGGCTGCAGAATAGAATGTGACATCCCATGTGAACCACTCGACTATTTATGCAATTGCCTCTCGATCTCTGCACGTTGTTTTATCTTGGCATAATTAATAAACTAAAAAAAAAAAACTTGGCATAGTGAATGATGAAAGGGCCCTTACAGCTTTACTGCCATGTTTCAGTTTTCATGCATGCAAATGCAATAATGAATGAGAAGCAACCAAATCTAGATGGGAACTGATATATACATAACATAATTATATAATATATTTTATAATAAATTTTAAATAAAGAATAATTTTATATAATACTTTATACATATATAATATTAATTTACAAAATTATCTTTCATTTAATACATTATTATAAAATATATTATATAATTATATTGTATGTATATCATTTTTTAATCTGAATATACCCAACTCGAACATTTGATGCATGGCAACCTTATAATCTTGCAGTGATCTCGATAATATTATAATTATTTTATAAAAAATAATATTAAAATATATAAAATTTTGCATGATAGTTATACACTCTATAATTATATGTAATATTATTGATTTATTACCATACATAAGATTGATGAGTTGCTGAATTTAATTTGCGACATTTGTAAAAGTCAATGGCATCCAAGAAATTGCTAGGAATGGAGGATCCGGCGCTAACAGCCAGCTCAAATGAGAGAGAGAGAAGCTCAAAGGAGAGATATAGATGGCGTTCATATCTAAATAATGGATTTGAAAAAAAAAGGTAATATTATAACAGTTGTATAGTATATAACTATTGCTTTAAAAAATAGTAAGATTTATTATTAAAATTTTAATTTTTTTTATGTCAATCCCATATTTTATTTTATTTCTTCAAAATAATTATGTAGCAGCTACACATTTCACCACTGTAATTAAATATTATTTATCTACTGTAATTACACTTAGTTCGTAAAGCTATCATGTTATGTAATGAGCATTTAATTTTGTTTAAATATTATTGAGTGATCACTAAAATGATTAATTTCATGTGTTTATTTTTTTAATACTCTACGTTCTAGAATGGGTAAAATAAATAGAGAATTCCTAGATCTTTAGGGAATGAGAACACGAGAAGAAGAATCTGTAAATAGTTTATAAATAATAAAATAATTTTAATTATGATGTTTTATATTGTATTTTGAAAAATAAAAGAGAAAAAGTTGGATAAAATATTATAAAAATCAAATATTGTTAGAATATTATTTTAATATTATAATTTTTTATTTATAAAAGTTAATTATTTTTTATATTTTGTTTAAAATTTTAAGAAAATTGTAATGATGAAATAATAATTAGATAAGAGAATTAAATATTTAAATTACAAATTATGTATATTTAAATAATATTTTAAAATGAAATTAGATGAAAAGAGACTAATCTTATTTCAAACAAATCTTAATTAGTAGTTTGAGTTATTTCCATTTTTCACTTGCTCAGGTGACTAACACAAGAGAGGAGTAAATTTGATTATATTATAAAAATTAACATTTATAAATCAAATACATAATAAAATATAAACAGAATATAAAACAGCAAGAAATGTAACGAGTAGGGTAAGAAGACGTAAACTCATTATTTTTACGAGGTTCAGCCCCATTGCCTACATCCTCGCCTCAAATTACCCCTTAAAGATCCCAAATTCACTATTCAATCTCCTTTAGGTGGAAATAGAAAAATATTACACCTTTGAGTAGCACCGCTCCAAAGAATCCGTGTAGAACAGCCTCTATACTTCCAATCACCCCACATTTGGTTATTCATCTATTCCATGTGTAGAACATCTTCTACACACACAGGAGTTATATGCACAATCTTACTGATACAAGAACTGATAGTGGGTAGATTATCAAAGTACACTTCCTAATGAGTGAGATAGAAACAATATAGCGTAACATATATCTCTCTAAAAAAGAACAAGAATTAAGATTCAAAATTTTAGAAAATAGAGAATAAGAATTTTGAAAGAATGATACAAAATTTAACAATTGATGTGTAAGCTCTTGTTGTGATTTTTACAAAATTCAAGTGAGCTATTTATAAGCAAATAAGTTTTCAATTTCAAATTTGAAAAGATTCACATGTCAAATAAGAGCACTATTCACTTTTAAAAAAATTCAAATAAAAACATTTCTTTTTTGCATTTGTCAAAAATAATTTCATTCATTTTTCAAAAAAATCAAACCTAATCTTTTGTTTTTCATACATGACAAAATGAGTATGATTTATTTTTCAAATCAAATCATCTTCTTTTTGCATATGTCAAAAAAATACACAACCACCTTTTAAGATTTTCAAACAAAATCATTTACTTTTTGCATTTGTCAAAAAAATATACAACCACCCTTTAAGACTTTCAAACAAAATATGCACATGTCAAATATGATAATCAATCATCTTACAAATTTAAATTTTTATATAAAAAAATATATAATTTTTAAAATTATATTGTTTGATGATGTTATGTACATGTGAAAAATATAATTTTCAAAATTAAGACATTTAAAGATGTCTTACATATGTGAAAAAAGTAATTTGATGTTTTATGAGAAAAAAGAATAATTTGGAACATTAATCCAATTTCAAATTTTATCAAGAGATGTACAAAAATAATTTATGAGTGTTATTTGTAGACTTGTTCTTTTATATTTGATGTACGTTTCGTTTCATTGTGTAAATAATTTGAATTTGAAACTTAAATTTATTTATTATCATCAAAATTTACACGTAAATACAAAATTTAAAATCTTAAATTCAACCCATATAAATGCCAACTTTGGGCCAATATAGAGATTAACTGGACAAACATCTGTCATCGATCGAGTCATCAGTGGAATCTTATCAACACTTGGTTGATGCATGCACTTGTCAAAATCCAACCAGACTGTATGTTTGCTAGCTGTTTGCACTTGGTTTTGGAATATTTAAATGATGAAAAATGATATCTACATAATATTTTTCACAATAAATGTCACAATAAATGAAAGATAATTTTATAAAAAGTTTATAAAAGTAATATTTCTTTATAAAAATATCCTCATTTTATAATATTATTGTGAAATGTGTTATACAATTTTGTTGTTTGTTTCAGTGCCCTTAAATAAATTATTCAGGATCAAAACTACTTCTTGTTCTTTTGGTCCTCATATTTAAACCCTAGTTCGTTCAGCCACCATGATCATGATCTCCTCCATGCAGTACTACAGCTGCAGCCATATACATAGAGGCTGTTAAATGAATGAGTCGTTAAGCATTGATATTGGTTATATTAATTTTTTTTTTAAAAATTAATGAAGAAAGCTAGATTGATAAAAAGTCAATATTTCTACATATATAATTCTATATTAGATTCATAATTAGATTTATTAAAATAATAATATAATATATAATTTATTAAAATAACAAATTTATTTATAATTTATTTATTTAGTAAATATATTAAAATATAAAAAAATATTTTAATAGATGAATAGTAATATTTTAAATATAAAAGATGATATTTATAATTTAAAGTTAAATTAGTAAATTTAGATGAATTTAATGTATAACTATTTTAAATATAATTATTAAATTTATATTTAATGAATTTAATGATGGGTAGAATGCCAATGAACATGCAGTGACTGACGAAGCATGGAAAATCTCAAAACAAAGGGAGCCAAAAAAAAAAAACAAAACAAAACAAAACAAAGGGAAAAACAAAAACTGGGGTGCAGATGAGAGTACGGATGGCCGAGCAATGAAGCTGATGTGTGGAGACAGGGTGAAATGTATCTGTGGGCGAAAAAAGAAATATTTGTATTTTTGAATTGTGTAATAATTGTGTAATTATTTTAAAAAATTAAATAAAATATAAGATTGATATTAAAAATTAATTAATTTTTTAATAAAAAATTTCATTTTTTTAAAAATACTTACTGATATTTATACTATTTATAATTGTATATTTGTACTTAGAATTACTCATCTGTGATCGAGCTGACACTCCTTGGTCTCAAAAGACATTTTGGCGTTTGTATTTGTCCTACTCCTACCTACCCAAAAGAAAAGATTACCGTCTTGCTTGGGGCTGGGGGTGTCCCATGCACGCATCTCTCGCATCGGCGTCATCACCCTGCACGTACGTAACTACTGTGCAGCACGCTTTCAATATTATATATTAATAAATATTATTAACTTATTGTTTTGTAAAAGGTGTTGCTGCATGGCTGCATGCCAAAAGATTTTGAAGAGTGTTATATCCATGCCAAAAGATTTTAGAAATTATATATATATATATATATTTTTAAATATAATATAGTTAAATAAAAAAAATTATCGATATCCAATCGAGATCCGACTTTAGTAACATTTTGGAAAGATTTAGGTTAAACGTTGAAGCAATTTCTAAATATGGCAAACAGAAAATGAAACTGTTATTTTGCCCGAATTAGCTAATTTCTTAAGCTAGCTAGCTAGCTTTCCCGTGAACTCTACAAATATTTTCTCTCAAACCAAACCAAATCCGTTTTACAAATATATTACATTAAAATATTTTTATTTTTTATTTTTTGATAAATTAGTAAATTTATGTGATTTGATTTATTATATCAAATTATAGAATTATTCTTATTATAAAATAAATTTAATATTTCTCTTTAAAACAATATCCATAAGATCAATGCTAAATGATATTAAAGTTCATTTATCTTGCAAATGATAAATATGATAATAAAAAAATATTGATTACAAATTAGTCCATGCATAAATTAGGATCAATATGGTTAATTCAATATCTAAAAGTCCATGCATTTATATATATATATATATAGTGATATGCATATGCACATCACGATTACCACAAAGTCATAAAACATGATAAGTGGCTCTACAGTTACATATGAAAAATCCCGATTGGGATCCTGATCAGTGCATTTTGTTTTTGTTTTTTCTTTCATGTAATTTTTTTTTTCAAACAAAATCCACAACATCATTAAAAAATATTTTCTTAATCACTAATTATTTAAAAGAAATACACTATTGAAATTCCTAGTCGAAATCCCTGTGTGTGACGTTAGCATTTTTCAAAACATGATAGCCATGGTATTTTAATAGTGTTCTAACAAGGAAGAATGACTACTAAAGAAAAGGACCCAACATACATAGCATGAAAAGGTTTTTATGCAAAATAACATGCATATATATATATATATTACCAGTAAGTTCCATTACATGATCGATACAAAATTGGTGGAGTTGAGAGGATAGCTAGCCTTGAAATGCAGAACATCTTCACCCACCTGAGGTCATGTCGTCTATACGCACCTTCCAGTTTAAAAAAAGAAGAAAAATACAAAAAAAAAAAAAAATAGCACTCAATACAGACGAGTACTTACTAATTCAGAAGACAGATTAAGTATGACAAGCTTTAATGTTACATAATAACATATAAATTATAGCAACAACGAGATTTCACAAAATTAATTTCACAAATTGATGTAGTTTTGTATGATTCATTAGATCTATTTTACAATAAAAGTAACTTCATAATCTAACGAACTACATAAAACTACATCAATTTGTAAAATTTATTTTGTGAGATGATCTCTTCATAGCTAAAATATTTTTTAAAATTATATGTAATAATAAAATTCAGATCACTAATATTTCTTGAGTTTTCAAATCTTAAGAAAGAGGAGCCCTCTGAGGGGCTCCTTTTCTCCTGCTGCTGAGAGAGAGAACAATTCCGGGGATCAAGCCCCGTCCTTTCTTCTTCTTCTTCACCAGCTCGGGTACTTCGCGTGAAATTACGGAATTGCTATTGGCCTCATTGGAGCATGATGAACCTCTGTATTGCAGTTCTGGATCCTCTAGGGTGGAGCTTGTGGTAATTTGGCCATCATCATCAATTATCATCTCCGAGCCATCCATCTGTAATCCCTCGAACTGGGAAATTGCAAAATCGGATTCATCAAACCTGCATAGAATACTCGATAGATCTTCTCCTCGGCACACCATGTTATCAACCTGCATTTTTTTTTCCTTTCATTTTCAGGTTTATGGACTAAGCTAATGATGGGAGAGAAATACTATTTGTATGCAGCTTATGTATTTTTTATGTTCACGTCGTACATAAATATTATTTTTACGCATCCTTTAATTTAACTATTTTTATTTTTTATTTTTATTTCTCTTATTATGTTATATATATATATTAATATTTTGGTTGACATGGTATTTTTATCAAGTTACCAATTTCATAAAAGATACACGGAATCATGTATCCTAGCATTGCTCATGATCAAAAGTTATCATTTCATGTGCACTTCCAAAGTAAGGAAGAGAATGTAGATTTTTTAGGAGTTTAATCATTGATTTTTAACAAATAATAATTTCACTTATAATCATAGAATGTATAAATATCACATAATTATTTTAAAAAAATAAGATTTATTGTTACAAAATTAATTTTTTTTTATATAAATCTCATATTTTATTTACTTTTTTTAAGATAATGATAGGAGACTGACATAATTCACTATTAAAAATATCATTTCTCAAATAGGCAAACAGGTTGGTGAAGAGAGGAACCGAATGGACCTTGCATGAGAGTGAACAGAAGTGGAATGGCTCTTGGAGAATCCTGTCACAAGTCCAGCATATGTTGGCAGAGCCCTTGAAAGACCTAGACTGTGGCCTCTGATTCAAGAATATCACTTTGGCACTGTTTATTGTGTAGGGCTGCCAAACGAGGGAGTCATATCATCACTTTATAATGCACAAAACAAGTAAAGCTAATAGGTATTCTTTTGGATGTATAATATACCAAATTCTGACTGCATTTTTCTCACAGTAACTTTTCTTATGAAATATTATAATAGAAAACCTGAATATATGAGCAGTCAATGAGCTTTTCCAGATCACCCAATCGAACGACGTCGTGGTAAACATATCGTCTCACCTGTCATAGGCAATAATAACCACAATAGAGGGCCAGCTAACTAATTAGTCACCATTAATGTGATGTAAATATATGACCTATAAAAGGTCAATGATCATCTAGAGTGGGGAAAAAAGATTTAATTTTCCTGTATTAATTAAATAGTGTTATATATTCTTACAGTTTTACTTATACTTTGTTTTAACACTTATTTTGTTAGTTTTTTTTTTTTAATTCAATTTCATAATTTTCAGTCAATCAATTTTTTTGTAAAATATTTATAAATACATTTATCATTTTGAAATTTAGGTGAAAAGGTTGGGCTAGCAACCTTAATTGATTCAAGGAAAAATGAATGAGTTGGAAATTAGTTATGGAGGAGATTTTTTCAGGAAAATGACAAACAAGAACAGGAAAATTTTGGTCAAACTTTCGCTTTCGGTGAAAGCAACAGCTCATGAGGGACCTTTGCAGGGAAATAATGATCAATAATAAGAAATCTTCCATAAATGGGAAAGAAACCAAATCCAAAAAGTGGGATCAGGGAAGACATTGTGAACCATTTATAAAGAACCTTCTACATCGAAAATGCAATAAATTAAGCAAGACCACATAAGTAAAGACGATCCTGGTTTGGATGGATATATTCCAAATATGATCAGAACAAGTTATATTAAACTTAAAAAAAAAAAAAAATCAGTAATTAATTTTAGGGGCTCTCAAACAGTATGTGATCTATAGATCAATCCAATTTGGTATGCATGTGAACAAAGAACGGAAATTTGGTGAAATTCTGGAAGACTTTTGGGACGTTTCTTAAAGAAAGGTTATTGCGGGCCGGGTAGAAGTTCAGTAAAATTTGGAATACTGCTAAAACTCAAATGCCGAAAGAGTTGAGTTTTTTCTCTCTATTCATAACTGAATTTTTTGCACGATTTTAGGATAAGGATTTTGCAATCTTGGCTGCATGAGCTCGCTATAAGAAAAATGAATTTTAATGAATAATTAATTATAATAAAAAATAATTATAATTAATTTTAACTATAAGTAATTATTTCATTAAAATTAATTGATTGTAAATAAATATATATATATTTTTCTTTATAGTGAATAACATAACGAGCAAAGAATTCTTAAGAGTATTATGTGAAATAAATACTAAAACCTGGGAAAGTTTTTGAAAAATGAGATATCAGAGAAAAATTCACCAAATTCGCTAATAAAATTATCACATACCCAGAACAAAAGTTGAGGTGAGAAATTAACTTCTAGATGGAGATTTTTTCAAGAACTTCAAAAAAAAAAAAACTGAACAGATTTTGCATATCCAGTAGAAAATTGCACTTGAATTACATTTGAAAAGAACTCAAGAACAATAGAACTGAAGCAAAAAATAAAAACAAAAACACGTGAGAATTCGTAAGTACCCACCAAAGAACTAAGAAAGACGGAGCTGAGAAAACAATTGAATCTGTAAAAAGAAGAAGAAGAAGAAGAAGAACAAGCGTGGTTCCAAAAGACCTAAACGCAATCGCATGGGTGAAAATGATCTTTGCAAAGGAAATCGAAGATCGCGACATATATAGCTAGGTGGAGTAGTAAATCTCGAGAGTAGATGAATGAAGATATACCTGCAGGAGAGGGTGGGAGCGGTGAGGAGGGAAGCAGTGGGGGCAAATGCTAAGGCAACAGTGCAAGCAAAAAACGTTCTTCTCGTTCTTCCTGCGATTCTCGTGGGCCCCACAGGCGCCGAAGAATGTTTCAGCCATCAAACCTTCAAGCCATGCAGGCTTCATATTCATGTCGTTGTTCATCGTCTTCATCCCAATTTCCATATCTGATCAATATGGCTCTCTCACCATCTCTCTCTCTCTCTCTCTCTCTCTCTCTCTGGTCTGCAGGGATTCAACAAGCATGTAAAAGCCTAGTGGCTAGTAGAAGGACCAGGCCTCGGGCTGTAATATTTTTTAGACTTCTGTCTCTCTCTCTCGATCGAGCTTTTGTAGAAACCTTGCAACACTCGAAAAAGTTGTCAATTACTCCTATTTTTATAGCCGAGGAGGTTCCAGATTTGCTGTCGTTTCCAAACACACGAGAGAGAGAGAGAGAGAGAGTGGGGAATAGTGTTAATGGCGGGAAGACAGCCCACCCATTTGTACTTTTCTCTGCATTCTACCATTTCACTTTTCTGCTTAATGATTCTCTCTCTCTCTCTCTCTCTCTCTCTCTCTCTCTCTCTCTCTCTCTCTCTCTCTCTCTCTCTCTCTCTCTCTCTCTCTCTCTCTCTCTCTCTCTCTCTCTCTGTTTCCCATTTTTTTCTTTTTTACTGCCTTGAGTATCCAACCTTCTCTCTTTTGACCAATATACCCCTCACTCTGTATTGCAGTACTTCTGGCCCCCAAATTCCATTCTAATAAAAGTGAAAAATATAGAATTAAGTTAGCAAAAATATTAGAGACAAGCGATAAATAAATATTAATTGATGAATTACGATGTTTAATATCTGTTATTTATTATATAATATTTATGAGTTAAGAAATAAAAAAAATAAATGAATTTTTTAAAAAAAATAAATTTAAATATTTATTTATCATATGTTTGCATTTATTTTTAATATTATTCGCTAGTTAGATTGGCAATTGAGGAAGTAATTATTTAGAGTAGTGTTACAAGTATAAAAGTTTTACTTATATTTTTATTTACAAAATTTATTTTTTTAATTTTCCTTTTTTTATTAAAACTCAAATTTTGAATTTCAAATTTTATTAATTTCAACATATTAATAAATGATATATAGAGAAATAAATTTTCTATAAGTATTTGTTAAATACATACAATATTTTCCATGTATTTATCAGGACTTCGTAAAGTAATTTTAATATAATTGCTAGTTATATAAGTGTTGTACAATTTTTTTTTTAAAAAGTATAATTTATTATTAAAAAATAATTTTTTCATGTAATTTTATGTTTATTAACTTTTTAAAAAAATGTACATTTGTATACTCTATAACTATAAATATTTTTTTGTTATTTATAAGTTGTGATCATTTATATTAAGTTTATTTTATAAAAAAAAAAAATATTATATTAAATTACGATAATTTATAAATTTATCTTTATGATAATTTTTTACCATAACATTCTTCTTAAAAATTATTATTCACCATGTCCTCAATAGTCGGTACCAAAATGAACATGATTCATAAACATTACCTCCTGATTTTGAAATTTAAAGAAATAAGGAAATGAGAATTTGACCTTTTAATTTAATAAAGAATTCGAAAATATATCAATAGCAAGTGAAGGAGTTAAACTTCTTTAAACTCTAAAAGCATTGATATTAGATTTATGATTGAACTCATCAAATTTACATCTGATGATTTTATCTAAAATAATTTTATATTAGATTCATTAAAATCTACTAATTCAAATTTTGAGTTACAATATTTGAGCATCATCATCTAATATATTTGAAAGATTATTATTCACTTATTAAAATATTTTTTTATTATCTTTTAATACATTTATTAGATGGATTAAATTATAAATGTATTTATTAATTTTATAAATTATAAATTATATTATTATTTTAATAAATCTAAGAATGAATCTGATGTAGAATTATAAATATATAAATATTGACTTTTTATTAAATTTAAAAAAAAAAATTGATATGACCGATACTAATATTCTAAGGGTCCAAGGCCCAAGCACCATTACAATACAGAAAATTGGCTCCAGCACTAATGTGCCACTTGTGTCATTAACAGCCGTATCCCAGTTGAGTTTGTAATTCTCTCCGAAAGCTTCTTCCAAGTCATCTTAAATTAGTTCATAAAACTCAATCATTTTTATCATAGTGGTGATATTTAGTTTACAAATTGTTAATTAACAAGTGATAACACGGCAACTTCTTCAATCCCATAACATATTTTTGTTGATTTAATATATAATCATGAGAAATATTATAAATCTTACTTAAGAAAGAATTCACAAAAACCTAAATCATTTATGTTTCAATTAAATGCGGCCACCATGATCAGCCCAATTTCAATATTGGATTTCATCTTTAATCTATTATTTATTTTTATCAATTATGTTGATTGATGGGATATATTCTAAATAAATTTTATCAATTATGCTAATTAATTAAAAACACACCATTCATTTTATTCAAGATATAAATTAATGTATTGTTTGAATTTAAAATTAAAATGAAATGAGTTTTAAAAGTTGAACAAAATATTATTATTATTTTAAATTTTAAATTTTAAAAAAATTATATTGAGATTTAAAAAAATTATATTAAAAATTATATTTTATATAAGAATTTAAAATAAATTAAAACGAATTGGGTTGCTTGAATTGGGAAGTGGGTTGAGCTCATCTCAACTCACTTCCATTTCATCATTATATTTTTATAATTTTTTATACAAAACACAAATTTTTATACACTTTTTTCAAATCTCAATACACATTTTTCAAATTTCAACACATTTTTTTCAAATTTCAAAATAATAATAATATTAAAAAATAAACCATACTCATCTCAACTCATCTTATCTCCGAATCCAAACAGGATCTAAATTTGTCTCCAAATTCAAATATAGTCTAAGATATTCTCATAATTTCGATCAACCACGTTCGAAACATGGGGTGCTTTTTCGTGATGTGACTTGTCAAATAAATTATGGAGATCCGTAGTCAAAATGTGAATCATTTTTCTTGACGATGTCGATTTGCTTGTTCCATATTTCCTTTTATATACAAAAAAAATAATAATAATAATAATTCCTTTTATGTATGCAAAGCAAATAATCTCAACATGTCTCATGTCATTGGAGATTTGGAACAATACGTCGTTTACAAATTATGCGGATAAAAATAAAATAGTTATTATACTTTTTTTTAATATTAATTGATATTTATTGATCTAAAAAAAAAACAGAATTTTTTAAGCAGCACTACCTCGGTTAGACAACATGATATGCATATTGCATACTCCTCTGTCCTGATTTTTAAATTTTTTAATTGTTTTTTGAGATTATTTTGGGCTAATTAAGGACATATATTTGGCCTATCTTTTTTAATGTTTTGAATCCATCGAATTACTAAATTTAATAAATATATTGTATATATATAATGGATGAATTAAAATATCATATCGTAGTCATATGTTAATCTACTAATTTTGGGAGGTGTGAGGACCGAGGTGTTAATTAATCGGTGTTGTTTCTTAGATAAGATTATATGAATTAAAATTTTAAAGTTAAATATTAAATAAAATCTATATTTTAATATTTTTATTTTGATATTTAAAAAAATAAATTATTTACTTTATTTTATAAGAAAAAATAAAATAATTATAATAATTAAATAAAATGATATGAAATAAATTTTAAAAATAAACGAGATCTTAGTTTAAGGGACAATATTGTTTAGTCAATAGATGGATTGGATAAAGTGCTAAATCGTACTACCATTCAGCCTTTGTTATTTGAAAAATGTAGAGATCCTACTTTGGATCCCTATTTTTTTTTTATAACATTGCTCTTGTTATTTTGTAATTAGTTTTAACACCCAACAACACATTCCGCCCTCTACGATCACGACATGATCTGATCTTGAACACGGCAACCCAAATATTTATAGTATCTTAAAAAAATATACACATATAATTATTTTTATACTTTTTTTATAATTTTATTTTAAATGAACGATTTTATAAAATAATACACAAAACATCATTTTATATAAATATTCTTAATTTAGAATATTGATATATAAAGAATCAAAAAAAAATATAAGTATATCATTATTCATTTTTCATTTTTCATATGTTTGCACATTGTTTGTTCAATGGGTGTTGGTTTCCGAGCGCATAAGAGAGACTATTATTCAAACGATTTTGAGATATAAAATACGCTGTTAGTCATAAAAAAAAAAAAAATAGTGCAATGGTAAAATTTTAAATGCATTATTTTGATATATAATATTTTGTTTGATATAAAGATATTTCAAAATATATCCACTTTTAAATATAAGTTTTTTGATAAATGAATAATGACGAATTCTCTTAAAATATTGGTTTATTTTATTACCAATTACAAGATCAACAAACAATGCAACAAATGGAATGACAAGCGCCAAGTACTAGTTAATTGCGTAATTGGAAATTATATAAAGAAATTTATATTTATATTTGTACTCATGTACGATTAGATCAGGGAGTTCCACGTGAATTAGGTTTCCAAAATATTCTCTAAGAAAAGTTTTTAAATAATTTTGATGTAAAGAAATATAAGTTAATAGAATGAAAATTATTATAATAATTTTAAGATTTTCAGCGAATTTTAAAACTTATTCGTGCTTATAAATATAACCCCTGATCAGTACTTACATATACGATTGCTACAAAAAAATGTATCCATGGTTAATTAGGTATTTCATGCAAAAATGATTATTTTTTTTGTTAAAACAAATCTATTTTACAGTAAATAATTATTTTTGTTATAAATAATCTATCACAAATATTTATTTTTTTTACAGTGATCGATGGTGACAGATTAGATAATTTATGAGTCCGGTTTGTTTATTAAATTGACCCAAGAAATAATCAGTTTCTTTAATTTTAATTAAATTGACCCAAGACTGTTTTAATGTCTAACTAATGTTTATTAAATTAACGATACATTAAATCTCATGCTGATTAATTTCCTCTCTCACAACAAAAATTACATGCAAAACCTAATTATGAAATACCATTAACATGAGTTCGTTCATTACAAAAAAAATAGGCATTTGTGACATTTTAATTGTAATCAAAATGATTATTTAAGTATATTTTCGTTGCAAATAGTCTTTTTAGTTGTAATTAAAATATTACAAATATCTATTTTTTTTTTCTTATAGTAATTCAATGTATGCAAACAATATATACTATAGAAAGAACAATCACAAACCCTAATAAATATTTTTACTCTTTTTCAAGCTTTATGCACGATACCCTTATTTAGGCCTGAACAACTAAAATTTCTGATTTTATTTCACATTGTATTCGCATTGTGTCTAGTCCGACCATTTTTTTTTATTTCAGGCATAATATGAATATCCATTAATATGTGTAAAAAGAAAGGAAAAGTAACCTCACCCAAAACATTTACATGCAATAGATCTCATTATTTGCAATGGGAGTTGGAGGGAATATTCTCACTCTTCTTTGCATTGAGTTGACCAAGTTATTGAGGTTGATCTTGGTCTGATCTACTCCCCATCTTCAAGTCCACAACCCACCAACAAAACTCAATCCAAGTGTCGTATGAGAAAAATGGGGGTATTCTTGTGTGGAAAACAGATCAAAAGGGATTCTCGTCGCAAATAATCTTTCTAATTGTAATTAAAATATCACAAATATTTATTTTTTATAGTAGTTCAAGGTATGCAAACAATATATACCATAGAAAAAACAATCACAAACCCTAATAAATATTTTTACTCTTTTTCAAGCTCTATGCACGATACCCTTGTTTAGGCTTGAATAACTAAAATATCTAATTTTCTTTCACATTGTGTTCGCATTGTGTCTAGTCGACCCTCGATCATTCATATCGACTTCTTAACACTTGGTCTCAAAGATAAAAGATTAAAGACCTTTAAATAAACAATTTTTTATTTTAAGGGATAATATGAATATCCATTAATATGTGTAAAAATAAGGGAAAAGTAACCTCACCCAGAACGTTTACATGCAATAGATCTCATTATTTGTAATGGGAGTTGGAGGGAATATTCTCGCTCCCCTCTACATTGAGTTGACCAAGTTGTTGAGGTTGATCTTGGTCCGTTGTACTCCTCATCTTCAAGTTCACGATCCATAAACAAAACTTAATTCAAGTGTCGTATGAGAAAAATGGTGGTATTCTCATACGGAAAACAAATTGAGTGGGACAAATGAGACCTGTCTATACCTAACATTTAAAGATCTACACCGACACATGTGTGGGGATTACATGCAACCCTCCGTTGGTTGACGAAGGGAATGGAAAGTGACCTCACCAATCGCCTACCTTCAAGACGCCACTGAAGGAGCCATACCGCATTAATGGTGCACCTCAATCGCATTAAATACTATCACTTGAAAACTATGGCCATGATGCTTACCATTAACACATGGTACATAATGTTCTTTGATACCTCATATAAAAGCCTGATAACAAGTATTGATAATCTATTTTCTCTCTAATTAAAAAAAATTTACAAAAAATGAAGAAATCTGACTATGAGATTGGAGGCCCCTTAAATCGCCTCTAAGTCCATCTTTGTATTTATGTCACAAGTAGCATGATCTCAACCTGAATAGTTGGAACTAGGCTCATACGTGTGCAAAACACATCATCAACAGGGGTATAAGATTAGAATGCAAGAAATGATGATTTAGATTACTTGTAGTGGAAATATAAAGCAAGGGTTTACAAGAATAGAGGAAAAGTATTGGAAATACCATTTTCCTATTTTGTTAGGACTGATTGCAAGATCTAAGTAATTGTATGGGCTTCTGCCAGTTCAACCCACAGCCCAAAATTTGGGCCTGATTTGGACTTGAGCTAAGCTAGCCCATCTTGGCCTAACAACGGTGAAGGTTTTAGAGATTACGTAATTCTCAAAACGGAAATGATATTCTTACATACGATTGGAAATCCTGACCGTAAGAATATTATTTTTTTAAATTTTTTTATGTAGTGATTAAATATATATGTTTTGTTAAATTGTGATTTTTTTAAATTTTTTTAAAATATTTAAAAATGATAAAAAAATACACAAAATAAAAACAAAATAAAAGATTTTTTTTTTTAATTAGGCGGAATTCCATTCGGTACCCGCTGTTTGTGAGTGTAGCAGCACTCTTCTCAAAATCAAGGCTTTTGCAGAACTATATTCCATTAAAGGAAAACACACGAGGTTTTCCAAATAGTTTCATAAATACTCTACTTGTATTGAGAAATAATTAGTTGATCTATTTGAGAATTTATTTATAAACATATTAAATTCATAACTGATGCGAATTAAATCTGTACATTTATAAGTAGTATAAAAAATGTATTTTTATTTTAAAATTCGATAGCTATGTGTTCTCATCCAACATATAATAAAAAATCATTTTTATTATAAATCTTAAAGAAATGTCTATTTTATAAAAGTATATAACAAAAATTAAATTTATAAACAGACATAATTTATTGTAGTAAGTCAAATTGGAAAACTCTATTTGCAAGCCCTTATCATTATACATCAAGACACACCAATGATGCAAAGGATATAGAAACATGAATTATTTTTTGACTAAAAAAGGTTCAAAACAAGTTATGTGTTTACACATTAGACTTGCAAGCAGCATATGTAAAATTATAAAACTGCTTTATTAATATATATATATATATTTTTCATATAACATCTAGCTGCATCAATTATGAACTTTTATTATAAGATGTTTGTGGAAAATATACCGAATTAGTCGATTTGAATTTGAATCGCTTAGTTTCGCTTGTTTGTTGTGGCACATGTCACATTTCAAAATTCATCCACTAGAATCCTTTTTTTAATATAATCTAATATGTATATATATATTATATGGATTAATATAATCTATAGATTACTTTTATACGATACAAAAAAAAAATTTGCACTTTTACTTCACTTCGAATTTTAATTTGATATAAAAAGATTTTATATAAAGAATTAAAGTATATAACGAGCTAAAGAAAAGGAAAAGAAATTTGAAATAGCATTCTATTTTTTTTTTTAGAATTTAAAATTCTTAAAACAAATTCCATCATATTTTAATTTGATATTAAATTATTAAAAGATTGTTTATCAGCATTTTGATATCATACGATAAGATAGTGAAAGGATGGTAATTAAAAAGAGTAATGATACAAATATCTCTTATAACAATCATGTTTTTAAATAATACAAATACAAATACAAATACATTAAATAAGTTATTTTATAGAAATGACTCCCCTTTTAAAATATATTTGCGTAAGAAATTGTGAGAAATGTTGTGTATATAACTTTTTAGATGCGTTATTCTATTATCAAATCGATATATAAAATAAATAATCCATATAAGTTAAATAGTAAGATTTGATTTAATTTGTAACGCTATTTTTTTTTTATAAGAAAAATAGTCTTTATTGCAAAAAGGCACAAAGGCCTTAAGAGTGTTTACAAGAAGATGCATCAATAAAAAAAATAAAAAAATATTATCAATGAAATACGGAATCTCATTCCACAACAATTGCATGTCATTAATCGACAAGACGGCCCTTTTGCTTATCAGATTATAATTTGTTGGGAGCATTTCCTTACATGTTCTTCATGCAAAGATATGCATTTTGTAAGGTATGTTGAGATTAATTTGAATTTGAAATTAAGATAAGTTTTGAAAGTGGAATAAAATATTATTATTATTGTTATTATTTTAAAATTTAAAAAAATTGAATTGAGATTTAAAAAAATTATATTAATATTTAAAAAAATTATATTAAAAATTATATTTTATATAAAAATTTTAAAAAATATATTAATAAATGTGAGATGAGTTACTCGTCTCAATCTAAACGGAGTCCATTTCCACATGATTTTTCCAGAACTTCTTCTCATCTGCACCAGAAGATGACTCACCAATATTTGTAGCAGATAAAGCTTTCAAGTATCTATATATAAATATAATAAATATTTTAATTTTTTTAAATATCAAAATAATAATAATAAATATTATTATTATTATTAAAAATAAAGTTTTTATAAAATTTGATTTAATTTTAAATTTTAATTAAAATTATTTAATCTTAACTCGTTATCCAAATGTTTTAATTTTTTTTTCATTTTATTTTATTTTATTTATTTATTTCTCGACCATTTCCGATCATTCCAGTCATTTCCGTTCCATAGTTATTAGGCACTGTCGTTCAAGCGACCGATGTGGCGCAAACATGACTAGAAATATCCTCGATAGGCGTCGTCGTTTAGAGGGATACACAGAATCGAGCCCTCAAAACTGAACTCAACACACGCTCCCACATACAATAGCCGTCCAACCCTCCATCCTCGACGGCGCCATTTTGTCGTCTTCACCCTCAAGTTAGGGTCAGGGATTAGGTACCAAGCTGCCTTCGGGTGTTTATTGTCTTTTGCTTGATTTGTGCTTTCTTTGTGGTTGGAAGAGATTTTGGACCAAAAACATTTGGGATGTTTGCTTGCACTTTGAATTTTACAACTTTGTTCTTTTTATCAGCGTTGGGTTTTAGAGCTTGGATTCATCTCCTCGTTATTGTTTTTTTACCCCTTCTATATCATTTCCTCGCAGCTATAAATGGGACCCCGTGTTATTTTTTCAGTTTTTTTTTTAAAAAATTATTGAATTGCTTGTGATTTAGTTCACTTTTGCTGGAATGCATCTGTATCAGGAACTGGGAAAGCTTTCTTCTTTATTGATTTCCTCAATGCTTTGTTTGTTTGGCAGCTTTGGCTACCGAGAAAATGTGATAAAACAATTAAAAAGCCTCGAGAAGTAGTTTGAGTCTTTCAGGTTACATATAACGGAACACTCGGTTTAAGGTTTTCTCAGTCTGTAATCTCCTTCATCTTTTTTATTTTATTTATTTTATAAGTAAGCAAGCTCAGGGGAATTCTTTTGGCAGCTCAAGCAGCTAAAAATGTTCTAGCTAACCTGTTGTTGTGGGAACTTGAATCTGCTGGGCAAATTTACATTAGAAAAGACTCGTCGCTGTAGTTTGGTAATTTTTAGATTGCTGAAATTTATGCCTGCCTTTCTTTTCATTGCACACTTGTACACGTGCAGTGGAAGAGGGCATTCGCTTTAGGTGAAAGGCACATCACCTCCATCTTCAAATTTTAGCCATTGAGTGGTAGAAAGAACATAACCATACATGCATCCCAGAAGAACTTCTTTGAGGAATGTTGATGGTGCAGTACGTAGATGAATCAATAGAAAAGAGTGTTCTTTGCTCTAAGACCAGATAGTCCTTTTTTTAGCGCTTTTATTTTGAATTATAGTCTTCTAGGAGAAAATGCAACACTAAGATGGTTGATGAGGTTCTTTCGTTGGAAAGGTTAGGTCGGAAGATGGAAGTAGTCCCTCGGAAGATGGAAGTAGTCCCTCGTGGAATGTATTCCCTCTTTGCTTTATATGGTAAGGGAAATGATATTCCCATTCTACAAATCCTACCGAGGATTTGTACTGATTTTTTTTTAATTTTTTTAACTTAATGGTTAAGGAAGTTATTTTTAATGAGTTTGTATTTATTATTTAAAAAAAAAATGTTTAAGGGAGATTAAAAAATGTTTGGGAAAAAAAATATTTTGCACTGTCGGTAGAAACCTTTGGTGGGGTTTCTTGGTGGATGTAGCAGGGTCCTATGGTTAATTTGGAGCAGGAGAAATAATCATACTTTTAATGGATCAGAGCAGTCTTCTCTGGAGCTAAAATCTTATTTCTTGCATTCTTTTGCATGCATGGTTTTGTGCTTTTGTGAATGTGGCCATTCACTTATTTCTTTAATGTATTGGTCCTAAAGAAATATTACAGAAAAGTGAATTTCAGTTTCTTCAAGATTGCTGATTGCTTTTCTTTGGAAAAGGAGTTGAAACTCTTGCTGTTGAGTTAAAATGAAACAATATACTTCATGCAATCCCATATTATCATGTTTCGTAATTCGTTGGTCGAGATTGTAATTCCAAAAATTTCGAGGATTCTAACATGGCACAAAATTCCATCTCTTTTCCCCCCTTTCGAAGCTTCTGTTCAGAAGGTTTAGAGCTATAATATATTCTTCTTGTTATTATGAAGATTGGGTTGGGGTTTTAGTATAGGGGAAACGTTGGGTTGAGGTTGGGAGGTGTGTTTTATTCTTACTTAGGCTTGATGTATTGGGGGTAGTTTTTCACGGGTTTGGTTTGGAGGTGTGTTTTATTCCTACTCGGGCTTAATGTATTGGGGGTAGTTTTTCACGGGTTTTTTGGGGTCATTAAGAGCTCTCTAGTATGGGATAGGTTTTCTTGGATACATCTACTTAGTTACTCCTATTGATATATAATATTTTTACTTATAAAAAAAAAAATTATTTTAAGCTTATTTTTGTATCTAGTTTATCTTTATATCTCTTATTCGTAAAACATACGTATTAATTTGTTGTATGGAACTTTTTTTTTTCTTAGGATGTTATATAAAACTTGATTGCAGAAAATGTATATGATTTAACAATCCCTTTATTTGTTCGTTTGTTTCATGGATTTCAGGCCATACCATCGTAAGCCGTCCGGTGAAATCTCAAAGCTTAAAGGTTGATTTTCCATTAATAGAATAGAAAGGTGAGAATGAGCTTCCTTTTAAGAAGGCATAATTTACCAATGGGATTATCCAGAAAAGCTGTGGTGGCACTAAATCCTATTAACATCAGTATATTCACTCAAAGATATAGTCAACCTGCAAGGGAGGAGGAAGAGGGGGAAGAAGTGGAGATTGATCAGAGAAGGCTCCCAACTGATTATGATCCAGCTACTTTTGATCCCACCGAGCATCGCAGTCCTCCAACTGAGCGTGTATTTAGACTTGTAGATGAAGTCTCAGGTCTCACATTGGCTGAAGCTTGCCAATTGGGAGCTATTTTGATGAAGAAAATGGGAATGAAGGACCCACCAACGGTTGGAGTCATGAAACCAGGAGCTGCTGCGGGATTGGCTGGAATTGCAGCAAAGGGACCCACAGCAGCCAAGGAGGAGAAGAAACCAGAGAAGACTGTTTTTGAATTAAAACTTGAGTCCTATGAAGCAGCCTCAAAGATCAAGATAATCAAGGAGGTTAGGAGTTTTACTGATTTGGGTCTCAAGGAAGCTAAAGAATTGGTGGAGAAGACCCCATCAATTTTTAAAAGTGGAGTATCGAAAGAAGAAGGTGAGCAAATAATTGAGAAGATGAAAGCTCTTGGGGCCAAGGTTATAATGGAATGAAAGGAAAACTGATACAAAATTCGTGACTCCCTGCTTTCCAAGTCGTGTACTATTGTTGGCTCTAAAGACGTAACGTTGCCATGCAAATTCTGAGGTAGAATAGTAGTTGAAATCCTGGTGTATGGATGAAAGGATTTGGAAATCTTTTGTAGGTCGGGATATATATTCAGTCTTATCAATGTATTACCTTTTTTTCCCTCTAGTTTTTCTCCCTCTAGGTGTGTGTCCATTGATTTCACAATTACCGGCCCTACTTGAGGTCATTTCTATGAGATCGAAAACCCTTCTTGAAAGTCTACATTTGCTGTGACAGTTGCATAAGAAGCGGTTGAACGCTAAACGGGAGCTTGATCATTTATAAAACTAACATATTTATATAGAGAAATAATAATTAGAGTCATAAAATATGTAAATATCACATAATTATTTTTTAAAATGTAAATAAAATTTGAGACAAAAAAATTTAAACCTAATTTATTTTTAAAGATGAGATTGAATTAAAATAAATTGAGGTTAAAATAAAAGTTCAATAAAATATTATTATAATATTCTTTTAAGATAATTTTTGTATTGAAATTTGAAAAAATTAAATTATTATTATTTTGTATTAAGATTTGAAATATATATAATGATTAAATAAGATGAGATGAGAAGTTTTTTGAAAACAAAAGATAATTTTTTAATAATGAATCTTACTACTTTTTAAACGATTATACGATACTTAAGCACTCTATGAGTGTATATAATATTACTCATTATTAAAGTCACCAATATCTGTGTGTGTGCGTGCACGCATGTGAGAGAGAAAGAGATGATGCAGATTTAACCAAAAAACACTGGAATAGGCAGATGTTCCAATCTCAAAACCGATGCGATGAAATACGCTGTCATAGAATTCATAACAATTAGCTTCCATTAATCTATTGCGACTCCAGGGACTTCCCCAGAACAGAGCACCTACTCATGGCTTAGGGTAAGAAGAAATTCCAATCATGATGGAAACAAATTGGGAGTTGAAAAAGGCAGAGAGAAATGGTGGCAATCATTAATGCCTGAAGTGCCTCACATCGGTGAAGAGAAGTGAAACACCATACTTTTTACAGCAGTCTATTGCATCCCCATCTCTGATGCTCCCACCAGGCTCTGCAATAACGCTGACCCCACTCTCACATGCTTCTTCTACCGCATCTTTCCAGGCTGTTTACAGAACAAGCAGCATCCACATTAAACAACAAAAAAAGGATATAAATGCCTAACAATCACTAACAATTATTGGCAAGAAATTATTTCACAGGCCAAAAGCCCTTTGGCCTAGGCACCACCCGTCCCGTGCTGTGTACCGTGTACGTGATCAGTGTGGGACATCTGGGGGTCAAGTTTCCCTAACCCTCCCCCATCCTAATATTCATTCGCCCTGGACATTATCTCAAACTCTTTTCACATATGCACTATTGTCAATAACTTTCAAGAGCAATTACTGCCTAAGTTGGTAAATACCAAATGGAAAGAAGGCATCACTAGCCAAAGCTGCCCCTTTGACCTCATCTCCGGCTTTCTTCAATGCTATCCTCAAACTCTCTCTACGGTTTGGCTGGCCACTTCCCATTCCCAACATGCAATTATTCTGCCCAAACAATAACATGGATCAGAAGAAAGCATCGGTTAGATACATTCATGGATGATCTAAGTAGTCAGAAAATCACCAACCTTTGCTATTACAATGGCATTACTTTTGACATGCTTGACACATAACCATGCAAACTCTGCATCCCGAAGTTCGCTTTCTTGTGGAGCCTTCTCAGAAACCACTTTAAATTGGATATCCTGCAGGGTGAAGTCATCTGAATCCTGGGCTAACCATCCACCACCAACTTGTCTGAGGGAAAGCTTTCCTTTCTCATTTTTACTTGCTTCAAGGATCCTTAGGGTCTTAGACTTTCCACGAAGAATCTCAAGCCCCTTTTCTGAATACTTGGGCGCAACTACAATCTCGTAAAACATCCGAGTCTCACCATCTGTGGGGCTCCTAAACTCCCGGATTTCCCTAGCAAGAGCCTACGGGTAGAAAAAGAAACGGAGAAAGGAATTGAACATCTATTTGATTCCCCTTCCATAATTGCAACAGAAATCTAAAAGTCAAAATTTAATGTATGGATCAGTGATTTAATCATTTTAGTGAAGAAAATTTGACTTAACTCCAGGTTTCGAGTCACATGATGAAAGCACATGCAAAGCCAACAAGCTACTAATAATGAGGATTTGAAGTTATTATACGAGAAAAAAATTATATTATGTTACGGCTAACTTTGTACATATCATCATTTGATACTCCATGCCCCAATGCACTTCAACGTAAATGCAAGCTCCCAATAAGTGCATAATGAAACGAGGCTCAACTTGTAAAAAGTTTCTATGCTAGACTAAAACTTACAAAAAAGAAAACAGCTTACCTCATCTACTTCTACATTGAAGGCCACAATGCCACCGAAAGCACTCACTGGATCTGCTTTAACAGCAAGCCTGTATGCTTCAAGTATATTATCACGTGAAGCTACTCCACATGGATTTGTATGCTTTACAATTACACAGGTAGGGTTTTTAAACTCTGACACGCAATTCCAAGCTGCATCTGCATCTAGGTAGTTATTGTATGACATTGACTGCCCAACAAATGAAAATCAGAAAGCAGTTGCATATTTATTATATCATACGATATTTGTTTATAATCACTAGATGTGCATAGTAGCTTGTACTTCTCACCCTCCCATGGTGTTGAATAGCAGTTGCAATGCCACCAGTATTAACCTCTGCAAGTCTCTTGTCCACATAAAACGCAGCATGTTGATGAGGATTTTCACCATAACGAAGAATGCTTTTGCACTCAAGAGGCACTGTTAAGCTGGGAGGAAATTTGTCTTGAAAACAAATAAGAACCCATCAGTCTATGCACCCAAGTGGGAGGCACTTTGTAAACGCAACACAATATTTTCTACATTCTGCATTTGTGAATCTGCATTCTTTGATATTATTTTTAAGAAACACTGCTACTTGTTTGTTTTAAATGATACTGTTATATAAACAGTGAGATAATCACAGAATACTTTCTACCTTTGCTATGTCAAATTGTGACTCGGGAGAATATTTAAGTCAAAGACTGAACATAATCCAACATCAACAACAACAGCAACAACTGCACAATAATAGTAACACAAAGCCATGAAGTGTATTCAACTTTCATTAGTAAAGGCTGGTATGGATACTGAGATGAGATTAGATGGTTTCAGATGAAGGTTGAATGAAATATTGTTACAATAATATTTTTTAATATTATTATTGTTTTGAGATTTGAAAAAGTTGAATTGTTTATTATATTTTGAGTGAGAATTTGTGAAAATTGTAAAAAAAGAAAAAAATTGTGAAAATTGTAATGATGAGATGAGATGAGTAGAGATGGTTTTGGTATCCAAACAAGCCCTTAGTTTCCTTTTAGCTTCATTGTGATGGACTAAAATGAAGTGACCATCTATCATATGGTGGTGTCTTCTATAATAACTAGCACAAGCTTGGGGACCGCCATTAGAAAATAACGAGTGCTATTACTTTTTTTTTTTTTCGAAAAGTGAGAGAAAACAAGTGCTATTACCATTCACAGACACTTCCTTGTTAAGAACTGGGTAGCAAATATTTAGGGAAATGATGTGAATGTCATCATACTTCTTTTAATCAAAAACAGATGTTGCTAGGAGGTTCTAACCTTCAACCTTGTGGTCAACAGCCACACGATCTAGCCAATGTGGATGTCATCATACTTGATAAGGTAGAGTGCAAAATGCCAACTTTTGGCAGTTTGAGTAATAAGGTTTGCATAACAGAATGAAAGAAGCCTCGATTGCGGACCTGTTGTTTACATCAAATGGTGCTTTTTAATGGAATGTTGCTTTTAAAGAAACGCAGATGATTGGGAAGTCGACACAATATCGGAGTTTATGATCTCATATATTTACTCGCATGAAGAGGGAAGTTGATGACAAAATTTTCTGGCGTCACTCCATGAAAGGGAAGTTCACTGTCCACTCCTTCTATCAAGCCATGCACACACATAAAACCAACCCATTCCTATGGAAGGGTATTTGGAAGACAAGGGCACCCTCAAAGGCACCATTCTTTGTATGGACAACTTTGTTGGGGAAGATACTTCCATTTGACAGCTTAAGGAAATGCTGATCCATTGTCATGGAGTGGCATTGTATGTGCAAAAAGACTGAAGATTTAGTTGATCAATTATTACTTCATTGTGAGATTGCCACGACATTATGGAACGACTTCTTCAGTTGAATGGGACTAAGTTGGGTGGTGCCGAGAAGGGTGATCGATCTCTTAGCTTCTTGGAGAGGCCTTCCAGGTAGCTCTCATATTGCAGCAATATGGAAGATAGTCTCAATATGCTTATGGTGGTGTATTTGGAAGGAAAGGAAAGATAGAAGCTTCGAAGATCGAGAGCAATCAATAGAAGAGCTAAGGAAATTGTTTTTCAATACTTTTACTTCATTGATCGGTTGTAATTGATTTCAATGGAATGAATTTCCATGAGTTTCTTGTATTGCTGAACTAGCAAGCGAAGGCGACACTCTTGTATATCCCATATACCTGGGTTTTTGCCTCTTCTTATGATCAATAAAATTTTGTTTACCAATAAAAAAAGGTTTACATACCCGAAGAACCTCCTGCAGTTTGCTTCCAAAGCCACTCAGAAACTGCAGAATCATAAGAAGCAACATGTTGAAATGCCTTCCAAGCAAGCTGTCTACGGAAGTGTTGATCATTCTCATCTCCTCCTAGAAATTCTAGGAGCTGAGGATAATCTTGTGGATCTACAACCACCAAGACATCCTTATGATTCTGCTTAACAACAGTACATGGATAACAAATAACCATATTAGAATTTGGGGGGACAAGTTAAAAGGATGATGTGTACTAAACAATCACATTTATGCTGCATTTGACATTATGATCCAAAAGCAGCAATGGGCCTTTGGCTGAAAGCATATGCAACATGGCCAAAAGGGAAAGTTGGTAACCTAAACATATATATTTATGACCAATTCTTTAGATTATTAACCCGGTCAAATCTCCCTATTCTAATTAGGTGTTGAATGACACTAATGCCTAATTGATTCGTGAACAGTTAGCTGCATTGCACGTGCAATTTTGATGTTTTAGAAGCTAAGCAAATGCAGCATCTAAAAGTAGCGGGGTTTGCAAAGTCACACTTGGTGCTGCCATGAATTTAAAACCTGTATGAACTTTGCCAAATCCAATATTCCTGCTTCAAATTTAGCCCGTTGAATAGCCTTAACTTTGTTAACTTTTCCTTTTGGGAGATAAAAAGGTCACTAATTACACAGTTAAGAAGTGTGTAAAGTATTAGGTTTTTGTCAAGGAGTACGCAAAAAACCCAGAGCATAGCCAAGTCCACAGAGAAACCATATATAATCCACAAAATTATTTTTCCAATAACATAGTCAATCAACCTTTGCAGCAGCTCTGATCATTGCAGGACCACCAATATCAATATTCTCAATTCCATCGTCAAACTCAATTCCTCCAGTAGAAGTTACTTTATCATAGAAGGGATACAGATTCACCACTACAATATCAAACATACCTGTAGAAGAACTATCTTAGTCAAGCAACCATCTAGCAAATTCATACAAAACAAGATTAGGCACAGAGAGAGAGAGAGAGGTGAAGGTGATTTGAAGGAATTCACATCTAAACTAACCAATTCCATGTTTATTGAGAGCTTCCATATGATGCTTTTGATCTCTTCTAGCAAGAATACCCCCATGTATGTTAGGGTGCAGAGTTTTTACACGGCCATCAAGCTGTAAAAGAAATTCTGAAGAATCAACTTTAAAGTCAATGGCGGAGCAATGGCAAGACAACAACCAAGAGCAGGAAACCAACCAACACTGAAAAACTTGCACCAACTATCAAAATTAGAGGCATGCTTACAAATCAAACCAGAGGCTACATTACCAAGCATGCTAAAATTAATTCAGCCTCAACCAGTAGTTGTAAAAGGAAGCACCTCGTGCAGCCAATTAAAAATGGGAATTTTGTTAACTGTTTTTTTTTTTTTTTATTGTTTCCGCAGGCCTATTTTATGGGCTTTAAAAGGTGTTAGAAAAGCTGTGGAAGGCGTAGAATATAACAAGGCTTAATCAATGTTCTAATAGGAATAGGTAAAGAAATCCAAGAAAAACTTATGACCTTGTTGGATAAGGATTTGTTGACCAATCAGATCTGCCACCATATTTTCAGAGATAATAATAGGTAATAAAAATAAACGTTAAACTCATGTAGATTATCTGAATGCATGAGCCTCTAAGAAAAATGAGGCAAAATGCTAGAATTTCAACTCCAGATCACCATTGGCAAGTTCTTTAGGGTATGAACAATATATAGCATCCTATCCCTAACATGAATGGGGGTTTTCAGAAAAACAGTGAAATTTCGGGGTTAGGTCCAAAAGATAGTTCAAAAGCTTCATACCATACAGCATACAAAGCTCTTTTCTGAGTTAATAATCATATTCTAAACAACAAATTATGAGTGACACCAGTAAAGGCTAATTAGACAATTGAAAAGCAACTTAAGCTACTCCAGATACTCACCATTTCTGGAAAACAGGTAAGCTGTTCCACTTTAGTAACAGATAGGCCAGAACTTTCCAAAGCTGATGCTGTTCCCCCAGTTGAAACAATCGTGTAACTATGGTTCACAAGAGAGGCAATCGCGAGAGTGACCAAGCAATTTGAAAATTCAATCAAATGAGGTTTCATGAAACTGACTGACTTATATATAAAGACGAATGAAAAGTCATAACAAGAGCTTCCAGAATTCAAATCTTAAACTTAGAGGAAAGAGAAAGAAAAATGAAAAATGAGTGCAGTATCATATCAATAACACCAAACAGGAAAATGGCCATTTGAATATTGAAAATGCCAGGTTCAATTCAAAGACTATAAACCAAAAACGAAGACTTATCATAACAAGGGCTTTCAAGAATCAATCTTGAACAACTGAGTTAATAGACTAGATGGCGCCCACTGATTCCAAGACGGTACAAGTACAAGAGCCTCAGAAAAGGAGAGAAGGATAATAGGTCTGCAAATTTACCCCAGTTTTTGAAGCCCAGATCCAAGAAAAGTAAGATCCTTCTTGTCTGACAATGATATTAGTGCTTGCTTGTTAACTGCATCAAGCCAAAAACGATAACGCAAACCAAAATAACATTATTCAATTATCCAAAGAAGAAAACAGTTATGTTTATTTTTATAAAGGTGATAGCTTGTAATTAAATGTTATCTCGTGTTTCCTGTGTACTTGGCTATGCTTAATAACTTATTCTAATAAAATTTTATTTTACTTACCAAATTTTTTTTTTAATATATTCATCCGCCAGTGTGCAAAAGAAAATGAAAATTGAAGAAATCCCAAAACTCATCCACCCCATATCACAAGTTTAACGATTAGAACATCACCACCCACCCAACAATCTTTCGTCCCAACATATCGAAAATAAACTCAAAATCCCCAGATGATGAATTCCCTTTTAACAACAATGTTCACATTAGTGAAATGAAAAGAATACTGTTAAAGAATCTCTCTATTTAACGGAAAAATATAATTTTTTTATGCTACCCGCAAAAAGAAAAGAAACAAAAATCAAAGAGAGCCTTGAAAGAATACCAGAAACAGGGGACTGAGAAGCACTGTTTGGAACCGAGAGAGTATCAATCTCAGACATGGCTCTGATTGGACCACAGCTCAGACGCAGAGGGCAGAAGTGAAGCCGAACGCACCCTAAGGAAGACTGAGAGGACAAAAAGACAGTGAAGTTTCAAAGCATTAAAAAAAAAAACAGAGAGAGAGAAACCAATTGACCAAACATCGTTCGAAAATAGATATGGAAAGCAATTTGGGAGCGCTTCAGAGAGTGACAAGAAGTTAACCAATAAAGAGGAAGAAGAGGCGGGTTTAGTTCTCAGAAGCGCGGCGCACGGTACGCGAGCAAGAGCAGTGTCGGGCGTGGTGGGGGTACTGGAAGTGGAAGTTGGAGGTGAAACTGCAAGCCCAAACATATCTTGAACACCGACCGTCGTCTGTAAATGTGCCTTGTACCTAGGTTGTTCCCTGCTGCTGCGAAGACGGCTACATATATATTACTCTACTCGCTTCTTCTTTACTGTCGACTTCTCACTTACCTTTCTCAAAAAAAAAAAAAAAATCTCACTCCTCAACCCATATCGAGTAATTTCAACAAAATATTATATGAATCTAAATACTATCGATAAATATGTACTTTATGCACTTTATGTATGTAAACTGAATTGTTCAAAATTTTCTTTACCTCATATACAAAAAAGATTTTAAAAAATTTATAAGCATATGACAAATATAGTATTTCATGTACAATCGAAAATGTAGTATAAAATACTTGTTTATCTAAGAAAACCTATGATACGATCGAGCTGCATTTTAAATTTATACAGCCCTCCAATATTTATTTAATACGTCAAAAATAAAAAGTTCTCTCTACTACACGAAATGAGACTAATTTCGACAATTTATCTTCCTCGTCTCCAAGTCTTCGTGAACCCCAAACTTGTACCCTTGATGGCGGCTTCATCCTGGCACTCCACGACGACCTAGATGGCAATGTTGACAACGCTCGACCCGTTGGCAACAACTTATCTTTTTCTTATGACCAATTACTCCATATTTTATTTATTTTTTCTCCATTTCTTCCACCGATTGTTGTTCTATTTTTTGGCTTGAAATCAATAGTGTCGTACGTCTCCAACCAAACCCTTGTCAAATCTAAGATTTTTCACTAGGGGAGTAAAGAGGGGAGAGAGATTCGACAAAAGGAAAGGGGAGAGTAGAGGAATATAGTGGAAGAAATTCTTCGGTAGAATACTGATCTCTCATTTTGATTTAGTTAGGGTTTCGATTTTCCATGATTGTGGAGTGTGCAAATCTTATGGATTAAAATATAAATGATCATCAAATGAGTTTTGAACTTTCGGTTTAGTTAGGGTTTATGTTTTGAACTTTATCTTGTTTCAATGTGAATGACCAGGAGAGAATGAAATGGGAGACCTAGTAGTGTGATGGAATGCTTGGACTTGGACTGGGGTTGCAATAGGCCGATGGAGGCACGCTGGAAGCGATCAAATGAGGTCGACAATCTATTTGAGGCTGTTGTACACGAAGCTCACACAAGAAGACAAATTGAAATGGGAAAATAAAGGATAATTCTACGTGGTAAGGAGCACTTCGTTTTGGTGTGGGAAGCTAACGTGTCGATTAATTATTGGAGGATTGTATAAGTTTAAAATGCAGCTGACCGAACCTTAGAGGCTCCCTATTTAACTTCTAGGTTTTTTTGTTGAAAAAAAAAACCAACATGTTTATCTTTCATTAATTCTATAACTCTTATGAATAGAATGATGAAAAAATTAATATATATTTAGTTCTATCATATTTTTACACATTAATTAAAAAAAAATCAGTTGTTAGAAAATATAAAAATAAATACAGCTTCAAATCGGTTTTTAAAATCACTAAAATAAAGTTCGGTTTTTTATCAATTCGATTTGAAACAACGCCTGTGTCGAATTTTTTTTAGCATTGTCAAAAATTAAGGGTATAATCAGTTTTTAAAGATTTCAAATATTTTCTTTTAAAAATATAATATTCAATTCAGTAAAACAGATTTTAAACATTAAAGAAATTATTAATTACGAAGAGAAATGATATGGGCCCGTGGTTGGGCCCCAGAAATGATATGGGTCCAGCGGTTAGGATCCTTTTGCGTCCGCACATGCTTATTTTATTAAGAAAGGAAAAAAAATGAAATATACTTTGCACATGCTAAATCAGTCTCTTGTTGCTTCATGGCACCCACGATAGATGCAGAAATAGATTGAGACTGAGGTGAAGGATACCTCAAATCTTGATCAAGAGAAGCACTGAAGGGAATTCTACGAGCCATTGAAAAAATTGTAGAATGAGAATGCAAGCAAATTGCAAAGATGAGAAGAAAGCTTGATGCGAAATAGATAAAGCTAAGGATTGCTCTTATAGAAACGGAAATAAGAACAAGACAAACTTACAAATCATGATCATATCTCATTTTTCAGCAACATCAAGCGGATCAAATCTTTGCACCGAATTGCCAGAGCTACACCTCCAACTTTTGCAGGTTTTGTCGGGCACGGGTGGTTTCAATTATTCAGCTCTTTACAAAATCTCCTTCTGCACCGAATTACCGGAACTAGGCCTCCAGCCTTTGCAAGTTTTGTCGAACACGTGTGGCTACGCACCGAATTCTCTACAGTCTCTACTAACGTAGTGTTTTATTTATCTATTGGTTATTGCAGGAATATATCTTATTGATCTAATTATGATTCCTTTTTAATGATGCCAAAAGGGGGAGAAGTCTTATACTAGTATTATACTACCCTGTTATATATGCTAGAATCATGTTTATATTTTTCTTGAAATACTAACGCATATTTTCAGGGGGAGCTTAAGTATTACTGCAGGTCGCAGATTTCTACTAAGTATTTGTCATCATCAAAAAGGGGGAGATTGTTGAACCCAAGGTTTCAAGTCTCGTATTTACGTATAAATTTTGATGATAACAAATAATATTGAAAACTCAAGCTCAAGTTGTCTATGCATGAAGGGAGCTAAACACATCAAGAAATCAAGTATGAGCAAGAAAGATATCAAGTCTACAAATGAAGCTCATAGATTATTTTTGTACATCTCTTGATAAAATTAGAAATTGGATTAAGGCTCCAAATTACTCTTTTTTTTTCTCATAAAACATCAAATTATTTTTTCCACATATGCAAGACATTTTTAAATGTCTTAGTTTTGAAAATTATGTTTTTCACATGTGCATAACACCATCAAACAAAATAATTTCGAAAATTATATTTTTTTTATAAAAACTTGATTTTATAAGATGATTGATTATCATATTTGACATGTGCATATTTTGTTTGAAAGTCTTGAAGGGAGGTGGTGTGTTTTTTTGACTAATGCAAAAGGTAGATGATTTTGTTTGAGAATCTTAAAGGGTGGTTGTGTGTTTTTTTGACAAATATAAAAGATAGATGATTTGTTTGAAAATCTTAAAGGGTGGTTGTGTGTTTTTTTGACATATGCAAAAAGAAGATGATTTGGTTTGAAAAATAAATCATGCTCATTTTGTCTTGTATGAAAAGCAAAAGATTTGATTTGATTTCTTTGAAAAATGAATGGAGTTGTCTTTGACAAATGCAAAAAGGAAATGTTTTTATTTGAATTTTTTTGAAAAGTGAATAGTGCTCTTATTTGACATGGGAATCTTTTCAAATTTGAAATTGAAGACTCATTTACCTATAAATAGCTCACTTGAGTTTTGCAAAAATTACAACAAGAGCTTACACATCTATTGCTAAATTTTGCATCATTCTTTCAAAGCTCTCATTCTCTCTTTTCTAAAGTTTTGAGCCTTAATTCTTGTTCTTGTTGAGAGAGATATAGTTTGTGCTGTATTGTTCTTATTTCACTCATTGAGGAGTGTTTTCTGATAGCCTACCCACTATCAATTCTTGTATCAGTAAGAGGGTGTGTATAACCCTTGTGTGTGTAGAAGGTGTTCTACATGGGGAATAGTTAAATCACCAAGTGTGAGGTGATTGGAAGTAAGAGGGTGTGTATAACCCTTGTGTGTGTAGAAGGTGTTCTACACAGGGAATAGTTGAATCACCAAGTGTGAGGTGATTGGAAGTGTAGAGGGTGTTCTACACGGAATCTTTGGAGCGGTGCTGCTCAAAGGTGTAATAGGTTTCTATCTCCACCTAAAGGAGATTGAATAGTGGATTTGGGAATCCTCAAGGGGTAGCTTGAGGCGAGGACGTAGGCAGTGGGGCTGAACCTCGTAAAAATACTGAGTTTGCTTTCTCTTACCCTACTCTTTATATTTCCTACTGCTTTATATTTTGGTTATATTTTATATTGTATATTTAGTTTATAAGTATTAATTTTTTAATATAACCCAATTCACCCCCCCTCTTGTGTTAGTCATTTGGGCAACAATTGGTATCAGAGCTAGAACTCTATTATAAGATTAACTATCTTTTGAGTTAAGATCTTATGGCTAACAATGCAGCTTCATTTGGTGAAGGTCAATCTAGCAGTCGGCCTCCACTCTTTTGTGGAGACAATTACTCATTTTGTAAAGTTAGAATGAGAATATTCCTTCAGGCTCAAGGTCGAGAAATCTGGAAATGTATTGTAAATGGACCTTATATTCCAACAAAAGTAGTTGATGGAGTAAAGGTCAAAAAGGAAGAAGAAGAGTTTAATCGTGAAGACGATAGACTTTATACTTTGAATTTAACTGCTATGAATTTATTATATAATGCTCTCAATGGTAATGAATTTAATAGAGTAATGACTTGTGCTACAGCAAAGGAAATTTGGGATAACTTGGAAGTTACTTATGAAGGAACTTCTCAAGTCAAGGAATCAAAAATTTATATTCTTACTCATGAATATGAAATGTTTAAGATGAATGATGATGAATCTATTTCTAGTATGTACACTCGTTTTACTAACATCATAAATAGCTTGACAGCTCTTGGCAAAGTTTATTCCAAAGTGGAGATAGTAAGAAAAATTCTCAACTCTCTACCAAAACGTTGGGAATCAAAAGTGACAGCGATTCTTGAAGCTAGAGACCTCAAGAAGCTCGAAGTGAATGAACTCATCGGGTCACTTATCACCCATGAGTACACATTGAAAAGAGGAGAAGAAGAAGGAAAGTCAAAGAAGAGCTTGGCACTTAAAGCTGTTCCACATGAAAGTGAAAGTGATGAAGATGAGGAAAATGACGACAAAGATGAAGAAGTTGCGATGATAACAAGAAGAATTCAGAGGTTCTTAAAGAAAAATAAAACTCCTCCAAGGAAATCCTTCAATAAGTTTTCCAAGAAAGATTCAGGTAAAAATGACACTTTAATTTGTTATAAATGCAATAAACCTGGTCATATCAAGCCAGATTGTCCTCTGCTAAAGAAAGATCGAAACAAAGGCAAAAAGGCAATGAAAGCTACGTGGGATGATGATTCAAGTAGCTCAGATAGTGAGGCAAGCAATGGAGACTCAGCAAATCTTTGTTTTATGGCTAAAGATGACATTGAGGTAACAAATTTTGATAATATTGAAGATCCTTCATATGAAGAATTGCAAAATGTTTTAGAAGAAGTATATGAGGAATTTGAAAAATTAGGTATCAAGTATACTGTTTTGAAAAAGAAAAATTCTTTTTTAACAAACGAAATTGATATTTTAAGAAAAGAAAATATTGTTTTGAAAGATGAAAATTTTGAGTTGAAGAAAAAGAAAACTGATTTAGAAAATATTATTGAAAACTTTACGAATGGAAAAAGAAATTTTGAAAAACTTCTTGGTAGTCAAAGATGTGTTTTTGATAAGGCAGGCTTAGGATATATGCCAAAACAAAAATACAAACCTTATAAAAACTTCTTTGATAATCCTTCTACATCAAAGTCCAATATTCAAAATTCTTTTCATAAAAATAATTTTGTTAAAAAAGGATATTATTATAATCACTCAAGTTCTTCATATATGTCACATGCTATTTGTAATTTTTGTAATAGAAATGGTCATAATTATTTTGCTTGTCCTATTAGAAGAAAACATACAATGACTATTAGGATCATATGGGTACTTAAAAATCTTATTTCTAATACTAATAAATAAAGGACCCAAAGAACTTGGGTACCAAGAAAAATCATTTTAAATTGTTTTTATAGGTGTGCATGATGTCTTCCACGAACAAAAATAAATGGTTTTTAGATAGTGGATGTTCAAGACACATGACGGGAGACAAAACTAAGTTATTTGATCTTAGATCTAAAGAAGAAGGACACGTGACATTTGGAGACAACTCGAAAGGGAAGATCGTGGGAATAGGTAAAATTGGTAATGAGTCTTCTCTTATAATTGAAGATGTTCTACTTGTTGAAGGTTTAAAACATAATCTTTTAAGCATAAGTCAATTATGTGATAAAGGATTTACAGTTACTTTCAAAATGGATAAGTGCATTATATTGAATGATTATGATTGTAATATTTGTTTTATTGCTTTTAGAAGTAACAATGTTTATACAATTGATTTTGAAGAAATTACCTCACAAGATGCGATTTGTTTTTCAGTTCAAAATGAAACTAATTGGTTATGGCATAGAAGACTAGGTCATGCCAATATGGAACTTATTTCCAAACTTTCAAAAAATGATCTTGTGAGAGGTTTACCAAAGGTAAATTTTCTTAAAGACAAAATTTGTGATGCATGCCAATTTGGTAAACAAACAAAAACTTCTTTTAAAATCAAGAAACATATTTCCACTACTAGACCACTGCAACTGATACACATGGATCTTTTTGGACCAAATAGAGTTGCAAGTTTAGGAGGAAAATATTATGCATTTGTTGTTGTTGATGACTTCTCTAGATATACTTGGGTCATCTTTCTTACTCATAAAGATGAGGCACATAATGCTTTTACCAAGTTATGCAAGAGAATTCAAAATGAAAAGGGTTATACTATTTCAAGTATCCGAAGTGATAGGGGAAAAGAGTTTGTTAATAAAAATATTGAAACATTTTGTGATGAAAATGGTTTTGTGCATAATTTTTCTGCTCCTCGAACTCCTCAACAAAATGGGGTAGTAGAAAGGAAAAATAGATCTCTTCAAGAGATGGCAAGAACAATGCTCAATGAGAACAACTTGCCTAGTTATTTTTGGGCTGAAGCGGTAAGTACTGCATGTTATGTTATAAATAGAGTTATGCTAAGGTCTAAATTAGATAAAACCCCCTATGAGCTTTGGAATGAGAAAAAGCCCAACATTTGTTACTTTCATGTATTTGGATGCAAATGTTTTATTTTAAATGACAGAGATAATTTAGGCAAGTTTGATGCAAAATCTGATGAAGGTATCTTTCTCGGGTATTCTACTAATAGTAAAGCTTATAGAGTATTCAATAAAAAGACTTTGACTGTACAAGAATCTATGCATGTAGTATTTGATGAATCTAATTCTCTACTTTCCAAGAAATCTATTGATGAAGAAACAGGAGGTATAAATAATACGGAAAGTCTCAATCTCAACAAAGAGAACACAATAGAGGAAGTCCAACATGGAGATATCAGGAAAGATCATCAAAATTTAATACAAGATGCAACCAAACAGTGGAAATTTGTGAAAGATCATCCAGTGGAACAAATTCTGGGGGAACCTTCACGAGGTATAAGCACTCGATCATCTCTTAGAAATATTTGCAATCATACTGCTTTTCTATCTCAGATTGAACCTAAAAATATTGATGAAGCACTTCTAGATGAATCTTGGATTCTAGCTATGCAAGAAGAGCTTAATCAATTTGAAAGAAATGATGTTTGGACACTTGTTCCTAGACCAAAAAATCATACTATTATTGGAACAAAATGGGTTTTTAGAAACAAGAAAGATGAGTCTGGAGTCATTACTAGAAATAAGGCTCGACTTGTAGCCCAAGGTTTCAATCAAGAAGAAGGAATCGATTATGATGAGACATATGCACCAGTCGCAAGATTAGAAGCTATTCGAATGCTACTTGCATATGCTTGTTATAAAGAGTTCAAACTTTTTCAAATGGATGTTAAAAGTGCTTTCTTAAACGGTTTTATAAATGAAGAGGTGTATGTTGAGCAACCTCCAGGTTTTGAAAATCATATTTCTCCAAATCATGTTTTCAAACTCACAAAAGCACTATATGGACTCAAACAAGCTCCTAGAGCGTGGTACGAGAGACTTAGTAGTTTCTTGATTAAAAAAGGCTTTTCAAGAGGAAAAATTGATACAACTCTTTTTATTAAATACGAAAATGATGATATTCTTTTGATTCAGATTTATGTTGATGATATAATATTCGGTGCTACTAATGAAAATATGTGCCAAGTTTTTGCTAAGACTATGCAGGAAGAATTTGAAATGAGCATGATGTGAGAGCTTACATTCTTTCTCGGATTGCAAATTAAGCAAGCAAAAAGTGGGACATTCATCAATCAATCGAAATATATTAAGGAATTGCTGAAGAAATTTGGGATGGAAGGTGCTAAGGAAACTGGAACACCAATGAGTCCATCCACTAAACTTGATAAAGATGAAACTGGTAAACTAGTTGACTCGAAGTTATATCGAGGTATGATTGGTAGCTTATTATATTTGACAGCCAGTAGACCAGATATTATGTTTAGTGTGTGCTTATGTGCACGCTTTCAATCATCTCCAAAAGAATCACATTTAATTGCAGTTAAGCGCATTCTTAGATATCTTAGTGGTACAATTAACTTAGGGTTATGGTACCCTAAGCACACATCTTTCGATCTAATCAACTACACAGATGCAGATTATGCTGGCTGTAAAATAGATCGAAAAAGCACTAGTGGAGCATGTCACTTCTTAGGTCGTGCACTAGTTTCTTGGTTTAGTAAAAAACAAAATTCTGTTGCACTATCTACTGCTGAGGCAGAATATGTTGCTACGGGTAGTTGTTGTGCTCAAGTTCTTTACATGAAGCAACAACTTGAGGATTTTAAACTTATGTACAATCACATTCCAATCAAATGTGATAATACAAGTGCTATAAATCTTTCAAAAAATCCAATACAACATTCTCGGACCAAACATATTGAAATTAGATATCATTTTCTTAGAGATCATGTGCAAAAGGGCGATATTGTATTAGAATTCACTAGTACACATGATCAATTGGCAGACATTTTCACAAAACCCCTACCAGAAGATAGACTATGCATGATTAGAAGAGAAATAGGAATGATGCATGCCATAGATATCTGCTAGATACTTTTATTTCATTATCTTAAATGACCTACAGAAACTTGAGACGTTTAGCCTCATCATTCAAATGCATTTGCTCCTCATAAATCATCATGCCATCCTTATCTAAAGGATTAGGCAATCGAAATGAAGAGGTAAGCAAGGATTTCAAATCCTTATTCTGTTGCTTTAATTCTACTATTTTTTTGTTTGACTCATAAACAAGTCGTTGAAGTACAGATACAGTCTCGTTAAGCTTTTCAATTTCGCGAGTTTTGGACTGCAACCGAGCAGAAAACGCAACGATAGATGATGAGTATCGAGTTCCGAGACCCACAAGCTCGTAAATGGCGTCATGATCTGATTTATTAGCTAAATCAGTCTCTTGTTGCTTCATGGCACCCACGATAGATGCAGAAATAGATTGAGACTGAGGTGAAGGATACCTCAAATCTTGATCAAGAGAAGCACTGAAGGGAATTCTACGAGCCATTGAAAAAATTGTAGAATGAGAATGCAAGCAAATTGCAAAGATGAGAAGAAAGCTTGATGCGAAATAGATAAAGCTAAGGATTGCTCTTATAGAAACGGAAATAAGAACAAGACAAACTTACAAATCATGATCATATCTCATTTTTCAGCAACATCAAGCGGATCAAATCTTTGCACCGAATTGCCAGAGCTACACCTCCAACTTTTGCAGGTTTTGTCGGGCACGGGTGGTTTCAATTATTCAGCTCTTTACAAAATCTCCTTCTGCACCGAATTACCGGAACTAGGCCTCCAGCCTTTGCAAGTTTTGTCGAACACGTGTGGCTACGCACCGAATTCTCTACAGTCTCTACTAACGTAGTGTTTTATTTATCTATTGGTTATTGCAGGAATATATCTTATTGATCTAATTATGATTCCTTTTTAATGATGCCAAAAGGGGGAGAAGTCTTATACTAGTATTATACTACCCTGTTATATATGCTAGAATCATGTTTATATTTTTCTTGAAATACTAACGCATATTTTCAGGGGGAGCTTAAGTATTACTGCAGGTCGCAGATTTCTACTAAGTATTTGTCATCATCAAAAAGGGGGAGATTGTTGAACCCAAGGTTTCAAGTCTCGTATTTACGTATAAATTTTGATGATAACAAATAATATTGAAAACTCAAGCTCAAGTTGTCTATGCATGAAGGGAGCTAAACACATCAAGAAATCAAGTATGAGCAAGAAAGATATCAAGTCTACAAATGAAGCTCATAGATTATTTTTGTACATCTCTTGATAAAATTAGAAATTGGATTAAGGCTCCAAATTACTCTTTTTTTTTCTCATAAAACATCAAATTATTTTTTCCACATATGCAAGACATTTTTAAATGTCTTAGTTTTGAAAATTATGTTTTTCACATGTGCATAACACCATCAAACAAAATAATTTCGAAAATTATATTTTTTTTATAAAAACTTGATTTTATAAGATGATTGATTATCATATTTGACATGTGCATATTTTGTTTGAAAGTCTTGAAGGGAGGTGGTGTGTTTTTTTGACTAATGCAAAAGGTAGATGATTTTGTTTGAGAATCTTAAAGGGTGGTTGTGTGTTTTTTTGACAAATATAAAAGATAGATGATTTGTTTAAAAATCTTAAAGGGTGGTTGTGTGTTTTTTTGACATATGCAAAAAGAAGATGATTTGGTTTGAAAAATAAATCATGCTCATTTTGTCTTGTATGAAAAGCAAAAGATTTGATTTGATTTCTTTGAAAAATGAATGGAGTTGTCTTTGACAAATGCAAAAAGGAAATGTTTTTATTTGAATTTTTTTGAAAAGTGAATAGTGCTCTTATTTGACATGGGAATCTTTTCAAATTTGAAATTGAAGACTCATTTACCTATAAATAGCTCACTTGAGTTTTGCAAAAATTACAACAAGAGCTTACACATCTATTGCTAAATTTTGCATCATTCTTTCAAAGCTCTCATTCTCTCTTTTCTAAAGTTTTGAGCCTTAATTCTTGTTCTTGTTGAGAGAGATATAGTTTGTGCTGTATTGTTCTTATTTCACTCATTGAGGAGTGTTTTCTGATAGCCTACCCACTATCAATTCTTGTATCAGTAAGAGGGTGTGTATAACCCTTGTGTGTGTAGAAGGTGTTCTACACGGGGAATAGTTAAATCACCAAGTGTGAAGTGATTGGAAGTAAGAGGGTGTGTATAACCCTTGTGTGTGTAGAAGGTGTTCTACACAGGGAATAGTTGAATCACCAAGTGTGAGGTGATTGGAAGTGTAGAGGGTGTTCTACACAGAATCTTTGGAGCGGTGCTGCTCAAAGGTGTAATAGGTTTCTATCTCCACCTAAAGGAGATTGAATAGTGGATTTGGGAATCCTCAAGGGGTAGCTTGAGGCGAGGACGTAGGCAGTGGGGCTGAACCTCGTAAAAATACTGAGTTTGCTTTCTCTTACCCTACTCTTTATATTTCCTACTGCTTTATATTTTGGTTATATTTTATATTGTATATTTAGTTTATAAGTATTAATTTTTTAATATAACCCAATTCACCCCCCCTCTTGTGTTAGTCATTTGGGCAACAAAATCCATTAGCAAAAATGGAGTGGCATGAGTATATCAAAAAATGAATGAGGCATGAGATTTAGGGAGATCGAATGTTTTAATAGGGCAACACTTGCCAAATAACTCTGGAAGTTGCTTACCAACTTTGGATCTCTTGTAGCAACTGTGTTGAAACAAAAATACTATAAAAACATTTCAATCTTGGAAGCTAATTTTGGAAATGCACCTTTATTCATATGGAGGAATTTTTAGGGAGTTCGAAATCTGGTCAAGGAAGGAATCAAATATAGAGTGGGCAATGAAAGAGATATTAGAATAGGGGGGGACAAATGGTTGCCAACACCATCCTCACATGAAGTACAATCCCTTGTTACAGTTCTAAGGAAGGAAGCAAGAGTGACTGTTTTAATTGAAGGGTCCAGTAGAGAATGGAATAAGAAGTTTATACAAGATATTTTAAATGAAAAGGAAGCAAAAATCATCTTAACCATTCCTACAAGCAGAATGGGGACTAAGGACAAAATATTATGGGATTATAATAAATCTGGCCTCTTTTAAGTTAAAATTGATTATTATGTGGCAAGAGAAATGGGAAAGAGCATAAGGGGTGAACAATCTACTACAATAGATAATAACCAGATCTGGGGTCAGATGTGGAAATTAAATATTCCTAATTACCTTAAGGTCTTCATTTAGAGAGCACTAACAAATAGTTTGCCAACAAAAGACAACTTGACAAAAAGGAAAAATCACAAAAGAAAACTTTTGTCCAATATGTGAGCAGCACGAGGAAACAAGTGGGTAGGGCTGAACAAAATGACCGCCCACCCACCCCACCCCACCTCATTTCACTGAAATCTTCCAATCCAAAAACTCGACTCGATTGGATTAAAAGTGGAAATGGAATTATCTGTTATACCCGATAACGACACGTTTGTTCAATCCTCTTTCTCTCTCAAATTGTTGGAGTCAATCTCTAGACCTTGCCGGACCAAGCTTCCCGTGAGCATCAACCACAACTTCAACTGGTTCTCAATCCTATCGTCGACGAGATTGCGGAGGTTTGAAAGCACCATGAGTCGCTCATCTTCGTTTGCTTCATCCTCCTTTCAACTGGTTCGCATCTTCTTCTCTAATTCTTCAATTTTTCGTCTTCTTCGCTAATTTCTGAACAAGCTGTGTCCCATATGGTGTTTCTTCAACCGACGATTTCTTCACATGCCTTAAACTTTGAACGACTTGAAGCTTTCCATTCAATATCAAAAAATTGCTCAACAATTAGGGTTTGTGCTCTAAATTTCTTGGATTTTTGTGTTGATTTGCGATTTTTGTGCTGGATTCTGAAAATAGGGTTTGTTGGAAAAAGAAGAAGAATAAGAAGAAGACTGTCATCTAGAGTTAGGGATGTAATTGATCCGGTCCGGTTCGATTCAAAAAATTTGTGGACCGGTTCCATTCGGTCCAAGAATTCTCTCACCTTGGACCGGACCGAACTCCTATTCGGTCAATACCGGTCCAGTCTAATTCGGTCCAAGGGCGGTCCGGTCCGGTCCATGGGTATCCTATATAATTTAAGGGGCTAAATTTATTTAAATCTTTACAATGTTCAAATATATTTTTTTGGCCTAAATTTAATTATTTTCAGCCCAATTAGTAATAATATATTAAATAATAATAATACGTTTATTACTTATATGTTAATATTATAAGAACATATATTATATATTAAATATGTTAGTAAACTATAACTAATAACTAATAACATTATTACATTAGTATAATATATATTTATATGTTAGTAAATAGTAATAAATTAGTAATAATATATTAAATAATAATATTACACTTTTTACTTATAAGTTATTACTAATACTCTATATCGATATTATATATACTATAATTTATATTTTTATACTATAACTAATCAACTACTATAAATTATAATATATTAAAATAATAAGAGTATATATTATAGAGAGATAAGAGTATATAATACACTTATTACTTATAAGTTATTACTAAACCCTAGATTAATATGTTATTATATTAATCTATATTAATATTAATATTATAATTTATATACTATTATTTATATATATAAATATGGTGCGGGATTCAATCCAGTCTGGTCCGGTCTAGGGGGAGAAATCCCCTGGACCGGGACCGGACCGAAATAATTTGGTTCATATATAAATTGGACCGGACAGGACCATTTGGTCCGGTCCGGTTCGGTATTTTTACAGCCCTATTTAGAGTTCCTCAACATTTTCCAGATATTCACGTTAAGAAGATATCGGCCAAACCATTGACGACTATCATCGTGAGAAGTCTTCTGATGCTTTCAAATCTCTCTATCTTTAGACCGATGTTTTCATAGATTTGAAAATATAGTTATTCAAATCTTTTAATAACGATAAGAGATTTGAAAAGTGATCAAATGGTAAGAATCTCCAGACCGAGCTTTCAAATCTCTCTCTCTCTCTGAGACACAAAAATAGGTATCGGCATAGGATTGGTAATCGGGCTATCGGTATCGAAATAGGTTACGAATTGGAATCGGGTCAGGTCAGAATCGCCCTTGACGGGTCAGTTCAGTTCAGATGAACAACCCTAGAAGTGGGTATGCCTTATGGGGTTGTGTAGCTAGTTCAGATGTCTGGGCAGAGAACAATAGCAAAGCACAAAAGCTAAGTTGTAAAGAGGAAGCCTTCATTGACACATGAAATTATCTATTAACTAATGTACATAAAACTGATCTTCAATGTATGGTCTTCACGTTCAAATAGATTTGGCATGGAAGAAATAAATGAGTGTTTGAGAACTCATTTAGAAGCGCCCTGAATAAGTGTTGAAAGCTGCAAGGACTGAATGAAAATGTTATAAAATGGCCACAGAAGCTCAAGAAACCAGTCTGCTATCTGCTCACCAACCTGTTTGTAGAAATGTCAAATGGCAACCTCCAGATCAAGGAACATACAAAGTCAACTGGAATGCTGCTCTTAAAGCCTCTACTTCAATAATAGGAGCATTGATAATTATAAGAGACTGAGAAGGAGAGGTAATAGCGATGCTATGTATACCAAAGAGTGCAGTCAAGGAACCAATCATAGCAGAAGCCAATTCTCTTTGGAGAGTCGTTATTCTTTGTAATGAAATGGGATTAACATAACAGTATTTGAAGGGGACACAAAAAATCTTATCAGAGCAGTGCAAGAAAATAATCAAAGCTATGCTTGGTATGGGCAACTCATTGAAGATCTGAAAATGAAATTTTAAAACAGGCATACTTGGTCACTGGACTATGCACCACGAGAATGTAATAGAATTGTCCATAATTTAGCAAAGTTTGCATTACAATGTCTAACTGAGCTAATTTGGTTATAGGAAAATCCAGAATGGTTGAATCATTGTATCCAACTAGATAAATATGTAACCTTGAATAATGATATATGAGGATGAAATACTTTTACAGAAAAAAAAAAGATTATTAGTAAAATTGTATATTTTTAAAATTTTTTCTTAATGTTTAAGGATGTTAAAAAAATCTTTAAAATAAAATAATAAAATAAATAAATATATTAAGATTGGTAAACTAATAATAAACAAATTGTAAGTGTATCATCATGATCACACTTTCCCGACCCGGGCATAAAATGGACTCGATCTTCGGGTTATGGTTCGGGTTTCGAGTTTTCAACAGGGAGAGCCACGTGGAGACCAGGGGGCGAGTATAGGCGAGTAAGGTAGATGTAGAATGCGAGTACCGGTTTGGTTTCCGAAGCCCTAAGATTGAAATCGAAGAACAAAATCTTGGTTACTCGCCATCTCCCAAAACTTCCAGCTCTCCCTCCCAGTCAGTACGATCAGATGATTCAGATTGCTCACTAAAAATTCCTCTTTTATCCTCCTCTAATACGCCCGTAATTCTCTCATTCCCTCTCTTAAGTCTTATCAAATTCTTAAGTTCTAATTATAGAGATTTTAATCTCATGCACACTTTTCTTTTCTGTTGTTACTTGTTAGCTCTATTCTAAAGTGACTGTAATTTTTGTTATAAATACTGTTCTGAGTCTTTCTTTTCTTTTATGTTTTTGGTTAATTAGTTCTGAGAAGGGTTTTTTTTTTTTAACTTTTTTCTGGGCATTCCTTTTCAATTGTCATTTTCTTTTGGCAATTACATGTTACTTTGTGTGTTTTTTTTTAAGGAAGTTCTCATTTCTCGATTATTGTCTGAGAAATTGGTATTTGGCATTTTCATTATCTGGATATTCTTAGTTGTCTGCTAATTTTCACTTGTAGTCTTGGTATTGGACTTTAAGGAGGCATTCATGGAATCTCCATTGTTGTGTTTACTACCAAAGTTACTTGTTTTACATGGTGTTAGAAATTTATATACAATATAGTGGTCTTTTTTTTTTAAGAAGGCTTTTGGGCTTTCAATCTTTTACTTCTTGGAGTTCAGATTTTTGTAGTTTAAATTATATCATTTTCCATACTGTTTTACATCTTCTCCGTGTAATATCCTTACCGTTGAGGATTCTCCTCTCTTTGTCGGAGTTACTTAATTAGTTATAAAAGTAGTTTCGCTTTTGGTTTATTCTTTTAGCTGCAGTAAATATCTTTGATTTTCAGATATATTCAGATTTTTGGTGGATCTTTTTGGTGCAGTGACCTCATTGTAGTACTGTCATGCATATTAAGACGTCGTTTTTTGTGATGAAAATTGATGTTCGAAGTTCAAGTATTTTATTCAGGTTAGCACATCTGGTGCTGATTCTCTCCCTCTCTGGCTGGCTCTTTATATTTCCTAATTGATTGTGAACAAATATTTTTCATTCTTTCCCCATATTTAGTTAATATTTTAATGGTGCTAGAAAAAAGAAATTCCTACTTTATATGATAGTTTGCATATTTGATTTTGTTTGATTTACATGTAAATTGTATTTGGAGTTTTTGGGTCCCTTTGGTTTGCTCTCTAATTTACTTCTAACAGGTACACAGTTTTTTCTCTGCTTCTCAGGCACTTAATTTGAATGGTTGATTTCCAAAAGAAAATAGGAATAAACATTTCTTGATGGGGATAGATCTTGAGCAGCCTTCGGGAGAATTACACAAGGAAGACAATAGGCCTAACGTGAATGTTAGTATGGTAGATGGTAGAAATGAAGGCTATGACAGAGATTGTTCAATCACTCCTAATGTTGCTGGAAATGATAAGGAAAATACAGGACCAAATGTAAATGGAAGAATATCAGATAGTAGAAAGAAGGGGCATGCTGGAGAGGGAATAAACTCGGATCCTATCAAAATTTTAGAGCCTCATGATGCAATGGAATTTGAATCAAAGGAGGAAGCTTTTTCATTCTATAAAGACTATGCGAAGTCTGTGGGATTTGCTACTATAATAAAGGCCAGCCGTCGATCCAGGATATCTGGAAAATTTATTGATGCAAAGTTTGCATGTACTAGATATGGAAGCAAGCGAGAACGTAAAACAGATGAAAGTGTGGAACCTGTTTTAAATGTAGAGAGCACAATAAATGTTCCTGGAAAAAGAAGACGAGGTAGGATTAATCTATCTTGGACAAAAACAGATTGCAAGGCCTGCATGCATGTTAAGAGAAGGCAAGATGGTAGATGGATTATATGTAGTATCATAAAGGAGCATAACCATGAAATTTCCCCAGACCAAGCCTATTACTTTCGAGGTCATAGGAATTTAGATCTAGATTGTAGTAATGTTGATGCATTGTATGCTATCCGGGCAAGAACAAAAAAGATGTATGTTACAAAGTCGAGAGAATCTGGTGGCTATAAGAAAATAGACAAGCAGAAAGGTGGCGTCACCAAGCAATTAGATAGCGGAAAGCATTTGGCTTTAGAAGAAGGAGATGCCAAACTTATGCTCGACCATTTCATGAATATGCAAGATGAGAATCCTAACTTTTTTTATGCAATAGATCTAAATGAAGAGCAGCGTCTAAGAAATGTTTTTTGGGTTGATGCCAAAGGCAGGCTTGATTATGGAAGTTTTGGTGATGTAGTCTTTTTTGACACCACACATATTAAGAATGAGAATAAATTGCCGCTGGCTCCCTTTATTGGTGTGAATCATCATTTTCAGTTCATATTGCTTGGATCTGCATTATTGTCTGAAGAAACTAAATCAACATATGTTTGGTTAATGCATGTTTGGCTTAGATCTATGGGTGGACATGCTCCTAGAGTGATACTGACTGACCAAGACAAAGCTCTGAAAGAAGCTATTGCAGAGGTCTTTCCTGATACTCGTCATTGTTATTGTTTATGGCACATACTTAGCAAAATTCATGAGAAGCTCAGTTATGTAATTAGGCAACATGAGAATTTTATGTCTAAATTTAACAAATGCATTTTTAAGTCCTGGACTAGTGAACAGTTTGAAAGGAGATGGGAAAAAATGGTTGAGAGATTCAATTTAAGAAATGACATATGGTTCCAGCAACTGTATCAAGATCGTCAACATTGGGTACCTACATATATGAAGGACGTTTTTTTGGCTGGGATGTCTACAGCCCAACGTTTGGAAAGTATAAACTTTTTCTTTGACAAATACATGCCGAGGAAAACTACATTGAAGGAGTTTTTAGAACAGTATAAAGCAATTCAAAGAGAGAAGTTTGAAGAGGAAGCAAAAGCAGATTTTGAAACTTGGCATAAACAGCCAGGGTTGAAATCTCCATCACCTTTTGGGAAACAGTTGGCAGCTTTATACACACATGCGATATTTAAGAAGTTCCAAAATGAGGTATTGGGAGTAGTTGCTTGTCATCCAAGAAAAGAAAGTGAAGATGGAGCAACCAAAACTTTCAGGGTTCAAGATTTTGAAGAGAATCAAGATTTTATTGTGGTGTGGAACGAAATAACTTCAGATGTAACTTGTTTATGCCACTTGTTTGAATTCAACGGGTTCCTTTGTAGGCATATAATGATTGTTCTGCAAATGTCTGGTGTGCACAGAATTCCATCGCAGTATATATTGAAACGCTGGACGAAGGATGCGAAGAATAGAGAAACAACGGGAGAAGGTTCAGCTATTGTTGAGTCTAGAGTTCAACGCTACAATGACCTATGTCGACGGGCCTTTAAGTTGGGTGATGAAGGGTCTTTATCTCAAGAGAGTTACAGTATTGCATTGAATGCACTAGAAGAAGCTTTGCGAAAGTGTGAGTGTGTAAATAACTTAATTCAGAGTGAAACAGTACCAAGCCCACAATCAACTCAAGGTCCTCAATGCCTTGGAGAGGTGAACCGAGCTAACATGACTAGCAAGACAAATAAAAAAAATAGTGCATCTAAAAAACGACAGGTTAGTTATATTTTTTACTGTTATCATGCTAACATTGCAACCTTTTTTGAAATTTGGTCAAATTGTTTTATTTTTGTTTGAGTAGACATTTTCTGTAATTTCAGGTGCATTCAGAGCCTCAGGTCATATCAATTGGGGCCCATGACAGCTGGCAACAAATGGTTAGTAGCGCTGTCTATAAAAATGTGGCTTCTGCTATAATATTATAGAAGAACATCTTGATGTGGGTTCCATACTTGTTGTAGGGACACACAAATATACTAGCACCAGCCCTTGATTGTTCTTATGAATCACAAGAGAGCATGCAAGGGATGGTATGGTGTGGTTTAATATCTAGCATTACGCATGGAGTAGGAATATGTTGTTTTTCAAGTCTTATCCTTCTCATTTGAATGTGACTATATGGAGTTTTTTTCATATATATTTATTGTAGGAACAATTCACCTCAAGAGCTGCAGCACTTGAGGGCTATTTTGGTACTCAGCAAATCATGGGAATGGTAATATTTTCTCTTCTTTATTTTTGTAACCATTGAATATGGAGTTCCAATCAGGGAACCATTAGAAGTATTACTATTACCAACAATATAACTTATATGCTTATGAATAACTTGTTTTTACCTATCTTTCCTTTTGGTAGGGACAATTAAATCCTGTAGGCCCAAGCCGTGATGACTATTATAGCAATCATCATAACATGCAAAGGCTGGTAAACAATATTTTGACTAATCAAATTGTTGGATATTGTTTTTTTTTCTGTCGATAGATAAAATATCTAAATTGGGATTTTTTTTTTTTAAATTTATTTATTTAGGGACAACTGAACTCAATTGCACCTATCCATGATGCCCATTACCTAACACAAAACAGGTTGCAAGGGATGGTATGCCATTTTATGATGCTTTGTTAAGAGTTGTAGTTTTGGAGGGTGATGTATAGGTCAAGGAAGCTAACATCTAATATGAAAGAGACAGAATATACCCTGAGAACTTGGCGATCCTTGGACTAGTAGTATTATTTGATTATTAAAACCTTGCAACTTATTCAAAAGGAGATTTCTACAGTATGGTCAAGTAATGATACTCTTTGAATGCTGCTAGGGGCAGTTGCATTTCAGACCACCGACGACTACAACTTGTTTTGACGTGCAGGATGGTTTGCAAGATATGGTACTTACACCATCAGTTCGGATTTCAAGCCTTTCGGTTTACATGGATTACTCACAATGCAGTTTTTTTTTTTCCCAGGACCAGTCGAATGTTGGACCAACACAACTGCATGGCATGGCACCAAAACATGTTTATCCGAAACACTTCTCTCAATAGTTGCTTGATCATTAGCTTTCTGACAAAGGTGAGTCACATATTACTTTTTAAATGTCTTCTCTGCGGAAATCATATCCATACCTAAATAATCTCATCTTGGCTTCCAATCGGTCAATAATCGTGCACCTGTTATCATTGAATGTTGTTAATTCCAAAGTTGTACATTTTGCTGTGGCAAAAGTTTTTCCTAATACAAACAGATTTTTCATAGATTTATTCTGCGATATAATTTTATGTCTTGTAGTCTTAAAGTTTGTCAAACTTTTAATGATATCTCACATGTGGAGACGAATTATCTCTTTGTAGAGTATCAATCAACTTGGTGGAACAAACTTTTTTCTTTTTGGCTGGCATTTGACTTGGGTAGTTATAATTCCAGGTCTCTTTTGTAATTAGAGATGGAAGGTTGTTAATTATTTCTCTGCATCAATACAATATAAAGCCTGAGAAATTCTGATCTGGATCTTCCTTCTGCAGATGGAGCTATTTTGTTTTTCCAACCATTTACCCCATCCTTTTGTATCAGATCCTTGCTTTATTTTCTTACCGTATGGTGCCTTCATTTTTCTCATATTCACTGCATAGACTCTTAATCCTTGTTTGTTTGTAACTAATCAATGAAAGTTTTTGTGAGAGGAAGGTCTTGCAATGCCATCAATATTCAATGTTAATCAATGAATATTGGATTCTGCTAAGTTAGGTAGCTTCCAAAGTATAAATTATTCTGGTTTTTAAGAAGTTAAAATAGAGCTAGAAATACCTTAAAATCTTAATAAATTCATAGAGGACACGAAGGACATGAGGTTAGTGTAACTCATTTCCCTATGTTTTTTTCACCTATTAAGACGCGAAAACGTGACCAAATGAGGCAACAAATGAATTGGGTCAGCAAAATACTCTTGCAGTAAACCAACTCTTTCAACAGTTTTCGATGGATGGATCATGGTTACATACTCTAATACGTATTTTCGTTAAAATTGATCAAAATCTTTTCACGAGTAGGTAAGTGGCACGTGTATTTCACCATTAGAATGGATACTCAAAAAAAAAAAAAAAAAAACATATCTTCTACATATAAATAAGAATATAAGTTTTTTTTTTTTATACATATCAAAAATATAGTATGTAAAAGTCACCGAAGGCTTGCATTTTATCCCCTAACTCATCACTATTTTTTTTTTTTTATCGTTTCCAATAGAATTATTAAACTTTGCAAAGTTTGATAATCAAAATTGCATAAAAGGATCATTTTTATTTTTATATTAAATGGATAAATTTAAGCTTTGTTTTCTTATAAAAGAATTAAGAATCTGAAAACTTGGCATACTTGATAAGTGAACATTCATTTGTAAATTAAGAATTATTGAAACTTTTTGTGTATTCTATATTGAGTCTTGTGAAAATTATAGGTTGGCACTTGGCTGAATGCCTCTTTTTTTAGGATAAAAAAATCTTGAAGTATGTTTTGTGTTAAAGTTCATGAAAAGTTGTTTAAATAAAATTATTATGAGAGTCCTCTTTCGGGTTTTTACGAAAGTTTTGGTTTTTGTGATTTTCTTTTCACAAAAACCTAAATAAATAATCAGATAGTTTTGTAATTGAGAAATGGTAAGGGGCTCTGCGGTTAGGGTCTTTTTCATCCCCACTGACTTATTTTATATATATATATAAAAAAAATGAAATATGTTTTGTCTGTACCCCATCTTCTATTATTTTTTGGGAACAAGAAAAATGAATTATGAATAAGTGTAAAATAAAATAAGGCTAGGGGGATGCAAAGGGGCCCAACCACAAGGCCTCGTATCATTGCTCGTATTAATTAATAAATTTATTTTTACGAAAATTTTTTATGATGAAATATTTCTCTTCAGAAATAGTCTAGAGAAGGCATTAAATTTGTCTAGTTTGTTTTCCATAAATATTATCATTTCATCTCATCTTATCTTATTATTATTATTTTTTCAAATTTTCATACAAAATTAAATAAACAATTCATTTTTTTCAAATTCTAAAATAACTTTTTTAAATCTCAAAACAAACCTAATATTAAAAAAATATATTATAATAAAATTTTATTAAATATTTAAATTTTATCTCATCTTATTTTATCTTATATATAAAAACAAACCAAGGCTTGATTTGTGTTAATTTGATATTGAGTATAGAAAGAAAAATGATAAATGATATAATTGCTATGGGCAATATATATATACATATATATATATATATTCTAATCAAGCAAACTTTATTCAAAGTAGAAAAGATTTATATATTGAAGGGGTGAGATTCCACAACAAAAATTTCAATACAACAACCACAATGCAACGATGGTGATGAAAAAAATAAATAAAACGCATTTTGAAATCAGTTTTTTTATCTCTACCCATACCCTACCAAGAGGGTGCCGTCTTAAGAAACATTGTGAAGGTAAGCCACCGTTTGATATGGTGTAAGTGGGTGTATTGTAGTTAATTGTCTTGAAATATTTTTTGGAAAAATCTATAAAGCCTTTAACAAGATCATTGGTTCAAGAAAGTGATAACATAAGAAGACTGGAGTTGAAAGGACAGATCTAAGGTAGAGCTACTATCATTCCACGTGTCTGAAGAGGCATGTGAGGACAACACGCCAATGATATAGAGGTGAAAAGAGGTTGATCTAAAAGATCGAAAGGTGGAGATTCTGCTGGTATGGCGTGTCTTGTCAGCAAAACTGTCGCAGCGCGAGGGCCACGTGCTGACATTTTAGGCTTAGCTTTGCATCGTCCAAGTAGATTGGCTGAAGAGTGAAATGGTGGGCACGTGCTGATTGTAGGTGGCTAGAGTATAACAGATCTGAGAAAATCTGAACTGGTGAAAAAAAAAGAAAAAAATACACTTAAAAATAATAAAAAAGAAGAGAAAAAAGAAAAGGAATCGGAGTGTGGCTCATACCTCCTCTTCGACGAGAGTTATGGAAAGGAATAATTCTTTTTATAGAGGTGTAAAAAAGAGGTATTAAATTTAATGGTCATTCTAATATTTTTCTTTAGAGAAAAATGAGAGCTTCTCGCTTTTTATCTACAAGAGATATATTTAAATAATTGAATTCCTAAGGTAACTACATGTGTCCTACCTTAGATCAATTAAAATGTCTTGATTAATCAGAGGGTGTACTGATGCTGAACAGTCAAACCAGTAAACCAAAAAACAAAAATAACAGAATACGGTTACCAACATCAACTCCCCAATAAATCAAATGCAAAAGGCTAATCTTATCGTGAGTGTTTTCGTTGAGTTTTATTTATTTATTTATATATATTTCTTAAAATGATTAAGGAAGCATATTTTAATAATATATATATAAAGCAAAAAAAAAAAACAGACACACACACACACAAAATATATTAGTGGAATAAATCAAATTGTTTTAATCAATGGACCTGATCAAAAACAAAAGAAAAAAAACAATCTGACAAAGGTAAAAAGTGCTAAAACTAGAAGAAATAAGAGGCAATAGCACCACTTGGCCTTTTGACTTTTTATGGGTATGGATAGGACGCTCCAATGTGCATTTTTCAGAACCCTGTATTCGATGCATTGACGATCACAAATCGAGAAATACTTAAACACGATTATATAAATAATATAAATATTATTTATGTGTGTGGACTGTTCCGGTTATTCCGAAACAGCTGCCAAAATTTATTCATAAAATAAATATATAAACACGCCATTAAGGTTTTACTAAGATTTTTTGGTGGATGTTATAATTTTTTTTAATTTTTTTTATTATAAAATAGATGTATATATATATATATAGTCAACATAGTTTGAGTTTGACACAAAAATAAATGGGTGAAGAGTCAATAAAGTTACCTAAAAATACAGCATTACGACAAGATCTGAAAAAGGAATAAAAGTAAATGACTGATAGATGCAGAATCACGGAGGTAGCTCCCCTTCAACCGTGCATTGCATGTGCTATACGACCAACAGTTTTCTCTTTTTTCATCTGCAGAACATATGTATAATATATAGATCGTAGCTCTGGGCACCACGTGATGGCTCAGTAAACGTATCTTTAATTGTCTCCTGCACACAGGATTCACCTGCATCCCATTAACTGTACTATTCTTCAATCCTAGCCTGCAACATTTTTGTTTCCTCGATATGTATGGATCCTCAGCACCACCTCCAGAAAAATAAAATAAAAATAAAATAAAAAATAAAAATAAAAGGTGAGTACTCGTGATGAGGATTAATCATGTATATATATATTCTAATATTATATATATATACACCTTCTATTTTTCTTTTAGAAAAGAAAATTATATTTATTAATAACAAGTATTACAATTCAATTTAAAAAATATATAATAAACTAATCAAACGACAATTTGTAACTTCTCAATACACTAAAAATTATTGAAAAAATGCTATTTGTTTCTATTTTGGATTCTGATTGGCATTTTTATTTATTTTACATGATTTTTTTAATATTTTAAAATATTTTTTAAAAATACAAAAAAAATACAATATTATTTAAAAACACTTATTTAAAAATCATGTGAAAAAAATTAAAAAAAAAATTGGGATGCAATAGAGATCCCAAAATTGAGATCCAGCCCTAATATCTCTCAAAATGACTAACATAATTTAATTCTGATTGCACACCTCTCTAAAGTCCAAACCACCATTTGAGGGACAGTGAAACTCTGTCCATGACAAAGTTAACAATAAACCAACAAACTCCATCCCATTTAAAATTAGGACATGAGAAAACTTATTCGAACAAAAAGTACAAGGGAGAATCACTCTACGGACCAAAAATCTTAGAGATAATATTTTTTTTAATTTTTGTTAAAATTAAAAATTACAAAGAAATAGTAAAAACAAATGAAAAAATCGAAATACAAAAATCCAATTTTTAATTTGGAGAAAACAAAAGCTAACAACCAGAGCACTGCAACTGTAGGGGTGCGTAGTGTAGACGCCAATGTTTTGAATACCGTACCGGTACCCGTACCGGTCAAGTCACTGAAACGAAATATTTCGGTACCAGTACCGTTTCGTATACCGTTTCGAAATAATTTATACATAAATAAATTATATATATAAATACAATAATAAATTATATTTCAAAATAATAGTTGATATATAAATAAATTATATAGATAAATATATATATGTAATTAATTTAGTCTAAATTAAGATTAAAACATAATAAAAAAATTTTAAAAAAAATTGGGAAGGCCGAAATCCGGTACGGCCAAAAAATCAGCTGAAACGAAATAGGGTATTTTTTGTACTGGCCGGTCGGCCAGTACGAAAAATTTCGGCCGTACCAGCTGGTACGGCACGGTATTTAAAACATTGGTAGACACGCCTCCCTTGGAAAAAGGCAGACGATCGAAGTCGGAACAGCTGGTGGCCCTGGTCTCAATGGGGTCGCACGTGGCAACAAAAAGTCACTTTTTGTGGGAGCACGTGGAGAAAAAACTATCGATTCAGAGCACGCATGTGACTCACACGTCGCTACATTCGGCGCAGTTCTTTTTCGGTTCAGAGTTCGATGTCCTAAAAGGTCAGTGGTGATGTGTGTTTGCATCCCTGAATGCTGGAAGGCTTCGAGACACCGATTGCCACCTAGATTCCAAGAGACCTAAAATAGCATCGCTGGAATCCCTAAAATACGAAAAACATAAGAGAGACAAAAGAGAAAAACTAGAGAAGATAAATACGAAAGGAACAAGATGGGGGAGAGAAGAGGGGGCGGGAGGAATAAATCGAAATAAGGAAAAAACTAAAACAATGAATAAAAAAATCGAAGAAATGGGTGAAAAAATGGGAAGAAAGATATAAAAATGGAAGGAGAAGCGAAGGGAGTGAGAGAAGGAGGAGGGAGGACAAAAAAACTTAGGGTGTTTTTTTTTCCCTTTTAAGAGAGAAGATGAAATAAAATAAAAATGTGTGATATTTATCATGTTCTAAAGTTAAGTATATATATGTTTTGTTTTTATCATTTTCTTTAATAAGAAATAAAAGATATAAAGTACTCTTTAGAAATTAATTGTGCATTAATTATCTTTATTAATAAAGAATAATGAGATTCTCTAATGAAGATTGTATATATATATATATATTGCTTAGTTGATCTGATCGTACTATATATTGAAAATAATAGTCAATGATTGGAATCATATAATTAATATGCATCCATCCAATATATAAAAACAAACTAACTACAGTACCATATAATAGACTATTTAATTATAATTTCACAGATTAGTTGAGATAATAGAATAATTCAATAGTTCTTGGCCAATAAACAAGTAGTCTCGCTTACTCCTTTAAAAAAAAAGTAGGTCTAATATTACAAAAAAAAAAAAGAAAAAAAAATAGTCACTCTCATATTTACTCATCATTTTCAAATAGAATATGCGAGACTTACACACTTTAAAATTTTAAATATTATTTCTCCTAGATAAATAGTAATATATATAAAATTTCCCCTCAGTGAATCCTAAATTATCAACATGTTTTCATTCATGTCTAACAATTTGTTGACATGTTCATGTGATATTAAGTGATAATATTTTTAAAGTTTCATGCATCTCATTAAATTTCTTTTCTAAATAAAATCATTTAATATTTTTCTGTTACGGTTTTCAATGCACAAAATCTAAATATATAAAAGAATAATACCAATATTTTCTTCCCTTGCTTGGGAGTCCACCGACTTTCATCATTTTCATCCTTGGCCAATACCACCGATTGGGCATCGAAGTCATGGCCCGAAATTCGAATGTTATAACTGAGATTTTGTGTTTATTCCGGTGCCTATGCTATATAGAGGCTATATGTAATAGTTAATAAAGGATTTATTTATAACTAATAGTTGAATTAATTATTTAATTTTCTTAAAATTATATATAAAAAACTCCACTAAACATTGATTTACATGCACTTGCACTTGATGAATTTTCTTTGATCTATTTTTTCAGAGGGAGATCTTTGCATCTTATTGCGAGTAAGTCCATGTAATGCGACTTATCCAAAGGTCAAGGGGTTGACTCTTGGTTTCAAACTTTCAATGTGGGGGCCGTGCATTAATTTAGAATGCCGTGTGAAATACGTGGATGAAAGCAGATGTCTTAAATTTGAATCTTAACTTTATATTTTATCACATTTTATTAAATATTTAATATGTTGAGCTCACTCATTGAAGTGAAGTTTGATTCATACGTGAAAGAATCAGTGTTAAGACTATTAAGATATAACAAAATCTATTTCTATCTAAAAATTTACTTTTTTAGGATTAGTAATGATTTTATATAATATCAAAGTATAGGTTATTAGTTAGAATTTTGTTTCTGTACTCTACGTCTTATTTAATTAAATATTTCACTTATTAGACTTATTAATTAAGAAAAAGTTTGATTTAAAAATAAAGAAATATTAAGATATAACAAAATCTATATTTTTTTATCAAATTAAATTTTTGATACAAGTGATTATTTTACAAAGACAAATATAAATGACTAATTCTACAACTTTTCATCAATTTGATTTTTAAAATAAATATTGATGATTTCACACATTGGAAGTTGAGCTTGATAAAATCTCGGATTCTCAAATTTTAAAATCATTATGCAAATAAACATGTCAAAAGTTAAAATCCAGACAATATTCCACCTAGAATATTGTTATAACCCGCCTATCTATCCACATGTAGAGGGCATTATTTGCACGTAACTTTTTTACCTATTAATTAAGTTGTTGGTCGTTTGTTTTCCTAAGAAAGCATTCTATTAGGGAAATACATATAAATTATAATACTAGTGTAGTAGTACAAACATAATAAGAAACAGGGTACATCATATATAAAGCGATGAGTTTGATGGTTCTTTCTCAAAGTCAAAAAATAATATTTATATTCTTAAAGTGTATAATTTTTGCATATTTTTTTTATAATAAATAAATTAATTAAATATATAATTTACATAAAAATTTATTATATTAATCTTAGATTTTATTTTATTTTTAAATAATTATACAAAATTTGTGTATTATATATAGCATTATTCATGAAAGTCTAATAGACCAAGCGGCATTCTAACCAGCCCATTCAACCAAATATATTGTTTGGTGGCACCCATTGCACCACAGTGACCACACACCAGTTTTGATGCCAATGAGTTGTTTGGACGGTCCAATTCTAAAAGGACCTCAATAGGCTTGAGATGTGGTGATCAGAAATGCTTTATTCACAGTTTTTCTTTTTAAAAAATAAATCTATAAAAATGTGATTTAATATAATACGTTAAATTATATCATTATTTTTATTATAATTTAAATTTAATATATTATATTAAATTATATCAATTTATAAATTTATTTTCATAAAATCTCTTTATGAGAGCACTTCTCATATATTATATATATTTTATATGCATTTTTTTTTTTTGAATCTCTTTATATCCATAAGACTAATTCATTTGAATTAAAAATCTAGTTAATTAAATATATATATATATAATTATAGTTATAAAAAAAAAAGTGTTTAAATAAGACTTCTCCTTTCCTATATAAGTACCCCCAAAGAAACTCGAAACACACTCGCAAAACTGTCCCACTCCTTTTTAGAAATTACTTACACAGTTACACCAGCATCCATCTACAGGCCGGAGAGATATCATGACACAAATAATGTGGCTCCTTTGGTGGCCGCCAAAGAGCAATGCCGCCGCAAAAAGTGGAAACGAAACTGGCTGCCCCACCGCCTCCACCATCACCGCCGCCGTGTCAACTGCTTGCCTAGCTAGCAGCGATGTCTCGCCGCCGTCGCATTGTTACTGCCTTACCAAACTGGTGAGGAAACTATGGAGATCACGTAGGAGCAGAAGTCTACGTTCCACGAGCCGCCTGAGTTCATTTCAGTGCCGGTACGATCCATTAAGCTATTCTCTTAACTTCGACACCGGCGAGAGTGGGAGCTGCTTTTTGGATGAAGATTACCATCGCTTTTGCTCCTTCTCTTCGAGGTTTGTGGTGATCAACCGGCCAGGATCAACAAGTTCCTCTTGTCCAAAACTAGTGCTGCCCAATACCAGCTAATTAATTAATGAGAAATGCTACTCGATCGTACTAATAAGAGTGTTTAAATGTTGTGTAATTACTTTGAGAATGTGATCTACCATTAAAAATAATAATTTTTATCATATAAGTCTCGTATTTTATTCACATTTAAACACTCAAATATCATTTCTCGTAATTAATTAAAAGTTTTCTGTTTTGCATGCTTTTCTTCTGTTGTTTTTTTTATGAATTTTTTCCTTTCTTTTGTTTGTTTGACTGGTTAAGTATTAGTGATAAATTATTTATAATAAAATTAATTATTTACTATAAAAATAAATTTATTTTAATAAAAAATAATAATTTTGACAAAAAATAACTATCTAATGATTAACAATTTTTAATTTTTTGTAGTGAATACATGAGTCAAGTTCAAATGAGTCCTTAATAATTAGAGTGACGCTAGAGGTCGGTCCGACTGCCTCTAATATTAAAAACAACCCAATACAAAAACACAATAAATTTTTTTTAAAAAAAATATTATAAAAAAATAAAAATACACACAATAAAAAATAAAATAAAAACATAAAAACATAAGAAAAAATATAATAAAAAATTAAATGAAGATAATTTTTAGGAAACATTCGACCCTCAGCGAAATGAAGCCGCCGCTGGCCACCGTGAACAACACTATCCATGTCATCGGGACCGCTTTCCTTCGGCAACCTTACTCCTGCAACGACAAATGGATCCATTTGAATGGAAGAAGGTGGGAAGTCGTCGGGGATCGCCTTTGTAAGAGTGAGGTCGCTGGAAGGAGACAATTCTGATGACATGGGCGGTGACGCTATCAGAAGTCGATGGCGTCCGAGGCTACTTTTCACACGAGGATCGGTTAGAATATTCCTAATAATTAAGGATATTAAAAAATATACTTAAAATAATAAATAAATAATAAGTGTAGTATCACTATTTCAGCAATTGCTTCGTCATGTTTTGCAAGTGGAGAGAGAGAGAGAGAGAGAGAGAGAGAGATGTGTTTGGAAAGTTGACAGCCATCAGCCATGTGCAACACAGTAGAAGGAAAGACCATCTCCAAGAAAATTATTGGAAAGTACTGTAGAATCGTAGATATAGCAGTTTTATTAATTTATTATGGTAGACAAATTCCGTAAATATCGTGGCAGGCAAATGTATTTTGCAGTGAGACAGACGCCTTTCTTCTGAACAAATAAAAAATAATAATAATTTCAAATATTATTTGGACGGGATAGATATTAAAAAATAAAATTAAAACAATCAATATTTCAAATCCTGAGAAAAAAGTGTGTATTTCCCATTTGTTGCGTTTAGGCATGTGACCAATTGGGATAGATGTGTAACTTTTAAGTTACAACTAAGGGCAGGTTAATGCGACACAAAATTTTTATCTTTTATCATATTATCTCATTTTATTTTATTTTTAAATATAAAATTTTCAAACTAATTATTACAATTTTTTCAAATTAATTATTACAAATTTTCAAAATTTTAAATAAAATATAAAATATAATTCTAACTTTTTCAAATTCTCAAAACAAAAAATTATAAAATTATATTCTTAAAATATTTTTACTTTGTAATATTTTTTAGGATAATACTAGGGATCCCGCTGGAGAATCTTGCTTACCCATCTTGTTAATGCATTTTTATTTTTTTTTTCTTTTATATGAATTTTTTAATATCTTTAAACATTTTTAAAAAAAATTGAGTGGGAACATTAACGGAATCCTTATCATTTTCTTATTTTTTATTCAACTTGTTCTGCCTCATTTTTCAAGATCTAAAAAAGTACTAAATCTCAACTATCTTACTACTATTTATAAATTATCTTACTATTATTTATAAAATTTTCATGTCATTTTACTCTCCAAACGAGCCCTAACTATACTTTGATAAGTGTATATCCTTATCCAGAAGTAAAGCAAGCTTAGAACGAGAGCATCCGATCACTCGAGCATTAGACAATACGAGCACGAGATTGAAAGTGAGCGTATAGGAATGAGTAAGAAATTTATAACCCAATAGATAATCAATGTTTGGATTAGGATTCGTAAAATTAAGTGAATCTTATTAAATTTAGTAATAGTTAATATTACTTAAAAATTCATACGCTCACATATTTAATATTAGAAAAACGATAAGACTCCTTTCATATAATTATATATCTATTTTAAGTATTAAAGGGTTTGAACAGAAATTCTATAGCATCATGAACCACAACCTTAAGATCTCAAATTCTCAAAATGACTTGTTCTATTCTTTAAATGACAAAAATATTACAATTTAAACTGTGGATACTAGATAGTGTGCTTTACAAACGGGTTTGAGAATAGAATATTACATTTTCCAAAATAGCGATCAGCATATTTAAATAAGAAATGATAATTGTTATCGTGAGTGAACAATCATCGTGCATTTATTTAACTAAATAAATATTAGACATATATAAAAATAATAATAATAATAATAATTTTTTTTTATAGTCAACTTCACCATTTTTCAAAATATTTATATAGTATTTACATACTTCATAACTATATATAACATTACTCAATTGGAAGAACTCTACAACAGGCATACACACCCACGAAAGAAGACCTGTAATTGCCAGCTTCTTCTTGACCTCCTCATTCCCAAACTATTTGATTTGCGTGGATTTTGAAGCCATCCATGATCACAACCATCTCCTCACAAAGCCTACCGCCACCTTAATTATTTGTGTTGTTTTTAATAATGGGTTGGTTAATAAGAAAGACTAGGCCTCACCTTTTATGAAATCATGAAAGAGAGGGTCGGATGTAAGAAATTCTCACCCTGCATTTCCATGTTAGTAAAATTTTAAATAATTTCCAATATTCAAGAAATACAAATTAAAAAATTCCAATCCTTTTTTACGTACTTTTTCATGCACTCTATTAATGTGATTGACTGCATTATTTTTTTTTTTAAACGACCATCGGAGATATTTGCTTCTCTGGACCCAGAACTTGCTTGTGCTTTACTGCAGCCGCATTCAGCACCCGGAGCAAGCATTTCAAAATCATGTTTTAAAACCGATCTAAAGGAATGTTTCTAGGTCCGGCACGGTGGCACCAGCTCTGTTTAAACGAGGATCCGACATCCTAATGGTTGCAGATAATGGTCAGACATTACATGGACAAAAGATGGCTCATGGATTGGACCAAGGGAATGGATTAAGCAATACCAATCAAGAAGCACTATATTTCATTTTCTTCTTACATAAACATTTACACGACAATTTCTAATGAACCTATATTTGATAGTTCATCACTCATTTCATCATGCCTACAAAAATTCGAGCACATCGGTAAAGAGCCTGAAACTTTGGCAGCATGAAAGAACAGCTATGTTCAGTTCTCAGTCTCATATTATAGATAGCTCTATGATTCATGGTCACTCACAGGATGATCTGAGACAGTGCCCTCGGATGATACATCCTTGACATCAGGCTGTTCAATGCGCAGGGGGTCTGACTGAGTCTTGCTAGAATCTCCACTTTCGGTATGGTCTACTTTATCCCCAGGAGTTGAGCCCCATACGTTAAAAGGTAAGCTCTGCTCAGCTTTCTTTTCTGAAGATGCATGTTTTGGGTCCGGTAATCCAACTAGGTCAACAGATTTTGACACTTCAAGCTTGCTTTCAATGAAGCTTGAGCTTGTCATGCCAGAAGAAGATGACAAATGTGGGCCTGGAGCAACACATGATGCTACCAGCTGAAGCACTTCAGGAGACGGGGACAATTCCATGCCTTTTCTCTTCCGCTGGTGTAAATGCGTGAAAGAGGATGATGGGTTCATCATGTTTAAATTGAGAGCAGGCAAGTTCAGATCTGATTCGATCTGTGGAAAGCCTGCAGTTCCCATGGTAGATTGTGGATGTAGTGAAAACGGTGAAGCCAATTGAATTAAGCTTGAAGTAGCATTTTCATTTCTTTGGAAATCCTGACTCCTTCCAGCAATGTCTGGTGGGACCTGCCTAAACAAATGTGACTTCCGTTTCCGTTTCTTCTTTAGACTCCACCTTGGATCCTTTGGTTTGGAAGGAGGTGGACCCGGAATCACAAACGGGGGGATAGCTGGCTTCTCTTCTCCATATAGCAATCGAACAGAATGTGCAATTGCTGATACGGTGGGGGGCAGGTCAGAATCTGGAGGTTTTGCAGGTACGCTCACAGCTTCTCGCAGCCAATGGGGTAGCTTGTCCTTTGAAGAACTACTTCCGGCTGCTTCTTCGCCCTTCAAATGTGAAACATTCAGCCTTTTACTGGGATCAGGAAGCAATACTGTATCAATGGATTCACCACCCCCTAAATTGTGATGGGAATCATGCAAAACATTTAGCGATTTATCTAAGAGACTAGGCAACTTCCCATACTTATCAGGACACCGTTCTTCATCTTTTCTCTGAACATCAAGGCTGCTCGAGGAATTCAAACCTAAAGAACCCAGACAACTGGCTCCATATGAATTGAGCAGAAACGGCTTGTCAATGGGTACGCTTAAAGAAGTTCCTGACCGTTCAAAAGGTCCAGAAGAAGACTCCCCAGGAAGGTTTACCCAATGTTTGTCAAGATTCCAAGTTGGTATAGGTACAAATTGGTCATTTTGCACACCAAGTCGATCGGATGTTTCAAGATGTGGCACACTGGATGCAAGATCACCAAAACCCAATTTCATGTCTGTCAGATGGGTCTGAAACTTAGGGGGTGTAGCAAGTCTACTACCTTGCAAGGCCCGAGCCATCATTCCATCAGAGATGCCAGGAAACATTGAAGATTTGGTAGGCTTTGTTTGTTTGGTTGATTTTGGCACTGAGAAAGTTGACCCATCGAAGAGCTTGAGTTGTTCCTCCTCCCACCTTGCTGACAAATCTTCTGACGTTTTATACCTGGAAAATTTTAACCTGGGGTCTCTAAGCACAGACTCCCAATTTCCTCGTCCATGTCTACGAACACCAATCCACAAAAAATCGAGTTCATCTTCAGACCAGGTTTCTATTTTTGATTTCTTTCCAAACATGTTGCTTGATCCAGACCCTGTCCTCATCATTATGCTTTCAAGCACCTTCCTATGGTTTTCAGGAAATGAGGAAAATGTGGTTGGCCTCTTTCCCAGATCCAATTTGGGCGGTGCCTCCTCCTGCTGATTATATCTCACTGCATCCTGTACCGGGAATTTTAAGTTGGGCAGCAATGGTATTGTTGGGAGGTCCTGCATAAAGTCATTAACAGCTTCGGGTCTGTTACCTAATGATAAGCTAGGTAAGTAGTCAAGATGTGGACTCGGCATGGTCTTTGCTGAAAGTGGGAATCTAGACAGCATTTTTTCATCAAATGGCAAGCTCGGCAATGCCATCTTTTCTTGAAAATTAGAGAAAGTAGGACCAGAACTTTCTAAACGTTCAGAAGCTTTTCCTTGGACGGCTGGAGGACACTGCAAAGAGAAAAGGCATGGCGGTTAACGTGCAAATATAATGCGAATAGACAGTGTTCACAAACCTTGAACAGGGTACACACACACACACACACACACATATATATATATAGAGAGAGAGAGAGAGTACTGGAAAATATATGGGACAGTTCTCCAGGATGTTGGTTTTAATATGCTGTTGCAAGCCTTCTGCAGATGCATCTGGTTTCTCTGTTTTGTCTATGGAAAAGTCCTGATTTTTAACATTGGTCTCATTTGAAGTCCTGGAGCAAGGAGCTAGACTGAATGGAAACTCTGGTCCAGTTCCCAGCTTAATTTGTCTGCCATTTGATCTTGACAAACTCTGATACGGCAACTCTGCCTGATTAGCATTGGGAGCACAAAGTCCAAGAACTGGTAACAAGTTACTGGTTGGCACTGAGCTTGTGTAGTTCATGCTTTGAAAATGGTGACTTGGAAGGAAAATGTCGGGAGATGGGTGACCAAGTGGATTAACAGGAAAATCCAGATTACTACTCATTTTGTACTTTGATATTCTGCCCAGCCTTAAAGGTGAGTCAGCCTTATACTTTGGACCATCTACTGGATGAACTAATTTTTCATCCTCCACGTCAATTACTGAAATATTCTCTCTGATAGTTTGATGTAATTTGGTCACCTCCCCTTCTTTGGGATCTGTGGAAGGACATTGAGGGCCCAAATTAGGTCCAGGCATTCCCTCACCAGGACAAGACTCCTGAAATGCATTCCTCTGAGCAAGCCGTTCCTTTTGTCTAGCACGGAGTTTAGCACTGTCTCAAAGAAAAATAGAGTAAATTGCATAATCCATGATGACAAAATGTTAAAATTCCACAAGTACACTTGACTGATGTAGCAAAGGGCAAAGAAAAAAATGCAATCCACACCACAAATATAAAAAACATTTTAATATAGTCATTGCCAAGTTCTAACAATTTCATATTGAGAAAAGAATAAGCCTCTTTCCCGCCTGCCATTTGGCATTCTCCACTTTTGCCTATCAAATTGATTGAGATTTTATTCCCTTTTAAAAATATCCTGTAATAAACTGCTTGAACTAAATCATTTAGCCTTTTTTATTCAACTCAAAAATTCACTTTTGGGCTGCTTAACAAAAACCAAATCACACTAGAAAAGAATTTGAACCTACAATTTTGCTTTTAGAGCACGTCCTGCTGGCGTATATTCCCGCTCGGGTTCTGGCTCTCGTTCCTCTTCACCACCACTCTGCTTTAACAAATATACAATTATAGCACTGTACATAAGAGCAACTTTGCTTATTAAAAAAAAAAAGAAGAAGAAGAAGCAACTTTGCTGCTGGTGCAAGTACGGGGATATTTTTAGTTCTCATAAAAAAAATGAGAAAACACACAAATAGCACCCAGATGATTCAGATGTTTTGATCTGGGGCAGAAATTACTCTGCACCAATCATCAGATAGCCTGATTCAGAATGAAAAACTACAGAAAAGATGATCCAATTCAAACGGAAGGCCAACCAAAACAAGCAAGTGGAGGTCTGGAGGAAAGACAACAGATTCATCATTGGAAATGGCTCTAAATAGAGTTATATGCAAATGACAAATGGGCCTGCAAAAAGTTACTTCTTTTGCTGCTGTACATGAGCAATGTGATTCAGATATATGGGTTAATCAAGCTCGACATTACCCATGTGCTATCCTGCTCTCCCGCTTTTGACAGTCTATTCCTTCTTTTGTAGATTTGACAGGTATCCTCAACCCTAGGGTTTAGTTCTTTTAAGGAATAGGCAATAGTGCGAAAAGCACAATCACTTATAAAGATGCTAGGATATATATATATAAATAAACGATTGTATTAACAGGAATAGGCATAGCCCAAGTACACAAGATGATATAATAGGTAATACCTATCTAGGAAGAAGAAATGGGATTATAGGTTCAATTTGTTAAATAGGATTATCCTAGATAAACATTAAGCAACTGTTGGAATATCATTGTCTATAGACTAGATAGTCTCTTCCAATAGTAAGGTAAGAACAACTTATCGCAAGGAGTTCGAATGTATCAATACTGAAAACAACCTTTCTAATTCTAGTCACATCTTCATTAAGAATATCACCGCCAATTTGAAATATTTAGGAGAACTGGAAAACTTTCATATAGAAGCAGACAGCACATAAAAGTACCTCACTCATTGTCCCACTTGCGTGTGGAGCATATGCTTCCCTATAAGAAACAGCTTTCCGCTGGCGCTTCCCTCGACCAAGAGCTGCTTCCTCCTCCACTTGATACTTCTCCCATCTACAAAGTATATAAAACATATAAGGGGATTCTAGATAACAGTTCCAAGACTTTTAGTCCCTATTTGCAAATAGTAATGCTTTCCAAGAATAGAAGCCAAGTAACAGATGAATTAGAAATCAATGGTGCACTCTTCACGTTGGGAAACTTTTCCAGTTCATAGAGTAACCAGCTATGAAACCACCTCTGCTTTGATTTCTTTCTTCTATTACTTTTTCTTTCTATGTTTTTCTACAAAAAGGTAAATCTTCTACAAAAAAAAGTTTCTGAAAGGATTGCACGGTGTTTCGAAGACAGAGCGTACAATGGCAGAGTTACATAATTTCTTTTTGCATGCTTTAATCCTTTGGTTCTCAGCCATTGTACCTAATGGCAGCAATGTGCATGATTTCCTTTCATTAATTTAGAGCCTTTTTAGAATGTATTTAGGCATTTCGTTTGTATACCTCCCGTGTACTTGGGCTTTGCCTATTTATATTCATATCAATGAAATTAATTCTTACTTATCAAAAAAAAAAAAAGTTTCTGATTACTTATAAAAAAATGTTTCAGATGATCAGCTTTTCATTTTCTTCTTACAAGTGGACATGTTCATTTGTTTTGTTCAGATCCGAGATCAAATGTTGTCTAGCTCTCATCAATTGAAGTCAGTTACAATTGTAGGACTCATATGCTGGCTGCACTCAGATCAAGACACAACTCAGGCTCAACTAAGTTAATTCAGTTCATGTTTGCTTGGTTAATGCAAGTAATGACATGTGCATATGCTGGATGTGAAATGAAGTAATGATATTTATATCAATTCGAAATATCCACACTATAATGCAAAAGAAGACAACTGTTAATAAACTTGAGTCACGGATCTGTCAATTCAGCCCATATACATGTGTGGAATGGACTTGTCTGATGCTTTCAGCACAATATCACCCAAATAGGGTCAGCAAAACCAAAATGAAGCTGCTCATTTATGGTCTCGGCCAAGCTTGAACACTGGTTGAATTGCACTAGCCAAGCCTAAACATTCTACTCGGTTTGGCTCAGTTTGTTAGCAGCACCGCATCCAAAGCTCCCAATTTGATCTAGACATTACTTTGTATGTTTATATATATAAGGATGGCAGTGGGATGGGTAAAAATCTGCCTGCACAGTATTGCGTTGGTAGAGCTCAGTAATAATCTGCCTGATTTGGGGGGGGGGGGGGGGGGGGGAATGCCTGCAGGGGGGAGTGGCGAGGCTATCCCGCCGGCGAACCTCTCCATGCCTCCCGAAGAAGATTTTGAGTTGTCCGAGGATGTTGATTCAGAGGATTTAATGTTTTCGGTGGAAGATCTTCTAATTTCGGGTTCTATGCAAGGATTGGAGGACTTATCAGCAGATGATGAGTTTTAGAACCCCAATCCTTTAAATTACTTTTTCCCAGATCAATCGGACAGGGTCTTGCAAATAGCTAAAGGGATTCACCAATTGGTAGGAATTTGGTGTGTTGGTTATGAAGAACAATTCATGGTATTGCTAACTACCATGGAGTTGGGGCATAATCAAAACCAAAGAAGGAATTCCAAACAAAGCAAGGAACTCAATTGACTAACCTGATCTTTGAACTCGGAGGGTCCTTCCAGCAAGGGTAGGGCTAAAGGAAAGGGGCCAGCCGTTCCCAATGAAATCAAAGATTATATCGTGGAACATTCGTGGACTCAAAGAAGTAGACAAGCGTCTACAAATACAACATTTTCTTCGTGAGTGGAAAGCGCACCTAGTATGTCTTCAAGAGACAAAAACGATTTTTTTCAATCGAAGGTTGGTGCAGAGCTTGTGGAGCAGAGTCCGTGTGAATTGGGTTTACATGGCATCCTCAAGGGCGTCAGGAGGAATCATTGTTTTGTGGAATCATCGGGTGGTAGAAAAAGTGGACAACTTCATCGGTAGATACTTAGTAGCAGGCATGTTTAGATATGTGTGTGATGATTTTTTGTGGGCTTTTGTAGGTGTGTACAAGTCCAATCTCGATGCAAACAAATGCTTTTTGTGGAACAAATTAGTAAGGCTTCACAGTTGGTGGAATGTTCCATGGTGCATTAGGGGTGATTTCAATATGGTTAGATTCTCCAGTGAAAGCTCCAGTAGAAGCAGAGTGAGGCAAGCTAGCTTGGAGTTCTCAGAATGTATCTTTGATTTGAATATGGTGGATCTACTGCTCGCTAGGGGTCCAGCTACATGGTCCAATAATTAGACTTGGTCACGGCTCGATCGCTTCCTTATTTCTCTTGAGATGGAAAGCCACTTTTCAAATATTTGGGAAAAGCGTCTAGAACGTATTTCCTCAGATCACTAGCCTATTTTGCTTGACTGTGGAGCCAGAATGGGTACTGCTATTTCAACTTCAAAAATATGTGTTTGAAGTTGGAAGGCTTTGAGGATAGGGTTAAACAGTGGTGGTCCTCCTACCAATTTGATGGGTCTCCGAATTTCTTCTTTGTTAGCAAGTTGAAAGCCATAAAAAGGGACCTGAAGTTATGGAACACAAAGTCTTTCAGCAACCTAAGGGATAATAAGAATCTAGAGAGGGTACAAATGGAACGACCACTCAAGAAGAACATTTGTAGAAGACCTTGTGAGTTGCAGATCTTGAGGAGGTGATTCTACTAGAAGAATTTTCTTGGTGTCAAAAATCAAGAGTTTTGTACCGCAATATGAAGTTCTTCCATAGAGTTGCTAATTATCATCGTAGAAACAACAACATTCAAGTGTTAAGGATTAATGGTATTGAATGTAAAGAAGAAGGGGCCATTCTTAATCATATTGTCAAAGTCTATGAAAATCTCTTTACAGAATAGGAGGGATGGAGACCTAAACTAGATGGTCTAGCTTTCAATGCGATTGGTTTTGATGATGTAGTTCGGCTAGAGCAGACGTTTGAAGAAGACGAGGTGTTCAATGTAATTCGGAATATGGTTAAGGATAAAGCCCTCGGGCTAAATGGTTTCTATATTGGTTTCTTTCAAAAATGTTGGGGGTAATTATGAAGGTCTTTCAGGTGCTGTTTACAGATGGTAAATTTGAAAAGTCTCAACACCACCTTTCTTGCCCTAATTCCCAAAAAGGTGGGGGCTATCGAAATCAAAGAATTTAGGCCTATCAACCTAGTGAGTGGGGTCTATAAGATTATCTCGAAAGTGCTTGCTAACCGACTTAGCGAGGTTATTGGAAAGCTTATATTTAAACCTCAGAATGCTTTTGTTAAATGCAGGCAAATTCTTGACGCGGTTCTTATAGCCAATGAATGTATCGATAGCAAGTTGAAAGCAGGTAATACAGGGATCCTGTGTAAACTTGATATGGAAAAGGCTTACGATCACGTCAATTGAGATTTTCTTCTGTACCTTTTTGGCAGGTGTGGTTTTGGGAGAAAATGGAGGAATTAAATAAGGTGGTGCATTTCTACTGCTAGATTCTTGGTCCTTATCAATAGTTGTCCTGAAGGCTTCTTTCTGAGTTCTCATGATTTGAGACAGGATGACCCCTTATCCCCATTGTTGTTTGTCATTGTCATGGAAGCTCTCAGCAGAATGCTATCAACTTTGGTGGAAAATGGTTTAATGACACACTTGTTCTATGCGAGGCTGAGCGAGATCAGGTGCGAGCTTTGAAGGCTTTATGTCTTTGTTTGAAGCGGTGTCGGGCCTGAAAGTAAACTACGACAAATCTGAGATGGTCCCAATTGGAGATGTTTGCAATCTGCAGGAGCTGGCAAGCATTCTCGGATGCAAGCCTTCTTCGCTCCCTATGACATACTTGGGACTTCGGTTGGGTACAGCTTCAAGGGCGGCCACGATTTAGGACACAATGATTGAAAGAGTGGAGAGGAAGTTAGCAAGATGGAAGATGATATATATTTGTCCAAAGGAGGTCGTGTCACCCTGATTAAGAGTACTCTTTTCAATATTTATTTTTTATCACTTTTTCCTATTCTGACTAATGTGGCAAGTTGTCTAGAGAAGCTACAAAAAGACATTTTATGGGGTGGTTTGGAGGAGGAGTTCAAATACCATCTAGTAAAGTGGGAGATGGTATGTTGCCCCTTATCCAATGGTGGTGGATGTACCATCAGGAACCTGAGGGTCTTTGAAGAGTGGTGATTGATCACAAGTATGAGGGTGCACGGGGGGATGGTGCACTAATGAAGTTAGGGGGGCAAGTGGTGTGGGGTTGTGATAAACATCAAAAGTGGGTGGAGAGCTTTCCAACAGCATACTAGGCTTCGCTTGGGAGTCAGTTCAAGAATTAGATTCTGGAAGAATGTATGGTGTGGAGACATGGCTCTTGATGATATTCCCCTCTGTATCAAAAGTGGGTGGAGGGCCTTCCAACGGCATACTAGGCTTCACTTGGGAGTCAGTTCAAGAATTAGATTCTGGAAGAATGTATGGTGTGGAGACATGGCTCTTGATGATATTCCCCTCTGTATCAGATTGAATTCCCTAAATATATCACTGTGGCGGAAGTTGTGGGTTCAACCGGGGGAGTTTGTCTTGGAACATTAATTTCATCCGGGCAACTTTGTATTGGGAGTTAAGCATTTTTGTGGATTTTTATAGCCTCATCTATTCTCAACGACTAAACTTGCACAACGAAGACAATCTATGGTGGACCCCTATTGGGAGAGGAATCTTCATTGTCTATTCCTTTTATAAGGCCCTCACACAAGGACCCGAGATCCAGTTTCTGTGGAGACAGATTTTGCATCATAAAGCACTTCCGAAAGCGGCTTTCTTCATATGGACAGTTTCGCTAGGCAAGATTCTCACAATAGACAACATGAGAAAAAGAAAGGTTATTATAGCAGACTGATGTTGTATGTGTCGCAGGGGGGGTGAATCGGTCGACCATCTTCTGCTTCATTATGAGACCGCTAGGGCTCTTTGGGATGAGATCTTTAGTAGATTGAATCTAGCTTGAGTCATGCCGGAGACGAAAGTGGCAGCTTTGGCATGTTGGACCCCCACACGAGGCAGACGAAAAATCAAAACTGTGGAAGATGATTCCCATTTGTATTTTGTGGTGCCTTTGGCAGCAACGCAACGAGCAGACATTTGAAGACAAAGAGAGATCTCGAGAGGAGCTGTTTGTTTTCTTTTTTAGAACTTTGTGTACATGGACCATGGCCTTGGACTTTAATGGCATGAACCTCCATGATTTCCTTGTATCCAATGTACCGTCTTGATAGGCCATGTGTTCTTTTGTAATTGGCATTTGCCTTCTCATTGATTAATAGAACTTTTACTTATAAAAAAAATATATTTGAAACGAGAGTGGACATGAAGAATAGCATGCCTATGGAACTAGATTGATGACTTGTTAAATTCTAGAGAGTGAGATTAAACACAGTGCAAGAGGGAAATTTTAAAAAAATGTATGGTAGTTCCTTTGCATAACTTGTTCTGACGATTCTTTTTCTCTTTCAATGAAAATGCTCTCTAATACCACTCCGTATACCCAATAAGGGTATGTAAGACCTACTCCAGCCAAATCCATCTCGCTCCTATATAAGAATGGAGCCCAGATCTATACCACTCCTATACCCTACTTATGATAGCATTGGCAGATCCAATTATGACTATGTTCATGCTTTAATAAATATATATCTACAAAGGGCAATAGGTTAGGTTTTGGGCATATCAGTTTATAGCTACAATGGGTAATTGATTGTGTTTGGGATAGTCCAAAATCACCTCAAACTTATCACTTGTTTAATGCCCCGTTTGGAACTTAAACTGATCTGAGACCAACTCAATTTAGTCTAATTTTAAGCTAAGTCTAACATTTAAACATTCAACTCTCAAATCAATAAACTTATCTGAACTCAAAACCTCTATACACATAAACCCATAATCTTTTTCAACTTAACACCTCTTAACACGCCAGAGCCACAACCTTTTTCAACTTCCCACAAATATATCTAAACCCATCTTAAAATGCAAACACCTCTAAACTCTCTTAGGTGGGCCTAATAAAACTCATTCCACCATCTTACATCACTACCATTCATAAAAAACTTAACTCAACTCAACATCCAAATAGAACCTAAAGTCTCGTTTGGACACAAAGATGGTTTTATCTCATCTTATTTCATCATTTCAATTTTTTCAAATTTCCATACAAAATATAATAAACAAATCAATTTTTTAAATTTCAAAACAATAATAATATTAAAAAATTAATATTTTATTCAACTTTTAACTTCCAAATAAAACCATTTCATCTCATCACACTATCCAAACAGGGCTTTAGTGATGCAAACTTTGGAACTAACTGGTGACAAGAAGAAACTCCTTACCTCACACGTAAAAGTCTATCCCATTCATTTTCTTCTGTACCAATCACCGCATTATCCTCTTTCCTTTCAGGATTTTGCACACAAACATCATCAGTAAGAATGGGAGGAGATTCAGCTCCTACTTGTTCTTCTGTGGGTTCCTCATTCCATTCAAGTGCCTGATTAAAAGAACAATCAGAAACATTACAATTTTTTTGTAGGAAAATAATTGTTATTGAATCTAATGAATAGAATAGCCCAAGTACACAGAAAGAATACAAGAGGAAATGTCCAAGTAAGCATTAGTTGCTAGAAATAGAAATAAGAAAAATCATAAAAACTAGCTCCATTGAAATTAATAAAATATGCACATAAGAATAAAGTATCGTGAAGGAATCTTTTGAGTTCTTCCAAAAACTATTCCCTATCTTCAAAGCTCTGGTCATTCCGATCCATCCAAAGCCATCACATTAGATATAAGGAAACCATCTTCCATATTGCTGCGACTCAAGGATTACCCTGAAGACCTCTCCAGCTGGCAAGGAGATCCACCGTCCCAGGCATTGCCCATACCAGTCCAATCCTGCTGAATACATCATCCCATATTGTCCTAGCCTTAGTAGGCACGAATGTAGGCGTGGGCCAAGGGGTCTGCCCCCCAAAAATTTTAGAAAGGAAAATATGGGATTACGAGATAGGTTAGAAACTCAATAAAAGTTGGCCCTCCCAAATATGATTGTCAGTTGCCTTGCCCCAAATTCAAAAAATCAAATCACATCGCGCAATATTACAAGCACGATGGGCCTTATCATACGGACCTACATGACTTGTCCTCAATTTCTGATTTTATGTCAGGTGTTGAATACTACTGGAAAGGCCAAAGATTATTATATGGTTGACAGATTGATTCAACTTGTCTTAACACTTCCAGAGTCAACGACTACTGAGCAGGCTTTTTCAGCTATAAACATCAATAAAACAAAGCTTCAAAACAAAATGAAAGATGACTTACTTATAGATTATTTAGAAGGCTATATTGAGAAGGAGGTTGCCGAAAGATTTAGCACAAATGCCATAATTAATTTAATTCTATTAAATGAAAGAGCAACGAGTGCAATTAGCAAAACTGATTATGTTTTACTTTTTTATGTATTCAATTTTGTACTAGACAATAGCTTCGTCCCTAGCCCTAGCCACCTCACAATGAAGTAATAAATCCTCCACATATTCACCACTTCTCTTACATGTTACGATTATAATTAACAATAAGAAGGATATCAAATTCATCACATTGCTTGTCAATATACACATAGAAATAACTTACTCTAAAAATTAAAAAATATAAAGAAAAAAAGAAGAAGGTTAATCTCCAAGCAATCGCAAAGCAAAAACAACCACAATTAAAAGAATTTAAATCAATGTCCCAACAATTAGGAGAAGCATTCTAAGAAAGCAAAAGGAGAGAAGGAGAAAGGGGAGGGGGAGTGTTTGGGAACACAAATATATCTCCACAATGTCTTCAGAAAATAAATGCATTACACCACAAAATTCATATAGTTTTTGTCTCAATGAAACACAACTGACAAAAGCTTTCAACATTTCTTTTAATTACTGAAAATCTTTTTCTGAAAGCTGTTGAAAGACAAAAGCTTTCAACATTACAAAAAAAAGCTAGCAATTTTTCGGATGTGAGATTTAACTGTTTACCTCTCCACCCCCACCCACCCGGGAAAAAAAAAAAAAAAGGAAGATTAAATGTTTACCTTCACTGAGCCAAGCACATCACTCTCCAAATCCCCTTCAGCATTATCACTTGATCCAGACTGAAGATTTGAACGGTCAAGAAGTTTCAAAATAGCATTTTCATCCCACACGACCCTGCTGCTGCTATCTGTACATTTGTCCTGGTACACATCCCCTAGACTACCAGCTCTCTTCCTATGCTTATTGTCTGTATCCACTACTGCCTCATCTTTGTTACTACCACATTCACCTGTATCTTTCAAATTTGTACTAGGAGAATCATTAAAAAGTTCTTCTGTTCCCCATTTCAAAATATCTTCCACTTCTTGCTGTGATCCAGACTTATTCACAAAAAGCTGATCAAGCATCAGTTTCTTCTTTGCAAGCTGCAAGATGCGCTCTTCAACGCTGGCACGAACTACAAGTCGATATACCAAAAGTCTATTTGACTGTCCAATTCGATGTGCACGATTCATAGCTTGGATATCAGCATGCGGATTGAAATCAGAATCATATATAATGACAGTGTCAGCAGTTGCCAAATTGATCCCAAGACCACAAGACCGTGTTGATAACAAGAAGACAAAGCGACTTTTGTCTTGGTTAAAGCGTGCAATTGCTGTTTGTCGATCAGCCACGGAAACAGAGCCATCCACTCTCTCATATGTTTTAGCCCCAAATTCTATATTCATATAATCTTCAAGGATATCAAGAAGCTTGGTCATCTGTGAGAAAATAAGAACTCTATGACCTTCCTTGTATAGAATCTTAAGCATAGAATGCAACAAAGTCAACTTGGCAGAGGCTTTTATCCGCATTTCATGAAGGAATTCTACCGATCCAGAATCAGGTTCCGTACCAGGTATGAGATATGGGTGATTGCAAACTTTTCTTAACTGCATCACAATATTTAGCATTGATTGCTGGGCAACCCCCTTCCCAACATTCCGCAATATTTGATAGTTCTTTGTCAGCATCGCACGATAGTATTCTGCTTGGATGGATGACAACTCTACAGGAACCATTCGCTCAGTCTTAGGGGGAATATTTTGCATTGCATCCTTTTTAAGCCTTCGAAGCATATGCGGAGCAACAAGTTTCTTCAATTCTTCCACTTTTTCAGCAGTTGTAAGATCATTAAACTTCTCCTCAAATGAAGAGAGTGAAGGAAATGAAGCTGGCTGCAAGAAGTTAAGCAAGTTATACATCTCACCGATATTGTTTTGAAGAGGTGTACCAGTCAACAATACACGATGTTGAAAGGAGAACGAATTGAGCAAGCTAAAAAGCTTACTTCCAGAATTTTTCAGGCGGTGGCCTTCATCAACCACAAGAACTTCCCAAGGAACTCCACGCAAATGAGAGGAATCAGCAAGTACCATTTCATATGTAGTTAAGAGAACATTAAATTTATAGGCAGCTGTTTTCTTATTCAAGTCACTTGGATCACTAGCATGCCACTCATATTGGCGAATCATGGCTCTCGCTTTTGCGCAACCATGATACTCCACAACATTCAAGTTTGGAGCCCACAATGAAAACTCAGCCAGCCAGTTAGGCATTGTGGAAAGTGGAACCAACACTAAACAGGGAAGAGTAGCTTTAAACTCAACATACAGAGATGAGATAAAAGCACATGCAGAGACTGTTTTTCCAAGACCCATTTCATCAGCAAGTATCACATTCTTGGATTTATGCCAGCATTTACGCAACCAATTTAGAGCTTCAAGCTGATGGGGAAATAATGAACCTCCTTTTAGTTCCTTAGGTTGCTCTGTGAGAGTTACTATCTCATTTTGCTGACAGTCACCCTTCCCCCTTGTTGAAGCATCCTTGGGAGAATCTTTCTCCAATGTTTGGTGTTCAAAATGATTAAAAAGATCAATCAGGTGCAAAGAATTTTGAAGAACAGGTTCATCTAAACTTTCCCAAGTGCATTCATCATAAGGGAGACCTGTCCATTTTACAAAAGCTTCACCTCTCCTATCTTTGAGATTACGGCGAGCAATCACCCGCTGGGGCTGCTTCCACCGCTCCTCACTGATGTTTATTACAGCTGTCCCATATTTTGCCTTGTAATTTTCTAGCTTTCTCTTTGCCAGCACTTTTAGCTGAGATTCAGAAATCCAGCTATTATGAATATGAGACTTACCTACCCACTTAATTAAAAACTCATACAACACTGTCTCTCTGTCACCACAAGCAGATTCAGCAAGGGCGGCCTCGTGATTTTTCTTTTCTGCAGAGGTTCTCATTTCCATTCCTAAATCTGGTTCTTTTTCATCTTTGGTTCCATTAGAGACATGTGTTTCCCATATTTTTGGAACTTCATTGTTACCATGATCTCTCAAACTAACATTAAATTTCTTCTCTGTAACCAACTTTTCATTTGTTTTTTCCAAATCTTCTGTAATTATAGCAGATTCATCTTGATCTTTGCCATTTACGGTACTAGAATCTGACTCCTTGATTTCTTCACGTAAACAAACCATGGTGTTTCCTCTTTTGCATTCTCTGGATGCAGATCTTCTGTATACGTGCATTTTATCCACTTTCATTTCATTCACCACGCTTTCTTCCCTATCACAAGTCTTAACAATATTCTGAGAACCCTCATTAAGATTTTCACCGGCCACAACATCTATATCAGCATCACAAGCTGAGTTTTCTTCTGATAGTATGTTTTTATTTTCTGAAATTAGTAAGTCATCAGAATGTAGCTCAACAGTAACAGACACAGGTAGGTGGTGTGAAGAGCCCATGCAATCACCTTGAATCCGACACCCAAGAACCCGATCAACCTGCATATAGAGATGTATACGAAATCCAAAAATGCATCATGAAGTTCATATTTAAACTGCACACAGCATGTAGACCATTTTTAAGACATTAAAACCAGCAATATAACAAATTATGTGCAGAAGGATTCATTTACCTGCAGAGGTTCAACAGGGATGCCTTCTCCACAGATTACTGCTTCATCCACGTTATCTGCTTTATTCAAATCATGTGACAGGCTTGTTGCTTCCTGCAGAAGTTTCGGCATCAAATCGAATTTATTTACTATCACACTCAAAACAAAAGCAACAATGATGGTAACAAAAACACTAGTAAAAGTGATATTGACCTCTATCACAAATTATAAATTGCCGAAATGGGCAAACACAGCAAGAAAATGTAATTTGTACGTATGCGTGTGTATAGCAAAAGTTAAATAACAGTATCACATTGATATAAAATATTGGATACACATGAAACAAGAAAATGGTAACCGAAGTGCAAAAAAATGACAGTTTTATTATACATTCTTATAGTTAGGCAGGACATGAGAATCTATTTAAATGAAATTACAAAAATTACTAAAAAAGGTTCAACATAGTGAATCAAGAAATGATCAATTATGTCAACAAAATCTTAAGCTATTGTGCCATAACTTTTTTTTTATAAGTAAAAGTGTATTAATAATATATGAATGGGCAAAATCCAATTACAAAGTACTATTGTGCCATAACTTATTACTAAAAAGTATTTGTTGGGTGCCTGTTCACACACAAACCGCCTTTAGAGAGAGAGAGAGAAGAGGAATCAGGATTAATCATAAATATTTTTTACTTGATGCACTTATAAGAAATAAACATCAGGTAAGTAGGTAAACAAACAAAGCAAAACAAACACATGGTTCATATTTGTATAATAACCACTTAGAGCATCTCAGATATCAAAGATTAGATTTTTTTTTTTTTGGGGGGGGGTGGTAAGAAGTGCAACATAGTGCTAAGGTTCTACAACATATTCTATTTCGCATGTTAACATGGGATTTCATTTTAATTCTCCATGCTTTCAAATTTTGAGGTGAAAATTTATACACACATATGCTGAAAGGGCATAGATAAACAAAGAACATACTCAGGCAGACAAAATAATGATACCTCATCTTTTCTCTGCACATCTAAATTTGTCATTCCTATATTGTCCTTTGACAAAGCTGTGGAAACCCCACAGGGAATAGACTTGCGCTTCTTCTGCGACTTACTATTTGCTTTGGATCCACGTTTCTTAGAAGTACTAACTCTAAACTTTCCTTCATCGGTCCTATGCTTCTTTTGGCTGTTATCATCATTGACTTTCTGTTTCCTTTTTCTATGTTCCATAGTGGCAGTACTGATTGCAAGAACAAGTGTTTTCCCAGTAGATACATTGTTTCTAAGTGAAGCAGGCTTCCCCTCAGGAGCTTCATCAGCTGTCTCTGAATTTTTAACTTCAGAATGGGATGAAATTTCCTCAGCAGGAGAGTTTGGTTTCCTGTCTGCAGGAGACTCTGTGGGAGATATATTAGATTTCTTCCCATCATCAACACTCACACAGAATGAATTATCTTCAAGCAGTGCAAGGGATTGATGACTTGGCTGGGTGCTACAGGACACATCTATTTGGGAAGAGACGGGTTTCTGTTCAAGGAATTTGACAGATTTTCCTTTGCTGGAGGACCTTTTCTTTGCAATAATAGAGCTTCCAAAAATCCGCGATACTTTGTCCATGTCAGATGACTGAATTCCTGTTTTTGATTTTCCAGTGACTATCTTTGTTCTTGCCCGTTTTGAAATGGTATCAAGTTGGCTCATTGGTTTTAACGGATCACCTTTCTGACAGCAGTTAGGACATTGCCACTTCCCCATTGGTATGCGCTTCATACGAAAAAATAAGTACATAAACAAACAAGTGAAAGACAATCACTGAGTTTCAGCATCTTTGGCTAAAAATAAAATATTAAATAACATCAGTGCTACATTCAATCGTGGAATGCGTAAACGCCACACAGACACTTTAAAAAATAGTGGGTCCACTACTAAAAAGTTAGTTTTTCCTTGTGGGGTTCGCATTTACTCACTTTTTCCAAAACGATTGCGCGGCGTTTGCACATTCTACGACTGCAAATATCATTTTTCATTAAATAGATTAGATAACACACAAGTCTAGCTCAAAGCTGATGAGATATACCTTGAGAGGAGGATTAAGACACTGGAGATGATAGGTTTGGGGACAACTATCACAACATAACAAGTTACCGCCAAGATCACAGATCACGCATTCAAAGTAATACTGGAAGACAAATAAATTAAGTATAGAAAAAGCAGGAACTAGTTAGTGAATGATTAAAAACTGCCAATATTTCAGGGAAACAAGAAAGCAAAAGAAGTTACCATTAAAAAGGATATTATCTCAGATGCTATTGAATTGTCTCCTCTGGTTACAATAATAATAAAACTTGCTCAAATTACATAAAAGAACGACTAAAGAGAGTGAATAGTAGTGAACTAAACTAATTTTTTTTCAAGGTGAGGTTAACTCATTTGCCTCCATCTCTGTTATCAAAAACATTAGAATTGTGACGTGTTGATTTCTCTTGTTTCAGTCGATCACCCCTTTCCCCTAAAAACTTACCATATCCAAATACAAACCTTGAAATCAAATCAAAATCTCAACAGCTTGGAACCTTGTTTTCAATTAGAGGAGACAAGCTGAATAGTTTTAGTTCACAGTACAAATCAAACATAAATTTCATCAATAGAGAAGAATTTAAGACTTTCAAAGGAGTAATAAACATCATCAAGCACTCTAAAAATAAACAAGAACAAAGAAAGGACCCTAAATAAAAATATTAAAGCCATCAGTTAAATTTGGTTTGATAAGTGAGATAAAAATCTTATTAAAATGAAAGAGGGTGTTCCAGTACACTGGAGCTATACAATGATCCACCTAAGAAAAATGTCATCACACAATGATCAAGTAACTCCAAGAACAGTAGTTCTTACCAAGTGCTTCGATTCAGGAGAAAGGGGTACACGCTGTCATGTTAAAATTCATTACAAGTGATTTAGTGTAGGACTTCCAGCAATTGAACTCAAATGTTTGTAAAAGAAAAACTTTTCGATACATGATCAATGGAGAAAAAAAGAGGAGTAAAATCTTCAAAATATTCACAAGAATGATTGACAAAAGAATCAATCACCCAGCTTTTTCATAGCTAGATTAAGAAGCTGCTGCCACAAATAAAAATTTGATGACAGTGACCAGAAATAAACAAGAGGAAATGCAAAAAATGCAAAAGCTCACCCCATCATTCCCTTTCTTCTTGGAAGAACGCTCAGATTTAGTTTCTCTCTTCAGCCTGCATTTGACCGAAGAAGTAATCTTTGGGGTTTCTGATGCCACAGAACTAACTTCTTTACCATTGGATATAACTGGACCACAAGGGAGTTTTCTCCGTTTGCGCTTCAAGACCCAGTTTCTGTTGATCATTTTACTATTCGATGAACCGTTTTCCTTCATCTCTCAACCCAGATTGTACATGGGCAGTCAAATGTTATAGAAGTACATTTTTAGTTGCTTATATAGTTAAAAGGTCAAAGCTTCTGGACAGCATTCTGCTGCAAAAGCAAGATGTTATGTTCTTGTACTTGAATATTATGCAAATTTTGAAGCAAACGGCAGAAAGATCAAAATAAACAAGTAAAAAACATGGATACAGAGAAAAGAAAATGCACAATAACTAACAAGAGGGATCAGAGTTAACCCCCCCCCCCCCAAAAAAAAAATGCACAATAAATCCAATTGTTGAATCAAGTTAACCATTTAGTTCAAACCATGCTTCGCCAAAAGACTACATACACACCAAAAGAAATGATAATGCTACAATTAAACAAGCCAATAACATCAACTTTAGCATGCACGCACATTCAACTCATGTCAAACCCAGGAGCCCATTTGAGTAACACCAACCTACGCCAAAACCCAATTTACCAGTCCCCAAAGCACCAACTTTTGCACCAGCAATCACATCTCATAATCCCAATATCTCAAAAATCAATCAAAATTCACACCAAAATGAGCATGAATGCAGACATGGGTCAACTGAAATTGCACAAACAAACATATAGCCACAATAGGTACGACCAAGAAATGAACAAATAATACATAAAATCGAAGTACCCAAATGAATTCAGAAGCTTACCAATCAATGAATGGATCAAAGAACGATATAGACAGTCTCAGGTTGAGAGACAGCGCGGGAAGGAGAAGGAAATAGGTTAGGGTATGGATACTTGGAGATAGATGAGAAATACGAGAAAGAAAGAAAAAAGGAGAAAGTAAACATAAGACAAACAGAGAGAGAGAGAGAGAGAGAGAGTTTTATTTGAGGGAGAGGAGCATACAAATACGGAATCGCCGGGGTCGTAGGACGGGGTTACGCTCTGACATGGCAGCGCAGAGAGAGATGAGAGAGAGAGAGAGTGTGTGTTGGTGTTGGTGTTGGTGATGTTGATGGCGTTGCTGTATGGTGTTGAACCCCAAAGCATCAACCACTCATACCTCGCCACGTGGCACAACGGAGACTCTCTTGCTCCCCCTTCTCTCTTTCTTCTTGCTGCCTCGCCCCTTCATCCCCGTTTTGCTTTTCCTTTTCCTCATTCTCTCTCTTTTGTCTGCTTTTCTCTCTTCCCCATGTCTCCTTATTCTACCACAGAGGGAAAGAGAGAGAGAGAGTATCCTCCGCTCTCGCTTTCCTTCTTCCTTTTCTAATAATAACCGCCATCATGTTTGGAGTGCTTCATTTTTGTTTCTATTAAACTTTTTCATCTGCAGCCTTCTCTCTCTCTCTCTTTCTCTCTCTCTCTCTCTCTCTCTCTCATTTACCAGATATTGTTTCATTTCCATTTTGATGGTTTACCCATTCACAGTCGCTGCAGAGTCTGCATTGTGGCCATAGTTAGCGTTTAAGGCCCATTTTTTTCTATTCTTGAATAAAAGCTGGAAATAGATTAGCATGCATGATTAGAGACACTGTTACTGAGTATAAGGGATGCAGGACTGACTTAAAATTACTAAATACGTACATCTGTATGCTTTTTAGGAAAGTTGCATTAGATCTTGCCAAGTGAAACAGATATAGAAAGAGCAATGCAAGGCGCATTTGAAGGGCTAAAGGGTACTGCTTTTCATTTAATGGGGTTTTTATATACAAATGCACACCTTCTGATTGAGGTTACCAACACTGGGAAATTTGAGAGGCTTATTATGGGTAATAGAAACTTATTTAATTATGATTAATGTTATTTATCAATTTATGGTTAATGGTTAATGTGTAACAGATTTACTCACTTTTTTTTAAGAAAATACGTGAGAATTATACACTCCAAAATTGTGTCATTTCTTCTTAGAATAAGAGTTTTATTAAGTACAAAATTATAATCATTTTTGCATATTCTTTATATACTTTACTGATGTGATTAGTTAAAATAATTATTTTATATTTAAAAATAGACATAGGCAATCACATTAGTGGAATGTAAAAGAAATACATAAAAATAATTGTACATAGAGTTTTTGTTAAAATAATATTATCATGTCCCTCCCATCTTGTCCACTTATTTTGATCGCTTATAAATTTTTTTTTTATTAATAATTATTAGTTAGTGTGTTGATTTTTTTTAAATATTTTAAAATGAAAAAAAAATGAAAAAATAGATTAAAAAAATGAGAAGATTAATTTGGCTAGGTGGCATGCCCAGAGATCAATATTAGGTGGCAACATAGCATCACTTATTATTATTTATATTCATCATTTAACCCAAGAACGATGAAACCACCAAATCTTTCCTGAGATTTTGGAACTCAAACCCTATTTATTCTACTATAGCCACATGATCATATATCCAATTGTCATTATTTTATCCTCTTGGTAATTTATATCACTTTTATGGTAATGCTCAAAAACTGGTTTGGATTTGATTAAAGAAAGGGATCAATACGATTAAGGATGGGCCAAGATATTACAACATTTATAAGAAAAATTCACATGACTAATAATAAATAGCATAAACTCACTCATATCTCTTTTCTTTCCAAATTTGAAAGTTCGGAATAAATATTAAAAGATATTAATTGTAAAAATAGAACTGAGAAGGAAACGAGTCGACATGCTTTTAATGAACAATTATACTAGATGTAGTTTTAAGATATTCAAGTTCTGCGCTCTTTCTTTTAAGAAAATGAAAGTTATTATTAAAAAATTAATTTTTTTTTTATGGAAATCTCAAATTAATTTTTTTAAAGCGAGTGTGAGAGATTTCTACACCTTAAATTGTAAATATCATTTATCTTTTAACAAATTATCTATTTAATTTGGTTTTTTTTTCTTATTTGAATGTTACCTTATTTGTTGTTTGTATTGGCATGAAAATATATATATATTAAAACTATTTAGGGATTTAAATGAATCTAAGCATCCTTAAATATCTAAATATACTCATTTGACAAATAGTCAACTCTAGTTTTTAGAGAGAGAAGCTTCATCTTCGCTCTAAAAACCTGTCACCAGAATAAGCTTACGCAGAGGGGGTTGGAGTTTCTCCCTCCCTCTTCCCCTCACCCCTCCCTCTTCCATCTAGTTTCTTCTTCTTTCTTCTTCTTTTGTTTTGTAGAAAGCATAAGTGAAGTGATTTGTTTCTTGGTTGGTTATGGTGACTCTCCAATCTATAGCTCTCTGGCGTCCAGTGTCCTCCATGCGCCTTAGACTCTCAAGTGCCAATCCTTCATACGGGGAAGAGTTTTGCCAAACAAAATGACGTGTGGGCCAGCAGTCCGAAATGGAAGCAAAAAATCCACACGCCACCTTTAGGGAGGGCTTTCTACCACCATGCGCAGATTATTTGGGTCCAAGACCTCCAACCGCTTCAGACTTGACCATCCGCCATCCTTCAAGAGTATAATATGGATTCTATTAAGTATGAAATCCATATTAAATTGGAGGTAGAATATGGATTTCATGGACTTTGGGAATTGGCATCCAATGTGATTTATTTACCTTAGAAGGAAGATAATAGGCACACTATTTAATAATAATAGCTATTGTGATATTTTTATCAATATTGAAGGCATCATCTTAGCATTTATATTTGTTATATTTGTTTATATAATTTTTATACTAACCTAAAAGTTAATCCTATGAAGACAATCGTTGAGATTTAAATAATCTGCATTTTTTAAAATGCTAAATCTTTAATAAAATTATATAAAAAAGAAGTAAAAATCATCGTGACTTTTTGTAGGATATGTCATTAAATCAATAAATTTATAAAGTAGTACTTTTACAATTTATTATAGATTAGATATTTTTTAATTTAATGTAATTTTATAAGGGGGGATAGTGACGATATATGTCAAATTTCAAGATTTTTTTTGTTTGTCATCTTTGGGCCTTTAAGTTTAGTATAATCACCAATTGGTGAAACAGAAGAGCTCAAAAGTTATCTTTTTATAAGAAACAAAGTGTATAAGAGAGAAAATAGAGAAGATCAGGAGAAGAGTTGGTTTCGAAGCTAGTTTTGTGGTGGACAACATTGGAAAAATTTGAGGACTGGCCATGTTTTGGAAGCAGGAGGCGAAGGCTGAACTTGATACTTACTCCAACAATCACATATCCTTACTTATCCTTGATATAGCCAAAGGCACGAGCTGGCTACTCATTGATTTTTAAAGAAAACCTGTAACAGAAAAAGAAAGGAAAGCTGGGATTTTTTAAGAAGGATAAAATCTGGACAGCAGTTTGGGAGACTTTAATGAAATTATTTATAATGAAGAAAAATATGAGGCAGCTCAAAAACCTTTTTCTCAAATGGAGAAGTTTAGGATAGCCCTATTTGATTGTGAACTAATTGATTTGGGATTCAAAGGGCCTAAATACACATGGAGTAACAATAGAGATGGAAGACTCTTCACAAAAGAAATGCTAGACAAAATTTTGGCTAATGGGAGTTGGCAAGCAAATAATAGTAGTAGTCTAGTACAAGTTTTGCCTGTTTTAAATTCAGACCACAATCCTCTTTTTCTCTCTTTTGATAAGGCTACTGATTTGTCCTGTAAAGCAACAAAAATTTTCAGATATAAAGCATTCTGGTCTAAAAAACCAGAGTATCAAGATTTGAGTGAATCAGCTTAGGAAAGCTCAGTTTTGAGTGTTAGTAACATGCAATTTATTAAAGTTGTACTTTTTAAATGCAAGGATAAACTTTCTCAATAGTCCAACGGAGAGAGAGGTAACCGAAGAAAAGAAATGGGGAGGAAAAAAAAAATATGATCCCTGAACTTCAAATGATCAATCAAGGTGAGTACAATGAGATGATTAAAGGAATGTAGGCTGAAGTTGATGGTTTCTTAGAAGATGAGTTAAGATGGAAACAAAGGGCCAAGAAAAATTGGCTAAAAGGAAGTGATAGGAATTCCAAATATTTCCATAAGTGTGCATCCCACAAAAGGAAGGTTAACAACATAAAAAAGATTAGTGAGGTTAATGTCTGCACTGCTAAGTCTCAGGAAGATATTTGCAGGATCTTTCAAAGCTATTATCAGGGGCTCTTCTCGTCCTCTCAACCACTAGGAATTGAAGGAGTTCTAAGAGATGTGGAGCAGGTCATTAGTGAGGAAATGAACCTTCAATTGCAAAATGAGTGCATTGCAGAAGAAGTCAAGAGTGCACTTTTTGAAATAAACCCCCTAAGCAGCTCGGGTCCGGATGGTTTCTCAGTGGATTTTTACCAAGACAATTGAAATGTAGTGGGCATCAAGATCACTATTGCAGTGCAAAAAATCATTAAATCCTGATCTGGTCTCAAGGCCATTAATGAAACTTTTATAGCCCTTATTCTAAAAAAACAAAAAAGAAACATCTTGAGGTGGTTATTAAATACCGACCTATTAGCCTATGCAATGTGGTTTATATGATTGTCTCAAAAGTTTTTTCCAATTGATTAAAAGTCTGGCCGCCCAGATTCTTTCAAATACTCAAAGTGCCTTCGTTCCAAAAAGATTAATATCGAATAACATTATAAACCATGCACTCCAGACAAAATAGAGTGAGAGGCAAGAAGGAAGGTTACTTAACATTAAAGCTGGATATGAGTAAAACGTATGATCGCATTGAATGGGCATTTCTAGAAGCAATTTTAAAGAAAATGGGATTTGGGAACAATTGGACAGATCTGGTTATGCAATGTGCAAACTCTATTAGTTATTCTATCCTAGTCAAAGGCAAGCCTCAACAAGGTTTTATTCCAATCAGGGGATTAAGGTAAGGGGATCCTTTATCCCCTATTTTGTATTCAGAAGTTCTTAGTAGAATAATCACTAAAGCTGAACAAAGAGGACTTATCTCTGGTTTTCCTTTTGCTAGAGGGTCTTGGTTAGTAAACCACTTATTTTTTGCAAACAATAGCTTGCTGTTTTGTAAGGCTAATTTATTGTAAAGCTGTAGACTTCTCAATTTACTGAAAGCTTATGAACTGGCTTATGGTCAAAGGTAGGGCTGTGCTCCGACTCCGAACTTGTCGGAGTTCGGAGTTTCCGACTCCGACTCCGACAATCATCGGAGTCAAAAACGTACTCCGACTCCGAGACACTCTCGGAGGCCGACACCGATCGGAGTTCGGAACTCCGAACTCCGAACGAAGTTCCGATCGGAAGTTCGGAACTCCGAACCCCGATCGGAGTTCCGATCGGAACTCCGAATTTAGTTTCCTTCGGCGAGTTCGATATGGGCCAAATTACACTCATTCCGAAACTAAATTCTTCCAATTGGGCCATACGTATTCCATATGAACTCAATTGTTCAATTGAGATGTAAAGTTTGTGAAGAAATAAGTTAACCGTGCTTAGTAGCTTACTTAACAATTAACATGTATGCTATTGCTAATGCCTATACAGCTGTACTTTTTCACGTCTATTAAAATAATATTATTTTATTTTTTATTTATTATTTTATGTCTTATTATTTGTTAAAATAATATACTTTCCTCACCTCTATTTTGATTCTTAACCACTTAGACTTGTCACTTGGCAACTGGCAAGTAATTAATCCATCAGTCATACAGCTTCTGACGTGCACGATCTTTGATAATGGAGCCAAATATTTGAGTTTCCCGCATAATCTCTTTGGGTTTACGGCGCGGCGCGCATGAATACTGGATAGGATATTAGGAAGTAACTTTTTTTATTTTAACTTACGTAACTGCATTTTATGGTTGAAGCTGATTTGAGATAGAATAAATTTTTTTTAATGATGAAAAAATAAATTAAGATAATAAAATAAGTTTTATGAGATTTATCTCAAATCACAAATGAATTTTAATATATTTTAATATTATAATAAATTTAGATATAGTTATAAAATTTTAAAAATTTATGAATTTCGTATATAAAGAAATATTTAATTAAAATCTCATAGTCATATAAATTTACTGATATGCGAATTGAGTATTTACCATTTAGATACTAGATTCAATTGAGTTGCCACAAAGCCCACAGCTATTGATCTATTCAAGTTTCAGTTTTCACTACTAAGTACTAATTAGTCTTAAACAATTAAACAAAAAATACAAAATACTAAGTAGTAATTACAATGCTAATGCCAGCCAATAGCGTTATAGCATAATACAAAAAATAGTAATACAAAAAAAAAGTCCAAGACTCTAGACTATGTCACTATTAATACAAAAAATAATACAAAATATAAATTAAATTTTCAGTGATAGTCTGATGACTCTGGTTCAATGGGACGGTTGAGACCCGTATCGATGTTACAAAATAATAATAATAATTGCTGCAGCCTTGAACTTTGTTATTGGAACAATGGAACTTATACAGAATCGTACCTGAGATTAAGATAAAAATAAAATGTATTATTATATATGAAAAAAATTAAAATTAACCAAACATGAAACAAGTGTGATGGAAAATTAGAGAAAAAATATAAGTAATCGATAGTTGCTCCATCAGTCATCGGCAAGTATGGTAGGGTTGATAACTAAATATGTAAAATCATAAACAGTATAAATTAAAATTTAAATAGATTTATTAAAATGAAATTATATAAAAGAATTAATAATTATATAAAATTTTTACTTTAATAATTTAAAAAGAATTATATAAATTAATTTAAGTTTACCTGACTCAAGTCTGTAGCTCACGGCATCGATGCCAAAACTCTCTAGTCCAGTAGGTACATCTCTGAGCCAGTTTTGTGTGCAAACGAGGGCCTCCACGGTTGACGGTGACAATGAACTCCGGTAGGCATCCAACACCCGACCTCCAGTGCTAAATGCCGATTCAGATGCAACCGTAGTGATAGGAACGGCTAGTACATCTCGAGCAATACGAGAGAGAATCGGGTACTTGGGTGAATTAGCTCTCCACCAAATCAAGATCTGAAACTCCTCACTAGGCTCCTCAACCTCTGCCAGTAAATATCGTTCAACCTCATTTGTACACTGCAATGGATTTCTCGATGACCGTGCATGAAACGACGTCATGATGTTGAAGCCTCGGGATCGACTGGCTACACTGGCCTGACTCGAACGAGCATCTGTGGCTGGTCCTGAGCTCGAACTCGAACGTGAGGTACCTATGGCTCGTGAGGATGAAGCAGGACTACTGGCACTGTAATGGGTGTACAACTCGTTCAAATCTGCCTTGAGTGCTGTGATAAACGACTTAGCCTTCACTGCCCCGAGAACCTCTGTTGCCCACCATTCTACCACTGCCAACTTCAATCGAGGGTCGATGATCGACGCTATGAACAATAATCTATTTATCTTCTCAACTTGCCCCCAATATTTATCATATTTGGACTGCATCTGTGATGCCATACCAGATAACAATCCACTTGGGTCAGCACAACCTTCTTTCAAGTGGTGGTGTAGCATGGAGATCTCGCTAAACCACATGTTTGCCGTCGCATATGCAGATCCAGAAACCCGCATCGTGATGTCATAAAAGATTTGTAAAAATGTGACAAACTCGGATACATGTTGCCAATCAATGTTGTCTGGCGGACCGAGCCCCCTTCCATCAGGCTCTAGTAAGGCATACCTCAAACCTCCATCCTCAATCTCTAGCCACTCAAATGCCTTCTGGTACTTTAGTGCCACATCCAACATCAGATATGTGGAGTTCCATCGAGTGGGAACATCCAGGCACAACATCTTTGAAAACTCAATCCCAATCTGTTCTGCTATAGCCTTGAACTTTTGTAGCCTTTGGGGAGAAGCCCTCGCGTATCGCACAATGTTGCGGACTCTCTTGATAGAGTCGTCTATATTTTCCAACTCCTTAACTGTTTCATCATTGAAAAATATCTAATTATCATAATAATAAAAAAAATGGTACTATTTTCAAAGACTTTAATCATAAAAATACTAAAATACAAAATACAAAATTAAAACCAGAAAGACTCACCAACAATAAGGTTGATTATATGAGCAGTGCATCGAATGTGGATATACTGGTGATTTTTAATCACATATTCTCTCGCCCTCGTATTTCGGATAAACCATTCGATTGCGGTCTCATTTGCACCGGCATTGTTAACTGTAATGCACAATATTTTTTGGATGCCCCAATCAACCAAACAATCATCCATCTCCGCTCCTATCGATGCACCCTTATGGTCAACTATTTCTTTAAATCCAATAATCCTTTTTTTAAGATTCCACTCACTATCAATGTAATGTGCTGTGATACACATGTACGAGGTATTCTGTACCGACGTCCATGTGTCGGTCGTAAATGACACTCTCTGGCCAGTGGTGGAGAACATCTTCTTCATTTCTGCCTTGTCCCTCAGATGCATCTTCATACAATCTCGCATCACTGTATAACGGGATGGGATTGGAAATCTTGGTTCAAGAAGCTTCACAAAATACCGGAACCCATCCTTATCAACCGTGGTAAAGGGCATCTCATCTTTTATAATCATCATCGCAAGCGTCTCACGAAACATCTTCTCACTGTATTGAGGGACAACTAGATTCCTTGTCTGTGTTCCTGTCCCATCAGTGGCTGTAGAAGTCTCGTAGCTAAGATTAGTCTGAGACCCACCTGCGTCTGTATTTGATAATTTATTACCAATATTAGTCTTAAATGAAAATTAACTGGGATTATAATCACAAAACTAATTAGCATATAAAGCAACTAGCAAGACACTAACCTCTTGATGCCATTCCCTTCGCTATTTGGTAGCGCTTGCAACCGTTCAGATGTGCTGAAAGGCAAGAAGTGTCTTGCCTTTTTGAATGACACCCAACTCGAGCGCCACAATGATTGCACTCAGCCCGTGGGTTCTGGGGATCCCCACCCTCAACCTTCTCAAAATGTTCCCATGTCCACGATCTTTTTTTATTTGACCGTGGACGGGGTGGCCTCGCAGCTGTAGGGTGTACTGGTACATCCGGATCCTGAATCGGATCGTCTCCAAGGCCCATCTCCTCCTCCTCCATAAACTGGTCGGGATCTTCCACTTCCAATTCTATGTCGATTGGAAGTGGAAATCCACTGCTAGCACACGAGGTTTGTGCTCGAGTGGAGGGTAGCCGACTACGGCTCGAAGCTGCAGCGTGGAGCGCCGAAGGAGTCCCACCATCCGGATTCGGAGCTTCATGTGGAGTCGGAGTCCCACTAGCACTACGTGAGGGATCCATCTGTTTGTAATTGTAGACCTAGAATTCAAGTATAATAATATAAAAAATATTAGTAAATTCCTAAAAATTATAAATTTATAATGTTATTAGTGTAGCAAAATACAATATTAGGAAACTGTTATTAGGTGAAAGTTCATGACTTGTACTGAATAAATATTTAATTTTTTAATATAAAAAAAATTCTATTTAAAAAAATTAAATTCATCTCAATCTATTACATACATTCCAACAAATATTTCAATATATTTATATTCAAACAAATGATCTCAATAATAAATATAACCTACAAAGTACAAACATTAGTATTTACTATTTACCTACAATATATATATATTATTTTTTTTAATAAAAATAGTCCAAGTTTGAGTAAGCCTTCTTGCTAAGTTTTACATTTAAATAAAATACACAATAACACAACGACATTTAATTAGGCCAAATTAGTTTTTTTTTTCTCAATGGCATTTCATCGAACAGTTTACACACATTGTCAAAACATACAATATAAACTCGAAATTATTTTATTTCATTTTATTATTTATATAATAAATATTTAATAAAAAAATTAAATTCATCTCAATCTATTACATACATTCCAACAAATATTTCAATATATTTATATTCAAACAAATGATCTCAATAATAAACATAACCTACAAAGTACAAACATTAGTATTTACCTACAATATATATATTATTTTTTTTAATAAAAATGGTCCAAGTTTAAGTAAGTCTTCTTGCTAAGTTGTATATTTAAATAGAATACACAGTAACACAACGACATTTAATTAGGCCAAATTAGTTATTTTTTTTTCTCAATGGCATTTCATCAAACAGTTTACAACTTTACACACACTGTCAAAACATACAATATAAACTCGAAATTATTTTATTTCATTTTATATAATAAATATTTAATAAAAAATTAAATTCATCTCAATCTATTACATACATTCCAACAAATATTTCAATATATTTATATTCAAACAAATGATCTCAATAATAAATATAACCTACAAAGTACAAACATTAGTATTTACCTATAATATATATATTATTTTTTTTTAATAAAAATGGTCCAAGTTTAAGTAAGTCTTCTTGCTAAGTTGTATATTTAAATAGAATACACAATGACATTTAATTAGGCCAATTTCAAATTTTTTTTCTCAGTGACATTTCATCAAACAGTTTATACACACTGTCAAAATACACAATATAAAATCAAAATTTTCACAATATAATAACATAGACAACTCACAAGCCAACCAACTCAAATAATCACATTAAAATAATACATTTAATTAGTTTTAATTAGATTTAATTAGTCATTACCGAGAATATTCTGAAATGGCCGATTTGGAATCTCGGATGGCTGACTCAGTGTGACAGCGACCGTCGGGCGACACCTTGGAGCACCGGCGGTGTGAGAGAATCGCCGTCGAAGACTAGCAGCGGCAGCGCAGCACTTGGCCCCGAAGGAGATGACTTCGCGTTCGGAGTATCAGCGGCGGAAGAAGAAGGAAGAAGAACTGAAGAAGAAAGAAGAAGAAGAAGGAAGAAGAAATAGCTGGCCCTAGCCTAAACGACGCCGTTTCTATTTAAATGGAACGGCGTCGTTTAGCTAAATTTAAAAAAAAAAAAAAAAAAGATGCAAAACGACGTCGTTTTGCATCTTTACGTTTTTTTAAACTTCGGAGTTTCGGAGTCGGAGTTCGGTATAAAACCTAACTCCGACTCCGAAATCCGACTCCGAATTAGGAGTCAGAAATTTCCGACTCCGAATTCCGAACTCCGAATTCCGACACCGATCGGAGTCGGAATCGGAGCGGAGTTCGGACGGAATTCGAAATTCGGAAATTTTGCCCACCCCTAGTCAAAGGTTGAACTTGGAAAAATCTGCACTGTCATTCATCAAAGGTAGATGTCAGAAGGGCCATAATGTCAACAACCAGCATTAAAGAGGCCAAGAACTTTGAGAAATACCTGGGTCTACCCTCTTATGTGGGGAAATAGAAATCAGCCACATTCAGACCTATTTGGATAGTATCCAAGCTAAGATGCAAAGTTGGAGTGTTAATTTTCTCTCCCAAGTAGATAAAAAGGTATTACTAAAATCTGTGGTTCAAGCTATTCTAACTTACTGCACGGGCATCTTTAAACTTCCAAAGTTATTTTAACAAACATTAACAAGTTGATGAAAAACTTATGGTGTGGTAGTAGAGGAGAGAGAACAATGACTTAATGGGTTGATTGGGAACAAATGGGGGCTTCAAAACTAGATGGTAGACTTGGTTATCGAAACTTTGAAGCTTGTTATGAGGCTTTACTTGTCAAATAGGATTGGAGAATAATTCAAGCCCTAGACTCATTAGCTGCAAGAGTTCTGAAGGCCAAGTATTTTTATAGGACAAATTTCCTTAACTCCAAATCTAGCAGTAACTCATCTTTTCTTTGGAAAAGCTTCATCTCAGCCAAGAAGCTTTCAGAAAATGGTGTGGTTTGGAGAATTGGGGAATGAGGATCTGTTAATATATGGGCAGTAAGATGAATCCCGCGACCACACACATTTAAAATTCAATCTCTAATGAAAGAACATGCGGCCAACTAGAAAATGAGTGAACTAATTGTCCATTCCAATTTTTCTTGGAATCAAAATGCTATGAGGGACCTATTGGACAATGAGGACGTCAATTTGATAAGTAGAATATGGAGGTGCATAGATGATGGTAAATTCTTTGTAAAAAGTGCTTACCATCTAATTTGTGAAATGGAGATCTCAGGTAAGGGGGAATCTTCAATGAAACCTATGTTGAATCCAAAATTTCAAGTTTCGTATCTAATTTTAGATTTTGATGATAATAAATAAATTCAAGTCTCAAACTCAAATTATCTATACAATATAGCGAAGGGCACATCAAGTATAAAAAAAAAGTCTACAAATGAAACTCATAGATTATTTTTGTACATCTCTTGATAAAATTCGAAATTGGATTAAGGCTAAAAAATTAATATTTTCTCATAAAGCATTAAATTGTATTTTTTTTATATATGACATAAGTATGATATATGCATGACATCATTAAAAGTTTTAATTTGAAAAATTATATTTTACATGTGCATGACATATACAATAATTTCATTAAAAATTTTATTTTCAAAAATTTTATTTTACATGTGCATGACATATGCAATGACTTCATTCAAAATTTTGAATTTTGAAAATTGAATGACATATGCAATGACTTCATCAAAATTTGAATTTTGAATTTGAAAAATGATTGAGTGGGACTCATTTGCCTATAAATAGTTCACTTGTGTTTTGTAAAAATTACAACAATAAGAGCCTTTGCATCTTTTTTTCAAACGCTCATTCTCTCTTCTCTAAGTTTTGTGCCCTAATTTTTGTTCATTTTGAGAGATATAGGTTGTACTGTATTATTTTTATCTTACTCATTGATGAGTGTATTCTGATAACCTATCCATTATCAGCTTTTGTATTTATAAGAGGGTGCGTATAACTTTTGTGTGTGTAGAAGGTGTTCTACACAGGAAATAGTTGAATCACCAAGTGTGAGGTGATTGGAAGTGTAGAGGGTATTCTACACAGATTATTTGGAGCAGTGTTTCTCAAAAGTGTAATAGGTTTCTATCTCCACTAAAAAAAGATTGAATAGTGAATTTGAGATCCTCAATGGGTAATTTAAGGCGAAGACGTAAGCAATGGACTGAATCTCGTAAAAATATTGAGTTTGCTTCTTCTTACCCTACTCTTTATAATTCTTACTGTTTTATATTCTGTTTATATTTTATATCATATATTTGATTTACATTGCTAATTTTATAATATAACCCAATTCACCCCCCTCTTGTGTTAGTTATTTGGGCAATAGCCTAAAATGATCAAATGCTAAAAAGATATTTGGAATTATGCACTTGCAATGGACTCGCTATAGTCCATTGCAAGTGCATAATTTGGCTATATTTGTTAAAAACCTCTCACATTGAACTGGCTAAACACATTCTATCTTAACTTTTTACTACAATAAAGTGATCACTGATCACTTTTGCTATATTTGGAGAGCTACTGTTGAAACTTCAACCATTATTTTATTATTTTTGCGACTGCGCGCCTCTCTCTTTCCCTCGTATTCTTGATCCATCCTCTCTTCACGCTCTCATCCCAATCTCGATCTTCTCATTCTCTTCTCTCTGTTCACGCTCTCATCTCATATTCTCTCCGTTTAATGACTCAAAACTAGAGGGACTCTAGAAATAAGGGACTCGATCGATTGTCTCTTAAGGTCGTCCCAATATTTTGATTTTTTGAGTCCCTAATTTCTTGGTTGTCCCAAGATTCCAAGGCCTAAAATCATTTTCCTGGTCATTTTGTTTTCAACTTTTCATTGTAGTCTTCGTTGGTGAACAATCTGTCGTGTTATCTCTTTCCTCGCTCGCGCTCTTTGCCTATCTATCTCAATCTAAGTTATCAAACCCAGTGCAAGAGCACAAGAGGAAGAATCAAACTCAAACGCCACTTCTGTTAGTGCCTCTGTCGCTCATTCAGACCATTTGGAGGTTTAAAACGATAAAGGTTCAAAATCATCACCAGCTAACTCTATTCCACTTATTCTCTATGTAGATAATTTAAGGTAATCCTTGAGATGCTTTCTATATAGTTGCGGTAGTGTTTTCTAGGTAATTAATATTCTAATTTGCGTAATGAAACTCATACATATATTTGTTTTGAACTAGTAGGGGGATTTTTCATTTGATGCTTTGTTTGGAAACTTGGTAAATGGGCTTCTCCCATCCTTCCAAGATGAAGAAACAGATTTATTAATGTATATTTTTCTGAAAAGAAAGATGTTATGTAATGTAGATTTTTTTTTGGAAAGAAAATGTTTTGATAGTTATTTTTTTGGAATGAATACATTTTGTAATGTAGATTTATAATATGTAAATTTTTTTGGTACAACCATTATTTTTTTGGTATGATCTAGTGCTCGGACCATTGATCTAGTGCATTTTGGATGATGTGCATTTTACGAATTATTTTGGTTTTGATTTATATGCAATATATTTATTAATTAATATATGAAATGTATTTGCAAAATATTTTTAAAAAAATTATTAAATATTATTAAAAATATTAGTTGTGTTTTTTAATTGTATCCACTACATTGTATTGTTAAAATTTATTAAAATTAATGATAGGTTGGGGGAAGAAATAGTTTTAAAAAAATGTGGTAAAATATATTTTGAATAATTAGGTTGAGAGAAGAAATAATTAAAAATATAATAATTTTATTGTTTACTAAAATTAATATTTAATATATAAGTGTATTTGCAAAATTAAAAAATATATATTAAAATATATAATATTATATTATTATTTAGACTTTAGAATGGCTAGACCAATGTAGTCCTTCTAGCTAAATCATATGGATTATTCATTATAGCCAAAAGAGTAAATTTCAATTTCAATTTAGGCTTAGCAATGGTTAAACCATTGTTAATGCTCTAATGCTGTTAAAATGTTAATATGGCAAGCCTCTCATGAATCCTTGCCAACAAAGAAAAACTTAGCAAAAAGGAAGATAATGACATCTCTCATTTGTCCTCTATGTGAAACCATATCAGAATCAACTTTTCATATCCTCTAGTAGTGTATTTTCTACCTAAGATATATGGGAAACAACTCTTGGAAACTACAAAAAGTAGCAATCATGGAATGCCACTTTAGGGAACTATTTGACCACTTGTACATTCTGCTAGATGAAACAGAAATGACCATCTTCACTACTATTGTGTACCTGATCTGGAAACGAATGAATTTATTTGTGTTTGAGGGGATTTTTTTTTTACCCAAACAAGCTTTTGAGTGAGGTAAAACAAATGGCTACAGACTTCATAGCTGCAAACCAAATTGAGAAAGCTAGCTCAAGGACGATAAGGTTGGAAACTCTTCAATGGTAGGTACCCCTTCCCCACTTTTTTAAAGTAAATTGGGATGCGGCTATAAATAGAGTTAATTGTAGAATGAGAATGAGGGTGATAGTCTAAGATTGGAATGGAAGAGTCGTGACTATTCTTAGATCCCAAAGATACATGTTTCTTAAGGCATACCTGGTAGAAGCAAGTGCAGCTCTCAATGCCTTAACTCTAGCAAAACAACTTGGTCTTTCTAGTATAATGTTGGAAGGAGATTCTCAACAAGTGGTGAATAAAATTAATTGCCAAGCTGAGCAATGGAATCCTGGAGGTATGATTGTAGAGGTATGATTGTAGTTGATATCAAGAAATTGTTGTTAACATTCCAGCATTGCTTTGTTTTCGTTATTTCTAGATATGTAAATTGTATTGCTCATACTCTTGCAAATTACTCATTAAAACTCTCTGAGAAGAGCATTGTAGTAAAGTGAGTCTTTCCTTGTGTTAAGCAAATATTGCAATCTTATAAATGAAAGTCATCTTTCCTCTTCAAAAAAGAAAAAAGTTTGGTATATTCATCTTCCCTTTGCTCATTTATATAAGTAAAACTAATTTGTTATAAAATCACATTAAAATAATGTAACATCAAATTTATCAAAAGATCTTGCCTTTTTTTCCCCTTTGTTTCTAAACAAAACAATATACCAATGTTTGAAAAAATGATTCGATTAAAGTTGATTATTTCAAACTTGAATAGATAATGATCAGCGTTTGACACCTCTCTCTCTCTCAGAGGCAGAAAACCTTAGCAGTTTTAGCAGCGGGAGGAGATGTGAGCAGCGCCTCCATCTCCCTCCACTTCCCCAATTTTCTTCCATTTTTCTTCCCAGCCTCCTTTTCTCCTCTCCCTCCGCTCTTCTCTTCATTCTTTTTCTTTTTCTTAGTTTTCCCTTCCTCCCCCATCCTTTTCTCTTCCTTTCTCTTGGTATTCACGCATCTCCATCCCCCTCGTCCTCTCTGTTTCTTCTTCCTTCGCTGTTATTTGTGTTGGTTCTCTTCTGTTTGCAGGTATCGCAATGTTTAGGGCAGGTTTTGAGGCATTTTTTAGGCCAACGGAGGTAGAGCTTATCGCCTCACTTGGTCTACTCGGGCCTCATAGGGAGGACCCTTAGCCGTCGGTCCTCTTGTCTGCCAAAGTCCCCCTTGGAAAAGATGGTGGTTCACCGTACACGCGAGCAGCCGATCTTGGGCGGCTCAGCTTAACGCCGCACATGGAGGGGTCTATGTCAACCATGCGAAGTGGTGCTAGACTCAGGGACCCCAATAGTGCACGGATTATGTCAGCCGGAGTTTCCTAAGTGGCGCGTGTCTACCACGCGCCTTCCGCTACCGTGGCATAGTGTTTGCTTGTACTGAGTCATTTTCTATGTTTTTTGGGCTTCGATTTTGTTTTTACTTTGTTTTTTTTTTAATTTCTTCTTGTTTGGCTAATTTGATTGTAGAATAATCAGGGATATGTATATTCCTTTTTGTGTCCCATTTCTCATTTGGAGAATGGGATTTAAAATTCCTCTTACTCCTTTGGAGTATGGAGGTGATGATTTCCTCCTCTCTTTAGAGATGGAGGTTTGGTTTTCCCTTGCATTCTCTCAGTCATACCATACTTAGTATTGGTTGCTGAGAGGCTAGAAGTTAAGACAAAACCCGTTAGTTGGTGTGCGGAGATACTACAAATGAACGTCTAATTAGGCTTGTAACACGAATTTATTCTGTTTATTAGTCTTAACTATAAATTTCGCATTATAAAATGAAATGTTATCCCTATTTTCAATAAAAAAAAAATAGATAATGAATCGAACCAATTTTAGTAATTTTTTTTTAATTATTTATTAAACCGCTCTAATAGACCAATTCAGGTCAATTCTAACTGATTTTAGATTGATTTGAATCAAAATGAAGAACCAAACAAATCTAAAAATGTATAGTTTCCATAACAGTATAGAGATCTTTAATAGGGATTTTTTTTTTTTTATTAATCTCAAAACAACTAATTTAATAGGGGTATTTTTTTTAATGTAAATGTGTTATAATTCCGAGGGGTAAATGTTTGACAAAATTAATATCTATTAGTCTTAAAACTTTTAGATCAATAGTTAAGTTTTTAATAACTGATATCAAATCAAAGACTACATTATGAATTCAAGTCACAAAAACAGCAACTTATAAGTGAAGTGTAAAAAGAAAAATGACTAGTACCGAATCTCAATATTGATAGAGTGGCCTGTCATGAACATGTTGGATTTGGAATAATGATAGAATACTTGATTTTGAAAGCTAAAGACAGAAACAAGTTGGTATCTAACAACTCTAAAACTTTTGAAAGACTTTTTTTTTTTTTTTTTATCAAAATGATTTTTTCTCCTTACATCTTGTTGATGTCTGTAGATTGACCCATCCAATAAGTTGTCAAAGCCGCCATTCCACCTTATCAATTTAGTAGATCCCTATCTACTTCATACATTACACATTAAGATACGGAGACTTCTTATTCCACAATAATAAAATTACTTTTTTACTCTTTTATAAAATAGAGAACTTTTCTAATTATAAAAATAATAATAATGCATCTAATACTGACTTTGCATTGGTGAGCCGATGCAATTTTCTTTGCTGATTGCCAACCTTTTTATCCTAGTGAATCTATCCTATTGAATCCATCCACCCTCCCTGCCATGCAATTTTCTAGTCTTGGCTTATCCATCTCATTGATTAATGTAAATTCAAATTTTATATTAATAACATATCTACATTTGTGAAGATTGATTGTTTAGAATTTGATAATGAAAATTAAGGTGATATTTAGATAATAAGTTGAGATATTTAGATAATAAGTTGGGATGAGAGTTGAAAATTGAATAAAAATATTATTAAAATATTTATTATTATTATTATTTAAAAAAAAAATGAATATATAATATATTTTATATAAAAAATTAAAAAAATATAATAATAAAATAAGATAAAACACTCTTACTATCTAAACGAGATCTTAAATTATAAACAATTTCAAATTTTATAAAATTATCGAATCAGAAAAAGGAGCGACACGGAAATTCCGATTAAATGTATAAAATATAAAATTATTTTCATTGAAATGAAAATATTTTGATTCCCATATGTATATCTCGGGAAAAAAAACCATAGATTCATGTGATGAGCAATGATGAAGCAACAGTGCATGATAAGAAGAATGAGAAGAGCCGTATAGGATCATCTCAAAAACGCAAGCACTGCCGTCTACTGGGGCCCTTACCCACTTCAGTCCCACCTACCGGCCAAGAGAGCAAACCCCCACCTGTTGGGCAGTACCTTAAACGCGCTGGAAAAAGGGCGTGGTGTTTCATAAGAAGTCGAAAATACTGACGTTTTGCATATAAAACGAGCAAAAAAAGAATGGTGAAAAAACAGGAACACATTATTACCGTTATCAAAAAAGTCGTAAAATTAGTGAGTGAGAGGGAGAATTTTTTGGACTAATCCAAAATTATTCCAAATAAAGTATAAACATTTAAGAAATGAAGAATTGAGAGAGAGAGAGAGAGAGAGAGAGAGAGGGGCTTTGAGGCTCGACCTCTGTAAGAGAGACGTGAAAATTGCTCGAACCGAACTCATTAGTGTGATTAGCAAGCAAAGCTCCGAGTATCTATTTTGGTGCTTTTCGTTTAGTTCATCGTTTTGTTTCTCAGGTGAATATACGAATTTTGACTTTCTGATCGCTTTACACTTCTGCCGCAATTTGTGTTCGATCTCTCACAAATCTTACCTTTTCTTTTCTTTTTTTGTTCTATATTGTTTTTGTTTTGGTGTGATTGCGTTTGCGTCGGTGATTTGGATTTGGTGTTAAATTTGGACTTGATTTGAATGTGTTCTAGTGGGTTGGAGTTTTGACATGAGGGAGATTTAGGTGTAATTTTTGTGGCTTTGGAATTTTGGAACTTGGGTCTGTTAACTTTTATTTGGTGCTAATCAGGGCTTTGGGAACCTTAAGATTAAAACTTTCGAGGCCAATTCCGTATTAAATGGTGTTTTCTGGGTCTGCGTGTTGTGTGATTACTCTCGTCAGTGACGTTTATTCACTCCTCCGTAACAATAATTCACTTGTAGTTTACCGCAGTGCCGTTCACTTTAGGTATAAATTTTTCAGTTATAGTCGATTCGTCGGCTATACTGCTTACTTCTCGGCGACGCTCCAATTCGGTTAATTCTGAACCGATTTCAGATAATCGTGTATTAATGGCATTTAGTCTAGCATTATTCCTGTACACCTTGTAGCCAATACCGGTTCTAGTCAATTCTTTGGGTCTATTTGTGGAGCTTATTTGTCGGTGAATGATCAACTTGTCTGCACCATTGATCCATTAATAGTGAGTTACAATTGTGTGTTCCTATGAGGGTGCAGCCTGATGGTCAAAGAGAGGGCTTGGGATGTGGTTCAGAGTCAGACGTCCTGGGTTCAACTGCATATTAGGAGTTCCATGGATTACCTGATATACAATTTTGGTGGGTGGGGTTATGATCCAAGGTTTACACCTCAAGAATGAGTTTGTAGGGCCCTACCTTGGTGAAGTTCCAAGTCACCAAATAAAAAAGTGTGTAGGCACGTGTTTCTTTTATGTTTTAGACTCTGTTTGGATTGAGAGATGAGATGAAATTAGATTAGATTAGATGAGATAAGATTAGATGAGTTGAGATGAAAGTTAAAAGTTGAATAAAATAGTATTAGAATATTATTTTTTAATATTATTATTGTTTTGAAATTTGAAAATGTTGAATTCAGATTTAAAAAGGTTGAATTGTTTATTATATTTTGTGTAGAAATTTGAAAAAGTTGTAATTGTGAGATGAGTTGAGATGATTTTGAATACAAACGGAAGCTTAGATGTACGTGGGTTTGAATATGCAGCCTAATTCTCCTAGACTTTGAGCTTATTGTGTTAAGTGTCATGGTTCTTGTATTTAGCCTACCACCAAAAATTCTTTTATTTACTTATAAAAAAAAAGAAATTGTATTTAGTTTTTTGTTTTGGTTTATAGACATAGACTATCAAGAGACATCATGAAATTGAATTCTTTTTTGCCACTAAAATCTGGTCAGCCTTTTTATTTATTGGTTATGACTAAAATGCTTTAAGCTTTTCCTTATCAGAGAAAATATTGCTAGTTTGTCTTAAAGTTGCTTTTGGCTGGGAGAATTGTGTCTTAGAGATTGCTTAGTTTGGGAGAGTTCTGTGTCTGAGTGACAGTTTCTGAGAGCTTGTCTACTCTCAGGTTCCTGGTTGGGTATCTGAAATTCTTATCTCCATTCAAAGAGGATTCTCTACAGGTTCGCTTTAGTTTGTGCTGATATTCATGGCATCTCGTGTTGGGTGTATATCCTCCTGAAGTTGGAAATGGAGAGAAATCTTGGAAAGGGTATGGTGGACCAACATATAAACTATGAACATATTCGATACAACAATGATGAAACTAGAAATGAGGGACTTGGGTCTGCCAATCAAAGATTTTTCCAGGATCCTTCAAGTAATATCAACACCAATTTGCGACCTCCAGATTACAATATGTCAGTTGAAGCAAGACCTGTAATGAATTTCTCCATTCAAACTGGTGAGGAGTTTGCTCTTGAATTTATGCGGGAAAGGGTGAATCCTAGACAACAATTTGTTCCAAGTGGTTATGGTGAGCCTCACACTGGAACTGGGTATGTGGAGCAGAGAGGTATGCTGGGAGTTAGCAGCATGGGTTCAGAAAGTGGGTCTGATATCGCAAAGCTTAACTCTGTAGAAAATGCTCTCATTCAGGATTTTGAGAGAAAGGGACCTTCCGTGCATGAGGAGAAAGTTTACCATGATTCATTGCGGTCAGTGCCCCAAACCTTGTCCAAGAATGACATCAGTCAAGGATCTCATGTTTATGTCTCTTCAGGGGTTCCTGATAGTTCATCAGCAAAGGTGAAGTTCCGCTGCAGTTTTGGTGGTAAGATTTTGCCTCGTCCCAGCGATGGAAAACTTAGATATGTTGGTGGTGAAACGCGTATTATCCAGATTAGGAAGGATATTTCTTGGCAGGACCTTGTACAGAAAATGTTGACTATTTACAACCAAACTAATTCAGTTAAATATCAGCTTCCTGGTGAGGATCTTGATGCACTGGTATCTGTATCATCTGATGAAGATCTGCAAAACATGATGGAGGAATGTAATATACTGCAAGACGGGGGATCACAGAAACCTAGGATGTTCCTGTTTTGTAATGGTGATTTGGAGGATGCTCAGTTTGGTCTCGGAAACTCAGAGGGTGATTCTGAGATTCAGTATGTAGTTGCTGTGAATGGTATGGACCTAGGTTCAAGAAAGAGTTCGATTGCTTTGGGAAGTGCTTCAGGAAACAAATTGGATGAGTTACTCAGCCTAAATGTTGAAGGGGAGAGTGGTTGTGCTGCAGCAGAACTAGGCACTGCCAGCAATGCACCTTTGGCAGTTGATACACCTTCATTGACTGGTCAATCTTTTCAACTGCTGCCACCAAACTCATCTAGTGCTTATGAGTCCAATTCATATCCTTATCTGGGACACAGAAATCATCATGGCGAAGCTGGACATCATTTATTATCTTCTTTCCAACCTTTTGAGAGCCTCCCCAAGAAAGATGACAAGACTGCTGTTCCCTTGTCTGTTCCATTGCAGTATGTTGGTTCTGACCGTTCTAATTATGCTGCAGCTGGAGAGAATTTAGCTCCAATACCTGTCCATGGCTATCTGACTCCGCAGGGAGGCTTGACTGAACAGCAATATAGTGGCTTTCATGCACAAGATTCCGTAGTATCCGTAAAAGAGATGAAACTGAGAAGAGATAGCTCAGCCCAGAAGCTAAATGAACCTGAGAACATCCAATTTCTGGCAAAGGAAGCATCATCAAAGGAGGTGAAAATGAATAGGGAGAGCTCACTCCAAAAAGTAAACGAACCAAATAAAGATCAAACGTTTGACCATGAGTATGCTGTTTCTTCTCATCCAAGTGATTGTTCTGTTCCGAATTATACTTCTAGGGAAGAGGTATTGGTTACGAACTCAGTAGTGTCCACAGGATCACCCCTGGAGTCTGTGAGAAGTAATAAAAGGCTCCAGGAACACATACAGAATAAAATGCCACCTGAAGGTGTTAATGATGGGACAAAGAATGATGAAGATGACCCTTTTTATGCATCTGGTGGACAATTCACTCTGGGATATAGTGGATCTGAGGTTTATCCAACTGAATTTAGCTACCACGAAGCACAGCTGGTTCCTCCGCCAGTTTTTCATTCTGAGCCAATTCCCAGGGAACAGGCAGAATTGAACCGTTTGTCCAAATCTGACGATTCCTTTGGTTCTCAGTTTCTGTTAACGCAAGCACGTTCTGATCATTCTCAACCAATATCAATTGATAAGTTGCATGATGAGCATGTGGTTTTGCAGACTGAACAGTCCAACTCATCTTCACAACCCATTTATACAACTTCTCATACTGTTGAAAATGAACTGGTCAAATTCGAAAAGAATAAACTGTTTGCTGACAGTATTAATAACATAAAGTCCAATATTTCTGAGGAGGCGCTCGAATCGAAGTTACAGAAACCTGTTTTGAGAAATGAGGTGGATGAACATGGAATGGCCTGGGTGAAAGAAAACTACAAAGACCCCTCTGTAAACGATAAAGAAACAGCGGATTTAATAGCATATAGAGGTATTTCTGATAAACACATGGAAGGCTCTGATTTAAGGCCTACAGAATTTGAATGGAGTGAGATAACTGCCGGGAATAATAGTGTGGCCACTACTCGGGCCTTGTCTTGGGCAGAGAGCTTGGTTAGAGGGGTTCCTCAAGGGCAGTCCTCTGTTGTAGGAACTCCAGAGCGGGGAGACATTCTTATTGATATAAATGACCGCTTTCCTCGTGATTTCCTGTCTGATGTATTCTCAAAGGCAAGAATCTCACAGAATCTCTCTCGTATGGGCCCACTGCATAGTGATGGAACTGGCTTGAGCTTGAACATGGAGAATCATGAGCCTAAGCACTGGTCATACTTTCAAAAGTTGATCCAGGGTGAGTCTGTCAGAAAAGATGTTTCACTTATGGATCAGGATCATCCGAGTTTCTTGTCCCCACTCACAAATGAGGAAGGGGCTCCCATAGATTACAGCTATCCACCTATGAAGTCTGATGGTGTTGCACTCAGTCACATTGAGTCCAATATCAATTTGGATGAGGAGTTTCGACAAGGATTATCTGGTGTTATTGTATCCAACACCATGAATTTGTGTCCAGATTACAGTCCTGAGCTCAAGGGAAATGAAAGTGTGCAGTTAGATGGGGTTAGCCCCAGAATGCCAGAATCGCATTATGAGGTACTCCCTTTTGTTTTTTTGATTAGCCATCCTACTAGTACCTGTATTGCTTGCCGGTGGCCATGTTTTTTAATGTCCCTCTTCACTTTTAGGACGGGAAATTTACTCAGAATGCTGGTGCAACTCTTGGCGATCTTTCTCTGGAAGATTTTGATATTAATACCTTGCAGGTGTGATGCTCAACAATTTGCATCCATTTATCAATGTGGCAAAAGTTAATCTATAGAAAGGCCATCACGTACAAAAAACAGGTGGCATCATAGCATATAAATGATCTTCGATATCAACCGAACACTTGAATTTTTGTTTATATCATTTTCTAGATCTTCAACTTATATTTTATGTATATTTTAAAAACATTTACACAAGTGTGCTTTAAGCTCGCTCAAAAAGCTCCAAAAGGCAAATGACCATTTGCCACTACATGCATTTATGTTTGATCAATTATATGCTTCATTCATTGATTTCTATTGGTGATCCCATTGGAATTAAAGTTATTGTATATCAAGGTTTTGTTGATTATGTTTTGAATGCCATAACAGATCATTAAGAATGAAGATCTTGAAGAGCTGAGGGAACTGGGCTCTGGCACCTATGGAACGGTTTATCATGGAAAGTGGAGAGGAACAGATGTTGCCATCAAGCGTATAAAAAAAAGCTGTTTCACGGGTGGCTCATCGGAGCAAGAAAGATTGGTGAGTTTTCTTTCGTTCAGTGTATTGTCAAAGTGTTTGTTTCCCTGTAAGAATGATAAATTAAGTACATGGAAGAGTCAGTCCTGAAGATTTCAGTTGCAACAATCAAATCTAAGGCATCTATTTAACATTTACATATTATTTCACTATTATAAATTAACGTCTAGGAATAATTTATGTTGCCAAATTGAGTTGGCTATGGTCCCTCATTATTAGCTTGGGTAGTCCCAGTTTCCGGTGCTCCAGTTTACTACAGGCACTTACTGGTGGAGGGTAGTCAGCATCCAAACTATTGTGCTTGATATGCTCTTTAGTTGCTTTTGCTCATCAAGGGAGATTATTTTGGTCATATGTTTCTCAGTAACCAGTAATCAATTTCCAGACCGTGGACTTCTGGCGTGAAGCTGATATTCTCTCTAAGCTTCACCATCCCAATGTGGTGGCATTTTATGGGGTGGTGCAAGATGGGCCTGGAGGAACTCTAGCCACTGTGACAGAGTTCATGGTGAATGGCTCTCTTAGACATGTTTTGATAAGCAAGGAGAGGTAATATTTTGTTTAATGTCTAAGATGTAAAAATGTTTTTTATCTTCTTATTAAATATGTTTATTACATTTCCAGAAATCTCGACCGTCGCAAGCGACTCATTATTGCATTGGATGCAGCTTTTGGAATGGAATATTTGCATTCCAAAAATATTGTTCATTTTGATTTGAAGTGTGATAACTTGCTTGTCAACTTGAAAGATCCTATGCGACCTATTTGCAAGGTAATTAATGCTGATGGTTTGGCTGGCAGACCTCATAAGTTTGAAATATATGATCTCTGAAAACACACAAACTCTCTCTCTCTCTCTCTCTTTTCTAACACTGCAAAATCCCACGAGGGCTGCCCAAAACTTCTGCCTTTTAGTGGAAGACATACCATCAGCCTGCAAAACTGTGGTAAATGCCACTCTAGTAGTGGCCCATAGTGTCTTTTTAGTGTCTTCTTCTTTGTTCTCTACTCCGTGATATTTATTACGCAATCAAATGAAAGGTTTTTGGTGAAGTTATACTCTTTTTGCAGGTGGGAGATTTCGGTTTGTCAAAAATTAAAAGAAATACCTTGGTTACTGGTGGGGTAAGGGGAACCCTTCCATGGATGGCTCCAGAGCTGTTGAATGGTAGCAGCAGTAAGGTCTCTGAAAAGGTGAGGTGGTATGGTATATTTCGTACTTATAGGAAGAAGCAGAAATCAGCTTAAATATAATAGCAGACTTGACCTATGCCATTTTCAGTTTTGAGAAACTTCTATTTTATTAAGACGCTATTATAGCAGAAGAAAATGGAATTTTCTTGCCTGGATATATTCTTCCTGTTATTCTAAGGTGCAGTTATTTAGCTATCAAAGCTATTGGTATTCCAATGTCATTGGACCTAAGAGTCTTCGCAACCAATGAACAGTCACACTTTTGACAGTTGGGGTTATGTGTTTATTTATTGAAGATGGTTTTAATGGTGCCTTCTATGCCTTTCATTCCACATAGATTGTGCCCAATCCATAATAGGTCCATGCATGTCTTCTTTTTCAGGTTGATGTGTTCTCGTTTGGAATTGTCCTTTGGGAAATTCTCACTGGTGAGGAGCCTTATGCAAATATGCACTACGGAGCAATCATAGGTTGAAATAACTCTCTCTCTCTCTCTATTGTTTCACTGAGGTTTGTTTTTATTTAGTGGGACAGATTCGGGTTTCACTCCAATGCAAGTTTTTTTTCCCTTTGAAATTTTGTGACATACTTAAGCTACGGAAACAGCAAGAAACAGCTGTAGGATTGATGCTTGTGCCCCTTTGGTTGTCAGTCTACCTTTCATTACAACATACATAGTTGACTCAAGGCCTATTGGTTGATGGTTTAAAAGGTGTTCTTTATTTGTGAATGCTGCACGCTTCACCTAGTGTTAAAAGCATCCTTTATAGATGTATCAGATGACAAGCTTGGTCCCCCTTAGAGCTCTAAATACAGTACACTAATCATAGCGAGCAAATAAAGTTAACCAACTATCAAAGAGAAACTTTATCGACTGGCAGCACAGTCCCATCCTAGGAGAAGCTATTCAGAGACTTCACTTGCTGGCAAAGATTTTTTAGCAAATGATTGCTTCCAAATCAAGTCTATTTGCAGCAGATGGTCTTCATTTCTTAGTTCAGAATTTTGGGGTTGGTTTTTTTTTTTTTGGGGGGGGGGGTGGGGGGAGAAGCTCTATTTCTCTTGCCTTTTAATTTTATTCTCTACCCTTTGACATCAGTATTACTAGTTGTTTCTTCTAAGGATGGGCTCATTTCTAATCTCATATTTTTGTATTTTCTATCCAATGCATTTTATACTTGTGACTTGGTTTCCACCACCAACTTTATATGAAAAACTTGCTAGAAACGGTACTCTTTATCTTGACGGCCTCTTTTCTTGTATGCAGGAGGCATAGTGAGCAACACGTTAAGACCGCCTGTGCCAAGCTCTTGTGACCCTGAATGGAGATTTCTAATGGAGCAATGTTGGGCCCCTGACCCAGTGGTCCGCCCCTCATTCACAGAGATTACTCGACGGCTACGCGTGATGTCTGCAGCATGTCAAACTAAGCCACAGAACCAGGTGCCTCAGTGATGCACCTGATGATTCCCACCATTTTGGTTTTTATCTTGAGTTGTGATGATGAGATAATGAGATATGGTTTACCTTTATATACTCCGAAAAGATTTTGAATAATATGAGTATGGGGAAGGCCCATTTATAGGTTGAAAATTTAGGTTGGATCCCTATTCACCATTCGTTTATATGATTCTCGTTGAGAGACACTGAAGAATGTAAAGCTATTATCATCCACAGTAAACAGACTTTTGCTTTAGGTACTTTGTGTCAATAACAAATACAAGAGTGAAGATGAACATACCAACCCTGTTTGTTGTCTAGAAATGGGCATTTTCTGTTTGCTGACCTGAAGAAAAATGTTAAAAAAAGAGCCCATCTGATTTCCAAGAAGAATATTCTCTTAGGATAATTATGAATGATCTAAATCATGGTCATTTAGCTCTGTTTGGTTTTCAAATTCATCGCATCTTATCTCATTTCATTATTATAATTTTTTCAAATTTTCAATTTTTTTAAAAAATTTTTCATATAAAATATAATAAATAATTTTAACTTTTTCAAAAATTCAAATCACTCGTAATATTAAAAAAAAAAATATTTTATTCAACTCAGTCTATCTCGACATCGAAACGTAGTTAATACAAGATTAGATGGCGTAAACGTAGCTTAATAAGAGTAAAGTTTCTGCTTCAAAAATTATATGGTTAGACAGACATTGAAGAGTGATAATCGGAAATGTCTATGCTTTTCGGTCCTCATGAACTGTTTAAAAGCCGTTCTTTGTAATTACATATGCTTCTTGCTACCTCTTAGGTCTCATTTATTCTCACTTCTCATAACTTCTATCATTCCATCTCAGATTCTCTTCTATTCATTATAATTTTCTTAAATTTTTATATAAAATAAAATAAATAATTTAATATATTCAAATCTCAAAACAAAAATAATATTAAAAATACATATTCTGAAAACATTTAACTTAACTTTTAATTTTAATTTTAACTCATTTTATATTATCTTATTTTATTTGTAAAAACAAGTGAGGCCTTAATGTCGACATAACATGTCGTGCGGTGTATATCTTCAAATTACTTTTCTATGAGGCGCGTGACTTCCCATGAGAAGAAGAGATATTAAATGAAGTTGCATTTAAAAGAGACCTGTGAATTCATGTGTGAAGGGAAGTTTCTTATGAAGATAAGAAACTGTGCAGGAGAGGAGAAAAAAGAGAGAGGCTTTGGTAGAGTAATAAAGCAGTCCATGGTTTTTATAGGTTTCGTCTTTTTTTGTTTCTTCTGTTTTTAATTTCATTGATTGGATTCCTGGTTTTACATTTGTTCAAGGATTTTTTTTTTTTTTTTAAATACTTTTGGAGAAGGGTGGTTTTGAACTCTAGAACTTCATTTTAGAGACTGAAGATTATACCAGTAAGATCACAATTCTTTGGCACATTTTTTCAAGGATTAATATACTAGGAAACAACCCAAACAAGAGAACTGAATCAATTCGCAGGCTTTCAAAATCTTCGTATTTCACGAGACGATCCCATACTAAACTTTGGAGATCTTTTGGTCCATTGAGAAGATTTTGTTCATTCATATAATCTAAAATTCTTTTGCAGTTCACCTTGATTTACCGGGTGTTTCTGCTTTATAATGGCTGGTATATATCAACTTATAATTAGTCAACTTCCTTAAAAATTCAGGACGCCTTTGACCTAAACTTTCACCATGCCGCCCAGTGCAAGAAAATCAAATCATACAATGATCAAGGGTGGTAGCTCAGCCACCATTTCTTGAAATTCTGCTTGTGGGTTTGTTTACTTTGTAATTTGCTTCATATCAGTTCTTAAACTGACCAGCCAGCAGCATGTAAAAATGACCAGCATTATAGTAACACACACACAAAAGACAAAATATAATTTACTTATATTATCACCAAAATATCATACAAAGAAAATCTGGCCAACGTTCAAAAGACTCTCATGAGGTACATTGAAGATCACACTGTTTTCGCGGCATATTTTCCGAAGAAATGCATATATGTAATCAATAGCTATCTTCTTGTAGAATTTTGAATCCCTCCTTGCTCTCACCACTGTGTTTCCCAGAATGTGAACCACCCCAGCATCTCTACTGTTCTTCAAAAATTCCAACTCGTCAATCTCAGTCTGGGCACTTGCCTGACCGGATGAACCTACAGTTCTGTTTACAAGCAAGGAGGATCTAACAGGAACAATCGAGTCCAATGATGAAATAGTTGGGTCCATATTGGAAGAACTTGAGTTGCGATTGTTTTCTAGGAGATCATCTCTCGACTGCTGGGTTTGCTGACCCTTGATGCTATACTCATCGGAGTCTGAACACCCTTCCATCATGGATTCAAGCCGGACAAACAAGAAGAGGGCATCAAACACCTTATTCTCAAAATCATCATCTTTCTTGTGCAGGTCCTTGTAACCATATCTCGCTACACAGCGGAACATGTGGAAACTCTTGGGTCCAATCCGTTTCACAAGAAATCTCTCTTCTTCTCGGACTGTGTAGACTGGAAGGTATTTCACACAGACAAAGACAACAGCGGAGTGGATGGCAGGCAGATTTGTGATGAAGTGAGAAAAGATATGGGGAACCCCACTTGCTAGCTCAGTGTACACGAGCCCAATCCCAGGGACACGGACCAGTCCTAAACTGGGGCCAAGCCCTAGAATCCATGCCATTGACACCTTACTGTGCATCTCAAACTGGTAGCGTTTCACTGTACCATAATGCCATACATACATGATGAGAAGAAATGCTGCTGCAATTACAAGGGGAACCCACCCACCTTGATCAACCTTGAAGAGTACAGCAATAAAGTAAGTGCACTCGACAACCAGCGATAAGACTGTGAAGATGAGGACAAGTATCCAGTGGCAGCGCCACACTAAAAGCATGATTAAAATCATGAGCAATGTGGTTACCAACATGACTATTACCACTGCTGTGCCTGCAGTAACAAAACAATGTTATAAAGTTTTGAGTGCATGTCTCAGTTTTGGGGGGGCTTAAAATGTGATCACAACAGGTAAAAAGTACTTAGAAATGTATTAAATTAGCTGAATCTATTGATAATGCAGCCATGAGAACCTTTTTTCCCTAAAATATCCCTGGAGAACTTAAAAAAAAACTTTACAATCTTGTAAGGGTAAATGTATATAAACCAATTTGTATATATGCTGAGGTATATACTATCATCTATCTTTTTGGCACAATGGTGCCATTGACTGAACCTTTGTGCGCTAAAAATATTTGCATATAGAGGTGAAAGTTGAGCTAGCAAACCAGCAATGTTTAGTGAAAAAGAATATACTAAGAAGAACCTACAACAACAAATTATGTCCTTGAAAAGAAACCCACACCACTGAAAAGACGAAACTGTCCCATCAGGAAGTCTAGTCAAGCTCTATGATAAAGGGCACAAATCCTTTAATTTTCCTTGTTCCCGTACAATCACCAAGGATGTCTGAGTCTACAGCTCATCCCAAACCCGCCCTTTGACACTAGGCATGTAGAATTTTATTCACAGAACCACAGAATATATATTAATGTTGGCAGTGTATTGTGATATTTCCTAGCAGAAAAATATTGATCAGACTGAAAATAGGGAAGAAAGAACTCCAAACATTAAGAAGATGCAGACTCACCATAAGCATTTCCAATTTGGACTTGATTTCTGAAACCAGCAGTCACAGCGATGCATAGAATCATAAGGATCCAATTAATATCTGGAACATATATTTGGCCAAGGAACTTTTTGGATGTATGTACAACTTTAACTCTTGGAAAACAGCCAAGAGCAAGAGCCTGCTTAATTATAGAAAATGTTGCAGATATAGTTGCCTGACTTGCAACTACAGCTGCTGCAGTTGCAACAAGAAATACCGGCCAATATATACCATCTGCAGAACAAGATTAGATTGGTATGTATCAGAGATACCCTGCTTTATTGAACAGTGCATCCAGTTCATAGAAATGTTTAAGAAATCCTTGCCAAATCAAACAGTTCAAACACATCATACAAATGTTTGAGAAGAGCAAGGCTACGATGAGTGTGTTTTGGGAGTATTGCAACAAGCCCATCCTTTAGCAACTCAACTCTTTGCAGGAAAATTGAACCACTGACATCCATGTGTTTAGAAGCTTGATATCAATGCAACTGATAAAGATTTATCCCTGATAATGGTTTGCTCACTCACTTTCAGTAATGATTGATAACGGTCAAGAGATTCTACACATTCCGATGGCTGAGAACATACAACATTGAACAGTGTTAAAAAAAGTGTGAACTTAATTCTTGAGGCTTTATCCTGAAGTATTTTGCTTTCAAAATTCAGTTCATGCTTTGCAACTAAGTGATTAAATTAACTTCCTATTACTTTAGCTTCAAGACACCTATTGAAGTTTATCACCTCCTTCCTCATTCACTCTTTTTGTGATTCCTCCATGAGTTTCCATGTGTATTTTCTTGGTAAATGTTTATGGTCAAGCCTGGAATAAATTATGTCCTAAAATCCTTAAATGTATCTCCCTGTGCTATTCTACCAGTCAAAAAGGGTGCAGATGCTATACTCCTCCTAGAAAGCTCCTTTATCCAAGGATTTGACCTTTTTAAAATCCTCCCATTTCCAACACATTATAGGAGTTTGGAGTGTTATATTTCATCATGTCCTATTAGCTTAAACTTCAAGATGCTGATTAAAGTTTTATCTCCTCTCCCATCCATTCTTTTTGTGGTTCCTTCATGAGTCTTTGGGTGTGTTAAAATATAACTTAAATAATTACATTTATTTCTTCCCAATGGCTTTAAGTTTTTGGGACTAGTGGTGATTTAATATGATTTTTTTTTGTAAGTATAGTGATTCAACATGATATACCTCTTTCCAACAGTTGAAGTTGTTGGGACAAGTGATAATTCAACAGGATGTCTCTGCTTAGTTCATTTGTGTGGCCAAGCTTTATAAATTAGATCCTAAAATCCTAGAATGTATCTCCTTGGCTATTCTTCCACCCAAAAAGGTTGCAGATGCTATCCTCCTCCTAGAAAGCTCTTTTATCCATGGATGTGACTTTTTCTAAATCTCCTATTTCCAACACATATTGACTACTCTTTGGGGAGAGAGTAACACTATAGAAATACTATCCAAGGTTCCTTTATCCATTGCTATGTTCCAAGAGCATGAAGCCCAACAGTCTATTAAGGAGCAGTGGCATTTTATTGATGCATTCGGTATGGAAATACATGTGCTGCTTGTTAAGGAATTGAGAGCTTATTTCAAGAAGACCAAAAAAGACCAGTCCTCATCCTCCTCCGTGTCGATCATCAAACTCTGATTTAGGTAATCCTACTCATGCTAGATCAACTACATAAGGGGACTAGATCTTGTGCTCAATATCTTATATTTTTAATATGAATCATTCACCACTGTATCATACCTATGTATACCGGTTGTCTTCTGCGTCTATACTCAAAACTTGCTATGGCTTGCCAATCCAAAGTGGAGAGAAGCAATGCCTGGAAACATGACAGCTCAGGAATAACATATGAGACCTTGTTGAACTACCTCAATTGGATGCAAATTGGTGCTCACTGTGAGGCAAAAGACATATGCTTCCACAGAAATGTACAACACAAGATCATAGCTAAAGGCTTCACAAACTTAAGGGATTGACCATAAAGAGATGTTTGCTCCAGTGATGATGATGAATTCAATTCAAGTCGTGCTTTATTTGGCAATGAATTTAGGTCAGCTTCAATCTAATACAAATAATGCATTTGCCAATGGAGTTTTATCTCCTGGTCTTGAACTTCCCTCAGCAAATGGTAAAGAGTACAGTTTAGAGAAGACATTATATAGGTTGAAGCAATCTCCAATCAAATGGTTTAAAAAATTTACCCAAGCTAAGCAGAGATGTGGCTATAAGAAGAGTCAAGGAAATCATGCATTAAATTAGAACAAACCTGGAATAGAACGATAAAATGAATCGACAGCATGATCTCTATGTTTCATAAGGTAAGCTGCTTGTCCAGAATAGGCTAAAAGAAGTGAAGGAAAGACAACTATGGTGAAAGCAATCTGTATAGCTGAAGCAGGAAAATGGGCTAAGTCGGCAAAAAGTGCCTCTGTGCCTGTGGCAATTCATATGTAGCCATTAGAATCCAAAATCATCAAATATTTATATTATTTGCTTTAGCTAACTGGCTTAAAAAAAAATGAATTGATTGAGATGATATAAAGTCTACCTGTTATACTAAGCATAATACCCCCGAGGGAGGTCCAGCCTCTTTTCCCTCTCCTTTTAAAATAGCGGAATATGTAAAGAGGTGAGATAGCTCTCACAACACCTCTATCATATTTCCAGATGTTGAACATGCCTATACCTCCAATTAACAGAAACCAAAGCAGAACAATAGGAGCAAAGAGCCAACCAACTCTATCTGTACCATAGTGTTGCAAGCTAAACAATCCTACTAATATTACAACGGAAACAAGCACAACAACACCTGTGCAGAAAAGAAAGAGGCTGTTAAAAACTCAAATATGAATTAATATAAAAATATTATATTTTACCAGACAATAAATAAGCAAAAATGTTTTGGTTCAGGAGTGATACAATACCATTATCGATTCTGTTGTTTTCTGCATTGATTCCCCCAACAGCGGATAGAACTGTAAAGATCGCATGGTTAAACATCTTAAATGGATTTCAAAAGAAGGTACTCAAGAAATAAACAAGATTACCAAGAAAAAAATTACAGTGGATTTTTACGAATATTACTTTAGATGTGTATTATAAGTTAATTAAAATAACATGAGCAAAGAACAAGGAAAGAACTAAAGACTGGATTAGCAACACTGAACTACTTAAAAACCCCATAAATCTCAAGGATGGTGATGGGTTCATAAGGTAGATTTCTTCCAACCTTCCCAATTATTTCCCTCTGTATGTCACTCGCCATGATAAAATTTATCAGATGTGTCTCGCAGGCAGTAGATAACCAGGTGAAATCTGAAAATGCTAGTAGTCAAAATATTGAAACTGAAAGCAGTTGTTAAGGGTTTTTATTTTTTTTCCTCTATACAAAAAGTATAGAATATAATTTGGACACCCCACTTTTGGAGAATATACACATAAAAGCTAAAACAATAACATGGAAAAGGTTCCTCAAAGTGAATTTCAGATTAGGCGTGTCAGACTCTCTCTTCTAAGTTGAAGACCAATCAAATGTGTCAGACTTTCCAGATCTAACACCATTTCCAGTACAACTAACAAAAATATATCACAAAAATGCTGCACGTCTTATGCTTTAATATCTTCGCAATTTGCATTGATTCCTTACCACAGTAGTACAGATGGATTAACAGGGATCTTGGGATCCATTAGTGGCCCCACTTGCTACATCGTGCACAAAATAGTACAATATAGCATAATAATCAGCTGCAAGTAATTAACTCAACATTGGATAGAATTTATGCCTAATGAACATATTGTGTGAAACTCACACAAAATAACAAGAACAAATTATTTATTCTCGCTGTTTGGTCATAAGCGAGAGATTGCATGCTCTCTCTCCAATTTCAGCAATTTTCAGAACCATGATCCCTTTTCATTCATCACATTGCGGTTGCTACTTTTCTGTAATGAAACTGATGGAGTAGGCATTGGTGTACTGGGAGCTAGGGTATTGAGCATCTCTTATCATCTTTATACTTAATCAATTTATCAATATAATTTCTCAAAGATTGTATCTACTTGTAGATGTGGGCCGAAGTGTTGAACCAAGAAAACATTGCCTTTCCTTTGTGTGTTGATTTGTTTTGGATTATCGTATCTGCCTGTTTGCCATCTAAAATCTTACCTGGAACTGTGTAATAGTAGCTTATAATAACATGCACGCAGTGGTTATATTTCAAAGATGAAAAAAAAAGAGGATTTTCAGGCAGACTACCTACAAAAAGATGGAAAGCACTAGGAAAACAAAATGCATATATAATCCAGCATGGAAGAAAGATATACCTGATATAGCTGGAGTCAGAATCCCATCCCCAATCACCATGCAAGTGCCAACAAGTACGAGAATAAGAAGTGCATTTTTCATACATGCATATTTCTCCAACCACCTCTTAGTTTTTGCGGCAAATGATTGTTCATGAAAAGTAGAACGACTATACGTTGTTAGCTCCTCATCAGTTCGGTGTTGGTTAGGTATAGTTTTTATTTTTGCATGTCGACAAAGCAATGAATAAAGAGCAAATGTTCCACCTTCACCACAAAGAGAAAAAGTTTAGGGAACTTGATGGTTTCTCATTGGCCTAAAATTGAGAAATATGCAGGGATGAAGACAATACTGTATTGTAGCATACAACTGGCATGCAGTTAAAATTATTAACTAGAAAGTAAAAGATATTCCTGTCTAATGTTTTCCAAACAAAATAGGATATAAGTGCTAAACACCTTGCACGTTCTAATACAAATCAGCTCAGTTTACTCATATAGCCTCACAAGACAGGAAGTGGTCTGATGTTTAGACAAGTTTTGGAGAAGGGAATATGCATAAGTAGGCATACCACAGCCACTTCAGCTAAGTGCAAGGATTGCAAGAACAATAAAAACAATAAAAAAATAATTAATAAAAGCCATGGAGACGGCAACACCATAGGTGCAGCACCCTATTTAATAAAGTTCATTTTCTCTCCGGTATCTATATTACAATCTTTTTTCCCCCCCACAGATAAGGACTTAATTAAACCCTTTTTTTTATAAGAGAGATTTTTTTTATTGATACAACTCAATAGAGAAAAAGGCGTAGACCAAGTAAACAGGAACATTATCAAAACAAGCCAACATTTTTTTTTTCATTTTCTAAAAGTGGTTGTAAAGACTAAGTTCGATTCTTAAATAAGGAATGAAATAAGAATTCAACGCCTCCTCTTTTTTAATCAGTAAGAATTCAATGCCTCCCATTTTACAGTTCTTGTATATATGACAGCATTCATTGTACATGTTCAAAACATCTTAACCATAGTGTTCTAACAAGATAAGTCATGGGTGGTTGAACTTTCATTGACATGGACTGGCTATATAAAACTTGCCACCAATTATCCCAAAGGAAATAAGTGATAATCAAGAATATGAATCTACTACATCAGTTGGACTTGGACTAGGAAAAAATTCCCACCCCCCCCCCCCCCCCCGGCAAAAAAAAAAAAAAGAACTAGAAGAAAAGAAAAGAAAAAAGAAGACAATCTGGCAGTTACATCTCTGTTATTACTTTTTTTTTTCATAAATAGGTCAATTCCAAAACAAATGAGATGGAAGTATAACAGCATCCATATGGTTTTTATGGTATTGCTTCCATCATTGTGTTAAACATAAAATGATCTCAGTATATGATAGAACATGGTACTAAGCATTTCCTCGATACAAGTTACAAATGCTTAAATACAAATATTCAATGAGGAGAGTAAATGTGTTGGGATCAGGCTACCTTGACCATTGTCGTTTGCTCTACAAACAATGAAAACATACTTGAGGAGTGGAATAAGAGTAAGGGTATATATAATTAAGGAAAGGGCTCCAATCACATCCTCGGGATCTTCAATTTCTTTCTCTGGAAATGTATTTTTAAAAACATACAAGGGAGAAGTGCCCAAGTCTCCATAAACCACTCCAAGACTTTGAAATGCAAGCCGCAGAAGCAATATCGCAGAGAATTTCTGTATGAATCGAAAAATTTATTAGCAAAAGAAAATGAACATGGAATAACAACAACTAAATATTCTCTGTATCCATCAATTTACTCCAGATAATACCTGGTATAGGTTTGGCATGCACAGATTTCATGTCAACCAACTACTTCAATCATATAGCATAAAACAATGAGAGTTACTACTAATGAAAGCCTATATTCAATAACATGCATAACTTGGTACAGGCTGGCATGTACACATCCCATACAATTTCTTCAATTAATGAGCTTAGCATAAAAACAGTCAATAATGGTGTAAGCTTACATGCAGAAACATCATCTACACATCTATTCCACGGATTCATTTCTTGCTTCTTAAGACATAAAGATCAAAATACCAGAGCATAAAAGACACAATAAATCCAAGAACTATCCTATTGGAAATCTCAGTTTAATTTATAACTTGGCTTTTAAAACAGCTCAACCCAGTGAGGTATAATGCCATTAACAAGTAGTGCTTTTCCAGTGAGCATTACCAAGTAGTGATTGATGTCCTATAAAATTAATATAGCATATTAATATGCGAGAGAGAATCTTGAAAAGAAAGTTGTGCATACTTTTTCTCTGTACATATTTTGAAGCCTTCCAGCCTCCTCATCCATAGGCTGATCAAGCTTCTGATCCAAAACCCACATACTGCCTTTGTTGTTATCACCGTCTTCATCAACCTCCACTCTCGAATCCATTTGAAACTCAGTTCGAAACAGACTCAGAACACGCAAATTAAACCAATCTGAAATAACACAAAGTGAACGAAACCCAAAATCTCAACTTTGATCTTCACTTGAAGTCTAGTACAATCCAACTATAACTTCTCCCACCAATAAAAATCTGAAAAAGAAGCAAAACTGAAATTAGACTAATAACCCAATCTAAAACTCTGTCGTTCTGAACCAACAAAAGAGAATTCAAATTCAATTATTAGGAATTAAAATCATTTCTAACAACCCAGATTGATCGATGGAAACTGACATCAAACTAAAGGTGAAAGAAAAGAACCAAATATTCAAGCTGTAAGTAAGACTGCCAAGTCAAGCTGCAAAATGAACCAAAAGACTAATCATGATGTTAAAAGAATTTTGTGGCAAATCACTTACAGAAAACCCAATAAAAACAAGGAATCCAATTGAGGATAGAACAACTCAAGCACACCTCATATGCAAAGAGCATGAAGGGAAAAAGACAAAGAATTACTCTTATCACTGAAATTCGAAGTGGGGTCAGCTTAAGGAGAGATTCAGCCCCAGGCACAGGATCACACAAACCACAAAAAATCTCACGTACCCCATATACCACAACCCAGAAAGGACCTATCTCGAGTCGGTTCCTGGAGCAAAAACGAAGGCTCTGCAACAGGACAGGACGGAACAGATTGGAAGAGGGAGTTTTTTTATGCAGGCTTCTTTTGGCTCTATACACCAAGAAAACAGAGTTACTCTGAGAGAGTTCAAGGAGATAAACATGAAAGTAAAACTCTCTTCAGGAGAGAGGGAGCGTCCATGCGTGGAACGGCTTCGCTTGTCATTCTGGGGGCCACGTTTGTCACACTGGCCGATCGCTGTTGAGATGTAAAAACAAATGCTAAAGATCTATATATATATATATATATAGTTTTTTTTTTAAAAGTCTCACAATAATGCAATTTTCAGAATACGCATTAATTCTTTAAAAGATACATTAATATACTTACATTGGCAAGACTCGTTGTATCTATTTCTCTTTCAAGAAAAACCCAAATTAGTGTAAAAGAATTCAAGAAGTACTTTGATTGATCATCGGTTCATCATGTGATGATCTGCAATCAAGTAATACAGAGACCTTTGTCTTTTGGCTTAGAGAATGAACCAAAAAAAAAAAAAAGACTTTGAAATCCTATTCGCCTCATTCTCCTTTTGTTTCTCTCTCAAAAAATTTAAGAATTTCACATCTGAGTTTTGTCAGAAGAAAAGAGGTTTCAATTTCTTTCTCCTCCTCCTCTTTCTCCCTCAATCTAATACCACAAGGACTTGCTTGTAATTTCCATAATTTCATTCTTCCTCTATCTATCTCTGACATGGTGAGGTGTAAAAATAATTCCATGTGGTATAAAAATAATAATTAGATTAGAAAATAAAAATAAAAAACCACCACGTTTTCAGGCACCTGTCTATGGTTTGATAACCAGCTTATATATCAATGGAAAAGACTTTTGGTATATTAGGATAATGAAATAATTTATGGATGCGAAAGTATTGATTTTTTATTAAATTTATATTTTTTTATAAAAATTTTAAATTTTTTTTAATATAATTAATGTCAATACTTTGATAAAAATCCTTTTGAATATGGTCTTTAATCTAGCAAATAATTTACATATAATTTGTGGAATATGACAAAGACATGATGATCTAAGGTCTGCATTAACTAGTATTCGTGTTCTTTTTTTATTCTTCCAACTCATGTGTCCCCATCTTCTTGTTCGTTGCTTAAAACAACTTGACTTTTCTATATTTTTAACAAGTTTGTTAGGTCCACGCTGTCTACAGAATATTTCCTCGTACAAAGGATCAAATTCAGGTTTGTACAGTGAGGTGAGATGAAATTAAAATTTAAATAAAATATATATTTTTAATTTAAAATATAAAAAATTAAATTATTTATTATATTTTATTTAAAAACTTAAAAAATTATAATAATAAAATAAAATAAATTGAAATCAACTCATTATCTAAACATGTGTGGTTCCTTAAATATAAGGAGTTAAATAATTTTTAAATTAAAGTATTTTTTAAATTAAAGTTAAGTCCCTATCGATTCTTTATAGAATTATTACATGAATAAGTTAAATTTTTTAATAATAAATCATATTATTTATAAAAAATGTACAATATTTAAAAAACCTATATAATATGGATAAGTCTACGACGTCACTTCAAATATACAAAGCTGAATAACCGCTTCTCAAATTAATTTTTTATTATTTAAAGATTAAAGAAATAATTTTATGTGTATTAATATGTTTTCTATATATTTTAAAAATATTTAAATATAGTAAAAAAATGAGAAAAAAAAAAAGAAAAAATGAAAAGATGATTTTATGCGATAAGTTATAGACGGCATAGTAGTATGTAAGGGTGTTCATCTGGGTTCCAGATTCTTAAATCCAGAATCTGAATTTAAATTTTTTTTAATTATTTAAAAATATTAAAAAATATTAAAAAATAAATAAAATTTTAAATCGAATTGAGTACAACTCATTCCAGATGAACAGGCCTAGTAGCATGGCTGCAGGAACCTAACTATATTTAGCATTTCTCGATCAAATCGCCACAATGTTTTGCTTACCAGTACTTTTTACATTCAAGGCGACAATAGATATTATATTAGAATCATGTGAAACCTATATAATTAAATATTATTTGTAGACCTCAACTGTAAATATGATAAAATCTACATATTATGTTTATCTGTATTTAAATTATAAAAAAAATATTTAAAGTAAAAAAAAAATCGTAAAAAGATATAACCATGTATCACAATATTCTGCCGCAAATTAATATATAGGCCGGAAATCCTTACACCACATATTTCTGGTTCTATTTAATTAATATGTAATTTGTTATTTTTATTTTTATTTATCTTAATATTTAAATATGTGTGAATACTAAATCACATATTGATTAAATTATAGATTTGTGTGTATGATGTAAGCTGGTTTTATTGTAATATTCGTCCGTTTGATTTGGTTTGGTTTGATTTTATTTTATTTTATATATATATATATATATATATATGTGTGTGTGAACCAAATAGATCATCTGGTCATCATGTGTACGTATGCAGTGACGAAGGAATCATGCATATTTTCTCTTAATGTAGAAAGAGAAGTGATTAAGAACAGCCATTATTTGAAGGTAGTCGGAGAAGCTCACTCACATAAATAGTATTTTCACTGTTTACATGAATAATAAAAATATTATTCATATGAGTGGGCTTCTCTAGCCGTCTCCAAACAGTGGCTGTTCCCAATATTTTTTCATAGAAAAAATCACGCATACAAGCATCATTCATGATCAGTGAAATTGGGGCTTATAAGGCATCATAGTTACATTGATACAGAGGTGAGAGAAGCTCTCGCGAAAAAATGAGAGGCAAAACCTATCGTGTGCTGTGCTAAGGGGAGGGCGGAGTCTCGACTCCGTCCTCTCCTCCATCTCCTTTGTCCTCTGTTTTTCTTCATTTTCTTTTTTTCTGTTTTCCAACTATCGATTGTTGTCTTTTTTGAGGTAGTTTTCAGATGTTGCTTTTCGGATCAGGCTTTGTAGGGAGGGTATCTTCGACGGTCGAAGGCCAACGCGCGTTATGTCTTCGTTCTTTCCGGCCGTCGATCTCGCTGTCAATCGGAGTTTTTGGTGAATGGAGAAGCGCGTGCTCCGAACGCGCAAGGCTGCAACGAAATGCGTCTCGCTTTTTGGTGTTTTTCATCCACCGTGAGTGGTTGTAGATGGAGCCAAAGCCTCTAGATGCTTAACACCTGTGGACTTTCAACTCTTGAGTGGCGCATGTGAGTCACGAGCCACCATGCCCGAATGTTTTTTGAGTTGTTCTTATGTTTTGTATCTATTTGGTTTTGTGTGGTTGTTTGTTGGTGTTGTGATTCTTTGTTTGTATAAATATAATTTTATTATTTGAGAAATAGTCTCTCGAACATTTAGTTTGTTTGAAAGTGTAGTCTCTCAAACTTTTAGTCTATTTGAAACTGTAATACTCTCCTCTTTTGGAGGAGAAATTTAGTACTGTCTCATTTGGAGATAATAATTAGTCTCTCAATTGAAACTGAGAGTAGAAGTTCAGTGCGTTCATTTGTATCTAGTTAACTTGAAAGTTAAGGCTTCTCAATTTTATAAGTCACATTATAAACTTCAGTCTATAGTTGAAATGAAAGTTGACATTTTCTAAAAAAAAAAAATGATCAACGAAATTGGGTCACAACTCACTCTATAAGCCGGTCCGGTTTGTAGCGTCTCCCAAATTAATTTAATATCATAGATAAATTGATCATGTACTCAATTAGAGCATTAATAATGGTCTAATCATTGTTAAATTTAAATTAAAATCTAAATTTATTATTTTGACTAATTCATATGATTTAGTTAGAATTTACGTCATTCTAGTCATTTCAAAATCTAAATAATAATATAATATTATATATTTAATAATATTTGCTAATCTTTTTAATATTTTAGAAATACACTCCATATATTAATAAATAATTTTATTAAAACCTTCCAATTTATTTATTTTTTCATTAATATTAATACGATTTTTAGTTATCATTGTTTCGTCTTTATTAACACGATTTGCAGTTAAATAATAAATAAATGCTTTAGTGCCACTAAAAATGATCAGTCTTTTTAATAATTTAGTGCCACTAAAAAAATAAATAAAAAATAATGTGCAAATAAGAATATGATTAATAATAAAAATAGAGAATTTATGGTAAAAATTAATAAAGAATAAATATTTATGCTTCAAGCCATTAAATGATTTACCAGCTTTGCATTTGAAGAAAATGAGGAAACTTGCTACGAAATGAAGAACAACAGTCAATAGTGCAGGAAATACAAGGGAAAGAGAGAGGGCTGTTGGAGGGAAAAGAATAGAATAATGTTTGGACTTTTAACAGTAATTTGCCAATAATAGCCAATGAGAGTAATTTTCTATAGCACAAAATTAAGATGGAATGCTTATGCGGCTTTTGCGGCCTTTGCCAATAATTGTCAATACTCTTATTATAGATCCCGTACAACCCAAATTCATTAGCCACATGATTATAACGCTCCCACGTGAGAAACTAGACCCGGCCACGTGAGTTTTTTTTTTTAATTTATTTTAGAATAAATCTAGTATTTCGTCTTAAATTACTATTCTAATCTTCAAATGATCGTTTTTCAAATTATTTATTTTTTAATATTATTTTACTTAATGATTAAATTAGTTATTTTTTTTATATATTAATATATTTTTTTATATTTTAAAAATATTTAAATATATAAAAAAATTATTTGTACTAAGTGGCATGCCCAGCTCTTTATTTCATGAAAAATGCTTGGAATCTCGATTAATTTTATTTTATTTTTTTAGTTTTTTTGTTCATAATTTTTAAAATAAGTCTTTTTAAATAATAATATTATTTTTTTGTATTTTTCAAAAATTGTTTTAAAAAAATGTTTTTTTACACAATTTTTTAAACATCTTAAAATGTTGTTTAATAATATAAAAAAATTACAATATTATTTAAAAATTATGTAAAAAAAATTAAAATCGAAATACAATTGAGATTCCAAAATTCAGAATTTCTAACATCCCTTTATTTTATTGTTTTGAGTCTGATGTAAGATTTTTTTTTTTTTTTTTAAATTAGTCTGATGTAAGAACTTAGAGATGCAGTACTTTGCATATCTATAATGATTAATCAGAGGACTTGATAAGGGCACCAATACCATGCCCATGTGATCATCTAATCTGATCTGATCTGATCTGCCCGCCCTTTTATATACGTGTATAATGCGTGCTGCATGCACATGATAGATGCTCACGTTCGAGCTTGAACCTACACATAAATAATTCCAGAGCTTTTTTTTTTTTTTTTTTCTTAACGAATATAATTCCAGAGCTTAAGTACCACTCCACTTATTTTTTGGGAGGTAGGCTCATGAGATTTTAGTTTAGTTTTTATAAATAAGTTTTATTATTTTTAATTTATTTTAATCACTCATTTCAAATTTCAATTCATTACAATTATTTTTTTTATTACTATTTATGACTCATTTCATCTCATCTTTAAATTTAAACGAACTGACATCAATTTGATATAATATGAATAATTCTATTTGAAACTTCTATATTATAATATTATCTCCATAGAAAAATGGGTATATATAATAAATTAACTGTAATTAAAATAATTATTTATAATAAAAATATATTGTTTTAATTACAATTAATTGATTATATATATATTTTATAGTGTATACTATCTACTTGATATAATTTAATTTAGAAAATAATTTGTAATTTTTAAATATTATTAATTAAATTATGACATGTAGTTGATGGTCATGTGTGGTGACATGGTGTAAATACTTTTAACTAGCACTATTCAATGTATTATACATATATATATATATATATATATGCGTGTGTGTGTGTGTTTATATATAGGTATATATAATGGTGATAGTACTTCTATAACTATGAACGGTTCAGAGAAACTTCAAAGGACAAAGTATTGGTGGAGAGACGAGCTGGTGGTGGTCCTCATGCATGATGGCCAGGACCAAATGCATTTTTCGTGCAATTATAATTCCAACAAGCTGACCGTTCACTGACATATATATATATATATATATATTGGATTCCTTATATTTAACGTCTATCATTACAAATGACATGACGTGCTGTCCCTTCATTCTCACAAAAATTTTGGCAGTTGGAATCCACGTATATATGCAAACCACTAAAAAATAACAAACACGTGGATCCACGATTAATGGATGGCTCACATGGATTTGTTTTACCGATGGACAAGCAATTGATTAATGCAAATACTAGATTAACATATTACAAAAATAATTATACATTAATTTTCTATAAGGTATTGGGATTGACGTTTATTATAATATAATTAACTTTTTATTATAATTTTTTTTTAATGTACAATCATTTTTATGTTATACTCCTTGCGCATTTTAGCTATGTGATTCGATACATTAATTTTTTTAAAATAAAATAATTATTTTAACAAATCACATTAATAAATTACATAAAAATATGCAGAAGTAGGAGATCATGTCAGTACTACTGCATGCATGGGTTTGATTCTAAAGTACCATATATACAATGCAGAATTAATGATCATAAATTAATAAATTAAGGCCCGGTTTAAATTAAAAAAAAATGAGATAAGTTGAATTTATTTTTTAGTATTATTATTATTTTAAGATTTAAAAATATTGAATTGAGATTTAAAAAAATTGTATTAAAATTTATGTTTTATATAAAAATTTTAAAAAAATATAATAATAAATTTAAAATAAATTAAGAGATCGTCTTATTTACAAATCCTAACGGCCGCAAATATATATGCTTGCATGCGGCGTGAGAAAGTTAGATAGATGATCTGTTGATTAAACCAACAAGTCGACTGTTGCTAAAAGAAATGTTAGGATCTTTCACCTATGATAAGGATATTGCTTACTTATAGTTAATTAGTTTTAATAAAATAATTATTTATAGTTAAAATTAATTATAAATAATATTTTATTGTAATTAATTGATCATAAAATTCGATTTTTCTTGCCATCAGCCTCTTGAAAAACTAAAATTGGATGGAGCATCTATATGAGTAAGGATGATGATGGCTCGATCGGGAGTTGCGGGATGTGGGGTATATATAGTACTGAATGCAGTTGATAGGTCTTTTCTTAAATATTGGTTCATCCAGCTTTCTTTTTGGGCCACAAAAACAATACTTGTTGATTTGGTTTTAGAAACAGATTCGTGTTTTTTTTTTGTTTGATAAGGCCGTTGTTGGTTGTTAATTGGTCTGATAAGAATAAAAAATTTAAATTGATGGGTAGATATATATTATTTAATTTTATTATTTAATATTTTTTTATGAGATTATAAAAGAAATGAGCATTTATGACTAATTATTTATTATAAATATTATTTACGATGAAAATAAACTCATTTACAGTAAATAATCATTTTACTGAAAATAAATAACCACAAATAAGCAGTTTTCTTGTAGTGTATGAGTCATACTCTAATATTTTAACGGATACAGATGGCCTAATACATATAATATTTAATTAAATAAAGTATAATAAAGTCAAAGTTCGAACTAATCAAGATCTATGCTTTGATATTATTATTTTTTTACTCAGAAAAGCGTTTAACCATTTCATTCATTAATAAAATGGCTTTCAACCAATACAATAAGATAAATACAATTGGCAATAGAATCGACATCCAATAGCTCATTCATTAAGAACACAACTTCTCTAGCAAGTGTATGAGTCACAGTATTGAGGTCCCTATTGACATGCTGCAAATGTCATGAATAACTGCCAAAAACATTGCGGCTAGCAAATTCATTAGATGACCATAAGACATCTTAAATTGATAAACAACATGCACAACCTGAAGAGAGTCCAGCCCCCTCGTATATTATGTTTTACAATTGGAGATCTCTACATAATAGTACTGCCTCCTACAATTCTTGGGCCTCAGGAACAAAGGCACTACACTATAATTAAAGGGTTTCGTTAAACTGAACAATACAAAGTATTGTTACTGTGAGTCAATTATGATGAATATATAAAATAATCAAAAGAGAAAATAACACACGGATTTAGCATGGTTCGGCGGTGTGCCTACACCTACATAAGCGAGTGGCAAAAAATTTACTATGTGAAAAATAGGATTACATCATATGTATTTATATTACCCTCCCTCCAGCATCTACTTTATTGTCGATGTACATGCATAAGATATCCACCCCTTAGGAGACAAAAAAAGAAGAAGCATGATCAAGAACTCCACATGGAACAATAGGTTGAGGCACCTCCCATCTAGCAACTGAAGATATTAATCAAGTCCAAGCAATACTTGAACTTATCTGTAGTAACAAGTTTTGTCAACATGTCTGCTGTATTATCAGAAGTGTGAACTTTCTCAAACAGTAGTTCACTAGAAGAAACCAATTACCTGATTTTTTGAAACCACATATCTATGTGCTTGGTCTTCACATGATATACTTAATTATTTGTCAAATAAATGGCACTCTAACTATTACAATGCAATTGAACTCCACCTTACTGGACACCTAGCTCCTTAACCAACCCTATAAGCCACAAAACTTTCACAGCAGCTTCAGACACTGCCATATACTCTGACTCAGTAATAGATAGTGTAACTAGAGACTGAACCATGGACCTCCAACAAAAAGGCCTTCTTATAAGAGTGAATACATATCCTGTGATAGACTTCCTGTCATCCAAGTTCCATGTATACTCTGCATCCACATATCCCACAATTGAAGAACTACTATGTTGTCTGTTGAACATGATGCCATAGTCTATAGTACTCTCGAGTATTTGAAAATTCACTTAATTGCATCCCAATATTGTTGACCCGAATTTGATAGAAACTTCCTCATCACACTAATAGCTTGTGCCAACTCTGATTTTCTACAAACAATAACATACATCAAACACTTCATTGCATTAGCATATGGAAATTTTGACATTTCATGAACTTCATCATCTGTCTTCGAGCACTGGCGATAGATAATCTGAAATGATTCACGAAAGGTGTACTAACTAATTTTGCATTACCCATGTTGAAACTGTCAACTTCTTTTCGATATAGCTACGCTGAGATAGCTATAATCTCCTGAAAGTTTTGTCCATACGAATCTCCATTCCAAAAATCTTTTTAGCTGCACCCAAATCCTTCGTGTCAAATTCTTTTTTTCAACAAAATTTTCAACTTGTTGACTTCACTTATACTCCATGCAACAATTAACATACCATCCACATAGAGTAACAGAAAACAAATGAATCATCATCAAGATTTTTCACATAAATACAACAATCATACTTATATCTCTTGTAGCTAATGCAATCATGTAGGAGTCAAATTACTTGTACCACTACCTCAGATACTACTTTAGTCCATAAAATGATTTTTTTTAATTTATTGACCCAGTGTTCCTATCTAGGATGACTAAATTCATTTGGCTACACTATATAAATCTGATTATCAAAATCATCATGAAAGAAAGTTGTCTTTACATTCATTTGCTCCAACTGCATGTCTAAATGTGTTATCAAAGCCAACATTGCCTTGATGAAAGTGTGTTTGACCATAAGGGAGAAGATCTCATCATAGTCAACCTATTTCCTCTATGAGTAATCCTTTGCTACTAAACGGGCCTAGAATTTTTCTCCTATTTTTTTGATACTGTTTATTTCTTCTTATACACTCATTTGCATCCTATCGCTATTTTTTCCTCTAGGAGCCCCGCCAAATCTCATGTCTATTACTTATGTAGAGACTCCACCTCCTCCACCATAGTACACATCCATATATTTTTCTCTTGATTGTGTTCTGCCTCCTAAAAAGTAGTAGGATCCCTGCTACTAGTAACAAGTACATAAGAAATAAAATTCTCAAAATCATACTTGGTGGGTGGCCTAGTAGTGCGTCTGGGCTTGTCTATGGCTATAATGTGATGCTCTCGATTATTTGAATTAGAACTCTTTGCATTCTATATATTGTTTTCTCTATCATGAATCTATAGTTCTACCTGCACCACATGCTCATTACTGTTATAATTTTTTGGCACATGTTTATCTTTTTCTTGAGTATGTTGCAATATAGCTTTTTTATAAAAAAAAACCACATCTTTGATGATCACCACCTTGTTTGCATTCGAATCCCAGAGTTTGAAGCTTTTTACCCATTTCTGATACCCCAGAAAGATACATTGTCTAGAATTTTCATCAAGTTTTGATCTTTCTTCATTGGAAACATGCATGTAGGCTCCAAATACTCTCAAATCAAACTAGTCTTCCACACTATCAGTCCATACCTTTTTTGCTACTTTCCCATCTAGTGCTATCCTTGATTATTAGTTAATTAAGAAATATGTTATATTCACTACCTCTACCCATAAGTTCTTTTCAAATCTTGTGTTCAACCTGAGACATCGAGCTCTCTCAGCTATCATTCTGTTCATTCTTTCCACTACATTGTTCTGATATGATATCTTGCGTACTGTGAAGTGCCTCTTATACCCATATTGCTTACACAACTCTAAAAATTTTGAATCTATGTACTCAATATCGTTGTCTGACTTGAGGTGTTTAATCTTCCTCATTGTCTGGTTTTTTACTTCAGTTTTCCATAACTTGAATTTGGCAAACATTTCTGACTTGTGCCGCATTAAATATACCCAAATTTTTCGTGAGTAGTCATCAATAAAACTCACGAAATATATATGTACTCTCTGTGATGCTACACTGATTGGCCTCAAAGATTTGCATGAATATAATCAATAATCAGATCTATCTTGTGTGTGACTGTTCTAAATTGCACCATATTCTGTTTCTAAAGAACACAAAACTTGCATAAATCGAGTTTGCATATTTTCACATCTTTCAATAGATTTATCTTATGAAACTCCATTATTCCACACTCACCTATATGGCCTAACTGTATATGCCATAAAACTTTACTATCTGACTCAGACTATGTAGTTGCAACTCCACCTACAACTATAGTACCTAGTAGTTTATAAATGTTTCCTATTCTTTTCTATCCCTTCATTATTGTCAAGATACATTTATTCATTTTCATTACTCCACTTGTAGACTTGTAGCTAAAACTATTACAATCTAAAAAGCTTAACGAAATTAGATTCTTCCTTAAATTCGATACATATCTAACAGCACATAACGTTCTAACTATACTATCAAACATTTTAATTATGATATTTCTTATTCCAACAACTTTACAAGATGCATCGTTATCAATCAAAATAGAACTCGAATTTACTAACTTGTAGGTGTCAAACCGATTTTTGTTGGGTGTCATGTGATAGGAGCATGCCAAATCCATAATCCAAGAATATGTGAGATTACATGAAATGGATGAAACAGAAAGCATATCCCCTTCACCGTTCTCTGAGTCTTCTTCATACACTACGCTCACAAATTTTGATGAATTATCTTTCTTTACCGCATTCCCTTTATTTTTCTTTGGACAATCCCGTTTTATGTGCCCTTTTTCCGCACTTGTAACACGTTATGTCCTTATTCTTCTTGGACTTAGATCGAGATCTGTTGTTACCAAATCCATTCTGATACTTGTATCTTCCACTTTTCAGATTACCCCTCACCACAAGCCTTTCATCTTGTGAAATTTTATCATTGAATTTCTTCTAGTGATAAAAACCTAATAAGAAACCTGTGATCTCCTCCAACTCAAGGGTTTCTTTTCCCCACATCAGAGTCGTAACTAAATTTTGGTATGTAGGAGACACCAGTAAGGAATTTAGTAACATCAATGTCTTATCTTCATCTAAGAACTTCACATCAACCCGCTTCAAATCAATGATGATCTGGTTGAACACATTGATGTGCTGGCTTAGATTTGAGTTCTCTGACATCTTAAGATAGTACAATTTATGCTTATAAAAAAAGTTTGTTTGTCAAAGATTTGGAAAAATACCAACTTTTCAGTTTCAATCAAATTGTCCTCGGTGATTTCTCATCCATGGCGTGACACATCACATCAACAGCCAAACAAAGCCCAATAGTCTTCATAGGCTTCGATTTTAGTTCCTTCTAACTTATGTCCTCTATGTCTTCTGATTGTTTTTCGTATAATGCTTTCACTATGCCCTGTTGCACTAACAGATCCTTAACCATCATCTGCCATAATCTGAAATTTCTAGATTCGTTGAACTTGACCATGTCAAATTTCGCAGAAGTGATCCTAGAAATCGCGACTTAAGCTCTTAATACCCTTTGTTGTTACCGCGTGACAATTACGATGAATATACAGAATAATCAAAAGAGAAGAAAGAGAAAATAATACACATATTTAACGTGATTCGGCGGTGTACTTCCATCCACAAGAGCGAGCGACGAAATTTCACTATGTGAAAATCAGAATTGCATCATATGTATCTATACTAACCTTACATGTATTGATGTACTTGAGGAAAAATTACAAAAATATCTCGTATCCGCTCCGCTCCCTCTGGCATCTGCCTTTTTATCGTTGCAGACGCATCAGATATGAGTCACATATTTCAACAACAAAGCCATTTTCATCCTTCAATACAATGCCAATCCCAATCTTTTAATGTTGAGACTGAGTAGCAATATCCCAGTTGAATTTGACCAAATTTGGTAGAGGGGGTTCCCACTTTAAGGGTTGAGATTAAGCAAAATTTAGTTTGTCACCACTGTGCTCTAACTTTTCTTTATGAAAGGAGATCTCATCAACAACAGTAGTGTACAAAACCTTTGGATCTTGGAAATTGCCATCAAAGATCAGTTTGTTTCTCCTCATCCAATAAGATCTTGCAATAGCAACAAACTGGATCTACTCCTTAATAGGATAATCTGTTCATCAACTGAAGCAGGATGTCCACCAACTCTCCCTCAACCGTAGTTGCCTTTTAAAAATTCTTGTTTCCCAAAGACCAAACATCTTGTGCTATGGGGCAAGACCATAGGCATGGCTTGTTGTCTCATCGACCCAAAGATAGACAGGACATTTTGCATCTTTCACAACCTACCTCTTGAATAAATTGAGTTTTATAGGAAAAACATCCACTCAAGCTCGCCACAAAAATGCTTTTACTGTATTTGTTGTCTTTAGGGGCCATATTGTTTTCCAAAGGGTAGGATAGAAATTTTACTTTGAGGATTCACCTCGGTTACACTATGACAGTTGCATACACAATGATAGATAGGGGTATCAAAACGTGTTAACAGGTCGTGTTCGTATTGTGTCAAAACGTGTACATAATGCTTAAAGGGTTAACACGAACACGACCCATTAAGGATTTTGTGTCAAAAAATTCAACTCTAACACGACCCGTTAAGATAACGGGTTGACACGACACGACCCGTTAAGACATTTGACACTATATGATATGACACGACACAACACAATTTGACACGTTTCAACCAGCAAACCCGTTAGTGACTTGTTTGAGTTTAACTTAATTGATTTTATACAAATATTAAAACTTAAACAATAGTTATAAACATAAAAAATTAATTATAAATTACAATCTTAAAATTATAATTCAATAAGTAATACATTATAAAATATGATAAACACACAAATATGATCCACACATTGTAAAATATTAAAATTATAACTCAAACATATTAAATAACAATGATTTAACTCGTTAATGATTTTTTAATAAGTACTTAAATGGGATAACTAAGTGTCTAAGAGTATAAAACTAATTTTAAATTATGATTTTTTAAAGTTTAGGTTAAGGGTATAAAAGTAAATTCAAATTTCTTAACGTGTCTTAACGGGTCATAACGGGTTTGACCCGTTATGACCTATTATCAAATCGTGTTTTAACAGATTGACACAATTTAACCCGAAACCCGTTAAGGCTAAACACTAACCCGCTTTTATTATGTCGTGTTTGTTTCGTATTAACGTGTCGTGTCGTATATTGCCACCCCTAATAATAGACATTTTTTACTATGAAGATTCCATCTGGAGTACCATTCCAAACCAATTTATCAGAGACCTTAAAACCCACCACTGGAATCTGCATAATTTGTGTTGTAGCCTCTTTATTAAAAACATCTTGCATTAACCCCACATTCCACCAACCTATGCCTGCGTTGATCAGGTTTGAAACTTGAGCATGTTCATATAAGGTATTGACAATAGATTGAGCTTTATTTGTTACAGTTTGGGACAACTATTTGTCTTTCCATATACGTGTTTGTCAACCATCTCCAATAAGCCAAATAACACCTTGATTAAGGAGATTTTTAGCCTGCCATACACTTTTTCAAATATAGAAAGGTATCAAACCAAGTTAGCATCAAGTATAGAGGAGTTTGAAAAATACTTTGCAGACCAATAAGAGAGGTAGGAGAATGACGAACTCTCCATGCTTGTTTGGCCAAAAGAGTAATGTTAAAAGCTTCCAAATCCCTGAACCCCAGTCTACCTGGAATCCTTGAACCCTAGTCTACCATAAGGCTTCCCCATGCACAAGTCATGCCACTGTTTCCAATGGATCTTATTCTCCCTTTCTTGACCGCCCCATTAGAAATTTGAAATAAGGGAGTTAGCTTTTTTATTAAACATTTAGGCAGTTGGAAAATACTCATACAACATGTAAGAATAGCTTGTAAGACAGCCTTGATGAGGATCTCCTTCCTAACCATGGAGAGAAATTGTGTTTTCCAGTTTAGCAACTTGCCCTTCACCTTACCATTTAAGTCATTGAAAGTTGCCATCTTTGATCTGCTTATAATGGAAAGGAGGCCCAAGTATTTTTTTTGTAACGCCCCGATTTTTTATTTTATTATTATTATTTTTTCACAATATTATGTGTACACACACACACTTATCACTAGACGTTAGGGTATGTGATCAATGTTGTCATCATCCCAACGTCTCGATTTCCTTGTTTTCGTAAATGGGAGTTGGGGGTGTCACATGTATTTTTCCATATTAGAGGAAACCCTCGACCCAACAATCCCTTGCAAATAATGTTTAGTGTCTGTTTGTGTGTTACTGTTGAAAAATAGAGATATTTTATCTCTATGAAGGTGTTGACTTGATGCCGCTTCATAAAGGCCCAAAATAGAGTTAAAGTTGCCCACTCATGTGCTGTAGCTTTACAAAATAGCAAACAATTATCAACAAATAATAAATGGCTCCTTTTCACTACACCTCTAGCAATTGGAACTTCTGTTAAGAAACCTTGTTGCACAGCCACTTATAATTGCAAGCTAAGAGCCTCGACGCAAATAATGAATAAATAGGGTAATGGTGGGCAATCTTGCCTCAAACCCCTTTATGGAGAAAACTTTTCATAAGGGCTCCCATTAATAAGGACTGAAAAAAGAGGAGGAACTAATACATTTCATAACAAGCCCATTTATCATCAAAATCCAATTAGCCAGCATAAAAGCCACATAACCCATTTGACATGATCACATGCTTTACTCATATCTAACTTGAGAGCCATATAGTCTTGTCTTCCATGCAGCTTGGTTTTCATTGTATATAAAGTTTCATATGCAGGCACTATATTGTCACAAATTAGTCTCCCCAAGACAAAGGCACACTGATTTTGTGAGATAATCTTAGGCAATATAAGTTTTAGTCTATTGGCAAGCATTTTGGTGATTACTTTATAGACCACATTACATAGATTTAATGATCTATATTCAGTCACATAAAATGGGTTTTTACCCTTAGGAATGAGCACAATATATGTGCAATTGATATCACTATGATCACCACTTTCATTTAGAAAAGACAATACAACATCACATACCTTATTGTCGACAACATCCCAATGAGTTTGGTAAAAACAAGCACCAAACCCATCAAGACCTGGTGATTTCAGAGGCCCCATTTGAAAGACAACTTCCTTGACTTCCTCACTGTTATATGGCCTTAGCAAATCATTGTTCATCTTGGGAGTAACCCTTGCTATAAGAGTGGAGAATAACTATTGATAGTACTCAGTGAAAGCCTTTCTAATCCCTTGCTGGTCATTATATAACTCATTTTTTTTTCGTTGGCTTGCACATTGGAAAAAATATATTTGTACGGTCATCTTGCTGTAGTCAATGAACTTTGGCTCTTTGTTTTCATTTTATGTGCACTCTCTCAAGATGATCATTGATTTCCTTTTGAATATCATTTTATTTCTCCATATTATTTGCCTGAAGAGTTTGCTGTAGTACCTCAAGATCTTTGGTGCTTTTATGCAGCCATTCCTTTTGCACAAGATCCTTAATTCTGCTCCACTTTTTTAGTCTCAACATACAACACTTCAACTTTTTATTTAAGCAATCAAAATCTCGACCTCTGCCTTGGTGTTGATCCCATGCTTGTTGTATTACCTTTGCACAATCCTCATATGATGACCAATGGGCATCAAATCGAGCTAATTTCTTTGGGATAGGCATTAGAGTCATACTCGAGCAAGTATAAAGTAAGTGAGGAAAATGATATGATGTACTTGAAGGCAACACCTTAACACCCCCATATCCATATAAATCACTCCATAAACTGGTTGCAATAGTCCTGTGAAGCCTCTCTTTTGTGAAGGTACCATCCCTTCTCCTATTTGATCATGTAAAGGTGCCAATTCGAAATCCCAAGTCAAATAACTGACACACATGTAGCACCTACCTGAAAGCCTCCATTTGCATATCACTTCTTGTATTCCCACCACTTTTCTCCTTATGAAGAAGTAACTCGTTAAAATCACCTAGGCAAAGTCATATCCCAGGTTGAACACCGGCCAAATGTTTCAAAATAGAGTAGCCTTCGTGTCTTTTAGCCACATTAGTATGGCCATAAAAAATAGGTGAGCATTCACTTGGAGTTATGGTCAACATCTTCAATCCAAGAATTGATGTGCCTATGGGAAAAACAATGAATAGAGAGTGGGACATCTTCTTTCCACAATAGAGCCATTCCACCCCCATGGTTCACCCCATCAAAACAAAAACAACCTTGATACCCAATAAGAATTTCAACTTATCAGACTTACCATGATGTATTCTAGTCTTCATTAGAAATATAATACTTGACTTATATTGCTTAACCATTCGGTTAAGGTCACGAACTGTTTGTGGGTTGCCAATCCCTCAAAAGTTTCATCTTAAGAGCCTCATAATCCTCAGTAGGGTTGGGATTTAGTCTCCACCGAAACAGTCATAATAGAACCCATAAAGATCCTTCTGCGTGTCTTTGTGTGTCTTTCACCACTTGGAACAGCCCCCAGAGAAAGCTTCATCTTCCTTTCCTTAATTTCTTTGAATGACCCTTAATTTCTAGAGTCTTGTATATCTTTCCTTTCCACTCAAGTAGGGAATCAGAAGACACCCAATATCATCAAAAACCAATTCCTAATGCACTTGACTTGTAGTGGGATTGAGGCCTTGAACATCCGCTGAAATTGTCTCCATTTTAGCAGTTTTTTCTCTCAGAAGCAAACTGGCTTGTGTAGCAGCATTTTCAGTTGAGTCTAAACAAGGAGTTTCCAAATCATTCTAAGGAGAAGATAGAACAATAACTCCATGAGGAGAGGTAGCACTACTCGCATTTACTGTGACAATAGCCTTTACCACGTGATTCTCAACTTTTAGCCTTGGAGCACTCAATGGGATACCCACATATCTGCCAATTCCACCACTGTGCAAGTCATTGGATGCTTTCAACCACAAGTCATATTGTTGAACTCCAGTTGTTGATTCTAACTGCATTATTGCCTTGCTTTGACAAAACTGTCCAGCATGTGCGATTCTTTTACAATAGAAGCAAAATTTAGAGAGTCGCTCATATTTAAATGAGATGAACATTGATTTTCCTTCCAATAACACCATTTTCCCACGGATTAATGGAATCTGCAGGTTTATCTCAACAAGCACTCGCATGAACTTCCCCCACCCTTGGTCCTTTAAATCTATCTCCATAAGTAAGACTCTGCCATTATTTTGTCCCAATTTCATCCTAACATCAGAGTTTATACAGCCAAAAGGTAGATTGTATAATTGCACTCGCAAATAGGTATGAGAGAACGCCATATCTTTGGGTGGAGTAGTCCCATCAAACAACTTGAAGCAAATCAAATGTTAGTCAAAGATCAAGGCTGACCATCCCAAATACGATGCAGAGCATCCTTAGTCTCAAATTCAAAAAGTAAAGTGTTAATACCTAGTTTCAGAATCTTAATATATGTGCCATGCTTCCAAACTTTTATTATTGTGGTTTTGAAAGTATCACAATTTGTTCGTTTGTCAGCCATTATTTTTCCCACCAAACAACATCTCCCACGATCAAGGGTTGACTGCATATCTTCTTCCAATATTACCATTTCACTTCTTTTCAAAATTTGTTAGGCAGAATTTGTCCCACAACTACATAATTTTCTCAGCCATTTGTCGAACAAGAAAGCAAGAAGAATTGCCTTTAGCAAACGTGAACTTCCAACAAGAAAGCAAGCGGAAGAAAGCAATCTCCTTTTCCTACGCTGATGAGAAGATGAAAAAACCGGAAAGTAATCGTCTCCATAATCACTGCAATAAAAGTAACCGTCTCTGTGGCTGCGATGCACCTATTATATATAAAATCATAACTTATTTTAGAAGATTAAACTGATTAGAATAAATAAATTTTATTATTTATTTAAATATCTTAACATAGTAATCCTAGTCTCATAATTGTTAATTCTTCAAAGGGAATGCTATGCATCTCGATTTAGGATCCCCTTAGCTGTTATGCTAAAATATATATATTTTATTTTTTTACTTTATTTTTTTAATATTTTAAAATAGATATTTTTTTAAAAAAATTACAACATTATACGTACCAGCTCATGATTCATGCAGTCTTATAAATATAAAAAAAAAAAAAATCCAAGGAAAACGGTAGGAAAAACATGTACGTATGCGAGTAATATTAAGCCAAGAAACTACGTTCCAAAAAGCTAAATAAACAAAATACCTATCTAGCTGACTCAGAAAGCTAGGCTATAAGGACCCAACAAAATTGATTGGAAGAATACTATACCTGTCCCACCTGACCTAGGATTTGTCTTGTATATGAAATTTCCTCTTATCTGTTTCCTTCCTCATAATCTTATTTAATAATTTTTTTTATTAATTGATAAATTGAAACTAACCATTTTGTCCCACTCTCACCAACTTTATCGCTGTTATAAACTTATACCAAAAGATAGCATTTATTTATGAAAATTGTTATTGGGATCGAAATTTAAGTACAGTTTAAACTTAAGGTTGAGATGAATTGAGATGAGTTTTAAAAGTTGAATAAAATATTATTATTATTATTTTAAAATTTGAAAAAATTAAATTAAAATTTGAGAAAATTATATTAAAATTTGAAAAGGCTGTATTGAAATTTTATATATGAATTTTAAAAAATATAATGATGAGTTTGAGATAAGTTGAGATGAATTTAACTTGCTTTCAAATCCAAATTTTATTCTTTTAAAAAATATGGCAGTCAAATTTTACTAATAACTCTCACTTATAATACAATACAGGGATCAAGAAAACTTTATACAAGAGTAAACTATGTATTGATAAATAATTACATTTAAAATCTCAAAACCAAATAAGTAAAAACTACCTGAAAATTATAAAGACGACAATAGGTTCATAAACAACAATGGCAAGAAGTTATTGCTAAGTTTTTAAATGAAATTAATGTTGTTGAAGAAGGTTGGGACAAATTAATTAGATTGGGTTAATTTATCTTTTAAATATGATTTGGAATCTGTATTGATAGATATATAGAAGCTAGCAAGAGTCCAAGACACCATTTTCTATCGTCCACAGTGGTTTGAAGTTGGACCAAACTTTGTGAATGGATTAATGCTGACCCAACGTACAGCTCATGTTCTAATGAAGAGTCGAATATGCCGTGAGCATATTATCTTTACATGCTTCCTAGCTATAAAAAAACACGTGGGCGGCTGCTGATGGCGACGCAGTAGAATGCAAGAAATGTTTTATCTTATTTTATATTATTATTATTATTATTATAGTTATAATAATAATACGGACAATTATAAAATTATAAATAACGTATAATTATTGAAAAAAAATAGAAGATTTATTATTAAAAAAATTAATTTTTTTTTATGTGAACCTTATATATATTTATTTTTTTAAAAATAATTATATGTTATTTGTAAGTCTACGATTGTATTTATCATTTTTTATAATTATAATATTTATATAAAATATAATAAATAATTTAATTTTTTTAAATTTAAATAATAATAATATTATAAAAAGAAAATTTTGATTATATTTTATTTATTTTTAATTTTTATCTTAATTTATCTATCTCAACTAATTAATCACGCGACAACTTACTCTCAGTACATTTCTAATTTTCTACTAAAATATAAATAGTACATATCAGAAGAGAATCTCTAGACCACGAAGAGATACGACCCAATCGAGGCACAAATATCAATTTGATATGGATTACATACATTCCATACAAAAATATATTAGCTTTAACTCAGTTTGAATTCAGAACTTATTTCCTATCTTTTTATTTATTATTATAAATTTTTAAAAGAATAATTCTTCTTATAATTTACATTTAGAGAGTACTATATTATAAGCCTAATTAAAATATTCTTATTTTATGAATAAATAAAATAAATTTTGAAAATTTTAAAAAATCTTAATTTATTAATATATTAATAATATTTTATTTAACTTTTAATTTTTATATCAACTTCATATCTAAATGTAAATGTAAATGTAAAAGACGGCTAGTTTCAACTTTTTGATCGGAGAGGTTAGTTTTCAAAGCAGGAAAACAAAATCCAAAGACATAGGGTAATCAACTAATCATCATTCTTTCATAGTCGTACTCTAGGAGTATAAAAAAAGAATTTGCAAGATTTATCGCATTTTAGATTGTTAAGTTCCCTTGGAGTGTGGTACAAGTAAACGTTAGCTGCTACGTGGTTTTGTGGAGCTAGTTAAATGTGTAATATTCACAATATTATTATAGAAAAGAATAATGGATGGTCCAAATGCTTCACTTGGCAGTTGGCACTTGGCAATGAGTTTGGAGTCTTTGGACTTCTTGCTTCGGCCTTTGGGTCCTACGTACCTCCTTTTCTTCGTTAGCATCAGCTTCTATATTTAAAAGAAAATTTGACTTTGAACATTTCATTTGGATTTACTTATTTTGTTCCTTATTTTATTCCCTGATAAACTAGACTCATGTTTATTGGTTGAGAAGGATTTATGAAATCAATCATTTGTCAAATTAAGATTAACAAAAGAGTAGTGTTATATATTTATATTTAGTAAATACTCTAATTATAAAAATGTTATATAAAAATAATTTTTTAAATTGATATAACTTGATGTGATTTATTAACTTAATTTTATTATAAAACAAATCCAATAGATAAATAAAAGGGTGATACTATGGTTCGGTCACCGAACCCCATAACAAATACAACCCACCTTAAAAATATAATAAAAAGTTTTAAAAATATAATAAAAAATATAATAAAATGAAAAAATACAATAAAATGAAAAAATACAATAAAATGAAAAAACAGAATAAAAAAAAAATATATATAATAAAAAATACAATAAAAAACACAATAAAAAATGAAGATGATTTTAAGAGAGGATTCGGTCCTCAGCCAAATGGAGCCACCGCCTGTAGTAGTGGACGACACCACCCATGTCAAACGGACCCATTTCGAATTTAAGGCCGTAGGAAAAAGGTAGGAGGTCGCTGGAAGTCGCCATCACAAGAGTGAGATTGCTGGAGGGAGCCGGTCCCGATGACATGAGCGGTGTTGCCCATCGCCATCGAGAGTGGTGGAGGTTGCATTTAATAAGGGGTTTGGTATGACTAAATCTCAGTATTTTCTTAAATAAAATTATATTAATTTATGATATTAATTTATATAATTTCTTTATAAATATAACAGCACTCTTTATATTTGTACTTATAATACTCATTTATAAGTTTTCTTTTGAAATAATTTTATATTTAAAAATTTTTAGTATATGGATAATTGATACGTGCTAGAATAAATTTTTTATACTTTTTTAAATTACATTTAGCACTTTCTTACAAAAAGAAGTTGGAAAACAGTCACGTAGTATGGACTATGGTTGGGCAAGCTAAATGTAGACAGATTTTAAGTCGCCTCGGTTGCAGGCCCATAAGCCCACCCTTATAGGGCCGAGTATAGAATATGGGCTGTGAATTAATTTAGTCCAGTGTAGTTGGAAGATGAAATCAACACTCTGTTTGGTGTCTCTTTCGATGCCAAATAGAGGAGTTCAGTTTCAAGTACCTAACTTCATTTGTCCAATAGCTGTGATGAATGTATGGCATTTTTCTCTAATTAAAAACAAGACGGTAGATATTGGCGGGAATGTCAATAATTAAAATTTCCACTTCCACGATGTTACAGATAAAAAAATACCAAGAAAATAATTTATTGTTCGATCTTATAATTTTCGGTAATAATGTTACATGTAACCGGAAAATAAATATAATTAATTTAAAAAATGAAATTAATTATTAAAAAATTAATTATTCTTTTTTACATAAAATTCAAATTTATTCATTTTTTAAAAAATAATTACTTAATATTTATATATTTTATAACTGTAAATATATTTTCCAATTCCCGAAAACTGGAGTGGACCCCAAGCTCTCAAGATACCTTCTAGATTCTAGACTGGTGGCTACCAAACTCAACCGATAAGGGAGTTATGCCAGTGGCAGCTACTGTAGCAGTGTACATAGTCCACTGTAGCAGTGTACATAGTGCACTAAGGTCCGCTTGGATTCAGAGGTGAGCTCAGCTCATCTCAATTCATCTCAACTCATCTTCATTTTATTATTATATTTTTATAATTTTTTATATAAAACACAAATTCCTATACACATTTTTCAATTTCCAATACACATTTTTCAATTTCCAATACACATTTTTCAATCTTCAAAAGCGGCCAACAACTCAACAACAGTATTTTCAAGCTCCTTCACCTGCATCAACATCCAGTCAATATTGTTAAGGATCTAGAATACAAGGATCCATAGACTAACAATATAATAACTCCAATTATCAAACCATACAAAAGAGAATATATCAATCAAGGCATCAAGAAATAAAGAAACAGTGGCTTCAGTTTAAGTGGGACTAGGCTGAGATCATTTATATATCCAAACCATTCAAATTAATCTCTCCTTTTTATTTCAAACACAAATTCTTTGAACCTTAATTCAAATCAAGGAATTCTTGGTAAAAACAAGAATCCATAAGATCTAATAGGGTCTCTCAGAATTCTAAAAAAATGTCATAAGATTTTCAAACCACATATCATGCTCGTTATGTTGCTAAAGAATGAACTCACCCAGAGAAAGTCCTGTAGTTATCCCAAAATTAGTCAAGTGAAGAATTTTGTAATTTGAGGTTCCAAATGACCGAAAGAAATTCACAGACAAATTTCAACTTCTTACCTTACCCAACATTTTCTCAGCCAACAATCATAGGATTGAACTAGCGCTAAAAAATTTCAAGCATCAGTTGAGTGCATCTATTTTCTTCTGAAATAACAAATGCTAAAACGAAATTCAAATCCAAAAAGTTGATTTCCTCTAACTTTTTCATATTCTCTTGCCAACAAGGTGGAAAAAACATAAATATTCGAAAAAAAAAAATGAGAGGCTTGTTCTCCAGACTACCATCTGAGACTGATTCTCTCTCTCCAAATCAACCGCAATTTCCTTCATCATATTCAACACCTTTAGAATTTCCTGAGGGAAAAAACCAAGATTGAGTTCCAGTAATACTAGAAGAGCAGTGCTACATCTACAAATGAATTATATAAAACAATCTTATAAACTAACATGACTTAATTTGATCTATTAGATCTACTTTACAATAAAAATAACTTTACAATATGATGAACCACGTCTAGCCAAATCGATTTGTGATATTGTTTTTGAATTTTGTGTAATCCTTTTTTTGTGGCTAGAGTATTTTCAGTACTGGAATATGAAATACAATGTGATTCGGAATCACTTGGTTAGGAATTCAAGCGCTTATCTTACTTTCAAATGGGAAAAAAATACAACCTATACTCTGAAAAGCAAGAGAGAACTTACAATGGAATCAAACATAAAGTAAATTACCTTAACAATTCCCAATACACAATATACCTTAACAATTCCCAATACACATTTTTCAATTTCCAATACACTTTTTTCAATTCCCAATATACCTTTTTCAAATCTCAAAATAATAATAATATTAAAAAATAAACTAAACTCATCTAAACTCATCTCAACTCATCTCATCTCTGAATTCAAGCGGGGCCAAGTGGCTGCTTCTCCTAATTTTTTATTTTTTATTTTTAAACACAAAACTTGCATTTTGATGGATTTGAAATCAGTTTTTACTTTCACTCGTTCGAAAATCATCCCGCGAAAACCCTCCTCCCTCGACAGCAACCCGCACTAGCAACGTCGTACCTAGCACAACTGAGTGACGCTCCACTGTATGCCCAGCGTCATCACTTCCTGCAAAGTCGTTGAACGAAACAAATCTTTCTTTTGAATCCAGTGACACTGCTCTGGTGGCTTTTTTTTTCGCCGCCACCTTTGTTCAACTTCTTAGGTAACATTTCATTGTCCACTTTCCCTCCATATTGAACGTTTTTCTTTTGTATTGAAATAGGTGGATTTAGGGTTTTATTACTTTATTTTTATTGTCGTGCCATAGTTTGTGGCAGTGGTGGGATTAGAGTTTGATGTTTGGGAAAAACGATTGATAAAATATATAATATGTATAAATATAAATAATATATTTTTTTTTGTATGTAATTATATAAAAAATAATAATTAATTTTTTTTCTTTTTTTGTTTTCTTTTTTTCTTTGAATTAAGAAAAAATGAAAAAAAATTACTAGATAGAGACCATTATAAAAAAAAAAAATAATAAATAAATAAACTTAAATTTTTTTTTACATACTCAATGATGATCTTTCATAAAATAAAATTTATCTATTATTATTTCTGAAATGAAATTTTTGATAACTTTTTTCTCAAAAAAATAATAAAAGATAATTTTTTATGTATTGAGAGATATTTTTTATTTATTTTTTAATATTTGAGAGAGTAATGTTAATTATATATAAAAAGATTATGTATTTATATAATAAATTATTTTTTAATACAAAATTTGGGGGGGGGGGGGGGGGGGGGCGTAGCCCCCCAACCATAGCTGTAGGTCCGCCTAATTCATGCTGGTTTCCATCCTAAACTATCTGCTCTCACAAGGCATGATTCTAAACTTTGTAATTTTACTTGAAGCATTAAGCATGTTTGTATTTATTTATTGTTTTGGGGAATATGAAATATAGCAGTTTCTTTTGCTCAGTTAGAAATATAAGATGACAAGAGTAGGTAGAGCTGCTTGTTTAACTTCTCAACATTTCCAGATGAAAATGCCCATGATCTTCTTCAGAGCAATAATTCACGTATCTGCTTGTAGGGAAAATGATTGTTGGAAATTTGAGCTTTCAAATTCCCCCCACTAGGATCTACTTTTCACAGAATAACAAGAAAAATAGAGAAATAAATACAACACAAGAATTTACGTGGAAAACTCCAAAATAGGAGAAAAACCACCAGACCCAGAGAAGAAAATACACTATGTGAAAAATTGTTACAATCACACAATTTTTCTCCTCACCCCAACGACACCCACAAAAACTTCTCCCACTAGTAAAACTTTAACTTTCACCTCTCTTCCTTTTACATACAAAAAGGACAATAGAAGAATTTTACTAAAGTCAAAAGTTACTAGATAAGTTTCTGACTGGTGTGTTTAAATCAAGGAGGTTAGGCCTCTTTTTATAACCCCCTTGACATTGCCCCTCTCCCACTCCTTTCCCATGTGGGATTCAAGGAGCAAAACCCAACAATCTCCACCTTGCGACTTTGACTGATCCCACAGCCACGCTCCACCGCAATGAAGATCTTCATAGCTTCCGCTATCATGCTCTACCATAAAAGCATACTCACTCAGAATAAACCAATTCCAAGCATTTCACTTCGGCCCATGTCGAAAATAACCTTGCTGAAAAATTATGGTGCAACTCCCACGTTTGGCTTTCCTGGAAGTTCATCAGCCATCGACATGAATTTCCACCACACACCTTGCATCAATGCCAAACCAATGCCCGTGTGCAAACTTGTGGAACAACTAACATTAACACATCCTCTATCATGGCAACTTTGGGATTAGCGACATGCCATGAGGATGTACATGTCTCCTTTTAACAGAAGTCATCTTCTGTAGAGAGAGACACGATGTTATTTTCATTGTCAGTATCTCCATTTACTGACTTGGAGCCTCTTGCCGAACCTGCTCCACTTCTTCTTGACAACTTTTCTTGACATGCCCAGGTTGTCCACACCTCCAGCAAATTGCTGACTTCATCGGTTGGTATGCTCTTGTGTAATTGATGGAATCAAAATATCCATGACTTGTACTTGCCACAAGTCAAAATTGATTCTCCCATCAACGTTCTCTACCTCCATTCTTGACATTGCTTCGATGAATTTTACCGTAGAAATGAATAGTATCCACTAAGTAAGTTCCCAGGAAAGACCGATCTTTTCTAGACAGAACTTCAAGGTTCCCAGGAAAGATTGGAGGGTCACAACGGACACACTTAAAATTTCCAATCTCCTAGACAGAACCTCCTTAGACCATACGTATTCACACTACCACACCAAAGCTCCACCCTGCAAAAAGAACCTAGTGGCTCTGATACCACTGTTGGGAATTTGAGCTTTCAAATTCCCCCCCACCAGGATCTACTTTTCACAGAATAACAAGAAAAATAGAGAAATAAATACAACACAAGAATTTACGTGGAAAACTCCAAAATAGGAGAAAAACCACCAGACCCAGAGAAGAAAATACACTTTGTGAAAAATTGTTACAATCACACAATTTTTCTCCTCACCCCAACGACACCCACAAAAACTTCTCCCACTAGTAAAACTTTAACTTTCACCTCTCTTCCTTTTACATACAAAAAGGACAATAGAGGAATTTTACTAAAGTCAAAAGTTACTAGATAAGTTTCTGACTGGTGTGTTTAAACCAAGGAGGCTAGGCCTCTTTTTATAACCCCCTTGGCATTGCCCCTCTCCCACTCCTTTCCCATGTGGGATTCAAGGAGCAAAACCCAACAATGATAACAAGTCTGGATCTTTGAAAATTACATTTATATTATATAATTCTTATGGTGATTTGGGTCTGTTTTTGTGACAAATGGTTGATTGGGTAGAGTTTCTATTTTCTGAAGTGTTCAATGCTCTTTGCCAAATAGCAGAAAAAAGTTTAGGTACCCCAATGAAAAATACGATGCGTAATACCATTTATTCATTTGTTCAGCAGCTACGAAATCTAATTTGTAGGACCTGGGTTTGTTGTAGATATTAAATGGTTGATTAATGGGACTTGTTATTATTAGTGCTTGAATGCACTTTTATTACGGTTTATAATTGATGAATTGGGTGTACACATTTGACAGAAGAATTTGCCACACTAGTAAAATTTGAAAATAATTGTAGAATTTCAATTGTCCAAGTTCAATATTAAAAGTATAGTGAAAAAATTGATGGCATTAGGAATCGAATTAGATGGTCCCGTCAAATATGAATGTTAAAGTTAATAAACACCTCTCTTGTAATCTTAACCTATTTAACATGAACTCAACATGCTAATTGGTTTATTTGAAGATGCATGCAGTGCTTAATCATTTGTTTAAATATTATGCAATCATGAATGAAAGTCAAAGAAATTTATCAATTTGGAAGTAAGTTGGCACAAAAAAAATTAGTTTTACTTTTTTATTCATCAATTTCCATGTATTGAACTTTCCACTGTCCAGTCTTCTCTATTTACATGTTGGCAGTAAAGTGAATATCTCATCACTATTGCAACTATGCATGTTGGTTCTATTGTTGCATGCTGATTGTAGCAAGCATAAAGTGAATATCTCCTCACTTTTACAGGCTTATTATTGCAGGGAGGGCCATACTGTAACTATGATGAGTACATGACATTAGTTGTGTGATCATACTTGGTAAAAGCCTCTAAGCTTCTAATCATGTGTTCCCCCCCTCCTCCCATTAAGCTGGACATCCTCCTGTAATAGTTAAATTTATTGTAAGCATTTTCATAATTGGTAATATACCTGTAATGTTTTGAGAATATTCATTTGGATTTTACATTATCTTAAAAAATTAGATTTTATTATGTAGATCAATGATGAATTTGATGAGGGAAAAGATCTGGTTGTTTCGGTGATGCCTGCAATGGGAGGAGTAGACTCGTGCTATCAAAGGGGTCTTGTGCAAGTTTGAGAAGTAGGGCCACTCAGTTTAGAAAACATTGTTGTAGAAATGTGGCCCCCTCACTATAGCTGTACTTTGCTATATGTTTAATTATTGTATAACTTTAATTTGGTATGGGGTTGCTCAACATGCACTAATTTCTGTATATATTGAGAGACAAGGATTTTCATTTGCATAACATCGTAAGTTTATTAAACGTGAAAATGATGAGGGAATTTGGCAAGATTGCAAAAGACTTATGTATAAGCCCTTAAAACAAAGGTTAGTTTCAATGTAGATAATTTTTTCAGGCATTAAAACTTATCTAGTCTATATGTCAATGTATAAATTTATAGAAAATCATTAAAAATCAAACAGAGGTACAAGATTTAAAACAAAGGTTAGTTTCCACTAGGTAATAATTTTCTGCACTACATATGGCTTATGGAAACTCATCTAAAAATAATGACAGTATATGAAATTCTTTTGGAAGTCGATAAAAAAAATTTAAGACAATATGAGATCCTTTGGAAGACATCAAGTGCATTGAGTAAGGGAAAATGTCTTTTCCTAATTATAGGAAAATATAAGCAAGTAATAATGGATTAAATGACATCAGCAATCAATAATAGAGGCAACACATGCACTTTCTCTTTAACTTCAGACACTTTCCTCTGAATGAACTATCTAGTGCATGTATTAACCGTGGATGCATATAAGAACACTTATAAACTGGAGATCAAACAATGTATTCAAAACAGGAAAGATAATAGAACTCTTCATTACAAAGGTTAAGTTAATATCCATTTTGTACATCATAACCAAAACATAGTTGGAGTACTCCTTTTGTACATAATAACCAAAACATAGTTGGACTACTCCCTTTGTACATCAAAAGCAATATACTCAATACAACTCTCTCATGGGCTCATACTACTTTCAGATGGGCTAAGGCTCAAAAGTCGTTGTAAATATTCAGCTCCCAAGTCCTCAAATACCACTACATTTTGTGCCTTTAGTTCTTCTTTTCCTTTACTTTTCTTAGCCATGGATTTTCTTCTCATGGAATGCTTCCTCTTAAGTGCCACCATTGGCGAGCAGCCGGCCTCCTCACAGTCATACTTCACGCCTTGTAGTGACTCCCTGACCACTTCTACTGGAAAATTGAGCACAACCAAGGTTCCCCTCATTGAAAATGCAGCTTGGTCATATGCCAGAACAACTGCCTCTGCACTGTCAAAGGTTCCAAGCCATACCTTGATGCATGCCTTGTCGAATCTCTTATATACCTAAAGAAAAGAGGGGATTTGAATGAAGAAAAAGAAGAAGACATCAAAAGGCAAATATTAAAAAAATTAAACCATTAAAATTAAAGTAAGTTGAGAGTAAGATTATTGGAGAAGGAGGATGTCCTTAGATCCAAATTATAATTGTAATGAAAATATCTATTTAGATCCACATAATGATAATGGCGTGTGAGTGACCAAAGCACATGTGCAAATGAGGGTGACGACGAGGATGGACCCACATAAATGACATATTTAGGTGAGGTCTTATTTGATCATGAAATAGCTTTTTTTGCTTCTTAGGATAAGTAGATTGCCACCTATGTTCTATTTTGGTGGGTGCTTTCCATGGCAAAGCAGAGGGGAGGGATGGAAAGACATTTTCAGGATCCACTTATTCCCATAATATCATGTCAAACAACATCGATTGAATTGAAGATCAGTATCAAAGAACATATATGTCATGACAATCATAGATCCATATATATAACATCATCAAACAAAATACTAGGCACCAAAGCAGTAAACTAGCTCAAAACCCTTAACAAAAGTCAGTTTCATCATTTCAATCTCTACTAAGGAAAATATTTGGCATTCAACAAGTGAATCAGATCTTATCACAAAACGAAAGTCACCGTATCAAAAAAACCACATTGTTCTAAAGAACAATTAGAAAAAAACTCAATTTAAGCATATGATTATTACGATGTTTCTTTTTGTTTTGTTTTGGGTTTTTTTTTTTACCCCATTCTCGCACCAGAAAACAATGATCTCAAAATTCAAACCTAACATCAGACCCAATGAAGCAAAAATATAAACTCCCACAGTACCCAACACAGAAATGACCATAATCAAGACCTTAATCAAGCTAATCAACTAAAAAGGTCCATAGAATTAAACAAGTATCTTTGACTAAATTAAGATCCCAGAAACGTAATGAAATGCAATATTGATAATAAAAACCTGCCTAGTAATGGCTGAACTAAGCAGAGAAAAGGTTTGGAATTTGGTGTCGAAGGCGATAATTGAATGTCTTGGTCTGTTGGAATTATCGGGAGATACCTCAGAGCCCTAGATTTGGGGATCCAAAGGTGGCACAGAGAGAGAGAGAGAGAGAGAGAGAGAGAGAGAGAGAGAGAGAGAGAGAGAGAGAGAGAGAGAGAGAGAGAGAGAGAGAGAGAGAGAGAGAGAGAGAGAGCAGTACCAACAGAAAAACTTAGAATCAGAGATTACCGTCCCACAAATCTCCGGGCTTCGCGTCGGTGGACTGAGGGCGACGATGTCTTGGTGGACTGCTGGCTTTGGGTCGATGGTTTGAACGGATGAAGGGGGGCTTGATTTCGGGAGAACTTGTTCTCAGGGGGGCGCGGAGACGAGACATGAGAATGGGGAGGCGAGATGTGAAACTTGTCTGAGATGGGAGACGTGAACCGGTTTAGTGTTTTAGGCTCGGTTTATTTTATAAATTTGGTTTTATTATTCACTATTTATTTTATACTTTTAATTCATCTTAACTATTTATTTAAATTTTAATTCACCTTAATAACTCATTTTATTATTATTATAACTCATTTATCTTATTTCTAAAGTCAAGCGATTCTTAATGAACCCGATCCACACGTCACGAGTGATATTTGGCTACCGTTAATAGCGGTTGCGCTCTAGATTTTTCTTTCCGAAGTCAACGATCACAAAGAAAGGAGCTTTTCTCTGAACAGGCACCCACATCCAGAAGAACGCATGGCAATGGAGTCCCCCTTCAAGGCTGACGTATTAAAGGGGAAGGTGGCGCTGTTGACGGGAGGAGGGTCAGGAATTGGGTACGAGATCTCGTATCAGCTGGGCAAACATGGAGCCTCTATTGCCATTATGGGCCGCCGGCGGCAAGTCCTTGACTTTGCCGTTGCTTCCCTTCAATCTCATGGAATTCCTGTAATTTTTCTCTACTTCTGCATCATATTCTTTAATCTCACTATCTGTAATGGGATTTTGCTCAACTCAACTGAGTTTGTCTTGTGTTTTTCATTGCAAACGTAAAAGATCAAATGCAAGTACGTGTTAACCCGTCCTTAACATGCGTTGTTCGCCCACTTTGTGATTGCTTAAATTTCTCTGTTGAGTAACTTTAATATGGTGTTGGGGCCTGGGTTGAATCCTATGATCCTGCTCTGGTGATTTTCTCTGTTTTGCATTCGCAAGCCGCCTATATGTTGTTTGGTTCATAGTTAGTGTCTCAATGGTGAGTTTGCACACGTAAGAAGATTTCAGGTGTTTGACTCATAGAAAATAAGAAAAATTCTATTTATCGTTCTCCACACCACACATTTTTTTTTCTTTTACCAAATATTTGGTATATGGATAATGAGTAGAAGAATTCAAGTGGTGTGTGGTGTGGAGGATAATGAGTAGCAAAGCTCCGAACATAAAGGTTTCAAGTGTTTGTGCGTGTTAATTATGTGCTTGTCATACATTGTCAATTTTAGTCGTGAGAGGTGGTGTTAGACAAGTCCCACCAATGGTTACATGCATACCCTTTGGCTCTCAATATAGCAATTTTCAGCTTTAGTACAGGATGCTCATAATGGTATCATTGTCTGGTTTTTTTATGTTCATGGGCTCATCTATCTTGATGGGATTTCTTCAGTTTCCTTTAGGCCTACACATAAAAAGAGTGCCAGAAGATTCCTACATGAATTGCTATGGAGCATGATATGTCCACATAATAATTGTTCCTCTCAACTCAATAGCTCGGGCTTCGAAGATAATATTTTTTTGAGCTCTAGCCTGTAGAATTATTTCCGCCGGATTTCTGCTTAAAATATATTAGTGTTACTAGTATGCTTCCATTTAGTTGGATGGTGATTTATGGTTTCATGACTACAGAGCTGAAACAAGTTTATCCTTTTCATTACAGGCTATTGGACTTGAGGGAGATGTTCGCAAAAGAGAAGATGCAATTAGAGTTCTGGAATCAACTATCAAGCATTTTGGCAGGCTTGACATTCTTGTGAATGCTGCAGCTGGCAATTTCCTTGTACCGGCAGAAGATCTATCCCCTAATGGCTTCCGAACAGGTTATACCTTCTTATATATGAACATGTTGGACCCTTGTTAATTTCCTAAAAGTTAAGCTGAGTTGCTTAAGTTGATTTAAGTCGCCACTATTATAAACCAGGATTGTGAACTTCGTAACAGACAATCAAAACAATTGTAACCTACTATTATAGAAACCATGCAGTCATTCAAAAACAGGGACAACGTAGAACAACTTTTGAGATATAAGTCCAAGAATTGATATATGACATCTGTAAAACTGATTCATGTCAAGTTCCACACAAATGGATTTCCATCCCTACTTCTGTCATAACATGATGGAAAACACCATTTTCATGACTCATGTCAATTGATGACCCTTCTTGTAAATTGAGTCGATAATTGCAACTTATTTTTATATCAAATGAAGCCAGTCCCTTTACAATAATTTTATAATATCCTCACAGGATCGTCAGCTCATTGAATGCTCTTAGAGTTATGGTGAACGTTTCTTTGTTTTCTGCAGTAATGGACATAGATTCTGTTGGTACTTTTACAATGTGCCACGAAGCACTGAAGTACCTCAAGAAAGGGGGACCGGGGAAAGACCATTTTGTTGGTGGAACAATCATAAACATTAGTGCAACATTGCATTATACAGCTACTTGGTATCAAATCCATGTATCTGCTGCTAAGGTTTGTACATTGAGGCTTGTGAGTTTGTTAATAATTTTACTTATGAATTGTATCCAATGACTCAACATCCTTTTCTTTTTATCAGGCAGCTGTTGATAGCATTACAAGAAGTTTGGCATTAGAATGGGGGACAGATTACAACATCAGAGTCAATGGGATTGCACCAGGACCCATCAAAGATACTACTGGCGTTAGTAAACTTGCACCTGAGGAAATAACAAGCAATAATAGCGAGAACGTACCTTTATTGAAACTGGGAGAGAAATGGGACATTGCTATGGCTGCTCTTTATCTTGCATCTGATGCGGGTTAGTAATCTAACTTAATAATGTCACTCTCTCTCTCTCTCTCTCTCTCTCTCTCTATATATATATGTATATATATATGTGCAAACGATAGTTCTTGATATTTTAAAAAATGACATGAACACATTCAATTGCGATAAAGATAATTGTAAGTAAAAGACTCCATTCCAGAAAACAGTTGATGCTTCAACAAACTATGGAAAATCTTGAGATTTTGGACAAGCTTGGACGAAAATTCTTAATTTCCTTTTTCTTTCATATACTTTTCTTATTTTCCTGATGTTATGGTCTTGTGGTTTTAGGAAAATACGTTAATGGAACAACCCTAGTGGTTGATGGAGGAGAATGGCTGAGCCATTCCCGCAAACTGCCCAAAGAAGCAGTGAAGCAGTTCTCTTGGGCCGTGGAAAAGAGGTCTAGAGATGCTCCAGTTGGGATTCCTAAGAGCAAGCTGTGACAGTTTAGAAGAATACTTTAGCAGATTAGACTAAACTCACTAAATTTGTCATGTTTGTATTAAAACTTAACTCAAAAGTCAGTGGCTCAAAAATTTGGAAGGTCAAGTAAAGTTAAAATTATAATAAAGTATTTTTTTTTAACAATCTTCTATGTTTCATAATGATATTAGATCATTTTATTTATTTGAGATGTATTTATTTATTTTATTTTTAAATTGGATTAATTTTTTAAAAAAATTTAGATTTGTTAGTAATTAATTTATAAGATTAAAATAATTTTGTAAAGGAGGAGAGATCGAGATAATTTTTTAGAAAGAAAGTTAACAAAGATGAAAATATCATTGTATTAAATTTAAAAAAAATAATATATACATATATAATTTTCAAAACTACTATATATATATATATATTCAAAACTAATATATATATATAATTTAAAAATTATACCCCTATGTAGTTCCGCCCCTCTCACCTATCATATCACAAGAGGTATTATTTTGTTCTTGCATATGTGTCCATGGAAGCAATTCAATTCTCCAATCTAAAACTATTGTAGTTCTGTAGATAATCATGGAGTATAAAACAACAGTAACAACATTTCTCCAAAAGTATCTCAAAAAAGGAAAATGATACGTTGCCAACTAAATGTGACATTTCAATTTGACATTTCATGTATTATAATTATTTTTATTTTTTTTTACTTAATAATTTTAATAATTAAGAAAGTGATTATTAATATATTAATTTTTTTTATATTTTTTAAAATATTTTAAAATGAAAAAAAGAATGAAGAAAATTTTTAAAAAAAAAAAATACACTAACGGTTCATTTGGGCAGTACTACTCAGGTGATTGAGTAATAGCGTACTGAACAATAAACAACATGGCAACAATAACATGGATTCTTAGATAAGATAAATTCGTTTCAACTCATCTCAAATTTATTATTATATATATTTTTTATATAAAATACAAATTTCAATACAAATTTTTTAATTCTCAATTAATTTTCTCAAAATTTAAAATAATAATAATATTAAAAAATAAATTAAATTTATCTCAACTCATATCATCCATATAAAAAAGTTAAAAATCTCCAAAATAATAAACATAAAAACTATTTTAGAACCAGAATAGCAGAAAGATAAAGGGTGAATATCAAAGATCAAAGTATCGCATTTTATATAATTATTAAAATTTTTTAAAATTTTTATATAAAATAATTCAATTTTTACGAAATATATTAAAAAAACAATACTAAAAAATTATATTAGTTTCCAAAGTCCATCAAGTAGAAGCGAAGTTACAATTCAACTGCAAAATCAATGAGAAAACATTTTTCCAAATCCATCACACATTCACACGATATAATGGTTGTTCCTTAAATGCCATCGATTTGGACTCGTTCCCTCCTCATCTATTACTTTCGATAGGATCGAGAGGAACCTCGAATTCCCCCAAGCCAAGAGCGAAATGCTCGTTCACTTAAATAATAATAATAAGAATAATTTTATTTCATTTAATTATTATATAATTTTAATTTTTCATGTATAATAAAACAAATAATTTAATTTTTCAAAATTTATAAAATAATAATAATATTAAAAAATATTTTTTTATAATTTTTATTTCAATTTATATCATGTTATTGCAAAAACAAACGAGACGTACTCTGACATAGAGCTCTCCTGCCAATCTCGAGAATGACCTACGACTGAAATCCAAAACGAAGAATTGTAAAATTTATGATGGTACATATAATTTCATGCTCATAAACTCATACGTGAATTCATCTATCAGGTTGCTCACCCTCATCTCAAATATCCAAATCCTCCTTCTGAATGCTGCTCTTTATAGGCACATACTCCCCAAGGTAGCCATCAAGATGATTACGTAAAGCGTTCTTATTAATTCGTTGATAATGATAGCTCTTGTAAACATCGTAAAACACGCTATATACTAACAACCCCACCAAATTCACAATCACCAACACACACATATCAAGAACCCACCCACCACAATCCTCACAAAAACCTAATAATTGTTCCCTCCGTGCACCACCACTGAGCCAAACACGCCCCTAATAACCAAGCAAATTGCCAGATATAGAAAAACGAGCGCACCAGTGTAATGGGTATTCCCCTTCAAAAATTCGTGGCCCTTCTTCATTGCAGCGAAACCTTGCACCCATTTCAGCATCGTGTTAAAGTTCTATATGATTTCCCAGAAACTTATGGAAATATTCAAAATTAACTATTGTAATACATAAACTTTAGAAAGCACTGAGATGAATAACATACTTATAGCATAAAGGAAAAATATGATGAAGGGGATTCGTGGCCCACTTTTTCCTCCAATTCCTACTACAATCTAAGCAAATGCCACATTTTTGAATGCCTCCTCACATTTCCCTCACTGCATATATCCTCATGCGTAACAGACATAAGCAATGCTAAGGGAACTCAATGCATAACTGTAAAACATGACAGCCTAATAAGCTACTATAAACATAACAACAAGGAAAAAATGCCCCATTTTGGTGACTCACCAAAACGGGCCATATTACATATTATTACCAAAGCCCACCTATTAACTGAGTACAACCCCACATTAAGACTCATAAGACTAGGCCTATAAGACCCATCAACTACTTCAGTGTCCCAGCATAATTGAAGCCTCCACCTTATTGAAATGCAGCATTCTGAGTTACTCAACTTCAAATCTTCAGTTCACTTCACACACTTCATGTCTTCTTCTTTCGATTGTTCTCGATCCACCTTAGGGTTTCTAACAATTCCCCTATTCTTCAGAGTACCTTGCCTATAAGGTGAGGGTAAAGTTGTGGGAGCTTCCATAGTTTCTCCCAAGTGTTCTCGTCGTCTCCTAGTCCCTTTCATTCCACTAAAACTTATGTAATTCTTCTGTTTTTGTCCTTTATCAATCCTCTATCCACTATTGAATTTGGCTCGGGAAGTACCTCACCGTGCAAATCAATTGGGGGAAGAGAAGCCAATGGCTGAAAAGAGCTTCCCACCTTCCTTTTGAGACATGAAACATGGAAGGTGGGGTGGATCCAGGATGTAGATGGTAGCTTGAGATGATAGGCTACCTCTCCTATCTTTTTCTCCACTTAAAATGGCTTAAAATATCTCACAGAGAGCTTTATATTTCTATGGTGGGCAATGGATTTCTGACAGAATGGCTGCAACGTTAGGTATACCCATTCCCCTTCTTTGAGTGTTCTATTTGTTTTGTGTTTATCAACATGTACATTCAGACAATTTCTGGCCCCTTCGCGATCCTCCTTGAGTATCTTGAGCATTTGATCCCTACTGTATAAGATTTTATCCACAGCTTGATTGACCAATGTTCCCAGAATGTAGGATAAAAAGAGTGGTGGGGGGTACCCATATAAGGCTTGGAAATGTGTCATTTTGATGGCTGTATGGTGGGATGTGTTTTACCACCATTCAGCAAATGTTAACCATTGTGACCACTTATAGGGCTTAGTCCCTGAATAGCACTTGAGATAGCCCTCGAGATATTTGTTTAAGGCTTTCATTTTTTCGTCTGTTTGCGGATGATAGGCCGAATTGAGATTGAGAGTTTACCCTTGTAAGGCAAAGAGAGATTACCAAAACTGCCCCCATGCCTTTACCACTTGCATCATATTCTATTGAAAATGGCTACGAAAATTCTGGTAACTTGAGGATTGAGGGTTGGGTCACAGCTCTTTTAAGAGCACTAAAGGCTTCCATTACTGTATCACTCCATAAAAAAGTTTGATTTTTAAGTAAATTTGTGAAAGGCGTAGCTATGACCCCATAGCTTTAAATAAGTTTGCAATAATACTCAGTTAGGCCCAATGAAACCCTTTAAGACTTGTAGTTAGCATGGGCCAGTCCAACATTACTGTGATTTTGCAAGGGTCGGTCATAACACCATTTTCATTTATGACATGCCCCCCAAGTAATCCATTTCAACACCTCAAACTTACATTTCGATAATTTTGCATAAAGATAGTTTTTTTGCAAAATTTCCAGAACTTTTTCCTTGTATCCCAGGTGATCCAACCAACATTTGATGTATATCAAAATATTGTCAAAGAATACTAACACAAACTGCCTCAAATATGGTCTAAAAATATCATTCATCAATCCTTTGAAGGTTGATGGGGGCATTAGTCAATTCAAAGGGTATCACAAGAAACTCATAGTGGCCCTAATGTGTCCAACTTGAAGCCAAGAACACATCCAATTGGAAGACCAATTATATAGTATGTGGCAAGGTTAACATAAGCAACCACATCTTGCCATCCACTCCCAATTGTAAATTTACTAGCTTCGTATGAAATTAAAGGGCGCTTGCCTATCAAACTAGGACTCAAATGTCTTTTTATTGTGTTTTGATCAAATTTTTTTTGAGATTGGTACAATCCAAGGGCTTAAGATTGCGTATTTCCACAAACTTGAATATGAGGGCGCCCAAATTAAGCTTCTTGTGAGACTGTGTATGATGCCTTGTTCTTTTATGTCTTACAAAATTACAGGTTATGAGGAAGAAATTTTCAAATTTTTGATTATGTGACCCTGGTCGAATGTGTTGGTGGCTTCAATGATTATTGTGGGTGATTGGGTTGTGATGTCGGCGTCATGTGGGAGTGGAAAGGTAGGTTGCATTAATATGGACGAAAAGGATCCGAGCCATCTAAATTATGTTTTTCTAAACTCTCTTTCGTGACCTGTATGTGGGAGGAATTCTTGCACGGGTCTTTAGGACATTTTTTATAGGGATGTTTATGTTAGTTTTGGAGGTTTATTGCTTAATGGCTTGACTCATGTTTTACTTTGTAATAAGGTGCAGTAGATATTCAATGTTCCAGGGTGAGATGTTTGGGAGAAGAGAATTGATGTGTTTGGTTGAAGACTGAAGATCATGATACCATATCGCTGAAGTCTTTGCCATTTTCCAATGTGTTGTATGTAAAAACTCATTTTTATTTTTCTTAGTGATGGTGGTGTAAAAGGTCGGAATTATTGTATTTTTGGGTCATATTTTAAGAAGTAATAATTACGCATGAGTACTCTCATCTTGTTTTCCATAAAAAAAAAAAACGCTACTTTATAAATACTGACTTTTTACGAGCTTTTAGATTAACTAATGTAAATATTCTAAAGTTGCGATACATGGGTGGGCGACTTGTATACCTATTTCAATGTGATTCAACTAAAAGCTCACCTTAATTTTTGTGAATCAATAAGTTGAATCTCACCTTAACTTTTGTCCCAATTGCACTTGGAGTATTAGTGAGCGTGGGATTCAACTTATTGATACTTCGAGATAGTTCATGTGAAATTAGAGATTGTTTGCCAATCAAGATTGGGCCTTAAATAACTTTTTTTGTGTGTTTTGATGAAATTGTTTTGAGATAGGTACAAATCCAAGGGCTTGAGATTTGGTATTTTCACAAAATTGAAGATGAGGGCACCCAAATTAAGCTTCTTGTAAAGCTGTGCATGATTTCGTATTTTCTTATGTCTCACAAGATTACAAGTTATGAGGAAGAAATTTTCAAGTTTTTGATTATGTGCTCTTGGTCGGATGCGTTGGCAGCTTCAATGATTGTTGTGGGTGATTGGATTGTGATGGCAGCGTCATATCGGACTGGAAAGGTAGGTTGCATTAATATGGACGAAGAAGATTTGGGCATTCAGATTATGTTTTTTCAAACTCTCTTTCGCGACCTGTATATGGGAGGAATTCCAGCACGGGTCCTTAGGACATTTTTTGTAGGGATATTTATGTCAATTCTAGAGGTTTATTGCTTAGTGGCTTGGCTTATGTTTTACTTTGTAATAAGGTGTAGTAGACATTCAATTTTCCAGGGTGAGATGTTTGGGCTAAGAGAATTGATGTGTTTGGTTGACCGTTGAAGATCATGATACCATCTCGCTAAAGTCTTAGTTGTTTTCCAATGTGTTGTATGTAAAAACTCTTCTTCTTTTTCTTAGTGATGGTGATGTAAAATGTCGAAATTATTTTATTTCTGGGTCATGTTTTGAGAAGTAATAATTACGCACGAGTACTCTTATCTTACTTTTCATACGAAAAAGAAAACCTGCTACTTTAGAAATACTGACTTTCTACAAGCTTTTAGGTTAACTAATGTAAATATTCTAAAATTGCAATACATGGGCGGACAACTTTTAAACCTATTTCTAAGTGACTAAACTAAAAGCTTACCTTAGTTTTTGTGAATCGGTAAGTTGAATCTCACCTTAGTTTTTGTGCCAATTGCACTTGGAGTATTAGTGAGTGTGACATTCAAATACTGATACTTGAAAACTAGTTTTGAAGCCAAAAACACATCCAATTAGAAGACCAATTTTTTAGTATGTGGCGAGGTTAACACAAGCAACCACATCTTGTCATTCACTCCCAATTGTAAATTTACCAGCTTCATGTGAAATTAGAGGGTGCTTGCCTATCAAGATTGGTCCTCAAATGACTTTTTTGGTGCATTTTGATGAGAAGTTTTGAGAGATTGGTACAAATCCAAGGGCTTTGGATATTGTACTTTCGCAAAATTGAAAATAAGGGCACCTAAATTAAGTTTCTAGTGAGATTGTGCATGATGTCCTATTCTCTTATGTCTCACAAGATTTCAGTTTATAAGGAAGAAATTTCCATGTTTTTAATTATGTGGTCCTGGTTGGATGCGCTGGCAACTCTAATGACTGTTCTGGGTGATTGGTTGTTATGGCAGAGCTATGAAGGACCAGAAAGGAAGGTTATTATTTAATATGGACGAAGAAGATCCAGGCTGTCCATATTACATTTTTCTAAACTTTCTTTCGCAACCTATAAGTGAGAGGAATTCTAGCATGGGATTTTGAAACTTTTTTTGCAGGGATGTTTATTTTAGTTCTGGAAGTTTATTGCTTAGTGGTTTGGCTCATGTTTTACTTTGCAGTATGGTGTAGTAGGTCTTCAATTTTCCAAGGTGAGATAATTGGGAGAAGATAATTGATGGGCTTGGTTGACGGCTAAAGATCATGATACCATCTAAATGAAGTCTTTGCCATTTTCCAATGTGTTGTATGTAAGAGCTTTTTTTCTTTTTCTTAGTGATAGTGATGTAAAAGGTCGAAATTATTGTATTTCTAGGTCATGTTTTGAGAAGTAATAATTATACACGAGTACTCTTATCTTGCTTTTCCTATGGAAAAAGCCTATTGCTTTATAAATACCAACTTTCTATGAGATTTTAGATTAACTAATGTAAATATTCTAAAGTTGCAATACATGGGTGGTCGACTTGTATATCTATTTGAAAGTGAATAAACTAAAAGCTCACCTTAATTTTTGTGAATCGGTAAGTTGAATCTCACCTTAACTTTTGTCCTAACTGCACTTGGAGTATTAGTGAACGTGAGATTCAAATTACTAATACTTAAAGACTAGTTTTGAAGCCAAGAATACATCTAATTAGAAGACCAACAATGAGTAGTCGAAAGACGAGAGAGAAATTTTTGAGGGAAATGGAAGGCCCTTTCGCACGTCTTCTTCCTCACAAATAATCATAAAATAAACCATTGGAGGTGAAACATTAGCTCGTCAAGTTTGGCGAGCAAAAGGCGTTTATTGTAGTTGAAGTTCGAGACTTCAGATTTATGTCTAGTCCAATGTGGGGTGTTTTGGTAACTTAAGTCTATAATATGGACTTGCAATGTGTTATGGTGAGCGCATTGCTAGTACTCTAAGCAGTGATAAATAAACTAAGGAGAAATTATAGATGGAATAAAATCTATGTATCCCAAAAATTCTTAATCTAGATAAAGAAGGCTTGATGAATAGGTGCCCAATCTTGAGCTTGAAGAAGAAGAAGGAATGACTAGGGTAGAGAAGGGAGAGCTAGCACTTTCATTTTCAAGCCTATGCTTGGAATTGATTAACTCAAGTACTTCACCTTTTAAATCTTGATTAATTTAATCTCTCCCAAAGGGGAGAGGGGTTTGGGGAAGAGGTGATGGGATTTTGCAAAAGGTGATTCTGAAATGGATTGCGGGTATTTGTGGGAAGTAAATGATATTTAAAAAGGAAAAAAAATGCAATATAGCTTTTCACGTCAAGCGGGAAGAAATGAGCAGTTGTTGTAGCAGGGCCCTTAACATTTTTAGGACCAAAAAATATTTTTGAACTCAATGAAGACATTAATATCCTTGAAATGAGTCAGGGGTGGATGTGATGTTCACCCCCACCTCCTAGCACTGGGTAGGGGTCCTGCCTCTGTCTCCCAAAGGCGAGGTGGGAAGGTGGAAACACCGCTCCTCGTATATATAGGGGTGAGATGAGGGGAAGGGGTGACCCCGTCCTAGCATATGCGGATATCACCTCTATCTCTTAGATGCAATGAGATTGAAAGCTTTTCAATATATAATTAATTGCATGTCTACCTTCACCTTCTGGTTGTTGCCTTTGGTGTAAAAACTAAAAGTTTTGAAAGTTCTATCTTTCGAAATTTGAACATACAAAATTAGGATGAACCTAGTTTATTGAGTTTGTTTTTTTAGCTCATTTGAAATTTTAATTTGACAAGTTTGGGTTCTTATTTATCGGATTGGGCTTCCAGACTTCTATTTTTTTTTTAAATTGTTATTATATATTATATTTTTACATATACATTGGTTATTATACATTTCTAATACATCTTATTATAGTTTAGTTATTATATATTAATATTAAAATGTTATTATAAATTTATATATTTATGTTTATACATAATATATTAGTATTAAATATTATATACATTAGTTATTATATAATTAGTATTACATATTATTATATATAAGTGTTTATACATTAGTTGTTATTATATATTAGTGTTACATTATCGTAATAATTAATAGCATGATGTTTATATATACTAAATTATCATTAGTAATTTAACTAACTATATAAGTTATACTTATATAATATATATATGATTAATATAGAAAAAATATATTTTTTTATTAAATATGTAAAATATTGAAGTCGGAGTTGATATATCGCTACTTCCAACTCCAAATCCGACTTCAATTTCGACTCAACCTTCAACTTTTTTTAGTAAAAAAATTACAGACTTTGACTTCAACTTATCATGAAATGGAATTATAGTCGGATTTTCAGAGTTTTGCGTGTCGCATGACTAATTAATCCCAGATGATGATATATTACTAAAAGGGAAACGCTTTGGAACGGAGCCCTCTGATAAGGATTAAATATCAGAATCCAATCATAGGACGCCACGTAAGAGAAATGAAAACAAACTTATGGAACGCGTCGCACACGAACGCCTCCTCCCCTCCCCGATGAACTCCTTTCCTTTATTTTTCCCTCTCCTCCGTCTCGAAATCTCGAATACCCACCAACGATTCTCATCTGAAATTAAACCCTAAATTCATGTTCGTGGTTTCATTGGTTTCGAGCTCTCTCTTTCATGGAACAAGGGGAAGTTGCGGGATGCTTTTGCAACTTCATTCAGGAAAAAAAAAAACCCTTCGAGTTCGATTTTCATAGGAATAAAAAACCTTCAACTTCCGTTTTTGCAATTTCATTTAGGAAAAAAAAAACTTGCAATTTCATTTTCATTTTCCAATTTTCACGATTTCGATCTCTTCCTCTTTGTCTCTCCTTCGAAGGGGGAGATCATGGAAAAAACCCTAAGCTGAAATCATTTCGTTTCTAATTTCGTTTTCCTTTTTGACAGAATTGTTTTTCATTTTCGTGATTTCATTTTTATTTTCGATTTCCATTTTCGCAATTTTTGTCTAGGAACTCTCTCTCTCTCTCTCTCTCTCGATTTCATTTTTGAGATTTTCAAAGATGAACAACCAAACCCAGCTTCAATTTTGGTATTGGTCATTCAGACATTTTTGTTTAGGAACTCGCGAGATTAGCTCGTTGGAGAAGATTGGACCGAGTCCAAAGAATTCGAACTCAGTTGGAGGAAAGAGAGAGAAGTTTACCAGAGTGAGGGGAATGAGATTGTTCGTGCACGCGGCCAGGGGGGGCTATAGCAGCGTAATCCCGTGCTCTCAATCGCACGTTATGCCCGTCGATCTCCTTCATTAAATTGACGTGGTCATTTCTTTTTGTATTTCAATAACTTCACCTCATAGGAGGTTCTAGTCTAAAGATATTCTCTTACTAAATTTTAGACCTATAAATTACGAAATTGATGAGACATTAGCGTTTATTTCATTAAATGATTTATCAAATATAAATTTAATGATTTATATTAAATTTAACCTATTTAATTTTGAGTTACAATAAAATTAATTCCACTTTTCAAATTTAAAGAGTTATTATTCACCTTCTATATATTTGTTTAATATATTTTATTTTCCTATTTTATTTTTCTTATATATTTGTTTAATATATTTTATTTTTTTTTCTTTCCTTTTTTTTTTCTTTCTTTCCCTCCATTTGTTTAATATTTGATTGAAGGAATGTGTTTTTTTTTTTTTTTTTTTAATTTTAGTTTTAAAAAAATATGTTGAAAATAATAATTTAAATATTAAATTAAATTATTAATATATATAATTAGTATAATTATAAAATATAAAAAAATATTTAAAAATATTTTTTTAAAAAAAATATTATTATTTTAATAAATTTAATATAAAATTATAAATATAAATATATGTACTCCTCGTTAAAATTATACTTCTCATTTTGATTTTTTTTTTTTTATGAGACCCATGGCTCAAATATATGATTCCGTTTTAAGTTTACTTCGCTCTCTCTACTCTCTCAAGAGCTTTCAACGGCTTTTTTCCCCGACCCCTTGCCCGATATTCGAGCCCTAACATTCTCGGATTTTCTTGAGAGAATGACGAACCGCCGCGAAAGTTCTCCGATTTGAGCCCAAACATCACACATCGTAGCAAATAAATTTAATATGAGAGTTAAATAAATTACATGCACAAAGAAGATACAAAAACCAAACCAACAAAATGACACAGCTCGATCTGTCCAAGAAAGTAGCCGATAGATACCTGAAGCGAGAAGTCCTTGGCGAAGGTACGTATGGAGTTGTCTACAAAGCCATTGATACCAAGGTAATTCTTTCTTCTTATAGTTGCTTTTTTCTTCTAACAATTTCCTTTTGGGTTGGGGAAAATGAGAGCTTGAGAATTGTCTATATAGAAGAATTTCAGTTGGATGGACTTTTTTATTTATTTTTAATGGAATGTGAGTGCGGAGTTGAGTAAATTTTTACTGTGATTCTTTTTTACTGATTTCGATTGAATTCATGGTGAATAATAGGGATTGGTTTGAATGTATAACCGTTTGTGTGCAGACAGGACAGAAAGTCGCAATTAAGAAAATCCGGCTTGGGAGGCAAAAGGAAGGGGTGAATTTTACGGCACTTAGAGAAATCAAGCTCCTTAAAGAGCTTAAAGATCCGAATATAATTGAGTTAATCGATGCATTCCCCCATAAGGGTAACTTGCACCTTGTGTTTGAGTTCATGGAGACAGACCTGGAAGCTGTTATTCGTGACCGAAATATATTTCTTTCACCAGCTGACATAAAATCATACCTTCAGATGACACTTAAAGGACTTGCATATTGCCACAAGAAATGGGTTTTACATAGGTAGTTTTTGTGACATTTTGCTAATTTAAATGTTTGTTAACCGCTCGGCAGGATTTGTCTCACATGTCTGGTACTTGTGATTGACAGGGATATGAAGCCAAATAACTTGTTAATCGGATCAAATGGACAGCTCAAACTTGCAGATTTTGGTTTAGCACGAATATTTGGCAGCCCAGATCGCAAGTTTACTCACCAGGTTTGCTTCTCCTTGTATAATTGAATGGCGATTCATTTAATTGAGGAGAGTTCTAGTATTTGGAGCTCAAGATCTTTGGGGATGAAGCTGTTGATGGCTCTGTAGGCACTGCTTTTGTTGACAGAAATCTTATTTGGTGGTGGTTCTTAGAAACTGAGTTTGTGAAGTTGAGTTTTATTTATGATGTAACTTGTCAAAAAGTTTTATATATGATGTAGATGATGAACTGTACATGTTATCAATAACAGCCCTTTTTCATTTAACATACAGCACTAAGGCTGCTAACAGGAAATTAAACCTTTTTGAGTTGGTACTTTGTTTGTTCTTGAGGGATTTCATACAAGTTTTTATATGGTTATTTGACAGAAATAAACTGGCAGTCAAACATGCTTAAGTTTTGTAGAAAGAGTAACAAGCAGGAATTACTCTTACTTTCATTTACAACTTTTTCTCCTTATTTTTTCATTATTGATCATGTGTTGATGGTTGCTTTATTGTAACTGCTGCTGCTGTTGTAAATACTGTTAAAATCGTTATTGTCACTGGTTTATGCAAGCTTGCAAGAAGGAAGGAGCTGATTGTTTGAGAGGTAGGACGCCCTCTGGCTGACTTTTATGTTTATCGTTCTATCTGCATTAGAAGTAGGACTCTAATTGAGACACTAGCTGCATTTGATTGCAATTAAACAAAGATTAAACATTTACTATTTACTACTAATATGAAATCTGATCTTTAGTACAGTGCTAAAGAAGTTTTAAGATATAGACTATAATGGGCTTAATTTTCATGATTTCTTGTATCTATTTTGCCTTCTAGATATTTATATCTATTAAATACATCCTATGTCCCTGGATATTTTTACCTTTTATAATTTCTTGTACCTATCACAAAAGAAGGATGTTTTTGTGATTTACATGTAATGTGAAATATAATTCAAATACAAACTCGTGCTCGAATGGCAGGTCTTTGCTCGATGGTATAGAGCACCTGAGCTGTTGTTTGGTACCAAGCAATACGGTTCAGGGGTGGATGTTTGGGCTGCAGCTTGTATTTTTGCTGAACTTCTCCTGCGTCGTCCTTTTCTGCAGGTGAATTGAAATTGTTATGATTACTGGTTCTAGTGAGTTGTGGTTTTGATTTTTAGAAATTTGACTTTTGTTTTGAATTTTTTACTTTGCTAGCTATGCCGTTTGCTTTTGCTGATGTCCATGGTGCTTAGTTTCTTATCTTTTAATTCTATTTCTATTGTGCTGTTTTTTTATTTTTTGATAAATATTATATATATATATCAATAGAAGTAACCAAGTATACTGAATGTATACTAGAAGACACCTATCCCATACTAGAGAGCTCCTAATGACCCCAAAAGCTTGTGAAAAACTACTCACAATACATCAAGCTTGAGTAGGAATAAAACACACCTCCCAACCCCAACCCAATCTTCATAATGTCCTCCCTTTAGTCTTCCCTCAACTTGAGCTACCGCCCAAAGCGTTGTAGTTGATTCTCCAAGAAAGATGCTCCAACTCCCTGCTTTTCTTAATAGTTAGTTAAGCTATTGCCCTCAACTTGTGCTGATTTCTAACTGCCTTCATTGCATATCTTTTGATCTGATGACCACTTGATGGTAGTTTTCTCAGCCTTGCAGTTGCTGCTATTTTTTCTTGGATTCTCTTGGGGGCTGCTGCGGGAAGGGGAGAGGGAGGGGGGGGGGGGTTTCGGATTTGAGGTTTCCTAATTGTTTGGTAAAGTAGGGTTTTAATGACGTAAAATGCTATTCCGTAAATTGTATAATCCTTTTGGTAATTATGTTATGTTATCATTTGTGAGTAGTGATTTATGTGCTTCTAAAAAGGGATGTTTTATTTGAGTTTTGCTTTGTGATCATTAGGCTGTTCTGAACTGTTCATATTGAGTCTCCTCGTTTTCTGAAATATACAGGTATATTTGGGTAAGGAAGATTTTGAGAATGTTTGAAAACATTTTAGAATGGTTTTGAGATGTGTTATCTTTGATTTGGCTTCGTGAAAGTTGATTACAAAATTTGGTTAAAAGTTCTTTTGAATATGATTTGTTTTGTGGTTTGTAAAGTGGGCAGGCAGAGAAAAGTTGTTTGAATATAATTTTTTAGGATTATTTTGGTTTGTGTTCTTTATTTTTTGAGCAATGCTAGAGACAAACACCAGGGACAAACACCAATTGATATGACATGATAAATAAAACACACTGTTTTCATTTCCTTCAGTTTCGGATTCATTTCTTCATTTCTCAACTCACAGATATTGTGCAATACACAGCAGGCACCAAGCACTACAGGTTATCAGTTGGCGTTTGTCTGGTGTTTGTCTAGTGTTTGTCTTTAGCATTTTTGTTATTTTTATGGAAATCTAGGCAAATGATTGGGTGCAAATGTTTTTGGAGAAATTATTATTTTTTTAAGATTTAAAGGTGTTTGGATTGAAGCTGGAAACTTTTTGTGAAAAATCTTGAAAGTTTCTGAGAAAATATTGTAACCAAACATGGCCATCACTTTACCAAATCAGTGGAAAATCTTTTCCATAAGCCGTGAACTTTATCCTTATATCATATTGTTCATTGTTCTTGTTTTTAATCTGCAAATTTGCTGATAACTTGGCCAATTAACACAGGGCAGGGGTAAAGAAGGATATGATAAACATGAAGGGATAGTGTACTAGGTTTGATAGGATGGTATGAATACCTGTAGCCAACCACATTGGCTGATAAAGAATTCATGAAGTTTGCTAACACAATAAGTTAGTTTTATTTTTTTTTATAAGTAAATGATTGTCGTAATATGAATAGGCATAGCCCAAGTACACATGAAACAACTAACACCTATTTAGGAAGAAGAAATGGAAACAAGAAAGTCATGAAAATCAAGGCCATTAAAATCCACAGCTTGGCCCATAGAAATAAAGTTATTGCAAAAAGTGATCTAAGCTCTTCTAATGAACGCTTCTCGTCTTCAAACGTTTGGTCATTACGTTCTTGCCATAGTCACTAAAGAATACAAATAGGCACCATCTTCCACATAATTGTGATTTGTGGAATCCTGCCTAGATTTGTTCAACTGGCCACTGTAGCAGGCATAATCCAGGCAAGCTCTAAGCTTCTGAGTACATCTTCCCATAACGCTTACCTCACAATGCAGTAGGAGATGATCATGGTTTCACCACTTTTTTTGTGCATACAACCGACAGGAAACTAGGAGTGGCTTTATTGTTAAGGGGAAGTAGAGTAGATCACTTACTACTCCATTGTGAGGTGGTCAGGAACATGTGGGATGATTTTTTCTTGAGGCTCGGTTTATCATGGGACATGCCTCTTCGTTTGGTAGACTTCCTAGCAAGCTGGTGAGGCCTTCAGGGTAACTCATAGGTGGCATCCATTTGGCATATGGTTCCTATTTGTAGGTATTGGTGTATCTGGAGAGAGAGAAATGCAAGAAACTTTGCTTTTATGGGCGGGAACCATACCTTGTAATGGGCTTAATGTTTATGAATTTCTTCTTTCGTTTGTAACCTCTAGCTAATCCTCATGTATACCACCTGTATACTTGGGGCTTAGCCTATTTCATCAATGAAACTTCTATGATTACCTATAAAAAAAAAAAAGTTGAGTGAAACACCAGTCCTCTACAATCAGTTAGGATTAATGCTTGTTGAGTTTGCTGATTTCCTTGACTTAACTAGCACTCTTTTACTGTTACCACATACTTTATCTTGCATGGCTCAATCTTATCCGCTTCTTTCTATTTCCAACATGAAGTGACTATAATTGAAGTAGTCTTGCTTGCATGTTTGTCTATAGGGTTCAAGTGACATCGATCAATTAGGAAAGATCTTTGCTGCATTTGGGACTCCAAAACCTTCTCAGTGGCCTGATATGCTATACCTCCCTGATTACGTGGAGTATCAGCATGTTCCTGCACCCCCTCTACGGTCATTGTTCCCAATGGCTAGTGAAGATACTTTAGATCTGTTGTCGAAGATGTTTACTTATGATCCCAAAGCTAGAATATCAGTGCAGCAGGCACTTGAGCACCGGTGTGTGGCTATGTTAACCATTCAATTAGGAGATATATTGTTTACATCTGGTTCTTTTCTCTCATCTATATTTTCCGGTACAGATACTTTTCATCTGCACCACTTGCTACAGATCCAGATAAACTCCCTAGACCTGCACCTAAGCGTGAATCTAGGGTTTCAGACTTTAACTCACAAGATGGTCCAACTGTCTTATCACCCCCAAGAAAGTCTAGGAGAGTAATGCCAGAACGTGAGGGTTTTGAAGGAAATGCCTACCAAGTTGATAAGAATGATGACCATATTGGTGAGATGAGACAGGCAGCTGGTGACAATACAAGCAGGAATGAACCAGTCCCAATGTCGATGGACTTTTCTATTTTTGGAGCAAAACCTCCAAATAGGCCGACGATTAACAGGTAAATACATCCTATGCTATTTCATCATGGTTTTAAACCTCAGTAAGTTACTTTAAGTTCAGTGATGGGCAATTCTACTAGAAGATGGACTTTAAACCTTGAAGCAATATTCTTGAAATAAAAATTTTTCTTTGGAGACTGTATAAAAGCTAAATTTAAACTGCAACCCAACATGGTTATTCATTATGGAGCACATATCTGAGCAGGTTTCTAGATTTAAGCAGCAGTTAAAATATTGTAAGTGTTGAAAAGGTTTTAGGGATTACCGGAGGCAAAGTCCCTTTTGTTTTATGCTGCTTTGACCCACTTCTGGTCCATTTGAGGGATTTCGACTTTGTAAAGGATCATTTATATAGCACACATAACGAAAGGGGGCATTCATCATACACAGTATGGCCTTGTAGTAAAGGTGTATATTGCCAGAACTTAACCTTTAAAAAGTTAAAAATATATTTTCATAAGAGAAATGATTTAGCCACAAAGAGATCCTATAAAAGTAAACCCACGAACTGACGTTGCTTGATGTGGTACGTTAGATTTGTAAAGCTACTCCTACTATAAAGTAGATCTAATGTACCATATGAAGTTATGTAAGTTTATAGATTTATTTTTGTGGGATCTCTTTGTGGTTGTAGTAGCACTTCTCTTCTCAAAAATATGTTTTATAGAACATCAAAATCTTCCCTCCAAGGGCAAATGAAGAAATCAAATATATTCTCACCATTTTTTGAATTCAGAAAACATCAAAAAACTTTCTCCAATGGTAACTAAAGAAACCAAAAAATAATACATAACCAAAACAAGAGGAAAATCACTTTGGGATGGAAGGATCCTGATTTTGTTCATGCGCCATAATGGGGCTGGGTGGTGGATTCTGTGGTACCTTGAAAGATATTTCTAGCAACCAATGCTTGATTATTTGCTTCTATTTGATTTGGCGAGAGATTAATATTTTCAGGTGAATGATTTATAGTTCTGTAAAAAATTCAGTCATGATTCTCGTTGCTAAATATTCTACCTTGAACTAGAAATGACATACTTTTAACAACATAGCAAATCTACACTATGTTCTTAATTTCCAAAAAACAAATTTCCCAATATGCTACATCCTCATATACTTTTCAGATTATCTAAATATAGTGGGTTCAGCTTTAGTGACTTCAATTCTGACAAAAAAATTAGCTGAGCCAGATTCTGTACAAGTAGTGTCTTGGGGTGGTTGCTTATTGGTATAATACAATATCTCTATTTGATTCCATCTTTTACTTGATGCCAAGTTGGCACATGCGGAATGTTATTGGTTTAATTATTATTTTTTGAGTGCTAAATAAACAAGTGAAATATAGACTTTAGAATCGCTTACCTCAATGAAGTTGAAACATGTAGAATGGATCAGTGCTTGCCAGCCTGGTATGTTTAGCAAACTTGTACCTAAATAGTAGTCATTATGATTGATCCTTTCTTTGTGCTTCTTATGCAGTGTTGACAGAACACACTTAAAAAGGAAATTAGATCTTGAATTCCAACATCCCGAATAAGAACATTTTATGTCTAGTGTACTTAAATCCAGATTTGGTTATTGTCCAAGGGATGTATTATTGCTGGGCCAACACTATGAGGTATGCTACTAATTCTGAAGGTCACCTTAATGCTTGCTAGTCTCCATCACATTGACTTTATCTGCATACAAGCCTTTACCTTCAGCATTTAGTTTATGAGGAGGAAGCATTTATCTAAGGATTTGAGAATCTTCAAGTTTTGTAGGGGTGAGAAATAACCGTTAAAAGGTGAGAAGGCAGGAAGTAGTGGCTCCCCTTTCACTTTTGAGGAGAATTTGTATTATAGCCCACGGAACTGAAGAACAACATATCGAAGGGATTCTTTATATATATATTATTTTGACTAAAGTTGATGCTTGAGAACTGTAGAATTTGGAGTGGGTTAGTGGAGAACCAACATTAATTTGAGTATATTTTTTTATTTCACTAAATGAGGAAAGCTCTGTACCCAAATGTGAACGCGATTTGTAAGAACCTCATGGATTTTTTTGCATGAATTTTGCCAGAAAAACATATGCTTTGTTTTGTTGGAAGAAATAAGACCCCCATTTTCCTCCCCTTTTTCACCAATCAAACAAAAAATTGGGCTTTAGCTCTTATTGCGCATGGTTAAGCTCTACTCACTCTTCAAAACCCAGCGAATTTATTATAATAATAATAATAATTATTATTATTATTATTATAAATCCTTTATTGGCAAGAAAACACCAGTATTATCTTCAGCTAAAAGGGATATGATTAGAGGCATCATTGTTTTTGGTAGACAAGTTTCTGTATCTGTAATGCTCGAGGGTTGTGGTGGATAAGCAAAAGACAAAAAGGCTACAAACATTGAGAGAAGGCCATGACAAATTGGTTGTCTAGACACACAACTGTGGGGATTCAGTGAAAGAGATTAAAAATTTACATGTTCCTCAGAAAATTGTTGGCATATCTATCACGATTCACGCGGTCATAAATCCATGTGATGTCATGTAAAAATTAGCATTTCTTGAAAAATAACACAAAAAAAAGGAACGCAACAAAACAAAACAAAACAAAACAAATGTACAAAAATAATAATTTTTTAAAGGGCCTGAAAATCAAAGAAAATCTCTTAGAACGCATCAAACAAGTGTTTTTACCCCCTATCGAGTGTGCAATGCACAAATCACACCATGTCGTTGACTTGAAAAAGAGCAATCCCATTTCGCATCGAACGGCACTTCGTTTCGACTTCAACGACGAGTTATTTGCCGCCAAGGTCATACAAAGCGGGGCTACGTTACGAACGGCCCAGTGAGTCACTGTGCGAGCCTTAAACCGATCGGGCTATCAATCACGAACCTTCAGTTCCAACTTACCATATTTTTTTTTTTATTTTTTAACTTCTTCCCTCTCCTCTCTTGCCTCAATTTTTGGACGAAGAGCTAGATCGAGGTAAGTTTCTCCTTACATCACAACCTTCGTTCACCGCTTTGAATTTCTTTCTCAATTCGTGCATTTCCTTTCCTCAGCGATCTCTCCCCTCTCTCTCTCTCTCTCTCTCTCTCTCTCTCTCTCTCTCTCTTTAAATCTCAGATCTCGCAGTGGCTTGTGTTACCTTTCATTACTTGTAATCACAACCACTAAGATTAATAGCTTCATTTGTGCGCTGTTGAATGAACTTTAGTCGCATTAGATCTGAAGTTAGAAGGTTTTCTTCTTTCTGTTTTTGATCAGTTTCCCTGCATTTTCTCGGAAACCAATCGGCCAAGAGCTTGAATTAGGTTTTTTCGGTTTGTTCTAGTTTCCCATACATTGTTCTGAATGTGCAGATCTGAGGTTACTCTATGTAGATCTCAAAAATAAGATTTTGTCTGAAGCTTTTGCGTTCTAGTTCAGTCTGTTATGCTCTGTTTCCTAGGAGAATAGTTTCCGGATAATTTTTTTTAAAGCTTTTGCCTTCTAGTTTAGTCTGTCAGATTCTGTTTCCACGGAATTTAGTTCCAGGATACAGTTATCAGACGTCAAAGATTCTATTATCTGTTTTGTTTTCCTTGGACGCTGAGAACGTGCTTCATATTAACAAATAGAGCTATAGTGACTAGTTTGTGGCGTAAGGGTGCAGTTTTCTGAAGATTGCGACGCTGATCTGATTCGGAATACTGAATTTTTTTGTTCTGATAATTTGTGGACTTATGGAATTGTCATTTGTTACAAATTCAATGATTTATAATCCATTAGCAGTTTAGTTGTAATATTTCAATTCAAAGGACCCAATTCTGTGCAACGAAGTTCAGCTTTGATGTAATGATAATGCCTATGACTGAGTTCTACATATGTTGTATGTGTGTGCGTCTGAAATCCAGGGTGAGGGATCCAGGATCTTGTGTTTCCTATTATCAGTCATTTTATTTCGGTCTTACACTTGCTGTGCTTCTTATTTATAAGGTTAACTAATGTTTTGTTTGATAGGATTCAGCTGGTGCTTGTTGGTTTTCATTTCTCCATAACCAAGATGGTAAATTTTTTTATCCTTATTTTGTCTGTCTTTTACTCAGCTCTCCATCTTTGAGTTGTTTTCCTAGTGGGATTGTGTGTTTTTTTATATTATTTTTTATTTAATTTTTGGGATTGCAAGGTTTGGAATGAGTCATAAAAAGTTTAGCCCAAATACACATAATGAAAACAAGAGAAACACCTAATTAGAAAAAAAAAAAAGAGATACAAGGACTGGTTAGAACTTGTATCTCTTTAACAAAATATTGCATTGCTGCAGACTGGGTTTTAAAGCTGTTCTTGAATGTTTAGAACTTATGAATATATTATATTTTATTTACATATAATATACTTTCAGACGTATGTTGTCAGTAAATATGTATTTCAGATTTTTAGTTATCATGATTGGATGATAATTTTGTAAGTTAAATACATAGAAAATTTTGGTGATTTGGATTTGAAAAAAAAAGTTAGAAATTTGAGATTAAATATGATGGGTACTTGAATGCTTTATTGAACTAAAACATGCTATGATACAAGAGGCTCCTGGCTTTATCTATTTTGTTGCCTTAAAGCATTCTGTAAAACTTTTTGTTCTGAACTGGACCAAGGTTGGTTTTTCCATCTTCAGCACGTGTTTTTGTATATATTACTTTATTATTTTCACTTTCGATAATTATAATATATATTTGAGTAGGAATACTGTGGATGTTTCCTTTTTAAGATATTATAGCCACTATTATAGTGGGAATGCTGTGGGAATATCGTGGGATGTTATTATCATTGTTATCATTATCATCGTCATTACTATTTTTGCATGGTAGTGCTTGCTTCTGAATCACATTGTGTATGTGATATAGGTTGTACTTGCTGCATCCATTGTAAGCAAGACGGGGAAAGGTGAGTTTTTAAATGTAATTCATGATTTTCTTTGAGTTGAGTTATCTATCTACAATTTTTCTTTTAAGAGTTGTTCCCCGGGTGTACAGCCCCACCATCATCTACCTTAATGTTGCTGTGATGCATCTCATAAACTTGATTGTGGTTTTTCTTTTTCATTTGACCATATTACGAGTCCTTAGTATGGATGTTGAAAAATACGGAGGTGACTGCCTGCTTGCATACATATGCATAGCTTTTTTTTTTCCCATGCCTATTTAATTGTTTTCCAAGTTTTACTCCTTTTTTCCTGCCATCACTTTGTTACCAAATTTCCAACACCATCACTTTGCACCATTAGCACCCCCCCTCCCCCCAACCCCCCCCCAAAAAAAAACACGAGTCATAAGCACTGGTCTTACAACCCCATGGTCAGCATCAGGGTTTCGCACCTAGATGTTATTACTGCAAATACCATCACCTCTCTAGAGATCTTTTATTGTTTTGCTAGTTCATTATTGCATTTCTCTTTCTAATGCTATATATATTATTTACTTGAGGTTTTTTATTTTTTTTTATGGGGATTCATATCATGAGGTTTTTTATTTTTTTTTTATGGGGATTCATATCATGCCATTTTACTACATCATTGTGATGCCTGCCAATTGTCAACAATCGATATGATTGTGTTTGACATGTATGGTATATGGCATCAACTTTGGTAGTGATTATGCTTTCCTCAAAGAATCTGCCTGTGGGTGTTGCTGGGTTTTGATTGATTTGTATTTCCAACATACTGTTTTTTTCTGGCTCTCACTTGATACCGTACAGCCTCAAGTCCTTCTGTTTTTGCTCTTCAATTTGGTGTGACATTTTTATCCGAGTATATGACCCACTTTCATACTCAATATATGTACCTTTTATGAAAAATGTTCTCTTTCTCTGAACTTTTCTCTCCCATTGATAGAAAAGGAGGTCTTGCTTATTTTAATTATGTCAGTCATTGATGTATTATGTTTAGAGCAGGATTTGCGAGTGACCACCTTGAGATATTTGTTTGTTTATCTTTCTACTCCTTTTTGTGCAGTGCTGGTTTCTAGGCAGTTTGTGGATATGACTCGTATTAGAATTGAGGGTCTTCTTGCGGCTTTTCCTAAGTTGGTAGGCACTGGAAAACAACATACGTATGTTGAGACAGAAAATGTGCGCTATGTTTACCAGCCAGTTGAAGCTCTGTACTTGCTACTTGTGACAAACAAACAAAGCAACATCCTTGAAGATTTGGAGACTTTGAGGCTGCTCTCTAAGCTTGTATCTTTTTCCTGATGGTTTATTTATATTATATATTCATGTTCTTAACTTAAGCTTGTGGTTTTTGGTTTCTAACTATCCTTGATATTTAGGAAAGTAGTTCTTATAAAAAAGATATTTAGGAAAGTAGTTGCCTGGTTTGTAACATTACTTGCATGGGTCTGGATCCACTTCTCTTTATCCTTTTATGCTTGACATGTTCATGCTTTGATTTTTGCTTTTATGCATATTTATTTTTGTTGTTTTACTTTCAGTTTAGGAACTTTGAATTTCTTCAGTATAAGTTGATGTTCCCCCTATGGTTGCATTGATGGCCACTAGATGACCCATATCTTCAAAATTTGAACTTTTTATATTGAGCATTGTGTACTCTGTCTTTTTCACAACTTGAGAAAAAAAAGTGTTGGGGGGGGGGGGGGGGGGTGCAACATTAGGACTGCGGTCAAAAAAAATATATTTACAATTTAGTAAAATCTTCTATTCCTATAGTAAAAAACAATTTCAGAAGTTCCTGAGGTATGCAGATTCCTTTTCAATATAAGAAGTTCTCAAAATATATTGATACAAAAAATGTTAAACAGATGCATTGAGCTTATTCCTTAAATATTCTAGGTACCAGAATATGCTTATTCTCTAGATGAAGAGGGTATATGCAAGACAGCTTTTGAGTTGATTTTTGCTTTTGATGAAGTCATCTCTCTTGGACACAAGGAAAATGTTACGGTTGCACAGGTTAAGCAGTACTGTGAGATGGAGAGTCATGAAGAGAAGTTGCACAAGATGGTATTGCAGAGCAAGATCAATGAAACCAAAGATGTCATGAAGCGCAAAGCTAGTGAAATTGACAAAAGCAAGGCAAGTTTCAAGGCCCTGCAATGGCCCCTATCCTAATTTTTTGTCTGTCTTTATTTTCCTGTGGTTGCCACCCCTACTAAGATTCTTGTCACATATTCTGCAGATTGAGAAGGGACGAGTTGATAAAGGAGGGTTTATGTCTCTACAGTCTATGGGATCTGGAAGAATTGAGAGTAGCTTTAGCGACATGAGCATTTCTGATGGTGGTGGCAGTGGTTTTGGAAGTGGTTCTGGTTTTGGATTGAGCACTGATATTGAATCCTTTTCTAGCAAGTCTAAAGGTTTGTGTAAATTTATCTGCATCAATTATACAAGGATGAGCCAATGTGGAGTTGTAGATGACGTTGATATGCGTTAAATACTTTAAGTTTGTGTATCATCTGTGAGTATGCTGTAAATAAGTGGTTCTTGTACATGATTCTTCACTAACGTGTAGGGCTGTGTGCTAACCTCTAGAAACAAGTATCATAACCCATTATGAACATTTGCACTCTCTACCTTGAGGATTCTGTTTACTGCATCGTTGTAACTCTAGGTCTACCTATCCATGTTTTCTTTTTTATTTTCTATGCATTACTCTTAATGTACTGCTGATTAATTGATTAATCTCTATCTCATTCTGTAGGTCGTCCACCGTCATCAGCCACCGCTCCTCCTAAAGGTCTTGGTATGCAGCTTGGTAAATCTCAAAAGACAAACCAGTTCTTGGAATCTTTGAAAGCAGAAGGAGAAGTTATTCTTGAGGATGTGCAGCCAAAAGCAGGCCAGTCCAGATCAGCTGCTTTACCGTTAACTGATCCTATCACTTTGACTGTTGAGGAGAAACTCAATGTGATGTTGAAACGAGATGGTGGAGTCAGTAATTTTGATCTTCAGGGAACATTGTTACTTCAAATTCTTAACCAAGAGGATGGGCACATCCAAGTTCAGGTACTCTGTGCGTTTGTGGGTGTGTCATGCAGCGTGGTGTGGCATGAAGCTGAATCTGCTTCACCACAATAAAACTAGTTTTCTTCACAAAATAGAAATCTTTGGAGTACAAGAATATTTCCATAATTTTCATAGAAAAACAATAACCATCATCGACCAAAGCAAAGAAAAAGTTAAGTCTGATGACAAAATTGTAATAAAACTTGATACCCCATGCTATTATTTATGACTGACCCGATTTAAAGCAATAAATGACGATTGAATTTGAACTATCTACAGTTTACCACAAAACCCCCAATAAAATAAAACTCCAACACAAACGTAAACTCAAAGTTATCTGCTGGCAATAACGCCCCAACTCTTCATTGGATACAATTTTACCCACGTAAATGCACAATTCTACTTCTACTCAAGCAACCAGAAAAAGAAGTGAATTCAGAACGCTTTGATTGACTTCAAACTTTCCAACCACATCGATTTTAGCATTTTGGTTCTATCCAGCTGAGTTGTTCCACGTGTTCCTCCCACACACAACAAAAAAAAAAAAATCACCCTTTTAGTCTTTTACGCCTTCCCCAAAAGCCATTTCCATACTCTTGGTGAATCCAGCCTGCATCAGTGTCTTATGTCTATAATGAAATGAAGAACTGTGGCTTAGTTTACTAAAAGTGGAAATGACATGGCGCTTCTTAGTTTACTTTGTGTGTATTTTGATTTGTATTCTAAGTTTTGTCCTTTACATGGCACTTCTATAGTTGCATTTTCTTTCCTGATGTTTAATTTGTATTGTTATTTTTGCTGCAATGTGTACCTTACAATTTTTTTTCTGGCACATTATTGTTAGCATGCAACTTATGATGTATCATACCTCATTTTTCAGATTGAAACCGGTGGAAATCCAGGCATCCTTTACAAAACGCACCCTAACATGAACAAAGAACTGTTTTCTAATGAAAATATTCTTGGTCTTAAGGACCCAAATAGGCCTTTTCCCACTGGTCAGACTGGTGATGCAGCAGGCGTTGGTCTTCTGAAGTGGAGAATGCAAAGTACAGATGAGTCGATTGTGCCATTGACCAGTGGGTTCAATCTTACCCTTCTTGTCTTCTTGTTATATTATTTTTGTCGTGTGCTATAATTAATTGAGTTGTCGTCATCATCATGTTTGTAGTAAACTGCTGGCCCTCTGTTTCGGGAAATGATACGTATGTCAGCATTGAATATGAAGCTTCATCAATGTTTGATCTGCGAAGTGTTGTGATTTCTGTACCTCTTCCAGCCCTTCGAGAGGCACCAAATGTGAGGCAGATTGATGGGGAATGGCGGTGAGAAATTCCATGTTTTCTCTGCCATTTTAATTTCCATTCTGTGAATAGTAATTGATGGATACCATAAATTGCTTATAAATTATGGATTTCTTGACTTGAGGTTTTAATATCCTCTAATACTAGGTGTTTAGTTACAAGTTACGATGCCATGAGATACTTGTAGCTTTTATAAGGTGTTTTATTTTTTTGATAAGTAAGGTGTTTTATTTATAATAAAGGTAAGCTTTCTCAAGTATACCTCCGGTATACCTGGGCTTGGCCTTTTTCTATTAATGAAATCCTTTTGATTACCTATCAAAAGAAAAATTTATAATAAAGGTAGCAGAGACTGGATTGACATGGCTGAAGTTTTGAGTTTAAGTGTTTTTCCTAGTTTTTTCTTTGTACTTTCTTACCATTGCTTTCGATAAGTAGTTCATAATTTGGTTTCTTATAATAAAGCATCCATGGATTCATTGCTTTCAGTTACCCAGAAGTATTCACCACTTTTGACTTGCAGGTATGACTCGAGGAATTCCGTATTGGAATGGTCAATACTTCTTATTGATCACTCGAACCGCAGGTTCGCAAATCTTGGAAAGCTTTTTTCTTTGTAGATTTTCCCGTTCTATTTATATCTTAAATACAAGTACTTAATGGTTGGTTCCATCTCATTATTGAATCTTTCACAGTGGATCAATGGAGTTTGTTGTTCCTGCAGCAGATTCGTCTGTTTTTTTCCCTATTTCAGTGCAATTCTCAGCTACTAATACTTTCAGCGATCTAAAGGTTTGGTTTTCCTTCTTATTTAAGTTGTTATATACTATGCTTCTGGTGAGTCTTGTTATGGCATACTTTTGCTTCTGCAGCACTCAATATTCCCCTGTTAACTGCAATTGATTGAGTTTTCAATTTTATTTATATGTTCTAGTTTTTTTTTTTTTTTTCTGTGAAGAGTTTATCCTTTGCAGTATCATTATGAGAAATGGTACAAATGGTTCACGATTGAGATGACGGTGGTTGATCAGTTTGAAACGGATCCTATCCATGAGTTGCAATCATAGCCTTTTTCTGTTCTTTTTTTTTTTCGTATTTTTATATTTTATAATCTAATGCTTTTTTCTTTCCTTTTTCTTTTACTTTCAAGTGTTATTTGTTAATATATTCCTTTTTTTTTTTGGTTGACATTGGCATGTGTCCATCTCTTTTCAATGCCCTTATAAAATGGTCTATGTAAATTCCTTGTGCAGGTTCTAAATATCATACCTCTGAAGGGTGGAGCCCCTCCCAAGTATGCTCAGAGAACGCAGTTGATCACAGAGAATTACCAAGTAGTGTGACAGGTGCTTATATGCTACTGGATTATTAGTATATGAGTCTGAATCAGCAATTTTATTTCATTATTATTTTTATTGTGCAACTTTCCAACACTGGAAGTGAGATCCATACTGCTGGACAAGCTATTCTCACTTGATAGAAACCTAACTTCTCTCTACTATGATGTTTATCCTCTTACATTCTTGATTATTTTATATTTGTCACCTTCTGCATTTCACAATTCTGCTTGCCTTTGGATCCTGTAGAGCTATTAGTTGATTCTGTTTAATTTTAGTTTACTTACCTATTTACAAGTTACTACCTCGTTGTTGTCGATTTTTTTTCCAGACGTCCTAGTAAGGTACCTTTGGGTCGGTTCTGTGTACACAAGACACGGGACGCAAAAGCCTAAACGTCCTATATTTTAGTGTATATTAGCTAGCGTATGGTGCAACTGACTTGAATGAAAAAGAGTGTTGTATCTTGTGGTAATCAAGATAAGTTAATTGGAAATTCGATCGACAACAAATGGAGGGATGGGTTAGCCCCCTCTATCACCCTAAACCAATCAGGAGAGTACTTGGCAATCAACAAAAAAGAGGATGATGAAAAGATGACTGTAAAAAGGATTGTGTAGAACACTTTTCCAGGGTAAAGCAATAAGCCAAGTCCTGAGCATGAATTTTTCTTCATTGGTGTTTAATAGATAAACGTATAGTGCTCATTAATAATAGAGAAAATGGCCCTTGAATTGCCCGGAGTTCATATAATTCACGATGATACTTGATCCAAGCCTTGGGAGCACTAGCAGTAATAGGTTTTGATTCTTGAAGACCACCTCAGAAAATGTCGATATTGAAATACACACCAGAACATGGCGCATATTTGGAGCTGCCGAAGTAAAACAGTTCGAAGATATCTCATACTCTTTATAAAGTTGGAAATATGATAAATCTACAAATTGGTCCTACTTCATTTTTTGCGTTCATCAGGTGCACCTGTACCAGTCACCTGGGCAACCCATCGTTGCTGTAACTGATAAAAGAACATCTTTCGCAAAAAGTAAATCTATACAGCCTTTCAATCTTTTTTTACAACGCACTATTGTGCTGATATGGATATATTTTTTCCTTCATTTTTATTAGAAAGTAGAAAACTATTTTGTCCCCATCCTCACGTAAAAACCCCTTTTCCTGTACTCCCCTTGCGTTCTCCCTCCACCCCAATTTCTTCTGACCGATTGTAGCACCCTGCTCCTCCGAATATGTTCCCCGCTTGAGTCTATTGACAATGAAGGAAATGAAATCAAAGTTAAAATAGTCTTTTGGCATCCTTTTGTCTTATTTAACTAAAATACATTACAAACTCTAGTAGTTACTGTTAGCAAGAAATAGTAGGTATGAGTCGATATTACAGTACATGGGAAATAAAGTGGCAAAGCAAAAGAGGGATAAGATACAGTGTCTTCTATTTTGGCATCTCTTGTTTTGTTTTCTCTCGCCTAGGTTGGATGTATATTAAAAAGAGAAATACTTTAACCACAAGAAGATTATATAAAAATAATTTTATAAATTAATGTGATCCGATATAATTCAACAGATTATAAAATTATTTTTATTATAAATGAGATTTAATAAATTACTAAAGCCACGTCAATTATAAAATTTCTTTTGTGTAATTTCTTTGTACATATAATACTACTCATTTGATTCATTATTATACAAATCAAACGCGTCAATTTTAACCCTAAGAAAACATTGCAGGTGGAGAGGAAAATTGACTTGATCTATGGAGGAGAGACGGAGTAAAGTCTCCCAAGCTATGCATGATGTAGGTCGCCACGTCTTGGGGTTCTCTCTCTCTGGGTTTTAAATTTCTTTTCTCTCTCTCTGCAATCAATCGGAAGAAAATGGGATGGAGGGAAAATGCAAGGAGGGACCATGGGAGAGGTGATGGGGAGATTCGAATAGAAGAAGAAAAATAGGAGGAAGAACACGGGTAGCAAAGGAGAATGGAGAGAATTGAATAGAAGACATTTTTGGCTTCTTTTTTTTTAAGAAAAATACCATGCCAGCACAACAGTACGGTGTACGAAAAGAACGAAAGGCTGATAAACCCCATTTGAATTGAGAGATGCAATGTAATAAATTGAGATAAAAATTAAAAATTAAAAAAAATATTATTATAATTTTAATATTGTTATTATTATTATTATGAGATTTGAGATTAAAACAAGTTCTACTATTTATTATATTTTATGTGAAAAATTGAAAAAGTTATAATAATGAGATAATATGAGTTAGAGATAATTTGTTAATACAAACGGGATTGCCCCTTTGGCAAAAGCAACATCAACGGAAAACAGTACTCGGCAACAAAAACAAATAAAAGAACCGGGTTGAATTTTCCTGATAGGGCATTCATTTGACAATCTCAAAATAAAAGTACAATGCACAGTGTTTATGAAGATTTTATTATATCACTTCATGCCGGAAAAAAACATTTAGAGAGACAGCAACTCTTTTGACATTTTCAGGATCTCAAAACTGAAGACCAGTAGTCATTTCAATTGTCACCCAATCGACAAATGGGAAACTGCAAACGGAAAAAAACAGAAAGTATTTAAGCACATAAATTTGGTGCTGGGCCAAAACATTAGTCAGTCATCAATCTTACACATGTCCGATATGCATTTACATGGAAAAAAGAAAGAGAGGCATACAACCATGACAACACTAAATGAGATTCTCGAAATTCAACTTTTACAGATTCAAAACCACCAATTAAAGGAACAAAAAGAATCAAAGATTACATCGAAAGACATGTTCTCACCTAACATCATGATATCTAAACAACAATATCCTATATCAAACCAAACATCACAATTCTCTTCAATACCATCGCCTGATAGAGGTAAAACGCCAAAATCGATAAGATTTCAGAACCACTAGAATAACTAACATCAATCAAACACATAGACATCCTAGACCCTATTAAAACAGAAATAGAATCCATTAACCAAATCAATGAAACAAGAAAAAATAATTCCTACTTCAAACATACGCATCTGTCTAATACTGAAACCTTATATGACCTACAAAAGATGGACATTAAAGCTAGCAAACCTACCAACCAAATCAAGAAGTAAAACAAAACCATCAATCAAATACTTGCATCAATCGAAAATCATAATCATCCACGATAATAATTATAAAAAAAAAAACACACACACACACAATTACTCATTTGAGCATACACCTGCAATAACTGACTGACTGATCATCAGTGACCTCCATGGCCTTGCTCCTTAGCATGCTGCTGATGCTCAAGGTGGCGTCGTTCCTCAGGAAGTGCAACCAGGTAGGAGAATATCATCCCACCAAAACAGACATGGTAGAGTGGGTCGATAGAGCTGGTTTGGATGTACTTGGCATGATAGTTGTCCAGCCCTCTCTGTATTGCACTCTTCAGATAGTTGATGGAGAGCATTGGTTTCACATGGTTGGGCAGTTCCTTTACTTTCAGTCCCTTGATCTCATTGTAGAAGTTCCTCAATGCCATCTGTTATGCAGGGACCCTAAGTAACCTTACTTTTTTGCTAAGAAGACTTTTAAAGGAGAAATTTTCCATCAAAGAAAAGGGAAAGAACCACTCGCAAACAAAGAAAAGATAGGCCTTATTGGGCTTAATTCACAAATGTATAATATCCTAAAATCACTATGGGCGTTTCAAGCCAAAGCCAAGTGGTAGAAACCTCAAAATTTCCCAGAATAATATTGGCCTCGATAAGACTTAACGCCAAAGCCAAGTGGTAGTCCCAATTCTCATCCTTCCATTATAAATGAGTTCCAAAAAAAACCATGTTCATTTCCAAAGCAATGTTCTTTCCTATTGTTCTTTTCCTTTCAAATCCAATTTCCACAGATTTCTCAGAAACAAACAGAGGGAAAATAATTACAGATATCAATAGCTCGCCCAGCCAATAGATGCCACGCGAGGAAAAAAATTAAGATAAATAATAAACGCAAAAACCCTAACGTAACGTAATGCTTGTTTTATGAAGATGAAAGGTAATCAAACCGGAAATCCGAACCAAGAATACGATCGGATTACCGCTTACGTCAAATCGAAAAGTAATATACTTACTTGGAGTCGCTGGTGTTTGTGTGTGGAAGATTGGGATCTTTGCTTTGGTAAAGGGGGGAGGAAGGTTTCACTTTCTGGGCTCGAAGGGAGGCGATTACCAAATGGTGTGCTGGCCGGTTTCCATCCGACAGCCAATATTTACCTACGAAAACAAGATTACATCTTGTATTTGAAATCCCTTTATTAGCCTTGCCTCGGCTTCTTAGGCCTTTTTGGAGTTTAGCCTAGTTTCGTAATTTCGTAAACCTAAGCAATCATAATTTTATTTATTATTATTATTTTTTTTTAAAGTTTGAGGCTATTGTTTTTTTTTTCTTTCTCTGAATAAAGTTTGAGGGCATTGTTAACCATGCAATATGTGAAATTTCAAGAATACACCTTTACCTACATATTGCGTATCAATTCTCTATGTCTAATATCTTATTCCAATATTTTCGGAAAAATTATATTTCAAAGTCGGTCTAGAAATAATTATCCAATATAATTTGATTTGAAAGATGAATTTTAAATTTTAAATATTAAATATTATAAATTAAATTTGATTATTTAAATAATGTGAATGATGTTTGCGTATTTACTTGAAAGATGAGTGTTGGATAGCAACAACAATAATTCATATGAATAATATTTTTACTGTTTATGTGAATAATAAAAATACTATTTATGTGAGTGATTATTGCTACAATAGAATTGCTGCCAGATTTTTTCCTACTTAAAATTAGAATAATTCATATTTTTATAAGTCAAATAAAAATAAAAAAGTAAACCCATTATCCTCACAAATATGATTTTAATATTTGATACCCATATTAATGAATAGAAAAATGAGAGAAAGAAGTCACATTTAGGTTTTGTTTGTATTTAAAATTCATCTCAACTCATCTTTATTTTATTATTATATTTTTATATACAAATTCTTATACACTTTTTTAAATTCCAATACATTTTTTTAAAATTTCAATACATATTTTTTAAATTTCAATACTTCAAATTTTAAAATAATAATAATTTTAAAAAATAAACTAAACTAATTTTAATTCATCTCATTTTTAAATTTAAATAAAGTCAACATATTTTTTCTCATATAAATAATTCATATTATTGTTTATATGAGAAAAATACCTAGAATTGAATGTTGACTACTCTCAGAACTTTCCTAATAAATATACGAAATTTAAAATAAAAAAATGTAATTGCCTCGGTCCATTTTCAACAATCAACATCTCTATTAATATAATACCAACATCAATCAACAATCAACAATCAACAATGAAAGCAAATCCAATAAAGGACGAATTGATGAATTAATCCCTACGTTTTCATTTAATATGTCTATTTTATTTTTAATTATTATCTGAGCATATTATTTAGTTGGATTTAAATTATGGTTTGTGGAGAAAATCTCTACTGATCAATATATATGGTTTTGTTAAAGTTTCCAAATTGCTATACATTTTCCCTACTGCCTACACCTATCTTTACTTTACTAGAAAGCTTTGCAAATTTGGAGTTCCACTTTTGCTCTTTCAACCCGTACTGATCTCCCTCGATCCCCATGAGTGAACGGTCGAAAGCCAAGAGATCCAAAGATTCCAAACCCACTTCCCCACCTCTTCACTCTTCCACTGCCTTTCTTACCCAAGCCCATACCCTAACCCTAACTCAAAACCTGGTCTTTACAATGGCGCGGAAATCCTTGCTGCTCAAGCAAACCCTGGCTACCATCCTCATTATTCTTGTCTTCTATGCCTTGATCAGCACCTTCCTCAGTCCTGCTACCTCTTCTTCCTCCTCCAAGCTTGAGGCTACACTCCCCTTCAGCTTCACGAATTCAGCTGCAGCCATCAATGAATTTTCTCGGGAGCTCGAATTTTCCCGAGATAATCCGGAGAAACTTCCAGGTGAATCAACTCCGCGTGTGAAAATCTACCTCTACGATCTGCCCAGGAGGTTCACGCATGGCGTCATCGAGCACCATTCCATCGCCCGTGGTGGTCGACCCGCCGATGACGTGACACGTCTCAAGTACCCTGGCCATCAGCACATGGCGGAGTGGTACTTGTTCTTGGATCTGATGCGACCCGATTCTGAGAGGATTGGATCGCCTGTCGTCAGGGTTTTGGATCCGGACGAAGCGGATCTGTTCTACGTGTCGTTCTTCTCGTCCTTGAGCCTGATTGTGAACCCGATCCGGGCATCTGGGTCGAGTCAGGACCAGGCCCGGGTATTGTACAGCGACGAGGAGACACAGGAGGCTTTGATGGAGTGGCTGGAGGAGCAGGAGTACTGGAAGAGAAACAATGGGCGGGATCACGTGATCATAGCTCAGGACCCAAACGCTTTATACAAAGTGATTGATAGGATTAAGAATAGCATTCTGTTGGTTTCGGATTTCGGGCGGTTGAGGGCGGATCAGGCCTCGTTGGTCAAGGACGTGATCTTGCCGTACTCGCACCGGATTAATACCTTTACTGGCGATGTGGGTGTAGGGAATCGGAAGACGCTGTTGTTCTTCATGGGCGCACGGTATCGCAAAGAGGTAATGCAATAGATTAGTTCTGTTGTATTTTTTTTTTTTTTTTTTGCGTTTCTGTTATTGTTGATTTTGTACCGGCTGGGTCGATATGTTGCATCATCAACAGGCAAGTGGCTATCTGGATGATTGATAGTCTTTCCAGTGGACAACTGACATCTTTTTATTCACAGATCCTTTTTCAATTGTTTTAGCATGGGCCATGAGTTCTGCAGCAACACTTGTTGATTGCTTATGGTCAAATCTGGATAATTGACTTAATGCCATAACCATCTATATTAATCGGACACATTATATTGCGATAGAGAGATTTGTATATTCTTTGATGCAGATATATGCATATGCTTGGTTACTAGAAAAATAATTTCATGAGTGGGATTAATTGTCAAATTCCCTTATCTTTCTGATATTATGTCTTCTTTTATATATTTGTAGGGAGGAAAAATTCGTGATTTACTTTTCCAAGTACTTGAAAAAGAAGGGGATGTCATAATAAGACATGGAACACAATCCAGAGAGAATCGACGTGCTGCTTCACAAGGGATGCATACATCTAAGTTCTGTTTGAATCCTGCGGGTGATACTCCATCAGCCTGCCGACTCTTTGATTCTATAGTTAGCTTGTGTATCCCCGTTATAATCAGTGATAGTATTGAATTGCCTTTTGAAGACGTTATAGACTATACAAAGATTGGAATATTTGTAGATTCCACGTCTGCTCTTAAACCAGGATTTTTAGTTTCAATGCTGAGAGCGGTAACCACCGAGAGGCTTCTGCAATTTCAGAAAGAGCTGAAAGAGGTTAGTATTTTTCATGTTGAATATATATTCTCAACACCTCTTACCCAAAAGAGCTTGATTGAACAACATTAGGTTTCTCCCACCCTCTTGAAGAAATAGGAATACAAATCTTAGACCAGTTAACTAAATTGAACTTGAACTCACCGCCAGCTGCCCAACAAGAAACCTCTCTGAAGTTTTTCAATTCAATTAGCCACACTATGGGGAAAAGTGACAAATAGGAGGAAGATTTGGTGGTTTACCTGCCACACGAGGAACTATGACGCTAGGTTTGTCAAATTTGTTCTTCTTACAGTTTTGATAGTGATTGCAATATCATAAGATGAAGATTACAGCTTGAATAAAATACCTGGATTACCGATCCCCCCCAAAAAAAGGAGATGAAGATTACAGCTAAATGCAACTTTGATATTGAAATTTTGTAGTTTGTGCCTTTGTGCTCTGAGACAGCATCTTTTTTCCCCAACCAAATCAAGAAGTAAAACAAAACCATCAATCAAATACTTGCATCAATCGAAAATCATAATCATCCACGATAATAATTATAAAAAAAAAAACACACACACACACAATTACTCATTTGAGCATACACCTGCAATAACTGACTGACTGATCATCAGTGACCTCCATGGCCTTGCTCCTTAGCATGCTGCTGATGCTCAAGGTGGCGTCGTTCCTCAGGAAGTGCAACCAGGTAGGAGAATATCATCCCACCAAAACAGACATGGTAGAGTGGGTCGATAGAGCTGGTTTGGATGTACTTGGCATGATAGTTGTCCAGCCCTCTCTGTATTGCACTCTTCAGATAGTTGATGGAGAGCATTGGTTTCACATGGTTGGGCAGTTCCTTTACTTTCAGTCCCTTGATCTCATTGTAGAAGTTCCTCAATGCCATCTGTTATGCAGGGACCCTAAGTAACCTTACTTTTTTGCTAAGAAGACTTTTAAAGGAGAAATTTTCCATCAAAGAAAAGGGAAAGAACCACTCGCAAACAAAGAAAAGATAGGCCTTATTGGGCTTAATTCACAAATGTATAATATCCTAAAATCACTATGGGCGTTTCAAGCCAAAGCCAAGTGGTAGAAACCTCAAAATTTCCCAGAATAATATTGGCCTCGATAAGACTTAACGCCAAAGCCAAGTGGTAGTCCCAATTCTCATCCTTCCATTATAAATGAGTTCCAAAAAAAACCATGTTCATTTCCAAAGCAATGTTCTTTCCTATTGTTCTTTTCCTTTCAAATCCAATTTCCACAGATTTCTCAGAAACAAACAGAGGGAAAATAATTACAGATATCAATAGCTCGCCCAGCCAATAGATGCCACGCGAGGAAAAAAATTAAGATAAATAATAAACGCAAAAACCCTAACGTAACGTAATGCTTGTTTTATGAAGATGAAAGGTAATCAAACCGGAAATCCGAACCAAGAATACGATCGGATTACCGCTTACGTCAAATCGAAAAGTAATATACTTACTTGGAGTCGCTGGTGTTTGTGTGTGGAAGATTGGGATCTTTGCTTTGGTAAAGGGGGGAGGAAGGTTTCACTTTCTGGGCTCGAAGGGAGGCGATTACCAAATGGTGTGCTGGCCGGTTTCCATCCGACAGCCAATATTTACCTACGAAAACAAGATTACATCTTGTATTTGAAATCCCTTTATTAGCCTTGCCTCGGCTTCTTAGGCCTTTTTGGAGTTTAGCCTAGTTTCGTAATTTCGTAAACCTAAGCAATCATAATTTTATTTATTATTATTATTTTTTTTTAAAGTTTGAGGCTATTGTTTTTTTTTTCTTTCTCTGAATAAAGTTTGAGGGCATTGTTAACCATGCAATATGTGAAATTTCAAGAATACACCTTTACCTACATATTGCGTATCAATTCTCTATGTCTAATATCTTATTCCAATATTTTCGGAAAAATTATATTTCAAAGTCGGTCTAGAAATAATTATCCAATATAATTTGATTTGAAAGATGAATTTTAAATTTTAAATATTAAATATTATAAATTAAATTTGATTATTTAAATAATGTGAATGATGTTTGCGTATTTACTTGAAAGATGAGTGTTGGATAGCAACAACAATAATTCATATGAATAATATTTTTACTGTTTATGTGAATAATAAAAATACTATTTATGTGAGTGATTATTGCTACAATAGAATTGCTGCCAGATTTTTTCCTACTTAAAATTAGAATAATTCATATTTTTATAAGTCAAATAAAAATAAAAAAGTAAACCCATTATCCTCACAAATATGATTTTAATATTTGATACCCATATTAATGAATAGAAAAATGAGAGAAAGAAGTCACATTTAGGTTTTGTTTGTATTTAAAATTCATCTCAACTCATCTTTATTTTATTATTATATTTTTATATACAAATTCTTATACACTTTTTTAAATTCCAATACATTTTTTTAAAATTTCAATACATATTTTTTAAATTTCAATACTTCAAATTTTAAAATAATAATAATTTTAAAAAATAAACTAAACTAATTTTAATTCATCTCATTTTTAAATTTAAATAAAGTCAACATATTTTTTCTCATATAAATAATTCATATTATTGTTTATATGAGAAAAATACCTAGAATTGAATGTTGACTACTCTCAGAACTTTCCTAATAAATATACGAAATTTAAAATAAAAAAATGTAATTGCCTCGGTCCATTTTCAACAATCAACATCTCTATTAATATAATACCAACATCAATCAACAATCAACAATCAACAATGAAAGCAAATCCAATAAAGGACGAATTGATGAATTAATCCCTACGTTTTCATTTAATATGTCTATTTTATTTTTAATTATTATCTGAGCATATTATTTAGTTGGATTTAAATTATGGTTTGTGGAGAAAATCTCTACTGATCAATATATATGGTTTTGTTAAAGTTTCCAAATTGCTATACATTTTCCCTACTGCCTACACCTATCTTTACTTTACTAGAAAGCTTTGCAAATTTGGAGTTCCACTTTTGCTCTTTCAACCCGTACTGATCTCCCTCGATCCCCATGAGTGAACGGTCGAAAGCCAAGAGATCCAAAGATTCCAAACCCACTTCCCCACCTCTTCACTCTTCCACTGCCTTTCTTACCCAAGCCCATACCCTAACCCTAACTCAAAACCTGGTCTTTACAATGGCGCGGAAATCCTTGCTGCTCAAGCAAACCCTGGCTACCATCCTCATTATTCTTGTCTTCTATGCCTTGATCAGCACCTTCCTCAGTCCTGCTACCTCTTCTTCCTCCTCCAAGCTTGAGGCTACACTCCCCTTCAGCTTCACGAATTCAGCTGCAGCCATCAATGAATTTTCTCGGGAGCTCGAATTTTCCCGAGATAATCCGGAGAAACTTCCAGGTGAATCAACTCCGCGTGTGAAAATCTACCTCTACGATCTGCCCAGGAGGTTCACGCATGGCGTCATCGAGCACCATTCCATCGCCCGTGGTGGTCGACCCGCCGATGACGTGACACGTCTCAAGTACCCTGGCCATCAGCACATGGCGGAGTGGTACTTGTTCTTGGATCTGATGCGACCCGATTCTGAGAGGATTGGATCGCCTGTCGTCAGGGTTTTGGATCCGGACGAAGCGGATCTGTTCTACGTGTCGTTCTTCTCGTCCTTGAGCCTGATTGTGAACCCGATCCGGGCATCTGGGTCGAGTCAGGACCAGGCCCGGGTATTGTACAGCGACGAGGAGACACAGGAGGCTTTGATGGAGTGGCTGGAGGAGCAGGAGTACTGGAAGAGAAACAATGGGCGGGATCACGTGATCATAGCTCAGGACCCAAACGCTTTATACAAAGTGATTGATAGGATTAAGAATAGCATTCTGTTGGTTTCGGATTTCGGGCGGTTGAGGGCGGATCAGGCCTCGTTGGTCAAGGACGTGATCTTGCCGTACTCGCACCGGATTAATACCTTTACTGGCGATGTGGGTGTAGGGAATCGGAAGACGCTGTTGTTCTTCATGGGCGCACGGTATCGCAAAGAGGTAATGCAATAGATTAGTTCTGTTGTATTTTTTTTTTTTTTTTTTGCGTTTCTGTTATTGTTGATTTTGTACCGGCTGGGTCGATATGTTGCATCATCAACAGGCAAGTGGCTATCTGGATGATTGATAGTCTTTCCAGTGGACAACTGACATCTTTTTATTCACAGATCCTTTTTCAATTGTTTTAGCATGGGCCATGAGTTCTGCAGCAACACTTGTTGATTGCTTATGGTCAAATCTGGATAATTGACTTAATGCCATAACCATCTATATTAATCGGACACATTATATTGCGATAGAGAGATTTGTATATTCTTTGATGCAGATATATGCATATGCTTGGTTACTAGAAAAATAATTTCATGAGTGGGATTAATTGTCAAATTCCCTTATCTTTCTGATATTATGTCTTCTTTTATATATTTGTAGGGAGGAAAAATTCGTGATTTACTTTTCCAAGTACTTGAAAAAGAAGGGGATGTCATAATAAGACATGGAACACAATCCAGAGAGAATCGACGTGCTGCTTCACAAGGGATGCATACATCTAAGTTCTGTTTGAATCCTGCGGGTGATACTCCATCAGCCTGCCGACTCTTTGATTCTATAGTTAGCTTGTGTATCCCCGTTATAATCAGTGATAGTATTGAATTGCCTTTTGAAGACGTTATAGACTATACAAAGATTGGAATATTTGTAGATTCCACGTCTGCTCTTAAACCAGGATTTTTAGTTTCAATGCTGAGAGCGGTAACCACCGAGAGGCTTCTGCAATTTCAGAAAGAGCTGAAAGAGGTTAGTATTTTTCATGTTGAATATATATTCTCAACACCTCTTACCCAAAAGAGCTTGATTGAACAACATTAGGTTTCTCCCACCCTCTTGAAGAAATAGGAATACAAATCTTAGACCAGTTAACTAAATTGAACTTGAACTCACCGCCAGCTGCCCAACAAGAAACCTCTCTGAAGTTTTTCAATTCAATTAGCCACACTATGGGGAAAAGTGACAAATAGGAGGAAGATTTGGTGGTTTACCTGCCACACGAGGAACTATGACGCTAGGTTTGTCAAATTTGTTCTTCTTACAGTTTTGATAGTGATTGCAATATCATAAGATGAAGATTACAGCTTGAATAAAATACCTGGATTACCGATCCCCCCCAAAAAAAGGAGATGAAGATTACAGCTAAATGCAACTTTGATATTGAAATTTTGTAGTTTGTGCCTTTGTGCTCTGAGACAGCATCTTTTTTCCCCAGCCATTTCATTTGTTTTCATCTGTTAAAATCGTATGTAGTTAACCTTAGCTTTCAGAATTCAAATATTTTAATTTTACGTATTCTATTCAGGTAAAGCATTACTTCCAATACGAAGAACGGAATGGAACTGTGAATGAAATTTGGCACCAAGTCTCACAGAAGCTACCCTTGGTCAAATTGATGATTAATCGAGAGAAGCGGCTTGTTAAGAGGGAATTAACTGAACCAGAATGCTCTTGCCTTTGTTCAAACAAGTCTGGGGTATTCACCACCTTGAACCCACTTCGGCTGCTATAATCAAAATTTTCTTGGCCTTTAGTTGATGGTATTAGAACATATACCTAGAGAAGTGATACAATTGTTATCAAATATCAGCATGGAGGATTCTTCTCTTTATCGGAATCATTGAGGAATAGTTTCTGTATAAAGTTATCTCCTCCTATCCCTGAAGCTGATAAGTAGTACCCATATTTCCTTCCCCAATTTTTTGGGGTACGGGAGCTTTGCCATACAAGTGCTTGTGGCACATGCTTTGTTGTAGATACTTTCTTGGTTGTTGAAGCACACAGACTCGGCTGGCGGTAGATTATACTAGTACTGGAAATTGAGATTCATTTGTACATATCAAAGAATAAAAGTCTCTGCATTCATCGATTCTTTAATTGTTAAATGGTGTTGAGTTTAATGCCTCCTTTTTGCTTTTCAAGTCGTTCCCATTTATCTTGCATCTGTATGTATTACTTCTATTTGGTGTGGGCAGATAGCCCAACGAGTATCCCCCATTTTAAGAAAGATAAAATTTTTCTAAGTTGTTTTTGGTAATGGTTTAAGGACATGCTATTTTATTAGACGTACTAGTTCTATGAGAAAAAGTAAAGCTTCCTAATGGTTTCATTTCAGATGTAACCAAATGAGGGACAGTTTTGTCGAAGCCATCGGAAGTGTAGGTCTGGTTTGTTTTTAGATAAGATGAGATAAATGTTAAAAATTAAATAAAATATTATTATAAAATTTGTATTTTATGTTAATTTTGATTTAAGATTTAAAAAAGTTGTTTTAAAATTTGAAAAAGTTAAATTGTTTATTTTGTTTTGTATGTGAAATTTAAAAAAGTAATAATGATGAAATGAAATAAGATGAGATTATTTATAAAAACAAATTATTATTCGTATTTGGTGGCATCTATTCAATATTCATTTTTAAAGCTTATATTTATTTTCTGGGTAGTTTGTGGAACTCATCCAATAGTTGCTGTACAAGAAATGATGGATTAGGACATCCCTTTCAACGCTATAATCTACGGGTATTTTCCATTCTTCTATTGATAGTTTGTGCAATCCAATTTCACAGACATATCTTCTAACCAGTAAACATTTCTACGGGTTGATTACCACTTAAATAGTATGTCATCTCTCTGTAGTAATAAAAATGAAGGGTAAGGTCGTGGCTTCCTTTCTGGGAAGAATGTGGTCGATCTAATCGTCATGGATGACAGACACACGTGCTGCAAAAGAATGCTATACACGTCTTTAATATGTATTCTGGAAAATTAAATTAATAATAATACTCTCCTGATGTATGCCCAAATTTTTTATACTCTGCATTACACCTCTGATTGTCAATTATGTATTCGTGATATCTTTAAGAATAATAAATTTTAGCTGTATTGAAAATTTTGTAAAAACTAACAAAGCAAAGAGAGAACTATCAATGAGTCTACAAACCAAGCAAGCAGAAAGGCGCTAATTTGGGGTGCTAAGTGAAATCATGTCCATATTGATGATTATTTTGTGTGGAGTTAAAAATATCTGTGTGGGAAAGATATAGATCTATTTCTCTCCTCTAAGCTTGCTGTCAATAACTACCAAGGAGATTCAATATTCAAATCCAAACAGGCATCTGGCTCACCCGGTTAAGCTCTTGGATTTTAGGAAACGCCAAAGAAAAAAATAAAAATAAAAGAGAACGGAAACCGTTTTGCTTCAAGGAATGAGTAAAAGTTTATCCAAAAAATATATATGATTTCTGCTACATTCAAGAAATTTCACATAGAAATTGTGCAAGAATAAATTTAAAATTCCACATTAACTAAAATTAAAAAAACAAAAAATATAGAAATAACCATTTGCCCAGCACAAATAAAACAAAAATTAAGGTTGAAATACAAAATACAACTAGAGATGAATTACAACCAATTCTTGCCCAATTTTTATGCAAAATTTCTTACAATTATCATTTTCCAATATATAAACGCATCCAAGTGAAATAGAAGCCAGAAGGAAATGAAATGTATAATTTCTTCTTGTAAACTTCTGAGAAGTCAAAATAGAAATGCAGACATATATATATATATATATATATATATACTTGAAAGGTAGTTCTCTACACTAATTTGAATTTGAAATTAAATAAATAAATTCATATATACTACTCTTATCACTAATACGACAAAGATTCAAGTAATTTTTCAAGAGTTTTCATCACATCTAGTCTCCAGTAATTTACTCTAAATAGAAATACATTTTCAAGCTATAATATACAAAAATGAATCAGGGGATTCGGTCGGACCGAACCCCTCTCCTTTGCAACCCCCACCGCCCCCGGCGGCAATGGACGACACCGTCCAGCCCATAGGAACCAGTGGGAGCCGACGACCCCACCTCTGCGACGGCGAGTTCCGACGATTTCCGGTGTGTGAACCGGGTCTTAAACAAGTTTAAAGCTGCCAAAGGCACACCAAAAATCGTCGGGACTCGCCGTCGCAGGGGTGGGGTCGCCGGCTCCCTCCGGTCTCTATGGGCTGGGCGGTATCATCTACTACCGCCGCCGCCGGCGAGGGTTGGGTGAGGCCAAATTTATTTTAAAAATTCATCTTCATTTTATTTTTTATTGTATTTTTTATTATGTTTTTTTATTATATTTTTTTATTTTATTATATTTTTTACTGTATTTTTTAAATTTTATTATATTTTTTGTATTTTTTATTATATTTTTTATTATATTTTTGTAGGAAACTAAGGGGGCTGCAAAAAGGCTGGGGTGCAACTTAACCGCACCCTAGCATCACCTATATACAAATGGGCAATACTAGGAGCCCGTTAGTGTGCCCCCATTGTCCCATTAGTATTAATTTATTGTTTTTGTATTTTTATTTAGAGTAGAGTGCATCCAACACTCATCACATTCACTCACATGAATAAGGAGTGAGTATGATAAGTGTTGATTACACTCCATATTTTTTCTTTTATTTATTTTTACATCATTTTTTTAATATGCTTAATTATTTTAAAAAAATTCATAATATTTATTAAATAATATTTTCTTAATCATTAAGTCCAAAAAAAAAAAAAAACCGGGAGCGTGGCATTGTAGCGGGACAAACCAAAGGGCCAAAAATAATTTCCCTATACAAATACTTAATCAATTACAACAGAAATCGAAACTCTAATGTACTAATAACGAGAAGAACAATGATACACATACTACCATTTTACGCGACTGGCAATTAAAGTGAACGAGATAGAGAAATGTATTGACAATAATTTTATCATGAGAGAGAGAGAGAGAGAGAGAGAGAGAGAGAGAGAGAGAGTCTATTGAAGACTTGCCGGCCAGAGGAAACTCTAGAACAACCAAGGAATGGATATTGATATTCATTGCTAAGAGCCTGCCCTGATGGCATGTGATCCGATTCTCCCAATAAAATCTAAGTTCGAAACCCCTTACCCCTTGTTTAAAAAAGGTAAAGGAAAAGGAAAAAGAAAAAGAATACTGATGTTCATCAAGGAACGCAACCAATTTGCATGATAAGGCCACTACAAGGAAAGTGATTTTAGATATAAACTGTCAAAATTTTGAATGAAACTAGCTTAGTAGCTATATATACACGTATGAATAACTAATCCTCGACCAAAAGCAGACAATTCAACATCCTCCTCTCTCGTCCTTGACCAAAACCAGACAATTTATCATTCGCTTGGAGTTGGCCATCGTTCTACTTGTATGCTAATGGACCAGACCTAGATACTGCAAACCTTGGTAACGGGCTGGGACCCACACTCCCTGAAGTTGAGCCTTCAACAAACTTTGATTTACGGTTTGAGCTGTATTCGAGCGGCCCAGAACGGCGAACATTACGGTGTTTGTTATCAGTCCTTAAGCTTCCACCATCAGTATTGGAAAGGTACTCCTGACTATGTGATGATGATCCTTTAAAGTAGCCTGAATCATTAGCACCATACTGAGGAGTTGAGTCACCGCGGGGCTGCCGTACTACAGGGGATGCATGTGCCAAAGAGACAGCAGGTGAATGGCGGGGTGATATGCTCAGTAATGCCAGCTGCGCGGATGGGTTATTTGTGTAGTATTGGCTATATATGGAGCGAAGAATGGCATACGGAACATGCGGTTCTAGAGAACTTCTTGGAAGGTATGGCGAGATCTCACAAAGTTGATCTATGAAGATAAGCTGTGCTACAAGATGAGATCTGTGCAGAGCAGCGGAACATTCATATTCGGGATCATATACATATTAACAAGAACTACATGCCCGCCCAATAGTTAAACCAAAAAATTAGAGCGCGCCCTGTTTGGATAATTTTGTTGTCTTTTCTTTTTCTCTGTCAGCCCTACTTATATAGGGGCATTTGGAAACATATCATATTCAAGTAAAGGGGGATTTTAGACACGTGATATTACTACATGTTATAATAAAAACATACTCATACCTGTTAGTTTCGCTCCAAGAATCTAGTGCGATGCCTGCAGAGAATTTGACAAAGAGTTGCAACGTGGACTTTATACTTGCTTCAGCTGACAAACGGCTCTGTATCTCATGATCTGCTGTCTCACCAGCATGTCCATTCGAGAAAGATTGTCTCTGGTGATGCTCACGCTCCAATCTAACAAGCTCACTTCCTGCCATTACGGCACTAATGCACCTGCAAAAATTGTAGCCGCCAGAGATAGAGAGCTGTAATGGGAGTTGAAAACATTATTTTTATGCGCTTTCAAACTAAGTAATTTGGGGTACTGTCCTCTTTCTTAAAAAAGAATTAGGATGATGTTTGGGAAATATTTCCATCTCATCCCATTTCATCTCATCTCATACTATCTCATTTTATTTCCAAACATGATTAAAAAACAAACACTTTCAAACTAATAATTATTACTTTTTCATACTAATTACAACATTCCCAAACTTTCAAAAACAAAAAATAATTCAACTTTTTCAAATCCCAAAATAAAAATTATATTCTAATAATATTTTAACTATATAATATTTTTTACTCAACTTTTTCTCTAATTTTTCAAAATCCAATGACTTCAATTGCATGTAAGATTGTGTTATCTTTGTGCTTGAGATAAGAGTAAGCCTGATTCCAATTTACGAAAAAATGGACACACCTACCTTGCTAAGCAATGCATATTGTTGTTGAAGCCGCCTGTTTCCACATTGAAGGCAGTGGTATTCCAAACAGTAGATGTCATGAAGGTAGCAAATAAATATGGTAACAAATTCCAAGAACTATCATTTGCACCACCAACTTCCTCCAAAACTGATCTCACCCACTGGGAATCATGATCACAGACTATGCCAATGCTGTTTGCCACTCCTCTCAACCTCCTAATTTCCTTCTTTTCAGGTATTTCGTTAGGTAGATGCTTAACTACGCCAGCTAGCAATGAATATATCAAGGGAGCACCTTCTTCAAGCACAGCACCGGCAGCTTCAGCTAGTAGTCCATTAAAAGCCAAGGCTAGCCCAGCCTGCACACAAAATTCAATCACTGTGTCCACATCGACAATCTGCTTCATAGATGCCTCCCTTTCTATTCTGTCACCAGAATGCAGGCTGCTGGAAACTGCCTCCAGCACTTCACGGTTTGATCGTAAGGATGTTTCGATACAATTTAAAAGAGCAGCTGTATGTTCTTTCAGCATACGATCTAATCTGTCAACTCCATAGCCACCAAAAATCTGAACAAATGCCTGTAGTTCTCTCAGATCAGCAACTGAGTCAGCAAAATATCCACCTACAGGCCTCGTGCTTTTGAAGCACTTGTGAATAGGTGCAAAAAGAATTCCAGCACCTGATATATCTTTGATTATGTTGTCTATGTACCAGTTACATACAGCTTCGGCAGCCGACCCAGTATGTTGTTCCCTTGGATTGTCAAACAAATGCAGAGAAGAAATGGGCCCAGAGAAGGCTTCAGTGAGCAAAACTTCTCGGATTCCCTGAGTTAGATCCATGCTAATATGCTGCTCTGTGAGAAGAACAATGCTGATATGTCTGCGAATCAGAGACTCCAAAACAGAAGGTCGTTGAAGATCATTATCAGTTTTAAGTACCGCAAGCAATCTCCTCCTGAAGTTCCCAAGGATGCATTCTCTCATATACTGCAGTTGACAATCAGTAAGTTAGAATAGACTTACGTGTCTGCTTTGATTTTATATGGGTCCCAAATGTGGGTACCTTTCCACATAAATATAATTATTATTTTTTATATCCACATGTATCTGATGTGATTTTATTTGGAGCTACTGTATTTGTAAAATGAAAGAACAAATAGGTTCTAGATCTTGATGCAAATAAGTAAAAGCAGCCTTTCCTAAATAGAACAGAACCCAAAATGAGGATCCTTCAAAAATACTTTGTATTTAAGACAACAAAATTCATCACGTAAAATACCAGAGGAAAGCGCATGCCTTTTTTATATACAAACATTATTTTATAGCGGAGCAATCCCAAGTGGTTTAAGGATTTTCAATAATGTCCTACTCACTCATCACATTCCAGATATGTTTTTATAATAAGCAAACGAAGAATTTAAAACTGAAAAGATGCGAAGGCATAGCCCAACCTGGGGCATTCAAAAAAGGTTTATTAAGCTCTTGTTGTTAACAATGATTTAATTAAAGCTTTTGGCCCAATATTGATATCATCCAAGCAAATGAAGAGGCAGCGTGAAGAAGTGTAGGGACAATCAAAAGGAAGGAGAAGAAGAAGATAAAATGCTTCACCTCCCTCAAGACAAACACATGGTTTAGAACACATATAGGTTCCATATCATTCAAGACTGAGCACAAATTGGTCAACCTCTGCATTGCAGCTTCCAACCTGCCATATCAAAAGAATTAGACAAGCTAATTTGTGTACTCAACAGGGGAAAGAAATCCCAATAGAAATATTAATTAACCTACATTTTTATTGAACTATTATTTTCAGGATAGCTCTCATGGCCAGGCAAAGGAAAACCAGCCGCTAACTTGGGAGATTTAGTTGAAGGAATTGGAGCTTTAGATGCATGGTTGATATAAGAGGCTGCCTGCTCCGAAAGAAGCTGCAAGATTTCTCAAATCAATTTCATGGAACGGGAACACAGGATCACGTTCAAATATTCCTTTATGTTGCAACATGACAGAAGTATCAACCTGAATCTCAAGGGCACCAAATCCTCCTTCAGAATCAAGAATGTTGATTAATCCCTCCAATCCTCCCATGATTGATTCAATGAGAGATTCAACATAAAGGACTGCATCCCGGCCAATTTTAGTCACCTGTTTGTAGTTTTATTTCCATCATGAGCATCAGATAATGGATTTAATGGATAAATGGTAAGTATGAGGAAGTGTAAATAATAAACTTGATCTACACATCGCTAAAAGGCAAGACTAATCGTTCTAACAATATTGTAATCAGAATATTAAGACACTGTTGTTTGTAAGGGTGAAATTTAACTTTCCAATCCACTTACATGCAATAGGATGTGATAAAAATAATGGGAGACAAAAACTTTACATTCTACCTTTTCTTAAAGATAAAGAAACAATCAAAAGCATACTTGTAAACCTTAAACCTTGACAGAAATAAAAGTCTTGCAAATGTGCGTAATCATCTTTTAGGAAGATACAGTAAAAAGTAGATGAATGCAACTTTAGTCATCCTCATACAACAAAGTTTGATTCAGTAATAACACACTTCTCAGTTTTTCTTCCTCCAGCATGCAAAAAAAACTATGATTGGTAAATGTATGTGCAATAGAACCTATACACAATTTTTTAGGCTTCTAAGTAATAAAAAAGATGAACATGAAGGACATTGAGAGTGGGAGGGGAGAAAAATTTTACCTCTTCCGGAACAATGGGAGAAGCACACTCTGGAAAGCTACTTGCAACACCAAGCCATGCACAGCAATGTTGAGGACGTCCTTCTGGTCCAAACATGGTGTTTCTGAAGACCTATTACAACACTCAAGATCCAAGTCAGCAATAGCTAGACAACACTTTTGCAGAACAAATGGAAAAAGAAAAAAATTCTGTCAATGTAAACATTTTTGGCCAGAGTAGCAGGAGAGTCCCAAAGACATGTTAAGATTAGAAAGAAAGTACTTACTGCTGTAAGGTGCTGGTGGTGGAAATAGAGCTTCTTAAGACTTCCATACTTAGATAATTGAGATTCCAGTTCATCAACACATCTGTGTCAAAAGAGAGATGCAGAAATGGCATGACTGTTGCTATAGTGCAACTAAACTATTCTAACAACTGTATGTGAATAAACATTTTAGCTATCACTTGGATGGTATTGGAAGGCTCGGGATGAGAAAGGTTTATCCATCCCGCCAACTGCAGTGGGACCATGACATCACTGATAGTTAAATAATTAGTCTTAAATATAACATAAAAAAGTTCTATTTATGAAATCCGTTTGATTACCTATCAAAAAAAATATAACATAATAAAGTTACTGCAACGAAAAAGTCTAGTGACATGCATGATTAAATATCTATACGCAATTTTGTGTAAAAATGTGTAAAAATATTTATGCCATTTGTATGGCCTCAATTGTTGGATTAATGACAAGGACATCTAAATGCAATAAAATAGTAACACCAATGACTATTAGCTATACTAATGACAGCATATTTAGCAGCAAATGCTGCAGTGGTCTATTTTTACACTTTAACGCACAGAGATTTTTCTCAGTCAATATCAATCTTGTTTATTTTAACTCATAGCAAGAATGGACAATAGAATTCTGGTACAAAACGAATCGATGACAGATAAAACACCTGGACCAATTGTATGCCAGATTTCCCTCTGACAATAGTCCTTCCTTCCCAGTGGAGACTGTAGCTTTCTCCAAATGTCGTATGTTTGTAGACGATCGAGAAGAAGTGATTATCATCAATATTGTTAACCAATCCTTTCGAAAATCCTGATTAACAACCACAAATAATTATTTAACTTCAACTTGCCCTTAAAGAAGCCAGTACAAATATGAGGACTGTGATACTGAAAAAGTGCGGACAAATATTAAACACAGGATTCTACTCACAGAAGTTAAACCGTGAATAGTTACCAAAGAAGCATGCCCCAAAAATGCAGACAAGTAGTGTACATGCTGAAATATAAAACATCTAGCACCATAAAATCTGTAGTAAGAATTAGAAAACTGATGCAATTTGAAGGCTTTGCAGCAATCCACTAACCATGCTATAAAAGCAACATTCAGGCCAAAAGATCTAAATATTTCTCATTTCTGTGACATTGATGGCGAGGAGAAAGAGTGCATAAGGAATCAAAGTAAAAAGGATTATAGAGAATGAGGAAGTGAGCATCCTGGGGAAGAGACATAATAGAGAATATAATAGCTAGTGAACACAAGTAAACTTCCAAACCCCTTTTGTTTGAAAGCATGTATGAATAATAATAGAGAGTCATTTTTTAATGCAAACTTTAATATCATGAGAGAGAATGAGAGGCAAGGGAAAGAGAAAGGTGAAAAGAGAAAAATAAGGTAGGGCAGTTTCCAGGCTCCAAATTAGCAGCAGGAATATATGCTTGCATGCATGTGTATACCTGAAAAGTGAAATAAGGGAAGAGATAGTTGAGAAGGTGAGAGAGAACATAAGCAAACATGCATCCTCTTGCATTTCCCGATGATCTTCTCTAGATTATATTATCATTGTATTGTTTTCTCATAATATACATAGGCATCCATATATATATATATATATGTGTGTGTGTGTGTGTGTGTATATATATATATTTTAAGTAAAATGATGGTTATAAAGTATAGGCATCCATAAATTTAAGGGACTTGAAAGTTCCGTTTGCATTTTCCATGTCCTACCTCCAATATTATCTTGCACCTTCCAGTTGCCTGATCATGCATAGGTGACATGAGAGTATATCATAATACCAATGACCTCTCTTGCATTTTCATGAAACACAAACTATGAATAAGTTAAAATGACTAGCTTTGGGATGCATACAGCCATACTGAACTCCAGGGCTTTTGACAAGTATGAATAACCCTCCTAGACATGTTTAGTGCATTGTAAACGATAGAGAACATATACCAACAATGTCAACCATCAGCACAGAAGCATGTCCTTATTATACATAAGTAACAAAATTAGAAAAGAGAGAACATCTAGCAGAACACCCCCTTCAAAAGAAAGTGAAAAAGAAGAGGCACAAAAATATTTTAAAAAATAAAGTGTCTCCAAGACTTCTTATAAGATACTGTCCCTCAGCCTTTTGATAATTTTAATTGCTAAATTTGATTGAGGTCTTAAATATAAATTTTAGTCCAAGATGCCTACAGTTACAACTAAACTATAACTTTAGTTGAGGTGACATATAAAAATACAGGATGGTTGAAGGTCAATTTTATTTTAAAAACCTCGGAAGCCTTTTTATAATTGATATCTACCCTAACAAAAATAAAAATGGCATGCACAGGTATCTTACAGATAGATCACATGTGATGGCCGAGATATTTTCACCCTGTGGTTTTGGTATGTTTTCAAGATGCTGAGCAATTTGGTGAAAAAGTCCTTTCAAGCTTGGATCTATGTCAAGAGCGATCATTCCTGGAGTGCCCAGCAAGAAACGAATTCTACCAGCACAGGAAGAAAGATATGATAATGCATAACCTCGAATTGCTGCATAAAAGTATAAAAAGTAAATTAAAAAATCTGGATTTACATAAGAGGTCTCTTTCTTTGGAAACAAAACAGCATGGAAAGACATTTTTTTTATAAGTACAAGGCAGCATAACATTAAGCACAGATATAAGAACAAGATGCAGATGAGAGCAGCAAAACCCTTTTTGGTATGAGATTTTTGGTAGGAAGGGTATTGCTTGGGTGATGCCTAAGCAAGGGGTGGATCTCTTAGCTTGTTGGGAAGGTTTTAAGGGGAGTCATTGTATTGCTGCCATATGGAGGATGATCCATTTATATTTGATATGGTGTTTATGGTTGGAAAAAAAAAGGCGGTGCTTTGAAGACAGAGAACACTCGATTGGGAGAACTTAGAGAGTTTTTCTTTAGTACTCTGTGTATTTGGGCAAAGGCTCTTGTATTGAATGGAGATCAACTTCATGATTTGCTTTAACCTATTCTAGTTCCTAGCTTGTATTTAGGTGTTTTTTCCTGTATTCTTCTTGTGTAATTGGGCTATGCATATTTACTTGTCAATAAATTTTTCTTATAAAAAAAGAATTAGTTCCTAACTTGTAATAGGTGTGCTCTTTTCTACCTGTGTACTTGGGCAGTCCCAATTTACTTGTTTTAATGAAAATTTTATCTTAGCAAAAACAAATTCTCATCCATTTTCACGATCATGAACTCCATGAAATAATGCCAACATTGCATCAAAACAAAGAAAGCCATTTTCAGTGTTGCCTTCATACTATCCAAATAGTCTTCCAAGAAAAATCTAATCTATTAACTCCTCTTGAAGCTTCATAATACAATCTTAGGAATAAACTTCCAAAACATTTAATCGGCCACCCCAACACAACCCTAACTGAATACAGAAATTCAATGATGGTAAACAGACTCAACTACCAATCATGTACCATTCGCACAAATATAGTACTCCAATACACTCTGCAACCTGATACATCCACATAAACATCTTTATTAGCAACAATCCGAAAAGATCAGGCAATAAGGACTTCAGTGGCTTATCAGCACATGAAACATCATGCTAAAAACTAACTACTCTACCATAATCACTCTGAAATCAAACAAATTCAAAACAGACTTCCATGCAACAGTTCCATAACTTTCCACACTGCCATTCTTCCCCATTTTTAATACCAAGAAAGAAAAGATGATCATCCTCCTGAAAAACTGCCATAGCTATTAACCATTTCCCCCAACTAGTATGATTGAAGGCACAATTTTCTTAAACCCAAGCCCTCCGCCCATTTAGGTGAGCTAGCAGTGCCCTAATTAACTCAATGGATTTTTCGTTCTCCCTAACAAATCTCATGAAAACTTCTACAACTTGTTGACTACACTCCCAAGCATAGGAAAAATGTGATACATGTTATGCAGGCGAGTTCTGGATGATAGTAATTATTCCCCCACCCCTTCTTAAAAATTTAACTTCTTCCCCCAGGCAATTTTCTTTCTCCTTTCAGTTACACCTTCCAAATAGATTGCAACTTAAATGAAAGACATCAAAGGTGAACCCCAAATAATTCATAGGAAGTGTTGGTGGAAGTCCCAGGCATACTTAATGCAATGAAACTTTTTTTTTTTTTTTTATATATATAAGTAAGAGATAAATTTTACTGAAATGAATGAAATAGGCATAGCCCATGTATACAGGAGGTTACAAAAGAACACCTAGATACATTCTATAGACTAAATGCATTGAAACTTAATAAAGTTAATACTAAAATCAGTGTTTTGATTCATATATCTGCTCATTTATTTTGAACATTGTACATAATTGGGTTTTTTTAATTTCAATCCTTCAAAAACCAAAGAGAAAGAGAAACAGATGTCTAGCATGGATATCAGTAATTAATAATCTTTGATAACATGGCAAAACCATTCAAAGAACTTAAGATTATATACTCAATCCATAAACTTCATGAAAGAGCAATAGTGTTATGTAGCGTCTGCTATTAGGCTTCTTAAATCTAAAATCTCTACAATAGAAAGTCTTCCCTCCTAACTCAAAAGAGGGTCAGTTCAACATAATTTGGCTGCATTTCAGAATTTTTCATATTGGTATTTAGTTCATATTAGCCAAACACTAAAGAGTAGAAATGAACAATCTTGTGGAGAAACCAGATACTGAAATATTCACTATTGTTAAACAATTTTTTTTTTTGATAAGTAAGAAATCTTTATTTCTTTATTTTTTGATCGGTAATCAACGTATTTTATAAAATCTTTATTTCTTTTTTATTGCATCAGGTTTCGGAGAACAAAGTCCAGACTAATCTTAGGGGGTGTATAGGTCGTTGGCAAGAAGTTTCCCATAAGTGCACTTCAGGTAATTCAAAGGGAAGTTTCCCCAATCCAATGGCCCATGGAAATTATTTACATCCAAGAGGATTTGAATCTTAGACCTAGAGGAAACATACCACTAAGACCAAGGCCTTAACCACTTGAGCCAACCCCTAAGGGTTAGTAAGAAATCTTCATTAAAAGAGCAAAAGGCACAATCCGAGTACACTGGAAGTATATAAGAGAGACCTATCTAGGAGAGGAGAAAAGGATACAATAAATTCATGGTTGTGAAAAAAAGCATTTAAACCAGAATAAATCTAACCTGCAATATACTTGCGAACTAAACAGCATAGGCGTTCCATCCCATCTAATAAGAACCCAATAGTTGGATCACTTGGATCCTGAAACCAAAGTCATAGCAGTAAAAGTCAAGCACTACGTTAGGTGGTTGATAAACAAAGAACTAATAATAGGTAAAACAAATAAAAGGAAGAGAATTTGACTTACTATGTCCACCGGTACCATTCTTACAGCTTTAGATTTTGATGATGCATTTCCTACGTGCTGGAAATACCAAAGGACCTCAGATTGAGCCAAGGCCAATGCTGAAAATACCATCTGTAGAAAATACCAAATCATTGAAGAAAACATCAATTACAACTACAAGTTATCTAGTCTACAATAATACAAACAAATCAATTTTCTTTTTAGGCATGTTAAATGTTAAACAGCTCAGACTCATTGCCGAACAAAGGTAAGGAGCAAACCAACACTATTGTATACAGGAAATATAAATGAGATACACCTAACTAGCAGAAGTGAAATGGGTCTTCATCTCTCTATCTTATCCACACCCTCTCTCCCTCCACTGAAAACCACCGGATAATGTTTGAATAGATTATCCTAGGGAATTCTATTTTTCTCTCTTCTAACTTTTTTTTTCTCCTTACAACTAAGAAAACTAGATGGCCATCTTCAATGGTGATACGATCCTGTTTGTGTTGTTCGTGCTTTGCTTTTTTTGAACCAGTTTTGTTATTAGTTATTGAGTTATTGTGGTGTGATGGGGTCAATAAGAAATGTTGTCATTGATCATAAATGTTTTGAGTTTCGGAATGTGAATGCAAGATGGTGGAAAGTCAACAGAGAGTAGTTGCTGCATTGTGAATCACATCTCCATTGATCAAGAAGCCTTGGGGTGGCTGGCTACCATGGTGAAGGAAGGGGTAGTTGCTGGGAATGCCTCTGAGTTCTATAGATCTCGGCAAAGTGGGTCTAAGGTGATGGTGGTACAGAGGCAGTCCAACACCTTTGGGAGATTCTTCTCCATTATAGAATTCGGTCAACAAGGTATGATTCAAATTGAATCTCAATCTTATCTTGTAACCCTAGACTTATCATTCATTTAATGAGAAGTAAACACCTCAATTGAGGTACTTTGACCAAATCTGACATAGAGAATCAGTGGAACATCTTCTATTGCATTGCGAGGTGGCAAGGATATTGTGGGATGAGATTTTTCGCAAGGTGGAGGTTCCTTAGGTAATGCCAGCAAGGATGGTGGATCTCTTGGGTTGTTGGAGGATGATCCCATTGTGCCTTATGTGGTGTATCTGGTCGAAATGACATGATCGTTGCTTTGAAGACAAGGAGCGATCAATGGCAGAGTTGCTTAATTTTTTGTTCAAACTTTAATGTTGTGATTTTCAGCCATTGTACAAAATGGGAATGATGTTCATGATTTCTTGTCTTTCTTTACCGACCATAGAATGTAATTAGGTGTTCCTTTGTATACTTCATATGTACACAGGCTTTGCCTTTTTCATTCTCATTAATAAAAGTATCTCTTAATTATCAAAAAAAAAAAAATCTTTACTAGTCTCATTGTTATGGTTAAGTAGAATAACTTCTACTACAGCAACTACGGGCTTTAATATCTCTCTTTTCTTTTCTTTGCAGGTGACACCTTATGATATTTACAGGCAACAATGATTATCTTTGTTACCTGCGATGCTTACCCTAAGCTTTGAAGCAGTCCCCAATTTAAGGTTAGCTTAGCATGAAATCAAAATTGCTCATGGTTGATAATGTAAAGAATGTAGCCAGTTTGGTGAATATCCTTTGTTGTAGGATTTCTACCTCACCCATTACTCGCCTAGGTCTTCCTTTGGGAGATCCCATCAAAGCCAAATATATTTAGGAAGGTATTATTATTGTTATTATTATTATTACTATTTATTTTTTTGATAGGTAATTTAGGAAGGTATTATTCTCTCTCTCCCCCCCCCCCCCCCCCCCGCGCGCATGATTTAAGGTTCAAATCTCCTTGGTTGCAAACAATCTCTATGGGCCATTGGACTGAGGGGTTTTTCCCTTGAATTACTTGAGGGTGCACTTGCGGAAAATTCATTGCCGAAAGATTATGCACCACCCGGATTGGTCAGGACATTGCTCTTTGACACCCAGTGCCAATAAAAAAAATTAGGAAGGTATTATTGAGACGATGGAGTATCAATTAGCTAGTTAGAAGTGGTTGTACTTGTTAAAGTGCTAGTACATTGATTAAGAGAGTGTCACCCAATTTGTCTACCTATTCTACATCTCCTTTTCCACTAACGCTAGGAGTTGCCAACTAGCTTAAGAAGTTAAAACAAGATTTTTGTGGGGAGGTATGAGATCTTTTGTGGGGAGCCTAATTCCATCTCGTGAAATGTTCCAAGGTGTGTTTGCCCATTGCAGAAGCTGGTTGAGGGGTGAGAAACTTAGGCCTCATTTGGATAGTCAGATTAGATAATCTGTGGAAGTAGTGAAATGGTTTATGAATAGTAATAAAATGGTTTGAGTTAAGATATTTTATTAGATTTTGACAAATGAGAGAAAAAGTTGAATAAAAATATTATAATTAAAAATATTGTCACAAAATATATTTTTAATATTATTTTTGTTTTGGAATTTGAAAATGTTAATTATTTTTTGCATTTTGATTGGAAGTTTGGAAAAGTTGTAATGATTAATTAATGATTAGATAAAAAAATTGAAGATTTGAAATTGAAAAGTGTTTCTATTTGTTGTGTTTGGATGTTGAGATGAGATGAGATGAGAACATCTTGCAATCCAAACGGGGCCTTAATCCTCTTTAAATGAGAGTTGGGTTAGTGGTGATCCTTCCATACATGAGGACTAGCAAATTTGTTAACAGCAATCATGTGTAGTTAAGATATTCGAGATCACTTAACATTCATTTGAGATAAAGGTTAATTGGAAAGAAAAAAGTAAGAATGGTTATGGGTATGCATTATCAAAAGAAAAAAGAAAGCAATTCGACGGTATATAGAAATAGAAGTTGGGTACAAAAATGTTTCAAACACTGCATCCTACTTTTGTGCTGCTATGTGCATGTAAAATGCATGTATAGTCACGTCCTCATCACATTTTGTTCTACTAATACTAGCAGCACATTCAAATCATACTGGTCTATTTCAAATAGCTCGAAGTAATCTGTAATGATAGTTTACCTGAATGTTTGGAGCTAATAAACTAGGCTGATCAGTAAAGAAAAGCACCATTCTTCCAATCTCTTGCTTCAGTAATATTCTTCTTTCACGATGTATGGCATCAGAAGATACAAATGCCTGCTCATGCACTCCACTGCAATGATCAGCCAACTTTACCATATCATGTTCAATACTAATGATACCATTAAAAATCAAGGGACTTTTAGTGAAGAAAAATACTGTTGGATTCTTGCAACGCTATTAAGCAAGAGTTTTTCTATTTTTTATAAGAGGTAAACAATTAAGTAAGAGTTTTTTTTTTTTTTGGAAGAAATTTAAAAAGTTTAGACGGGATTCATTTTTCAATTTCTAACTCATTCAGAGAAACAAATGCAGTGGCAGATGGTTTGGCAAAATGGGAGCTAATGGATCTAATGGTTTGTGGTTTTCATCTCCAGAAACTCCTTTAATAAGAGGTTAATAAGACTTGATAGAGCAAATTTTCCTTACCTTTGAAATAGTTAATAAGGTAGTAAGGAATTTATTTTCTTGGCTTTGTTTATAGTTTACTGAACTGGAAATATTTGTATTATTTATTTGCATTCTTTAGGTAATTTTTTATACCTAGGTTTGGTCTTTTTGCATATTTGTTAACCCTCAAGTGTATGGTTGTTTCCACGGTATTCTTCCGCCATAAGTAAAGGCTTATTAATAAAATTGGAATACCGTCTTCTTCTCTAAAAAATAAAATAAAACAAGTTTTTAAAAAATACCGTTGGATTCTTGAAATTGATAGCTACAATGGTATCTAATACTCTAAGGCACTAACAGAACAAGTGTTTTCTATGAAGAATGAATAAGGCTATAAAACTCTAAGGCACAAATACAAATAGAACTAGTGTTTTCCATTATGGTAATGTCAGTATTGCTATGAAACATGATATATTTGTCCTAAAGAAGGATGCATTTTAAAGTTTGAGGTGGTTCAGAACAGTTTAGGAGTGACAATACAAAATGGATTTCTCATATTTGGAATTAAAACTAAAATGAAAATAAAAATAAAAATAATATGTTCCCCATCTATCCAAACTTTGCACAGGTTGTACCAAAATCAAACCTCATGGTAACAAAGAGAAGTTTTGCACCAATTGACCTTTTAAACATGATCCTGCTTCAAAATATCGATTATGGTTAAAACTCTATTTTATATTGAGGGTTTTCATGGATGTAGCTCTGAGAATTTGTTTCTTTATTCTCCCTCCCCTCCTCAGGCGATCAAACATATACTGTAATAATGGTACTTGAAACTACAAGAACGTGCATAACATTTAATTGTGCATAACAAATTCGATTTTAACTTCAGCATTTGACTGTTAGACTCGGTTAGCAGAAAATTAAGTTTTTAAACAGCATCAGGTTATACCTTATCATTTTCTCAACTTGCTTTGCAACACTATACTCCAGATCTGCTTCTTTCTGCTTTGAACGTCCTGATTTTGCCATCTTCTTTGATTCCAATATTCGTGGCAGAACATATAAATGATAGTCCTCATGTAAAAGTAGATACTGCATTTTCATGTTTTCAATGACAGTCTTATCAAAAAATGTTTTCAATGACAGTCAACTAATGCAATAAAAGAGGTAATGCCAAATTTCAAATACAGTTTTAACAACAGATAGTAGAACTCACTTCATCTCTGAATAATGTAAGAACTAAACTCTCCTTCAGTACAACCTGTAGTAAGCCACATGCAAATAGAATATGAATAAATAATGAAACAGACTCTAATTCAATTGGGAATTTTGCATTATTTTTTTTTTTTGGGTGGGGGTGCTAAGTAAAATGAAATATCGCATGATCTCTAAAACAAAATTGTCAACAAGATGAAAGTACCTACATTTTCCCACAGTGGAGTGTAGAGAAACCACTATAAATTTATGCCAATAGCAATAAATAGAACCGCAGATCAATATCTTTACATTTATGTACAGAGAAATAACCCCCAGTTTCGTCAAAATTTCTTCCATATCCTAACTCCATCTCTATTATTCACCTTATCAGAGCTTCAGCCACCCCACATACTACCACCCTTCATCAGCTATCTCCTCCATTGGCATAGTGCCAAAGCCACTTTCCTATTTTGGTATCGAATTTATTTAAGCAGTGGAAGGTGATATCATTTGTATTCGAGAATGAACTAGAAAAGGTGACCACCAATATTACACACTGTTTTTGGGGAAGCCCACATGTTGAATGGTACTCTCTTGACTCGAGGAGCTTTTGGGGGGATTATGCTTATGTAAAATAGAGGACAGTGAAAAATCTTGATATTTGTGCAAGGGAATTCCCAATTGCTGGTTGTCCAGAAATGGGGTCAGTCACAATATATGGGCACATACAGGAGTCTATGGCCCTAGTTATGATCGGGATACAAGATTTATGAGGGATGAGCCGGCAGTTTTGATCATGGTGGGACAATGCCTTGGAGTACAGGGAATACTTTAATGTCACTCAATTTTTGTGTGAAAGGTGAGGCACAACAGAGTCATCTCCAGCTATGGTGGATTTCTAAGATTTTATTTTTTATTTTTAGCAGAATTTTCTTGATCTTCCATTGGTAGCAGGAAACTTCACATGGTTCACTAATGGTATAGAACCAACATATTTCCTATTTCTCTGAGTGGATAGTAGGGCTGTCAATGGGTCGGGCAATTTATGAGTCAGCGTGGACACAACAAGTTTATTTAATAGGTTGACAAGACTAACTTGATCCATTTAACTATCTGAATGGATTGACCCAACACGATACAATATATTTTACTAAAAAAAATTCATCCAAAATATAATATTAGAATATGTACAATATGCACAGTTAAGATTTGCAATTGTTTCTTAATTGGCGGTTTTCTTGTGTGAATTTGCAATACTTTCCCCTTTCGTAACAGTTTTTTTCTATACTTTTTTTTATTGGCATTGGGTGTCAGAGAACAGCATCCATACAAATCCCAAGAGTGCACATGCCCTCAACAAGGAGTTTCCTAGAAGTTACACGTTGGGTAATTCAAGGGAAAAAGCCCCCAGTTCGATGGCTCCTAGGAATTCTTTGCACCCAAGACAATTTGAACACTAGACCCGGAGGGAGCATACCATTTGAGCCAGCCCCTAGGGGTCTATAAATTGACATGCAATTATATAGTTAAATGGGTTGTAGAGCTATCAATTTTCTACACAATCAGCAAACCCAACACATATTAGAAAAATATTGCACTTATTTTAAATCTTTGCTTAAAATCTTCTTCTATAACCTTTACCTTGTTATCCAATAGTAGAAGAATAATATGTTTATGAATATTTTTAATTTTTATTTCTTTTTTACAAGTCCTTGATAAATAAATGGTTTGTGTCAAGTCAACGGGTGAAGCACGCCTATTGGATTCGGGTCAGGGTGATTTGACTTTTTCAATTATTCAAGTTGGGTTGAGGTTGATCCAAAAATTAAAACTCGATCCAACTGACAATCTCAATGGGTTGTGTTGGGTCAACCAACCTGATCGAGATAATAAAGATGCTTGACCTTTAATTGTATTTCTATAAATGGGATAACAAATTGCGCCAAGTGGGTCAACCGTCATCTAGTGAATTTGTGGGTCAACATGAATATTACATAGTTATAGTGATGTCATATTTGGCTAGACCTGAATTGATTTGTAAAGTCTTAATGGAAGGCCCAAATCACATGGTCTATATTTCAAAAAGACTAGTAAATAATACAATTAAAACCCCATTGGAACCCTATAAAGAACAAGAACTTTTTTTTCTAAAGTAATATGGGATCTCATAAAATACCTACCTTTATTCTTATCATATGGGATATCACAATCGACTTCCCTTAAATTCGCAAAATCCTCGTGGGTCTGTTTGTTGTAGGTGGCATGGCTTAAGTCCCACATATTTGGTTTGGAATCTGACTCTAATACTATTTATAACACCTCAATAGAAAACCCAAACTACATGACTTATACTTCAAAAAAACTAGTCAATAATATAATTAGAGTCTCATTAGAACCTTATCAAGAGCAAGAACTTCTCCTTCCCAAATAATATGAAATCTCATACATCACCTACTCTTATCCTTATTATATGGGGTATCACATGATCAACCCAATTATATCTAATGTTAACTCCATTATTCCGTGTATAGTTCACAAGTTGTGACCACAATCAAGATGGATAGGGAAATGATTTAAGCAAAGTCTTGCGATCCTTCTTTGGATCTCTTCTAGAAACCTTACTTCCCACTAATGCCGCTAACTATAAGGAAAGAAATCCCATATGGGCTATGTGAACACTGCGATGCTAATTTGTGGCCAGCATGTGTCAATAGAAGCAAAGGCTGAATTGGATGTCATTGTACAAAGTCCCTTACATCAGTTCCAATAATGTCATTCAATATATTGTGGTTTCTTATTATCTTTTGTTTGACCTTAGCACAAAAGTCATGGAGATTCTTGCTAAGTCTTCTTTCACCACCTCAGAGGTTTGGTAAATGTATATGCCTCACCAGAATATATGAGTAGCAGAATAGCATTATGTTATAAAATATTGTTACTAATTATAGTTAACTGCACTATGTATGAAGTGCATATAATTTCCTTAATGAATGCTTATCATATACTTGCATACCTTTTTCTTGCAAGATTTAAATGGAAGATTTATTGCATAATGGTTGCAAATAGGAAATAGGTGATTTCTGGGATTTACCATAGCAATATCAATGCTAGTGACACGGAGTAGTTCATCAGGACAAACAAGATACCCAAATAACACCCACTCCCGGTAAGAGGTAACATTTGCTAGATCCTGCGCCCTCTGCAAGCGGGAATTATACAAGAAATGCAGGACAGTTAATGGTAAGCAACACTAACAAAAATGTTGGAAATTGCAATTCTGAATATAGGAGCAAGGTTAAGCAAATAAAATGATTTTGACCTATCTCAAAGTCATTGAAGGTCACAGTATCTACCATTGGGTGAGCAGAATTTGTTAGTATGTCTGGATAACGAGGATGATAAGGACTCAAAAACCCCTCATTCCTTAGCTTCCTTGTATCCGTTGACAGGAAAATTACAGGACCCACAGCTTCCAAAACCTGGAAAAGAAAATTGAAATTTTCAAGGTAGTTTTTTTTTTTTTAAATGAATGCCACTATTTTTTTTTTTAAGTTAAAAAATAAATAGAAGGAACTAAAAGATCTGCAAGGCGTTTAAAAACATGAAGACCTTAACCTTAAGATTTGAGCAAGCTCCATTTCAAACTTGATTAGGACTCAAATATATAGGCATCCTATTTAATACAGTACCTATGGAACAAAAATAATTCTGTTGTATCAATTTTTCCCCTGCAACATTATAGGCATTGCTAGCAGTGTTGCAATGCATTTTGCTCTGGGAAGGCATTGCACAAATTAATACCATGTCTACCAAAAACAGACTGGATATGTCCAAATAGTCAACAATAAACCACAGTTCTGGACAAGGAAAACAACTTTCACATTGGAAACAGACGCTCACACAACAAGACAGGTAAAATAACTATGTTTGTCAAACCAAAGATTCCATCTTCCAGATGGGCATGGTTTCAAGCCTGTACGCACAAAAGGCTAATCAAGTGCAACAAGATTCCACAATACACTAGTTTTTGGAACAGTGGAATGCAGGATCATGAAAAATCCACCATCTTAGTACTCCTCCATTGATAACATCAACCATCACCATGACATAAGAATTATTCCCTTCTTTGTCATCTAGCCCCTAATAATGTCGATATCTGAGCCTCTATCATATCAACTGATCAATGCAGGCAATGAAGGCATATCCAAAGACTCCTGACTGACAGCTACAGATCAGCTATCTCAATCATAGATGAGAATACCCAAAGATATATCATCGAAAAGCAAGTAGAAGCCCAGTCCTGAAAACCAGGGTTCGCTCTGACTCTTGCTCCCACTTACCATGGCCATAAGAGCATCCACTGCACTCATGTCCCAGAATTTCAACTGGCACAAATATATAGTAGCAGTCTCTTTCAAAAATTGCTCTTTCATTCTCATTTCTAGAGATCCATTTCCCCAGAAAGCCATTATTAAACTCCTATCTGTGATAAACCTCCAAACTTGTTGGAGTGAAATCCTTACCTAAACAATAAAAAAGTATACTTTATTTCCAGTCATCTTCAAATCCACAAAATGTCCCTGCGAATTTCTTCCCCGTTTTGGAGATACAGGAAAAAGGTAGAAAGAAATAAAATGTAAGGATGTGGATGCAGAACTTGGTATAAGCACTACTTCATCCATCTTCAGCAAGTACAGGCTCTGATTTGACAATAAAGAGATACATGACCGTTGTTTGTACATCATTTTAGTTCATAATTTTTTTCTCATTATGAATTTGATGGCAAGCATTTTTGAAGGATTGAGGGAAAAGTGTAGAAGAGGAGTACACTGCCACAAGTCACAAACTTAAATAATTATCCAGTTGACAAATGGTTTTAAAACTTATCACAAAACCTAACTATTAGAGACTAAAGATATTAAGAAGATCTCAAGAGAAATGTGAGCACAAAATTACCATAAACTGAGCATCTTATCAAAGTGAAAGAGAAATTTTCATACTGCCATTTTGATAAAGGGATGGAATTGATCACCTCTCCAATACGCGGGCTCACAAAATTTAGGTCCTCGTGTAATCCTTTCAATGGTGGATCATAAGAGTCTATAAACTGAACCAAACTGTCATTCGAGATAAGAAAAGATATAAGGCTTGATGCATCAAATGAGAATGAAAATACAAAAGACAATTTTCTTTTATTGGTAAGTGATACAAGCACCAGTGGATCTTGATCTGACAACCTTACCCTTCAACCTGCAAGATAACAATTTTTCCTTTTGATAGCCAAATAGAGTTCAAACAACCTTATGGGCTGGAAATTGTGATCCCACCCCTTACCTCTTGTTGTTTTTTTGATAAGTAATAATTTTTATTGAATGGAATGAAACTAGGCAATACCCAAGTGCATAGGAAGTCGAGACACCTAATTACACTCTAGTGGGCTGCATAGAGAGTAAAAATTCATGAACATTCCCACCCCTCAAAACGATAGCAGAAAACCACTGAAAAAGAGAGAGAACAAAAAAATTCCAGATTTCTTCTATTGCACACTCCTTGTCGTTGAAGCACCCATCATTCCTTTCCAACCAAATAACCCACATTAAGCACAAGGTTATCATTCGCCACACTACTGCCATTTGAGCACAAGGGTGAGACCTATTCCAGCATGCTAATAGATCCGCTTCACTTTTAGGCACGACCTAACTCAGCCCGGCTCTACTAAGGATACCAGCCCATAACCTTCCAGCCACCTCACAATGTAAGAGTAAGTGATCTATCGATTCTCCATTCCGTTTACACATGTAGCACCACTTCGTGAAAATCATTCCTCTTTCTTAGATTATCAACCATCAAGATCTCCCTATGTGTAGCTGTCCATGTAAAAAAATGCCACTTTGGATGGTACTAGGACCTTCCATATACTCTTCCATGGAAAAAAAATGGGTTGTAAGACTGTCAAAACCTTGTAGAAGGATTTAACAGTGAACTGTTTTCTCCTCATGTGTTTCCATAACATGCAATCATCCCCATTGGCCCCTAGCTTTGCTAAATACAAGTAACTATAGAAATCTGCCAACTCTTCAAGTTCCTAGTTTTAAGCATTTCTTGTAAAAGTGACATTCCAAGTTACTGTCCCATTGGATCGAAATGGTGCTTCTGAAATTGGAGCTTGCTAATTTCCAGCCATGTTAAAAACAGTAGGAAAAACAGTGCAAAGAGGGCTTTCCCCACACCAAGCATTGACGCAAAAACGGATTTGCGCCCCATCACTCACCTCAAACTTGAGATGTGTTTCAAAAGTGTCCCATCATTTTTTTATAAGTTTCCATAGGCTTACTCCATAAGACCCCCTACCCTTATTAGTGCACCATCCTCCCCCACACACCACCATACTTATGATCAATAACCTCTCTCTACAACGAACTCCCTTCCATTTGGTACCTCCACAACCACTTCTCTAATAGTGCCTTATTAAAAACATACAGGTTTCGCACTTCTAGCCCCCCATTCACAATTGGACAGTGTAGAAATTCATGAGTCTTAACTCATCTCATAAAACTTGTTCAATAAGAGAGGTTTGCACATTACTTATAAGCATGTCCACGATCTTGTCCACAAGCAATGTGAGATTTATTTCTTAACACCCTCCCTCACATGCAAGTTAGTAATCTTTCTGGTCTTTTTCACATGGTAAGTAGTATGGGCGAGGATTCGTCTTATGTCAAACTCTGATACCATGTAAAATCACCATTTGTCCCAAAAGTTTAAATTGATAAGAAAGATAGATTTTATTATATCTTAACATTTTCTCTTACTTGTGGGCCAAACTTCCCCTCAATTAATAGGCCTAATAAGTGAAATATTTAATTAAATAGAGCGTAGAGTGTAGAGTCAGGGTTAAACTTAGGACCTCTACTCTGATACCATGTAGAAATTCATGGGTCTAACTCATCTCATAAAACATGTTCAACAAGAGAGATTTGTACATTGTTTATAAGCATGTCCAAGACTTTGCCGCAAGCAATGTGAGATTTATTTCTCAACATATAACTCACATTTTGCCAATATATAGGGTGAAATTTGAATTCCTCCTCTATGCCATCTCACAAGAAAGCTCTAAACAACTTTTCTATCCTCTTTGCCACCCCATCCGGTAAGGGAAAGAGATAGGTAATAAGTGGAAAGGTTGGAAATGGTGTTTTTGATGAGGGTTAATCTCCCCCCTTTTGATGGATATAACTTTTTCCAACCCGATGATCTTTTTCTCTGTCTTCTCTACCACCTCATCCCAAATACTCGACTTTGAATGATGCCCCTAAGGAAAGTCCAAGATATTTCATTGGAAGAGATGCAATTTTACAACCTAATAACTCCGTTAAGGAGGCTATATTACTCACCCCCCCTACCGGAACCAACTCCGACTTCCCGAGGTTTACCTTGAGGCCAGAGACAGTTTCAAAACACAACAAAACTGCCCTTAAAACTTGCATCTAGCCATTGCTAGCATCACATAAAATTAGCGTATCATCCGCAAATAGTAAATCAAATTGGAGCTGTCATTACTATTGCTGCCTACTGAAAATCCAACAAGAATCCCCCCCCTCCCACTTACAGCAGTCCCGATCATACGACTAAATGCCTCCATTACAAGAACAAAAAGGAAGGGGAATAGCAAGTCGGCTTGTCTCAAACCCCTCGAAGCCTGAAAGACACTAAATGATCTTCCATTGACTAAAACTAAATCCGAGCGGTCGAAATACAATGTTTAATCCAAGCACACCACCGATCCCCAAAGCCACATCTTTTAAGCATATAGAGAAGAAAGTCCCAACACACATGATTGTCGGCCTTTTCTATGTCAAGTTTGCAAAGGACCCCTGGGATGTCTTCTCTTAACCGGCTATCCAAACACTCATTTGCTATCAAAATTGAATCCAGGATTTGTTAGCCTCTTACAAAAACATTTTGAGGTTTAGAAATAAGTTTGTCCATCACCAAGCTCATACGGTTGGCTAATACCTTTGATATGATTTTATAGATCCCACCTACCAAACTAATAGGTCGGAAGTCTTTCAATTCATGGACACCAACTATTTTCAAAATAAGAGCAATGAAGGTGGCATTTAGTGACTTCTCAAATTTTTGGCTAGAATGGAAAGCATGAAAAATCTACATCATTTCCTCCTTCATTATGTCCCAACACTCTTGAAAGAAAGCCATGGAAAAGTCATCCAGGCCCGAAGCTTTATCTTTGCACATTCTTATTACCACAAGATGCACCTCCTCTTCATCAAATGACCTCTCCAACCAACCTGCTACATCCAAATCTAGCTGGTCAAATATTAAACAATCAAGTTTGGGACGTCATTTGCCTTTTTCAGAAAGGAATTCCTCATAATACTGCACTATCTGATCTTGGATATCTTTGGGAGAGTGTAACACATATGAACCAGAATGGAGGATTTCAATAGCATTGTTGCGCCTATGCGAATTGGCAATCTTGTGAAAGAATTTAGTACATTTATCCCCCTCCTTCAACCAAAGAGCTTTTGATTTTTGCCTCCAACAAATTTCTTCCATCAACAAAACTTTCTCAATTTCAGTCACCACTGCATTCTTCCTTACCAAAGAATTCTCATTAACTTCCCCTTCCTCCAAAGCATGCAACTCATCCCAAAGACTATTTTCTGCACTTCCATATGTCTAAACGCTTCTTTATTTCACTTCTTTAAATCGGAATTAAGGGCTTTAAGTTTACGCGCCACTATGAAGCTGAGGGTGCCATCAAAAGAATAGTCCTCCCACCAAGCCCTTACCTTCTCTACAAATCCTTCAACTTCCAGCCACATATTCTCAAATTTGAAGGAACACCTACTCCCATGAAGACCACCACAATCAAACAAAACTGGAAAATGATCGGAACAGACACGTGATAACCTTTTCTGACGAAGGTCCAAAAAGTGTGTCTCCCAAGAAGAGAAGACTAGAAATCTATCCAGCCGGGATCCCTCACTGCTATTGGACCAAGTTCAGGTCAAATATCAACTCTGAAAAATCTTCCATTGCACTTGTCAACGTAGAGGCCCCCACCCTCTCACTAGGGAACAAACAATGTTGAAATCTGCATAAAAAACCCAAGGTAAATCCCATAAGGTATAAAGACAGATCAAAGCCTCCCACAAAAAGCTTCTATCTCTATCTACATTAGGTCCATATCACCCGCTAACGCCCACAACCACCCATTCTCAATGCCCACAAGCACAACAACTGCCCTCTCACTAGCGCCCACAAACCAATACAATCATTGATCATCTCCACCACTCTCTTATTTCACATCACCAACACACCTCCCGAAGCTCCCGATGAGGCTAAAAAGGACCACTCCACAAAAGAACAACCCTATAAGTTACGAATAATGTGTCTATTAATGCCACACATCTTAGTCTCTTGGAGGCAGACAATGTCGACCTTCCAACTATGTAAAAGGGATTTAATGCGGAGACGTTTATTCACGTCATTGATCCCCCTTACATTCCAAAAAAGGATTTTAAGCTTCATTAAGATACAATGACCCCCTTCCCTTCAACCTCTCTCTTCCCACACTTCCCTCCTTGTTGTCATAGTTAATAAAGCTTTTGAGACGATTCAACTCCCTATCCCATTTCACAGCTGATTTTTGGGATGTAGCATTCCCTGCCTATAGCGCAATTACAAGGGCCTTAAACTGATCTTCAAACCCAACACACGAAATCCCTACACACTCTTGCATAGCCTCTACTTTTTTTAACACCCAATATGAAGGTAAACCGAACACTGGCTTCGGAAAGATGGTGCGTAACAGGATAGGGCTTCCCAATGCATCCTGATCACCCTCTGTACTGCTGGCCAAAAGCTGATCCTCTAATGCCTTAGGACCTCCAACAATCCCCCCCTCCCAATTCCACCAACCACAACTCCTTATCCAACTCACCCTCCTCCAAGGACACCTCTTTTCGACCTCCAGAGCCTCTAGGACCACCTTTGACACATCCGGCCATAGATTCATAACTTGAGACTCACCTGAAGGTTCGCCAGTGATAAGCGATGAGGTCTATGCAAGCCCCAACTCCTCAGGCAAGAGGAGGGTCTCAGAAACCATCGGAACCTCTCCCAAAGCCACTGGCGACTTTGTCTAGGCAAGTTCCATGGTGTCACAAGCTTCAACGATGGCAGACGAGAATGATTTCCCAATTCGGGGCACTGAAATCTCTGTTTCCGGCATAGATACGACCACCGGTCCTTCAACCACCTCCGACGAGATCGTCGGAGCAGTTGCCATCATTGGGTGCAAGGACCCACTGGATGGGCCACTAGTAGATAGGCCATTGGTGCTCGGCATGGAAAGACCCATGGGTCGCAACCCAAGACCCGAGTCCGTGGTCTTGCTTCTAGTCTGACCCGGGAGATGGGCCTGCTCCTTCGGCCCACCAACTGAGCCCGTGTCTTTTTCTCTTCCTTTGGTCGTCTGGCCTTGTTTGTTCGATCCATCAACCAAACACAAGCACTTAACACAACTCAAGCCCACAAGCCCAAACCCTTCATCTTCTTTATCTTCTTCAACGCACCATATCATAAGCTTCACTTTTGTAGACAACAAAATTAGCTGGTTTTCCAATTCAAACAATTCCCTTAGAAACTTTTATTTTTTCAGCCCAACATTTCATGTGGTTGTCTCCTACCTTTGCTGCTGGGACTTCACCAATTGTAGGTTTGTCGCACCTACTTGTCACACTGCTCTAGGGGCCTCCAGAGCCTCCTTGTACGATCGAGGCAGTGCTGGAGCCGCCGCCAACTTCCTTCTCTCGGTGTCCATTAATGCCTTCAACGGAAGTCTTGCATTACCTCTTCCCTCCCCGACAAAGTCCCGCAGTGTTTCCCCCATCTTCCTCCACCCATTGCCATTCTTCTCTTCCGGAATAAACAAAAATGCTCGCCTTCCACCACCCCTGTATTCCGCCACTGCCATATACCACCCTCTTGCATTTGCGCACCGCTGCGCTATGAGTCTACAACTATTCTCCCATACCTAAGTGTAGAAAGCTTCATTTTCACCTTTCAGACAATCATCCATGGCTTTAGCCAACCATCTCACTGAATAAAGCCCCTTGTTATAGGATGTGATACCATTTTTCCCATGACAACAATAGTTACATCAATTATTTGTCAAATAAAGTGCCAGCTGTAAACACCACATGTAGGGAATTACAATTGTTGTTGGATGATATGACTCATATATGATGAGTATACAGTGGCAAGTGGCAGATGGCGGAGCGAGCAAGTAAGCGAATGGGGTATTTTTATAAATTTTCTTAAATACGTCCGTACACCTAGGGTTAGTATAAATACATCTAATGTAACTCTAATTTGAATGATAGTGAAGTTTTGCCGCTCGCTCCTATGGATGTAAACACATCACAGAATCATGTAAATTTCTGTGTTATTTTTCTCTTGCTTTCTTTTCGATTATTCTGTATATTCATCGTAATTGCCGCACAATCACAACAATTGTGGATGTGAATTGTTCATGTGCGAAACACAAAATTATCCTCTTCAAAAACTTACGCAATTGAGTTACTGAAGTTGTAAAACCTCCTTTCCACATGCTTTGGAGCAACACTCATTGCTTTGAAAGGTTGCCAAAAAATGGCCTCTCTTCTTGTATGCCATAGAAGCCCTACTTCATAAGTGATTTTGGCATAAATAGTTTCCCCCAAGCATCTCAGTTAAGATGATAACCATATTTAGACATCACTTATAAGCTAACCGCAAAATCATTATATTTAAAACACAACTCATCTAGCAGCACCTATGGTAAAAATAACTCAAAGAATTAGAAATTTCTCTTACCGATGGTAAAAATCACAATCTCGGTCATTACTTGACATCGCATGCAAAAGGTTATATACTTGAAGCACCATTTTCCTTGGCATCTGTTATAAAACCATCATATTAGGGGAAAAATGCATCTATATCATATACCTTATTATACACACATAAAATCAAGAAAAAAGAACTCAAAAAGTTCCCAGCTTGAGGACAATGAGAGAAGCATAAAGGGATAAAAAAACAACACAAACAAACAAAATGGAAAGTTGACTTACCTTCTCAGAGAAAAGGTTAACACGAACAAAGGAGCAAAAGAGATCCATAAATGCATGTAGAATAAGCGAGTTCTGATGAGGCTGCAATATAATATCCAAAATTAACAAACCTAGCTATGATATCTTTGTTAACAAATAATTACTCTAAAAGTGTAAACAATAAGGAAAGATTTATTATTTCAATTTTCTTTCATATGCAAGCCCTATATGTAGGTCCTTTGAAACCAATTCAAGCATCCATTATCACAAATGTCATGGTACTTGGGCTATGCCTATCTATATCATCAATAAAATTCATGTTTACTGATCAAAAAATAAATGGCAAATAAAAGATGTATAACACTTTTTGTACGGATACGATGCACAAGACAAGCATTGAGTTTCCTTTTCCTTCTTTTATTTTTTTGATAAGTAATCAAGGATTTTATTTTTTAAAAAAATCAAAGAGCCTACCCCAAGTCCATAGAAAATATACGAGGGGAACACCTACCTTGGACTTTCTTCACTTCTTTTTGTCGATTTTAGTTTACATTCATAACATATATCATGCCCGAAAAGAAGAGCAGTTTCAAAACTCACCAACAAGGTAATAACCGTGCTACTTAGATCCAATATAAGCCGTAGAGCTTGTTCCCGAAATGTCATCAAGTCAAGAAGCAGCTGATAGACACAAAAGAAAGCATTAACTGCTACATAAAACAAGCGATTTATTCTAAGACTAGTTTCCAAAAAAAAAGTGTGAATGATTTTGAGACTATTTAGAAAAATATTGGCAATCTCCTTTTGTTATTTGGCACTATAAAGAGTTCTTCTACTAAATCAAAATCACGGAGTGGAAGCCTGATATCTACATATCATTCCTAGCATGTGCTTTCAGTGGGATAATGATGTCACTAAAAGAATGCAATCCACAAAACTAAATGACCTGGATGAAATATGATTAGTAATAGGGGAATTAGATGAATTGAAGAAATAAAAATAAAACTAAAATAAAAAAGAGGAAATGTCCCTTAGCAGTTTTTTTAGTAATAAAAACCTCGTTAAAAAGGCACAATCCAAGTAAGTCTACTAATAAAAATAAGCTAAAACAAGAAATTTTACTCGTCAAGAAAAACTCTAAAATAGGGTTTATAAGACAACATAATGAATTTGAAGAAGCAAGTACTTGAATTGTTGGAAGAAATAGGTTTGCAAGGTGATCAAACCATTGATATTCCGTATTCTTATGGATCCAAATCATCACCGATATGTCCAACTTTAATAAAGCAACATACCTCTAGCTTGAGCCACAAACTCCCAAAAGGGTGAGCAACAGTTATTTTTGCAAGCCCCAAGTGTTTCACATCAAGATGCTCTCCTTAATCATAACCATCTTAAGAAAGCTCTAGGTCTTGGACTACTGTAAAAACAGAATGGGCATCTTAGGATGGAAGGTTTCATTGATGCCAACCGAGCAGACTTTCTATCAAATAAGAGGTCCATTGTTGGGTACTCCTATTTTTTTGGGGCTAAACTGGTTATATGGAAGAGTAGAAAATGATAGTCGTAGTTCAAGCTAGCGTAGAGGCAGACTATGGAGCAATTAGTGAGTTAACGTGATTACAAACATTTTCTCTCAACTAATAATGGGTTTAAGGTGATATTAGTGCTAGTAACTTCGATGGGGCTGTGCCGTGAGGTTTATATTGATTAGAAATCCTTCATATTTAAGAAGGATGGTGAGAGGTGGTGGAGGATCATCGATAAAAGTCGAAGAGTGGTGAACTTCATTTCTGTTGACCAAGAAGCTCTGGGCTGGTTGTGTGTTGTTGTGCGGGAATGTGCGGCTTCTTTGGGACAGCAGGAATATCTTAGAACTCGACGTAAAGGCAACCAAGTGCTAGTGATTCAAAGGGGACGTAACTCCAATGGAAGCTTCTTCTCACTTTCAGAGTATGGCCCAGAGAAGAGAAGAGGTTTACTAGTAGTGCCAAAAGGGAGGAGGGGGGAGGGGTGGAGGAACTTCAGGGTTACCCTAAAGGAGCTTCTTCCTTCTTCTTTTGCTTTGAATGGTAGAAACAGAGTTGCAGGGGGAGGGGGCCAGTTTCAGCAGGCTGGACGCAAGGTAAGGGATGGTGGTGCTCCAAGGTTGTACAGTGAGGTCCTTCAAACGCAGAAAACAGTGCATCGAGCCATGAACTCTACCGGGCAGCAAGGCGTGAATGGCAAGGGAGAGGTATAGTCAGGTAAGGAGGATGGCAGGGAGCCGTATGGCCCAAAAGAGGAAATGGTGCTGCAGGAGTTGGCTAGAATTGAGACTCGGGTGGGAGCTTTATTGAAGGACATTTTAAGCTTAAAACGGTGCGTTAAAGGAAAGGCAATTGAGGGCGTGGGCCAAGGCCTGGGCCTTAAAGCCGGCCCGAGTGAGGAGAAAGGATTGGAAGCTGGGGGTGGGTTGTTGACAAGGATTGGGCCGATCCTTGCAGGCCCACAGCGTGTCTGGAAACCAAAGACCGATTTCTCGATTTCGGCTCAAGGACCGAGTCACACCTCTACGACGTCGATAAGTGGTCAGGTAGTTGTCGACTCGGCACAGAAAGTTTTGCCGGAGACCGTCGGTCATCCTTGAAGGCCGGTGCAGTCAACCTACCGAGAGGAAGTCTAGGATGGTGAGATTTTGGAGATCTATGAGGCGTCAGAGGCTTCGGGGGATGCATCGGCCGGAGATTTTGGACTGCTGGAGGTACAGGCTCATCGCACAGAGGGGGATGTGTCATCAAGAGAGTTGGTCTTATGGGATAGGGGTGTTCTTGAGGAACTCCCCAAGGAAGTGAGTGGAGAGTTTCGGCTGGCCATTATACCAGGGAAACAGATGACTCATTCTACCCAAGTGGTTGAGATAGATGGGGAAATTTCAGGGGAAGATGCTACACAAGTGGTCGAGACAGTATAAGGGCAGAATGCTTCAGGAAGCCCCACTCCTTTATGTACCATTTCTCCACCGTCGAAGCCAAGTCCAAAACCTTCATATTGGGTGTTGAGCAAGGTGGCAGACCTTCAACCATGGCTAGGGATTTCAATTGAAGGTTATGAGGAGCAATTTAAAGCGCTCTTGGTGGCCTTGGAAGCAAATAGACCATCAATGAAGTTAGCTTTTAAACAGGATCGGGAGTTGAGAATTTTGACATGCTCCATCAATTATGATAATAAGGAGGGTCATCTTGGACGGGAAAGGGTGAAAGGTCGGGGGAGTAGTGTTTCTTATGAAGCCTAGATTGCTATCATGGAATGTGAGGGGGATCAATAATATTTATAAATGAATTCATGTTAGATCCCTTCTTCGTAATTGGAAAGTCGATATCGTGTGTCTTCAAGAGACCAAAATGCATATGATTGATAGAAGCATCATTCGTAGTCTATGGGGCAGTACATATGTGGGGTGGAACTACTTAGCTTTTGTGGGGGCCTCAGGCGGCGTGTTGCTAATGTGGGACATGAGAGTGGTTGAGGTAGTAGAGGTGTGCACTGGGTTCTTTTCCATTGCCGCAATTTTCAAGAACATTGAGAATGGTTAGGAATGGGCTCTGGCAAGAGTGTATGGACCCAATGTTAATAGTGACCGTCGTTCTTTGTGGGATGAATTGGCGGGTGTGTATTCCTTATGGGAAATCCCATGGGTTGTGTGTGGGGACTTCAATGTTGTTCGTTTCCCGAGTGAGACGGAAGGGGCCTCCTCTTTGACTAGGGCAATGGAAGACTTCACAGAGTTGATTTTTGACCTTAATTTGGTCAATATGCTATTGGAGGGGGACTCTATACGTGGTCTAACAGTCGAGGGGGGTCTAGGTTGGACAGATTCCTAATCTCTTCATCGTGGGAGACTCAGTTCTCATAATTATGCCAGAAAAGATTGCCTCGTATTTGCTCGGATCATTTTCCCATTTTGTTAGATTGCGGAGGCATTTATGGGGGTAAAGGCTACTTCAAATTCGAGAACATGTGGCTCCAAGCGACTAGTTTTGAGGAAAGGGTGAGGAATTGGTGGAAGTCCTATTCTTTCCATGGCTCCCCAAGTTTCATCACGACAAAAAAATTTAAAGCCCTACAGCTAGACCTAAAGAGGTGGAATATGGAGGTGTTTTGACACACAGATGAACAAAAAGGTCTTCTATGGGAGGAGTTGAGTTCTCTTGAAGATTTTTTCTTTTTTTTGGGGTGGGGGGGGGGGGGGGGGGGGGGGCAATGAAGCCTTATCATTGAGAAAGGCTGAGGTGGTGGTGGATTTAGAGCGGGTTTGAACAAGTTTCTTCCACAAAATGGCTAACTCACATAGGCAGCACAATGCCATTGAGGTTCTCTAGTTGGGTAACACGGTGTTGCATTCCCAAGAGGAGATTCAAGATCGTATCGTGAGCTACTACGACGAACTTCTCCAAGAGACGGAGGAATGGCGACCGAACGTGGATGGCTTGGCTTTTGACCAGTTGGATGATAGTGTTGCAAGTTGGTTGGAGAGACCGTTTGAGGAAGACGAGGTGCATCAAGTGGTGCGTACAATGGGCAAAGACAAAGCTCCGGGTCCCTACGGTTTTACTATGGCTTTCTTCCAAGAGAGTTGGGAGGTGGTGGAGGAGGATGTGATGAGGGTTTTTCAGGAGTTCCACTTTAGTCAAAAATTTGAGAGATCCCTTAATGCCACTTTTATCGCTTTAATTCCTAAGGTGGCGGGAGCAACGGAGTTAAAGGACTTTCGTTTAATAAGCTTTGTTGGAGAGATGTATAAAATCATTGCGAAGGTGCTTGCATGTCGTATGAAGTTGGTGATGGACAAAATAATCTCTAAACCGCAAAACGCCTTTGTTCAAGATCATCAAATCCTGGATTCAGTATTGATAGCAAATGAGTGCTTAGACAGTCGGTTAAGGGATGTTCTTCCAAGAGTGCTTTGTAAGTTGGATATGGAGAAGGCTTATGACCACGTGAGTTGGGACTTTCTACTTTATATGTTGAAGAGATGTGGTTTTGCAGAGAGATGGTGTGGTTGGGTCTCTCATTGCATTTCGACCACTCGCTTCTCCGTATTAGTGAATGGCAAGTCGTGCGATTTTTTTTCAAATTTGAGGGGTTTGAGACAAGGGGACCCGTTATCTCCATTCTTATTTGTCATAGTAATGGAGGCATTGAGTAGAATGGTAGATGCTACCATCCAGGGAGGCTTTATAACTGGTTTTGCCGTGGGAAATCATAATAATGGTCTATCCGTCTCCCATTTATTATATGCGGATGATGCCCTAATTTTCTGTGATGCGGACAGCGGGCAAATCCAAGCCTTAAGGGCTGTACTACTGTATTTTGAGGCGGTTTCGGATCAATGTAAACTTGGGAAAGTCGGAATTAGTTCCAGTATGGGAGGTGACGAATATCAACCTCTTAACTGAGTTGTTGGGGTGTAAGGTGGCTACATTACCATTGAGGTACCTTGGACTCCCTTTTGGGAGCTTCTTTTAAAGCAACAACTATTTGGGATAGTGTAGTAGAAAAGGTGGAAAAATGATTGTCAAGGTAGAAGCGGCTTTACCTCTCAAAAGGGGGGAGCTTAACTATCATAAAAATTGCCCTCTCCAACCTCCCTACATACTATCTCTCTCTCTTTCCCATTCCGGTGGAGGTGGCCAATCGAATTGAAAAACTTTTTAGAGATTTCCTATGGGGGGGCTTGGGGGAGGAGCACAAATTTCATCTCGTGGGATGGCCCAAAGTGTGTAACCCAAAAGAGGTGGGTGGTTTGGGCGTGCGTAATTTAATCACTTTTAACAAAGCACTTTTAGGGAAGTGTTTGTAGAGATTTCACTTGGAAGAAAACTCATTGTGGAGAATGGTGGTGGTAGAGAATTATGGAAGTGAACGGGGTTGTTGGAGCACAAAGGAGGGGCGGGAATCGTACGGAGTGAGTCTATGGAAGTTTATTCAGAAAGGGTGGGGGGGGTTTGTAACACACATAAATTTTGAGGTCGGTGACGATACAAGGATCAGTTTTTGGCTTGATAGATGGTGTGGAGAGAGGCCCCTACATATTGTCTTTCCAAGAGTTTTCAGCTTAGTGGACAACCAACATACCGTTGTCCCCGATGTGTTGTGTCGCAATAATGGCACAATATGTTGGGATCTGATTTTTGCAAGAAATATTCAGGACTGGGAAGTGGATGAGGTAGCAGATTTTTATAACTTCATTTACTCTTGGCAGGTTGGAGGTAGCGAGAGGGATAGAATGAAGTGGACACACTCTGGAAACCATAAGTTTTCAGTCAAGTCGTTCTACAAGATATTGCAAGACTAGGGGTGGAAATATGTCACACAACCCGTTAATCCAACACGAACACGACACGATAATAGCGAGTTAGGGTTTAGTCTTAAAGGGTTTCGGGTCAAAACGGGTTGACCCGTTATGACACGATTGCTTAACGGATTGATAGCGGGTCAACCTGTATTGACCCGCTATGATAAATTATAATATGTTAAAAAAATTAAAATTACAAATATACTCTTACATTTAAAGGAAAAATTATTATAATTTTAATGCAATATTTTTATTGTTTATATTATAATTCATATTTGTAGTTTGCATTATAATTTTTATAGATATTGTGATTTTAATATTTGTATAAAATTATACTAAGTTTAATTAAGTCAAACAGATTAATTTTGGACATATTCAACACATTTACATAAATAAGTTGAAACGTATCATATTTTATCGTGTTAATTTATTTCGTAATATTCACTAATGGGTCATAACGGGTTGACACGACACGACACGTTATATTAACGGGTCGTGTTATGGTTTGAGATTTTGACACGATAAGTTTAACGGGTCGGGTCAGGGTTGACCTATATAATATAACATACATGTCTTGACACGATATGAATACAACCCGTTAACACGATTTGACACCCCTATGCAAGACCACCAGCTGGTAGGATTCCCTTGGAAGGCCATATGGAGAGCTCCAACACCACCTAAAGTCGCATTTTTCATGTGGACAGCGGCTCTAGGTACCATCTTGACAGCTGACAGCCTAAGGAAAAGAGGGGTGACTATAGTGTCATGGTGCTACTTGTGTAAGAAAAGTAGGAAAACTATCGATCACATTTTCCTGCACTGTGATGTGGCAAGAGGGCTATAGGATGGACTACTTAGGAGGGCTGATTTGTCTGGGTCATGCCCAAGAGTGTTACAGATCTCCTAGCATGTTGGAAAAGGTACCATCAATGCAATAAAATGGCGGCAACATGGCATATGATCCCTTTATGCTTATTATGGTGCCTATGGATGGAAAGAAATGAGAGATGCTTCAACAACAAAGAGAGGACTATGGGGGAAATCTGGAACTTTTTTGTATTCTCTTTGGTGCAATGGTTTTCTGCTATTGTGCTAAAGGGAGGGAATATTAATGAGTTTTTGAGCTCCTTTCAGCTTTCTAGAGTGTAACTAGGTGTTTCGTTTGTATACTCCCTATGTACATGGGCTTTGCCTAGTTGTTCTCATCAATAAAGCTTATTACTTATCAAAAAATAAAAACAAACATTTTCTCTAGTAGACTGGTTTTCCGACTTTAAACTCCAATACCACTATTTTATCATAATCAAGCTACCCTTAAGATTGTCTCCATCAGTGTTTAATGATAGAACTAAGTATATTCAGGTTCCATTACTTCATTATGGAGAAGATACTGGGTAGAGTTTTTTTTTTATTATTATTATTAGTAAAAATGTATTAATAATCAATGAATCAGCATATCGGGTAGAGATATTTCTACACCAATTTTTTAGATATGTTTATAAAATCCCTAGGCTGCACCCATGGGACTAGCACCGCAACCCACCACCATGGCCTTCTGCTAAAATCGCAGTTTGATCCTAGGGGAAATCAAACTTGTGACATGGGGCTCAAGCACATATGTTCGCCATACCACTTGGGCCACCCACCGATATTAGAGTTTATTTATATTAAGATGGATTTACATAATAATACGCATTATATGCTCTAGCATGAGGGGGAGTTTGTATACTTCATGTGTACTTGAGTTATGCCTTTTTACTTGTCCTCAGTAAAACTTTTCTTACCTATTAAAAAAAAATGAGGGGGAGCGCTAAGAAAAGAATATTAGCTTCAGCAAAGGATTATCATAAAAAATGCTAGGCCAATTGTATTGTTTTCTGTAGTATATATAACACAACATTAAGAGGAAGGAAAAAGTATATTTACCCCTCCTTTCTATGAAAATCCTAATCTTGACAACAAGCTAGTAACTGAACACTCGGGAGGTACATTCTTGGATATGAATTTGACCACACTAGGGGATGCTTGGGGACTAAGATGAGATAAGATGAGAAAAGAATTTTGTGAATAGTAGTAAGATGGTTTATGAATAGTAGTGAGATAGTTTGAGTTAAGTATTTATTGAGTTTTGGAAAAGGATAGAGATAAAGTTGAAAAAAAATTAAAAAATTCCAATATTGTTAGAATATAATTTTTTTAATATTATTTTGTTTTTTGGGATAAAAAAAGTTGAATTATTTTTGGTTTTTCTTTTGAAAGTTTGGGAACGTTGTAATGATTTGTTTGAAAAAGTTGTAATAATTAGTTTGAAAGTGTTTGTGTTTGGATGATGTTTGGGAAGGAAATGAGATGGGATGAAATGAAAAACCTTTCCAAACATTCCCAAAATAGAAACTAGTTTTGACCATGAAAGTTTTAAACGTGAACCAACACAATAATTAGGAAGAGTAAGAAGAGAAATAATGTTATTACTCCCGGTCCTAATACATGCTACATATGCAGAGTGCAAAAAATAAAATTCCAGTCAAAATCCCAACAAAAAAAAAAATACTTCTTCTTTTTATGCACTGGGAAAAAAAATGTTTTTGAGACTTGGGGGTGAAGCCATGAATGTTATACTCACCTACAAGCTTAATTTTGAAAATGTTAAAAAGAAAAAAATATATGCGTCCAAGAAAAAGTTGAAAAATTTAGTCACATTTCCCAATCCAAAGAGACTACCTTGGCATCTCATGCACCAGACAATATAAAGTATATTGAGACTCCAGAGGAAAAGCCAGCTGGGATAATAGTGTCCCACAAGCTTCTCAATCACACACATAATGGAGGAGCGAAAATTAACAAACATTAAGTAGACATAAGTACCAACTGTATACCTGAACCCATGGTTCCAAGCTTTGCAAGTGAAGTTCTGCAGAATCATGCAAAGCATCCAAAGCAACTTTATCGACCTGCAGCAACATAAGAAATGAAAGAATTACTAGAATCACACTACATAATAAGAAACATCCAACATTTAAAGTGAAAGGAAATCAACTCTTACACGCTCAAGTTGTAATTTGCTAAAATGTTCTGGAAATTTCTTTGAGAGCAAAATGCAAATTTTTGGATAGTTAGGGAACACGCCAGCTCTCCAAAATGCTTCACTAAATACATGGCCAACTGGGTCCGGGTAGTCCAAGATTTGATTCAACCTATACATTTTAGCCAAAAGACCTTCAGCAACTTCTGTAAGTTGGACTACCCACTTAATGTTCAAACCCTTTTGAGACCCTCCTGAACTTTGGACCAGTCCATCAGGACCAGCATTCCTGGAGCTCCTAGAGGCTGTTGGAGGTGTCATTTGCGGACCCAAGTACTCAGTCCATCTTGATGGGCCATCCACCTCCCTTGATCTTCCAACAGGAGATGACATTGAGGAATCTTGACTTGAAAAGTGTTGCCGCGATTTTGCCATTGATTAACAAACCTACAATTCAGAATTTCTGCAAACCAATTGCAATTGCAAGTCAAACTTCTTTCAAAGTGCAACAACAATTCTTTAGAAGATTTCTCTTGTTTCACGTGTCCATCGTGCAAAATTTTTAGAAAACAAAGCACAAAACACACAATCCAGTTGCCAAGGGAATAGCAAAGAGTCAGAGAATACTAAAAACGTACATCTCAACAAAAATCCAAGTTACATATCATCCTTTTCCCAGTTTTTTTACATAACAAAAACACGGGAAATTTCTGCACTATTAATCCAGCTTTACTTTTGGTTATAAATTTTTAGCCCACAAAATCCAGTATTTTTGCAAATAAGTTTTATTATAATTGCATAAGGCTTTCACTTACCAAAAAATGTTTGCACAGGTATTTCATGTTTAGTTGGCAGCTAAGAAAATTCAGGAAACGAGAACTTCAAGTTTGAGTGTTGAAAGCATTTTACGTAACTCCATACGCAATAGATTTAAATCTCCACAGAAATAACCTGAGGACAACAGTTTTGCCGCAGTTCAGTCGAGGATGAAAGTTTAAAACAGGAAGCAGAATACCACTCAGACACTCACTAATTTTCACTTTCTTTCCAATTCCTCCCACTTTCGCATCAATTAATCGAATGATAGCTAAATTACGAGCTAGTAACTGCAACGAAAAGCGTTTGTGTCCAAAACAAGAAATTCTACATCATTTACCAGCCCAAGCCACAAACATGAACGGTTAACAGTCACTTTCAAGATATCCTGGTGGTGAATGGTTAACAATACTTCATATGGTTGCTGAGACAGTGCGAGAAAAGTAAAGCAAATGAAAGTTTCCGAGCGTTGAACTTACTTTCTCTTGCTTTTCGAAGGATGACAAACTGGAACTTAGCCAAGCGAACCGGTTAGCACAGCAGCAGCATTTCGGTTTCACGGATCACAATTAACGAAGAATTCAGAAAGTCAACATGTTAAGATTCTCGTTTACTTTCCCGCAACGGAACGGAGCTGAAACAGTGATGGAAGCAGAGAGAGCGAAGAGGGAAAGAGTAGCGTACAATTCAGAGCTTGAGATCGAAAAGCGTAGAAGGCTGCGAATGATTTGATCGAGGGCATGGAGCTCAGATCTGAGTCTCTCTCTTCTCCTCTCTCTCTCTCTCTCTCCCCCTACCCGTGCCTCTTTATTACACAGGATTTCACACTGAAGCTGAGAGTGTGCGTAGGAGCGAGAGAGTGGTTGTTGGTTTAGTGCGCCAGCAGAACCCCCAAAAAGAAGCGCAAGAAAATACGAGCTGGATTTTCGGTTCTGTGTGGAAAGAACATTTAAAAAAATAAAATAAAATAAAATAAAAAACCTTCCGAAATTTTAAAAAATGTGTGAAAATATATATTTTAAGAAAGTGGTACGATTAATAAAGAAGATATTTGGTCTGAAAATTCATTTTAGTTCGGATAAATTTTTGAAAAAATGTTTGTAATGTTATGAATTAACGAACGAAACGGCGCCGCCCCCTGTCCCACCACTAAATTATTTGAATGACCCCACCACTATTATTTTAAAATCTGCATAGTGACTTGTATAGTAACTTGCATAGTAACTTCAACGCCTATAAATATAGGCTTTAGTTGTAATGAAATTCATAAGAAAATATAGAGAAGTAAGAAAGTTTCAAAGAGTTTCTTTTACATTTCTCTTGTAATAGTAGTAGTTTTATTTTTAGTTTTATAACACGTTATCAGCACGAGGTTCTACCGATACTGAAGCTAGTGGTCTTCTACTTCAAGTAAGTTTTTCAATATATTATTTGCAGTCCTTGAGATAAATATTAAACGTAATATTACTGAATATTACTTGATAAAATTTTATTTTTATTCTCATGATAATGTGAATATATTTATTAAATTCACAGATTTATTTTTATAATATAATGTCAAATATTGAGATTTATTACTATTGACATTTCTGAAAAATGTTATTTATTCAGATCCTTGATGAGATCTATTTGGATATGATGATGAACTTGAAAGATACAATCATAGAAGAAAACCATGTGTCCCTGAAGGACCGTGCTGTGTATCTCATGATAAAAAATCATCTTACTGTGTGAAATGAATTAAGAGAGTGATATAAGCACCAGAAGATGTAATCCTCTCAAAAGATCATTATGATTTATTGCACCTGAAGTTGCAAGATTTTAAGAGTGGTATTGAATATTCTGCACTATTTAAAATCAGCTCAATATTAAAATTATACAGTGAAAATGTCACTGATGATGATATATAAAAGAAGACATTATTTTTCATACCTCGAATGTGCTCCTGCAGTAGCAATATCGAGAGTGAAAGTTCAACAAATATTCTGAATTTTTGTTTTGTCTTCCAGTGATTGAGCTAAATAATGAGTTTTTGTTACACCAGTTACATCCTATTAATGATATCGAATTTACACAATTTCCTGAAGTGAACGGGAACTAAGGGCGTAGACGTGGTAGAAAAATTATAGAAGTGTTGGTCCCAAAAGCGACAACACTAAAGATGATAAAAATCTATCGTATCACCAGAAGTGATCAAACTCAGAAAAGGGTAAAAACCCTCAGAATAATTCTTCATAAAAAGATGAAGATGTTTGTCATAGATGTAATATGACTAAACAGTAGTCACATACTTGTTGTACGGCCAAGCACTTGATTTATTTATACTAAGTTTTTATATATAAGTTTATTAATATTTCATCATGTTTTGAAATAATGAAATATCGGTGCCTGAAGCACGACAAGAAATTACTTGGGATAATAAAGTCCTGTTTAAATTTGATTCTCTTACAAATAAATGTGAACCAGAAGTTCAGAGGATTATTTATCTGCAAAGTGTTGCAAATCAATTACATGATGTATTTACTGACATTAAAGGTGTTGTAAAATCATATATTACTGCTGTTAATGCTTAAGCAAGAATTGAAGTCCCTGAAGGACGAGTTGTTAAAACAGCAATAAATGAGTCTAAGATACACCTGAAGCGTTGAAGACCTATTGGTGCACAAGAAAAATAAAAATCGGTGCTCATGAAGAGACCGTATTTTCTGTATAAAATATAATCCTCCTGAAGAGGAAACCTCCTGAAAAGGTAACTCCTGAAGAGTGTAACTCCTGAAGATAAAACTCCTGAAGAGTATAACTCCTGAAAAGAAAACTCCTGAAGAGTATAAACCTCCTGAAGAGGAACCTCCTGTAGAGGTGTTTCATGAAATGTTTTCCCCTGGAGAGGAACAATGAGATCTCAATACATTTCATGAGTACTGGAAAATTTATGGATAGAAATAAAACTGTTGTCGACAACATATATGATAACACTTGATATTACCAGAAGTGATCAAAAAAGTGAGCCAAAAATCGTCGAAAAATGTCGACGTAGAAATGATTGGCCAAAATGGAAAGCAGTTATTAAAACTGAATTAAACTCGCTAATGAAGCGAGATGCATTTGGACCTGTTGTCCAAACACCAAAGGGTGTAATATTTGTCAGATAGAAGTGAGTATTTATACGAAAGCGTAATGCGAAATGAAATTATGCGGTATAATTTGTCGCACAAGGTTTCCAGTAGAAACCCGAGCAATTATGAGGAAACATATTTCCTTGGTATGAATGCAATCACATTCATATTTTTAATTGATTTGGTTATTACAAAAGGATTAGATATGCAGTTAATGAATGTGGTCACTGCATATTTATAAGCATCATTAGATTATTACGATACTTTAAGCATCTAATCCAAATACATTTAGGAATATGTACTTTATAAAGTTTTAAAGATCTTTATATGGGTTAAAGCAATCCGGACACATGTTGTATAATTGAATCAACGAGTATCTATTGAAAGAAGGATTTAAGAATAATCCTATATGTTCATGTGTTTTATCAGAATCCGGATTCGTCATTATTGCAGTTTACGTTGATGATTTACCTTGTTAGAACTCTTGAAAAGATTACAAGGGTTGCTATAAATTCAAGGAATGCATTTGAAAAGGAAAGATCTTATTATTCAATTCATAGATGAGTTACAATAATTTGAGACTTCTAGCCTCATCTCTCAAATGCATTTGCTCTTCATAAAGCAACATACCATCCTTATCTAAAGGATTAGACAGTCGAAATGAATAGGCAAATAAAGATTTTAAATCCTTATTCTCCTGCTTTAAGTCTGCAATTTTTTTGTCAGACTTTTGAACGAGTCGTTGAAGTATAGAAACCTTCTCGTTAAGCTCATCAATCTCACGATTTTTGGATTGTAATCGGTTGGAAAATCCAACAATAGAGAAGGAGTATCGGGTGCCGAGAGTCACCAGCTCATAAACAGCTTCACGATCTGACTTATTAGCCAGATCATTTGCTTGCTGCAACATGGCACCTGCGGAAGATGCAAGAACAACTTGTAATTGAGGTGAAGGATACCTCATATGTTGATCGTGAGAAATAGTAAAAGGAAATTGATGAGCCATTGAAAATTTGTAGAATAAGAATACAAATACAGATGAATTATAGATATGAGAAGAAGATTTGATGCGTACTAAATGAAACTAAAGACGGTTCTTATAGAAATGGAAATAAGAACAAGACAAACCATCATCTCTTCAAATCTCACTTTACAAGATATGCTGGATGCATAATTTCAAAAACCAGCGAGATTAATTACAGCTATCCCTATTTTCTTGTAAACGTTGAACATCTGCCGTTAGCTGCTGTTGTTGACTTTGTATCTGAGCTCTCTCTCGTTCCAACTCTTCTACTCGTGTTTTCAGGTCACGAGAATACCAGTCTACAAGTTTCTTCAGCTCCTTGTTTTCTTATCTTAAATCTTTATTTTTACTATCTTTAGTTGCAAGCGTTTGATGCAACTCAGATATTTGATTTTTAAGATGATCAACCTCACTCGTTCTCGCCAGTAGCCTCTGAGACATGGTTGTAAGAGAGGCAGCATATTGAACACTGAGGGTTCTTGATGCTGCAACAATTTCAGGATCAGATTTACTAGAAAGATATATCTCTGCTCCTATCATGGTATTTACAGTCTCAGGAGAAAATATAAGTGATTGAGGTATGAAAGGTTCGTGGTTTAAATCTGGGACATTAGAATTTCTATCAGACATAATATCGTTTTGGATGAACAACAACTGAATCTATGAGGAATGCGAGATCTTTTTGCTGGAGTAAACCAATGGTAAAATTGGTTATATTTAAACAACAACCCAAAACCTTCAAATCTCTTCAAGATCTCGTTTGTCCACAATGTCAAGCGAATTTGATTTTCCGCCGAACCGATAATATTAAACCTCAAAGTTTTTACAGCTTTTATCATATATAGATGGTTTCCAATGTTATTTCCGCCGTATATAAACAAGTTCTTCCTAATAACGCCGAATGAGGGGGAGAAAATTTTAGATGAAAATATTATCATACTCTCTCTAATGCATTATTTAGTTGGAGATCGTGTTTGAATTCTTAACTTGTTATATATACTGAAATCATATTTGCTTATTACTTGAAACACTAACGCATATTATCAGGGGGAGTTTAAGTATTACTGCAGGTATCAGATTTCTATTAAGTTTGTCAACCAGATATTATTTTTCATCTTCAAATCACTCAGAGATTATTGCAATTCATGAAACAAGTCGAGAGTATATTTAGCTGAGATCAATGACTCAACAATTTTATACGAAGATAATGCTACTTGTATCACTCAAATCAAAGGAGGATATATCAAATATACGATCAAATGATAACCTGACAGATTTATTCATGAAGACATCACCAACTGCGACATTCAAGAAAATTGTGCAGAATATTAAAATGTGAAAACTCAAAAACTATTGTCATGCACTTTCCAGGGGGAGCAAAAGTCCTGAAGACTTGTGCTGATTGTACTCTTTTTCCTTCGCTAAGGTTTTATCCCATTGGGTTTTCTTTTGCAAGGTTTTAATGAGGCAATCTTAAAGCACTTGTGGATACATAAGAAGACTGTACTCTTTTTCTTTCGTCATTGGTTTTTCTTCCCACTGGGTTTTTCCTTGGCAAGGTTTTAACGAGACAGATTTTTTATGGGTGGTCATTCAAGGGGGAATGTTATGAATTAACGAACGAAACGGCGCCGCCCCCTGTCCCACCACTAAATTATGTGAGTGACCCCACCACTATTATTTTAAAATCTGCATAGTGATTTGCATAGTAACTTGCATAATAACTTGCATAGTAACTTCAACGCCTATAAATATGAGCTTCAGTTGTAATGAAATTCATAAGAAAATATAGAGAAAGAAGAAAGTTTCAGAGAGTTTCTTTTACATTTCTCTTGTAATAGTAATAGTTTTCTTTTTAGTTTTATAACATGTAAGAATTATTTGTGTTTTTGCGAAAGTTGTTTTGATTTTCTGTTTTTATTGTTAAGTGAAATGATCAGATGAACATTGTTCTAAATTAATTTTGGTTTTTTTACATTTAATTAAGACGATTGAGAATCTTCAAGTTGATTTTGTGCCGATTAAGCTAAGTTTGCGGACGACCACATGTGAGCACTACTCTTTTGAGACAGGTCATGGGGATGCCCCACCTGGCTTGGCTTTTTTTTCAGTTTCCTTATATTTGATTATTTATCTTTAGCCATATTATTTCCATTTTCTATATGTAGGCTAACAAGTAGGCACGACGTATGAGTATTGTAACACCCACGCTGGGAATGATGGTACTTGCTTTGAATTTCGATAACTTTTATTTATTTATTTTGAACCTAAACTTAGGGATGTTACTCATACCATATGGCCTGCCTCCCACCTCTACCCCTAGTCTTGGCAAAAATACACTTTTTAATTCAAATTATAAATTTACATTTATAAATATGATTAAAGTTTTGTTAATGCGTATTTTGTATAAGTTGTAATTTAATAGAGTAGATCTTTTATAGATTGTGTTCATAATATAAGTCTCAAAATTAAGCATTGTGAAACTCTTGTATTGTTTGGCACACAAAATATTAAGTAAAAGTTCTACTTAATATATATTACTATATTTATTGATAGTAAAAACATTAAATATTATAAATATATATTTATACTATAAATATACAATTATGTATTTATGTATAGTATAATTATATATTTATATAATTATATATATATTAAATAGCTTGGGTAAAGGATGGAGGACAGGATGGCGCCTTGTTGGGGTTATACTGCCCCTCGCCCCCACTATTGCCTTGTCATGCAGGTTAGGGCCTCTATCCCTGCATCTGCAAGTTAAGATTATTGATGCAGGAGGATTAGAGACAAATGATGTTGAGCTGTCAAATTATATATTGATAGTGTTGAGATACTATAGTTGGTATATCAATGCAAAAGCGACAAGTATGGGAGTAATCGATCCAGTTCGATTCGGTTTTAGATAAAATCTAGAACCAAACTGATACCACCGATTTTATTTTTTAAGACCAATTATGCATCAGTTATCATCCAAAACCATTAATGCTGATTTTACCAGTTTTGGTCCAGTTCAGTCCGATTTTCTTATTTTAAATTAGTCTATGTTAATTTATTAGACTATTAAGATATATATTAGTATTATTTATAATAATTAAAATAATTATATATTAGTATTTGTTATAATAAGTTTAATTTTTATAATTATATTATTGATAATTATAACTAATATTATTAGTATTAATTCAAAAAAATTATATTAATATTACTATATCATTATTTTATGTGTAATTATTTAATATAATAATTTATATATAGACTCAAAATATATTACTAATAGTAATATACTATTATACTATTAGTATTAGACTATAACATATAAATTGTAACTAATTTATATTATATACTAATATATAACATATTATATATAATTAAAAAAATATTTTATATTATGTATCATATTAAAAAAATTAATTTATAATATATATATATTATATTGAACTGGTCCAGTCCAATTCTAAAAAGTTTATAACCGAAACCGAACCGGTACCTACCAGTTTTAACATTAAGAAAACCGATTTCGAATCGATACCTACCTAAAACCGGACCGATTTCACCGGTTCGGTTCGGTCTGGTTTATCGATTCATCATTTTTTTTCTTATTCCCCTAGCGGCAAGTGATCGTGAATTTTTTCTAATTAAGGCAATTTTAGGAGACTTTCAGTATTTTGACCATAACTTTGGTTACGGGTATTGAAATCGCGCATAAAATCCTATTTTAAAAAGTTATTTTCAGCGCGCATGTCGTGGCCACCCAATTATGCTTGGTGTGTATCATTTGTGATCTCGAATTTCGCTGTTTTCTCTTTCGTATCACTATTTTTAGTTCTTTTTGTTATTTTTGATAATATTTCATTTGTCATTTTGGAAGTCACTCTAAACCCGATTTGCATCAAACTTTTGGCATATTGCTTATTTTATTCTGTATTTTATTTTGATATGATTTTTGAAATTTTGCTAATTTTGATAAAATTTTGAATCAGACGAATTTTAGTTATTTATTCTGACTTATGGACTGATTTTCGACATTACTTGATATGATAATATTCAATTGAACTTCAGTGACATTTTTTTTTTATGAATTTTGGACGAATTTCTTATTCTTCCCAATAAATTATCTATTAAAACTAGCCTACAAAATAATTATTATTCTATCTGACATCAATTGCCTACCCCCACCAAGCAGGAGCGGGGCAAGAGGTGCAGTTTCCACTAACCACCTCTACCTAAAACCTCAAATGAAAATTTTAGTTGAGTAAAGACGTGTTGCGTGCAAAACTTTTGTAGAAATGTGAACCATATAAAAAAAAAAATTCCTTTACCCCTTTTATGCAGTAGAATCTATTTTTTATTTTTTATTTATAAATGATCTGAGAGACTTATGTGCTTGAACATTATACAAAACATTGCTCTCGAAGAGAATCATTGCTCTATTATCATTATATATCTTGAGTGTCTCATAAAAATGTCAAAAGATAGCTATATTATATGTCGAAATCCTTTCTCTGTATCTTAATATGTTGGTTTTCTTTGCACTTGGGGCAGGGCAACGACAAAGTGAGCACTGAGATTATAATGTTCTTTCTTTTGGTATTAATGATGTAACAATGAACAACCAATAGAGTATATTATGGTATTAGGCTATTAGTTATGTGCAAGTCAGAGGAATATATGGGTATTTTATGGTGAAGAAGCATTGATCATTGTGTTGATTAATTGAATACAACTAAAAGCTTGACATTTTATGGTTTGTTTTTCCAATGGAAGTAGGTATCTGAGCAATTTCACCCATTTCAAAGTAATTTATACCTCCAATACCCCCCCCCCCTCCCCCCCCCCCCCCCCAAAAAAAGGAAAATATAAGGTTTTAGTCTATTAATATAGAACAACAAAATTACTAATTACTAAGTAAATTAGACACCAAAAAATAAGAAAGAACATTGCATTAAATTTGGAATGCCGAAATTGTAAATGTCACACATGATCTTAAATATCTTTGAGGATTTGAAGTTTGTGGCATTAACAGTGAGGACAATCATAAAGTTGCAAATGCTTTTAACTCAAAATGTCCCACCAAACGCTTTTAGTTTTAGCTTTGAGGAGATGGTGACAGTTCTGTAGAACGTCGTTGGTTGCGGTGGTTGAGACTATTGTCCTTAGTTGTTGATCTTAAAGCTTGCGGAAATATCATTTTCATACGACAACTAATATATATATATATATATTAATTAAACCTAAGATTTATATATTAATTTGTGGAATCCATGATATCGTAGGGCCTTTCACTTAAAAACAAATTTGAAATATGATTGTTTGAGCAGAGTTTCTTTGGTGAGTGGGAGCTCCATTTCTCAAAGCCCTGCGTATACTACAAGGTTAGTTTCTTTCACTGCAGAATTTCATTATTTTTTATTATAATTTGATATTTGTGATTGAAGACATACTTGGCTTAGACATTAAGCCTGCATGATTACGTTTTTGCCTGTAAGTATGACTCCCGCAGACTCCTAATGCGCAAAACATGGAACAAATCAGCCACCTTGAGACTGTGCAGGTGCTTATATTGTTGATGATGATAATGCACCCACCTCAGAAACATTTTGACACGTGGGTTACATTAGAATAGGCCAACGTGTCGTTCTCTTTCTGGAAGAATATTGAATATCATTTCATAGGAACTAGTGCAAGTTACGTTGTGAAAAATAACTCTAGAAAGAAATTTTATCAAAATAAGTTTATAAATTAATGTAATTTTATTTAACTCTCTTATTGGGAACGTATGAAATAAATTAAAGTAATTTAATATACAAACTTGGCATTTTGAATGAATAAATCTATTTATCTTTTTTATTATTATTATCTTTTTATTATTTTATGATGTAGTATTTGATAATAGACTTATAAATAAAATATAATAAATAAATAATTTTCAATCATTTAATACAACATCTCAAAATAATAAAAGGATGACAAAAAATAGAATGATGAATAATATTACTCCGTTTTGAATAAATGCCTTTAAGTCTTGCTTAGTTGTTAGATTTGATTAAGATCACTTTATTTTAGTTTAATTTTAAGTTGAGTATAACATAATAACATTCAATTTTTAAATTATTAAATTCATCTCAACTCAAAATATCTTTACGCATGAACTCATAATCTTTTTTACTTTAACACTTCTTTACATGCAAAATCCACACATTTTTAACTTCTTATAAATATATCTCAATTTACTACCATTAAAAAAACTTAACTTTGTTTAACATCTAAATACAATCTCTTAAAAAATGCAGAATTTTTTAATATTGTCTCATTTATTTGTACAACTCATTTTATATTATTTAATTTTTATAAATTATTTAAATTTTTATATAAAATAAAATAAATAATTTAGTTTTTTTTAATTTTAAAATAATAATAATATTATTATATATATCTCTTAATAATATTTTATTAAATTTTTAACTTTTTATCGCATACAAAAACAAACCGAGTTGCAGGCTGCATGAGTTGACGATGAGAGCGTGGGCTGGCTGAATTAATCTCTGTGGGGTTTCAGAGATTTTTCCTGCCTCGTTATCTCTTGAATAATAGACGATCAATTTATTGAATGATTTTAGTTTGTATAAAAACATGTAAATGATAATAGTGGCAGCAGATGTGACTGTTCTTAAATTAAAAAAATTATCAATGGAGACTTAATAAATTATATCTTTTGTCAAAAATATCTCCCTATTTCAAGAAGGAAAATGATATTCCTACATTAATTTTTACAACAACTTTCACAACATTTATACGTGTCATCCGGATAGAAGAGCAGCAATAATGAGATTTATTTTTTGTTTTTTCTCATGATATTAAGGATAAAAAAAATAATTATTAATCAATAAAATTGTTTAAGACAGTCTAAAAAGTATTAAATTTTTAAATTTTTATAAGTAATAATTTATATAAATATGAATAAATTTCCCTGTTAATTTTTTTGAAAAATAGGTTTCAATATAAAAATATATAAAAAAATTATTTTTTCTCAATGACAATTACTTTTTTTTTTTAATTTACAGTGCACGCCAAATATATATGAACAGTAAAATGAGATAAAATACATTTACATACATACATATATATATGTGTGTATGTATATATATATATTTTAATTTCTTAAACAATGGGCTGTCAAATAATTAAGGGGCTTGGCAGTAAAGAAAAAAATGTGTTTTTCCTGCAACATTTTTTGCAGTATTGTTTGAGAAATTAAAAAAAAAAAAAAAAAAATAGAAATTGTATTTTATCTTATTTTACTGTGCACATATATTTGGCGTGTAGTTTAAGTTTAAAAAAAGTAATAATTTTTAAGGGACTGTATATAAAATTAGTTAATTCGTACGCCGTGAAAAAATAAATTATCATTGAGAAAATAGTAACTTGCAAAATAATTTTTAAGGGACTGCAACATAGTAACTTGCATAGTAATTTTAACACCTATAAATATGAGATTCGGTTGTAATGAAATTCATAAGAAAATATAGAGAAGGAATAAAATTTCAGAGAGTTTCTTTTACATTTCTCTTGCAATAGTAATAGTTTTCTTTTTAGTTTTATAACACGTTATCAGCACGAGGTTCTACCAATACTGAAACTAGTGGTCTTCTACTTCAAGTAAGTTTTTCAATATATTATTTGCAGTCCTTGAGATAAATATTAAACGTAATATTACTGAATATTACTTGATAAAATTTTATTTTTATTCTCATGATAATGTGAATATATTTCTTAGATTCACAGATTTATTTTTGTAATATAATGTCAAATATTGAGATTTATTACTATTGACATTTCTGAAAAATATTATTTATCCAGATCCTTGATAAGATCTATTTAGATATGATGATGAACTTGAAAGATACAATCATAGAAGAAAACCATGTGTCCCTGAAAGACCGTGCTGTATATCTCTTGATGAAAAATCATCTTACTGTATAAAATGAATTAAGAGAGTGATATAAGCACCAGAAGATGTAATCCTCTCAAAAGATCATTATGATTTATTGCACCTGAAGTTGTAAGATTTTAAGAGTGGTATTGAATATTCTGCACTTTTTAAAATCAGCTCAATATTAAAATTATACAGTGAAAATGTCACTGATGATGATATATAAAAGAAGACATTATTTTTCATACCTCGAATGTGCTCCTGCAGTAGCAATATCGAGAGTGAAAGTTCAACAAATATTCTAAACTTTTGTTTTGTCTTCCCGTGATTGAGCTAAATAATGAGTTTTTGTTACACCAGTTACGTCCTATTAATGATATTGAATTTACACAATTCTCAGAAGTGAATGGAAACTAAGGGCGTAGACGTGGTAGAAAAATTATAGAAGTGTTGGTCCTAAAAGCGACAACACTAAAGACGATAAAAATACATCGTATCACCAGAAGTGATCAAACTCAGATAAGGGTAAAAGCCTTCAGAATAATTCTTCATAAAAAGATGAAAATGTTTGTCATAGATGTAATATGACTAAACAGTAGTCACGTACCTGTTGTACGGCCAAGCACTTGATTTATTTATACTAAGTTTTTATATATAAGTTTATTAATATTTCATCATATTTTGAAATAATGAAATATCGGTGCCTGAAGCACGACAAGAAATTACTTGGGATAATAAAGTCCTGTTTAAATTTGATCCTCTTACAAATAAATGTGAACCAGAAGTTCAGAGGATTATTTATTTGCAAAGTGTTGCAAATCAATTACATGATGTATTTACTGACACTAAAGGTGTTGTAAAATCATATATTACTGCTGTTAATGCTTAAGCAAGAATTGAAGTCCCTGAAGGACGAGTTGTTAAAACAGCAATAAATGAGTCTAAGATACACCTGAAGCGTTGAAGACCTATTGGTGCACAAGAAAAATAAAAATCGGTGCTCATGAAGAGACCGTATTTTCTGTATAAAATATAATCCTCCTGAAGAGGAAACCTCCTGAAAAGGTAACTCCTGAAGAGTGTAACTCCTGAAGATAAAACTCCTGAAGAGTATAACTCCTGAAAAGAAAACTCCTGAAGAGTATAAACCTCCTGAAGAGGAACCTCCTGTAGAGGTGTTTCATGAAATGTTTTCCCCTGGAGAGGAACAATGAGATCTCAATACATTTCATGAGTACTGGAAAATTTATGGATAGAAATAAAACTGTTGTCGACAACATATATGATAACACTTGATATTACCAGAAGTGATCAAAAAAGTGAGCCAAAAATCATCGAAAAATGTCGACGCAGAAATGATTGGCCAAAATGGAAAGCAGTTATTAAAACTGAATTAAACTCGCTAGTGAAGCGAGATGCATTTGGACCTGTTGTCCAAACACCAAAGGGTGTAATATTTGTCAGATAGAAGTGAGTATTTATACGAAAACGTAATGCGAAATGAAATTATGCGGTATAATTTGTCGCACAAGGTTTCCAGTAGAAACCCGAGCAATTATGAGGAAACATATTTCCTTGGTATGAATGCAATCACATTCATATTTTTAATTGATTTGGTTATTACAAAAGGATTAGATATGCAGTTAATGAATGTGGTCACTGCATATTTATAAGCATCATTAGATTATTACGATACTTTAAGCATCTAATCCAAATACATTTAGGAATATGTACTTTATAAAGTTTTAAAGATCTTTATATGGGTTAAAGCAATCCGGACACATGTTGTATAATTGAATCAACGAGTATCTATTGAAAGAAGGATTTAAGAATAATCCTATATGTTCATGTGTTTTATCAGTATCTGGATTCGTCATTATTGCAGTTTACGTTGATGATTTACCTTGTTAGAACTCTTGAAAAGATTACAAGGGTTGCTATAAATTCAAGGAATGCATTTGAAAAGGAAAGATCTTATTATTCAATTCATAGACGAGTTACAAGAACTTGAGACTTCTAGCCTCATCTCTCAAATGCATTTGCTCTTCATAAAGCAACATACCATCCTTATCTAAAGGATTAGGCAGTCGAAATGAAGAGGCAAGTAAGGATTTTAAATCCTTATTCTCCTGCTTTAAGTCTGCAATTTTTTTGTCAGACTCTTGAGAAAATATAAGTGGTTGAGGTATAAAAGGTTCGTGGTTTAAATTTGGGACATTAGAATTTCTATCAGACATAATATCGTTCTGGATGAACAACAACTGAATCTATGAGGAATGCAAAATCTTTTTGCTGGAATAAACCAATGGTAAAATTGGTTATATTTAAACAACAACCCGAAGCCTTCAAATCTCTTCAAGATCTCGTTTGTCCACAATGTCAAGCGGATTTGATTTTCCGCCGAACCGATAATATTAGACCTCAAAGCTTTTACAGCTTTTATCATACATAGATAGTTTCCAATGTTATTTCCGCCGTATATAAACAAGTTCTTCCTAATAACGCCGAATGAGGGGAAGAACATTTTAGATGAAAATATTATCATACTCTCTCTAATGCATTATTTAGTTGGAGATCGTGTTTGAATTCTTAACTTGTTATATATACTGAAATTATATTTGCTTATTACTTGAAACACTAACGCATATTATCAGGAGGAGTTTAAGTATTACTGCAGGTATCAGGTTTCTATTAAGTTTGTCAACCAGATATTATTTTTCATCTTCAAATCACTCAGAGATTATTGCAATTCATGAAACAAGTCGAGAGTATATTTGGCTGAGATCAATGACTCAACGTATTCAAGAAAAGTGTGGTATTTCGATAGCTCAACAATTTTATACGAAAATAATACTGCTTGTATCACTCAAATCAAAGGAGGATATATCAAATATACGATCAAGTGATAATCTGGCAGATTTATTCACGAAGACATCACCAGCTGCGACATTCAAGAAAATTGTGCAAAATATTAAAATATGAAGATTCAAAAACTATTGTCATGCACTTTCCAGGGGGAGTAAAAGTCCTGAAGACTTGTGCTGATTGTACTCTTTTTCCTTCGCTAAGGTTTTATCCCATTAGGTTTTCCTTTGCAAGGTTTTAATGAGGCAATCTTAAAACACTTGTGGATACATAAGAAGACTGTACTCTTTTTCCTTCGCCATTGGTTTTTCTTTCTACTGGATTTTTCCTTGACAAGGTTTTAACGAGGCAGATTCTTTATGGGTGGTCATTCAAGGGGGAGTGTTATGAATTGTAAATGAACGAACGAAACGGCGCCACCCCTTGTCCAACCACTAAATTATGTGAATGACCTCACCACTATTATTTTAAAATCTGTATAATGACTTGCATAGTGACTTGCATAGTAATTTCAACGCCTATAAATATGGGTTTCAGTTGTAATGAAATTCATAAGAAAATATAGATAAGGAAGAAAGTTTCAGAGAGTTTCTTTTACATTTCTCTTGCAATAGTAGTAGTTTTGTTTTTAGTTTTATAACATGAAGATATTTTTATGAAGGAATGTTACTATATAAAATGTTATGCAAAAATACCTTTTACCATACAACATAATTGTGTGAAGTGTTAAGTGTTGAAAAAATAATATAATTTATCACTCTTTTCAAGATCCATACCCCCTAGCAAAAAGCTAGGAATTTAACCAATTTCGTGTAAGGAAACTTCCAAGAGTGCAATATACGGGGGCTGCTTGGATTGGGAAGTGGGTTGAGCTCATCTCAACTCACTTCCATTTCATCATTATATTTTTATAATTTTTTTTTATACAAAACACAAATTTCTATACACATTTTTCAAATTTCAATACATTTTTTTCAAATTCCAACACACTTTTTTCAAATTCTAAAATAATAATAATATTAAAAAATAAACCAAACTCATCTCAACTCATCTCATCTCCGAATCCAAGCGGGGCCTGAGTCTGAAAGATCCCGCCTTGGAGAGGTATCCAGCATCAAAATAAAAAATAAAAAAATAACGTGATTTATCATTTTTCTTTAAGATCTCATACCTGGCAGAGCAGCAGCACAAAAAGATAAAACGCAAAACCCAAATTCCTTATTTTCTTAATTAAGATAGAAAATGTATAGACTAAACTTATTGCTCTAAAGACACAAAAGAAGAGCAGTAAAAGCACACGTTTGGGTAGAAACAAAAAGAAAGAAAAAAAAAAAATATGTGCACTTTGCACTCTTCTGATTCGTGATTTATCATCGTTATCCACGAAAGAACTCCCAATAGAGTTACTCAGTGTTTTGCATCTTCTTCTTCGCAGAACTTGGAGTACTGATCAGCATCCATCAAGTTCTTCAATTCACCATTGTCACTCACCTCCACCTTAATTATCCACCCTTTCTCATATGGGCTTGAGTTAACCTACAGGGCAAGAAAGCTTTGATCAGAAAACCATAAAAGGAAACTGAAAACTGGGGGGAAAACATGTTCTTGATGGCAGAAATCAAAACTACACCAACGAGGAAATTAGAATTTCTAACATGATGGACATTATCTTTTAAATGTCTACAAGCAAGGATTTTATCACCAGTTCTATTTCTAGTGATTAACAATAAGAGAAATTGGGAAGGCATGAGAAATTCAGAACACTTGAGAATAGCAGCAGTCAAGAGTTGAGCAAATAAAGTGCTTAATGGCCTACAACAGCATTTGCAGCTAACTGGTGACCATTCCCCCAAGGCAAATGCTAGTCTTAGGGCTCCCGTAGAGTTTTTTTTTTTCTACTTAATGATTAAAAAAGTATTTTTTAATGATGTTGTATTTTTTTTTTTAAATATGTAAAAGTGTGAAAAAAAGCATGTAAGATACAGATGAAATGCACTAACGGGAGCCTTAGTGGGGAGCTCCCAGCGGTGACTGCAGAGTCACCCTTCCCCCAAAGATGGGAGGTAGGTAAATCCACTGCAGGAAATAAGTCTTCATTCACCAAAGAAATAGAGAGATGTCTGGGACCCACCTCCCCATGTAGATCTGGGCAGGTGGGCCCACTAAGCTCTCTCTTTCTCTTTCCTAACTACCATGACCCCAATACTTTTGACAAATCCTAAATCTTCAAACCCCCCCCTACCACCAAAAGGCTAAAGTAGACGTGTTTTGGAATTTCATTCAACAACCAACAGAAGCTGCAGGGCCGTTGCTACATCCTTGACAAACCCAAAAACCAAGTTCAGAAATGTAAATGTTTAGCTGGCACTATACTGAGAAAAAAAATGAAACTTTGGCCATCTTTTCATACGAGTTCAAATCTATGAGTTTACTTGAGTTGATCCAGATATAACGAAGAACCAAAAAAACAATAACAAAAGGAACTGAGACTCAAATTAGAACCAGGGACTCACAAGACCAGGGGAGCTGTTAAGCTCTTCATTAACTTCAAGAATTTTCCCTGAAACGGGAGAATTAATATCACTAGTAGCCTTGACACTTTCAACTGCACCAAAGCTGCTGCCCTGTTCCACAGGAGCCCCCGCTTCTGGTAGTTCAACATACACAACATCACCTAAATGATCTTGAGCATGATCAGTGATACCCACAGTAGCAGAACTCCCCTCAACTTTCACCCACTCATGAGAGTCTGCATACTTAAGATCCTTCAAAACTGCATGTAAATTGGGGAAGACAAGTATAAGCACCATGGGCAGTTCAATATCTAGAAATCCAAGAGAGAAAGCATCTCCACATTTCTCAAAGTTAAGATTTGACTGAAGTGTTCTATATCTAGAAATATAAAGAAATATTGTAGCATACAGAAAAACCAATGAACTAGATCATCATTTGTATGTGAGCAACAGATTTAATCTGCATGTGTCATATAGATTAGACATTTGATCAGATGACTTTACATGAGAAGCAAAAGCTTCAATAAAAGCATTGAGAAAGAGAGAGCACAGAGACAAAATAAGATTATGTGCTTGCTGAAGCATTCATAGTTCTCCGTAAGATGCCCTGTTCTCAGAAACTTTCTGTGCTGTGGCAATTTTAAATCTCAACAAGCATGTTCAATAAGTCAATAAGAGTCATTATTAGAATGCTTTACACTCAAAGAATATTATTAGTGACTTCGTCAATGCTTTCATTTGATTCGATTAAATAAATCCAAAACAAAGAGTAAACATTCAGTATTCTTGACACTTCTCATGTTGTCGGCGATAAATGCTTCTATTGTTATGTGAAGCTCCTTGAATCCTTGAATTCAAATATGCCCAAAAGGAATAATAGCCTATTTTCTTTATTAAACTTTGCACACACGAAACTTTTAGCTTCATGCACATGCCCACAAGATGAACCCTACTACAAGCAAGATGGTCACCTGAGCACAAGATGGTTCATTGTGCCCACATTCAGAAGTTGGTTTTCTTTGGACAATAGTACACACTATAAAAATGCATTATTTTTGGGACAAAGTTTATAATAGTACCTACATCTTATTTGCATACACTTCCTCTCAAGGTAATTATGGATATTCAATTTGGAACCCCACAGCATTCTAGGTGGCTATTTCACACAACATAAGGCCCTGTTTGGATTCAGAGATGAGATGAGTTGAGATGAGTTTAGTTTATTTTTTAATATTATTATTATTTTGAGATTTGAATAATGTGTATTGAAATTTGAAAAATGTGTATAGGAATTTGTATTTTGTATAAAAAATTATAAAAGTGTAATGATGAAATGAAGATGAATTGAAATGACTTAAGATGAGTTTTAAATACAAACGGGGCCAAGGGGGATATTTTGAATATAAAAAAATAATAATAATATTAAAAAATAAATAAATAAATAAAGTTACATCTCCGGTATGATATTTTGAATTGTAAAATGCTTGAATTTAGGGGGAGAGCTTTTGTTCCCACTGAAAGATTTTAAACCTTCACCAACAGTGATGAATAAGAAATTACCACAAGATTGAATAGATATAAATCCCACTCTTATGGAAGTACACATAAAGTTTATCCTGTGTGCTTCTACATTTATGTTTACTAGCATGTGAAATCATGCAAACATTATGAATAATAACCACATAAGATTTTTATGACCATCCAACTAACACACCAATGTAACCGATTCAATTAGCCATTCTCAAATTATTTATTGAAGCCTTCCCAGGTAAAGATGTGTGGGAGAAAGAATTCTAAAAGGCGAGAAGATTTAGTCTGCTGAGCATGACAGAGTGCAACCCCTAAGCAATTGGATAGCTAGTGGCTTCTTGAAGTAGGTATACTAGCCTTTCTTTCGTTTGGAACTCCGAAATATTGTTTTTTATGCTTTTGTTTTGTTTTGGTTGTTTTTTTTTCCGGTTCTAATAGTAGATTAAAGAGGCCAGCACACCCAAGTCGAGGAAATGAATGCAAGAGAGAAAATCCAATGAGATTCCATTCTTTCCCCATTATAGCCTAGATCATTCCGTACCCGACACCAACTACTTCAGAGGTTACATTTTGAACAAAATAAATGTGACAGACAATGGCTACAATGTCTTTCTTCATTAAAAAGAAGTAAAGAATCTAAAGATGTTATAGAAATAATAGAGAACTGTGATTAATCGCAAATTGTGCAGCACGATCGAAAGACTACCCACAATATAAGAAGTATATCTACAACCATTACAGACACAAGTTGCTTTCTTTCGATAGAGATTCAAAAGCCCATTGATCTCTACTGCAATAAAATCCAAAACTTGACAAATATGATAACAGTGACAAAAACAAACCAACCCCATTTCGAAAAAGAAAAACATATTCCGCTGGAACTATGGATCAAGCATTTCAAAAGACACGCAAACGGGAGATCCATATCCACATTCAAGCCAACGACATCCCTAGAAATATTAATCCTCATAGCGATCAATAAACACACTTGAAAAGCTAATAAGGAACCACCAATCGACACAAAAAGAACAACACGAAATCAAAATTCTGATATACCAGAAGAAAAGCCTCTGTGGAAGACAGAGATCCTGAGGTATGAGGCGGCCCTCGAAGCCCACAACAACCTTGAAGCCATAGGTGAACCCAACAACCAAAAAGACCTACCTTCCTTTTTCCAACACACTAGCCGATCGTTCCACTTCTCTTATATATTTCGGGGGCTGAACTAGTATATTTCTTTTGTTATTGGTATCTTGAGAGAAAAAACATGACAGGCGGAAATCTTTGACAAAATTAAGAATTCTAAATGCAATACAAGGTGGTGGGTCAATGTGTCAACAAACCCAAGAGGCAGAAGTTGGTGGGTGAAAGAGTGTGCCAGTGTGGAGTGTGGTGGCCTATGACGGCGATGTCACGTGTTATACGACAGTTTTATGGAAATTTCATGGTACCCAAGTTTTCTTCACTCGAACGGGAATAAATTAAATATAATACTTTATGACATTATGTAATATATAAGATTTTTAAAAGAATTTAAAAGTTAACATGTTGATCTCTAAGATTTTAGTTGATGAACTTCGACTTCAATGTCTAAAGAGCACGTTTAATGGCTTGTGTAAAATACAACTTATGTAAAATATAAAGAAAGATGGCTAAAAATTCCTTCCAATAAATCATCTATTCTACTTCTATTTTACATTTTGTAAATCTTTTATATGTAAAAGTTATTGTTCATTCTTCTAAACAGTTTTTTATTATTTTTTTCTCATTTTATCCTCCTTTTTTTAATCATGTTTTTATTTTAATCCTTTATCAGTAATAAACAAGCCCACTCTCTTATCTCTCATTTACTCTCTACCACTCTGTTTATTCAACTTTTATACATGCAGAAGTTTTAATGTTAATTAATAAAGGAAGTTTTTTAAATCATTTTACTCTATTTTTTTATTTATTTAAAATATTACATTATACATAAGGAAATATTGCAAATATTAAAATATATAATGTCTAGAAAAATATTTCAAATGTATGATGAGTAGAGAATGTAATATTTGAAATAAATAAAAATATATATTAAAAATATACTATTTAAATGATATAAAGAAAAAATAGATAAGTTTATATATGATATATTGTAAATGTTAACATATTCAATAGAAAAAGTAAGTTTTGATGATATATTTTAAAAGATAAGATAAATAAGCTAATTAGATGAGGAGTTTTTCATGCAGTGTGCCAAAAAGTAAAAGGGTATAAGTTGAGAAAATAAACAAGTACGCAATAGGAAGGCCAAAATACAATTCATTTTATATAAATTAGTAAAAAAATTAAAAAAAAATTACTTAACACTCTTTACTTTTTAAATTTTAATATGATATACTAATTATTTTATAACTTTAAGCTTAGATAACTTTCACATAAAAATAACCTTTTAAGTAATAAAAAAGTCAAGTTCTAGGTTTTTTAATTTAATTGTTTACTAAAAGCTAATATTAGTACTCATTATTTTTTGTAAGCAAGCATTTCATGAATAAATTAAGTAGTTACAAAATACTGAATTTAATGGAGTGAGAATCCCTAATAATCATCCAAAAATAAGCAAACACAACACACAAAAAATTAAAAAAAAATAAAAAAGATCTGGAGCCCACCTATTTCTCACTAAAGGAAAGCTATTTTAAAACGATTTTTGTATAGTTTAATAAACAAACTATAAAACTACCACTAAATGTTATGGTGAATTGTTGTGTTTTGTATTTTGCTAGTTTGGACCGACTAAATGAGACTTTTCACTACCATTTTATCTTCATCTTTAATTAGGAAAAGCAAGAAAATAGAAAACTAGCAATCGGAAGATGAGTCGATATGCCGGCGCATATAGCAAGTGAAAAGAAAGTAAAAGTCTAAGATCCAAAACCGCTGACTCCATTAGTGCTGCATGTGGTAACAACAGATTTCATGTGGTGAAGCAGCAAGCGAAACTCATATGCATTGTGAGCCACGCATGAAATGCATGTACTACTCATTTGCTTAGTTTCTTTCTACCGTCCAACAAATCAATGACTGGAGAATTTAGTAGTGGGGTGTGTGGAAGTTGCAAAAGACTGGTAAGCAGCAGATCGATGCATCTTAATGCTCTAGACGAAAAATTAAGAAAAACTGGAAAAAAAATGATATATATTTTTGGCATTGACCGGACATGGAGAAGGAGGGAGAAACCGAAGCTCCACCCCCTCCCCGGGTGGAGAAGCTGAGATGGCTAGGTGGTTGATAGAGAAAAATACTCATCGGAAGAGAAAAAATCAGAAGCATTTACACAGGTAGTACACATTCTATGCATACGTCCATGTTCCCTCTTATATCCACAGGACCACATCTCGTACCAATTGAGGATTAATGATCCAGACTGTGGATTTTTAATTTTTCTTTTTCCTTAATGATTAATAATGTATTTTTTAATGTTTTTATCATTTTTAATTGTTTTCGAAATATTTAAAAGTGTTAAAAATATATATGAAAAACAAAAAACAATTGCACTTGGTGGGATTCTAATCGGGATCCCTATGTGTGGGTGTAAAGGACTCAAATTTAAATCTAGAAATCTATGACGATCGACATTACTTGAAAGAGTAATGTTACTAACTTACCATACCTCTTCAACTGGCCCATTTAGTATACTCCCAATGCAATTTGTACTTTTTGTTTTGTTCTGTTTTTTGTTTTTGTTTTTGTTTTTTTTTGCTTTTTATTTCAACCATTTTTTAAACATATTAAAACATTTTTAAAAAATAAAAAAAAATCAATATACTAGTAGTCATTTTCTTAACACTTAAGTAAATATATATATATATATATAAATAAATTAACCACATAAACGGTCAAATTGAGTGGACAAATTGAGCAACATCCTTACTTGAAATTCATGTAAATGAATCTGACTTCTTAAACTTGGGAACAAACTGAGCATAAAACTACGCCTATTTGCCCAAGCTTTCCTTTTTAAAGTCCTCACTCCTCATAATTAGGCTGGATCTTTATCAGAAGACAGTCTTTTTTATCTTCTAGCATAATATTCATGTAAAAGAGTTCCCAGACACTTGGTCAATGTTCAGTGTTCTGTCGGTTTTTCATATGAAAAAATGAAAACTTTGGTAAGGATGTATTCACATAAAATCCAGTTCCTTGGACCATTTTGGATTCTTACTCAGTCGTGGTGGATCAGAAATACTCAAAGTTAAAAACTAAGGTGAGAGAGAGTGCCTTTTGGCCTGCAAGGAAAGCAGAACATTTACAAGGACCGTGTCCATTTTTGCAGTATGTAGTGCGATCATGCAATGTTCGATTACTTTTCACCGGCAGTAGTCAAAGACTCAAAATGTAGGAAAGTTTCTTCCTGCAAACATTATGTTCATGGAAGGATCACTGAGATATAACATGGATGAGAATAACTTGCCTCGTTTGTTTTAGCAGATGAAATGAGATAAGTTGGAAAAAAAATTGAAATTGAATGAAATATTAGTACTATTTTGAGAGATGAATTCTTTATTTTATTGTATGTGGAAATGATGAAATGTGTTGTGAAAACAAACGAGGCTGATAAAAATGTAATCCTCCAGTAGTTTTGTTGGAACCAGCTGGATACACGTTGATGGCATATTACTTCTTTGAAGTAAAGAAGAAAAAAAAAAAAGCACCATCAAAGAGGCAAAACCCTCGTATCCTTATGCATTGTTCTAATTACAGTAGTAACCTGATCAGTCTGTTCCTGGCTTGAACATGCTGAGAGGAGTACTTTAGCAGTTCCACCATCTGGATAACAACCAGAATCAACCATTTCTTCAAAAATTTCAAAGCATCTTTTGTATAGTTTCTTTCTAGAATATGCTCCAAGCCGAGAAGTCCAAGTCACCACATCAGGTCTTAAACTCTTGGCGGGAAGTGATTGAAAGAGCTCTTCCATTCTTTCCAAAAACCCTGCCCGTCCATATACATTTATTAAAATGTTGTACGTACTTATATCAGCTGCATATGGTCCTTTACTCATTGCAACTAAAACTTCCTCCATTCTTTCGAATTGGCCTAACCGGCCATACAGGTTCAGCATGCTGTTTAGAACAAAAGTGTCAGGTTGAAGCCCGGATTTATGCATTTGGTTCACAATAGCTTCACATTTAGCTACATTGCCAACTCTTGAGTGGGCAGATAAAAGTAGCATATGCGATTTCATAGTTGGAGTTATTCCCAGTCGCATCATCTCTTCAAACACCGATTCTGCATCTAAATACATGGAAAGAAAATTCAGACAAACAAGGACAACTAGATTGATGGGGGGTTGGGGATTTTAAGGCCTATCCAAAATGATAACAAGGTCGGATTTGAGTGCAATAGACTTTCGTCAACGATTTGCATCATCCTCGCCCATCCAAGCCGTCCAGATTTGAGCTATGATGTTTGGGAAGCGCATGTACAGATAAGATGACGTTAAAAACAAGCTACCACTGCAATAATATTGGGTGGAGTTTTTTTTTTTTTTTTTTTTTAACTTTCCCCTCGTTTCTTTGGCCCATTGCTATGGTGCCTATGGGCTACACAACATGTGATATCCTTCTCCAAACCCTCCTTATTGCCCCTATTTATTTATTTATTTAATTTCTGACTCTTTTAAATATGGATGAGACCTCAAGTCTTTGGTCTGGTAACCAGCCATAGGACCTTCTATTATATAATGAAAAATCTATTAGAAGGCTTTTAAATTTTCTCTCACAAAACAGCCTAGACATATGTTATAGTTAGAAAAGAAAATGAAGCTCTTGACATAAAGACTGCACCATGACCAAGACATCAATTCACCATCTTTCCCTTAGGATTTTAAGGAACACATCCTTTCTCTGGAAATAGACAACATAAAACTGAACAAATTAAGAAACATAAAAAAATATGGTCATGATAAATTATTTTCATGCACCAAAATCTACAGCATTTTGCTGCACATGATCATCTAAATATTGCAATATCCATCCTTTATTTCAAATTTAATTGAAATCAAAACTGTAAAAAAAGAAATCATTTGATGGAAATGAAAACATGTTTTTATAGTTCTAAGTCAGGTTTTGCAATTGTTAAAAGTTACTTTACCAGATGCGTGTAGCTTCTTAACATTTGTAAGTTTTCAATTGATGTATAACAGTGATAATTGGATAAATTCAAAATAGAACCTGCAGTTCAGCTAATCAATTTTCATTACTAAGTATTTACCCTCATGAAGACCAGCTCTCCCATATGCATCTACCATGATATTATATGAAGCTCTATCTGGTTCACATCCCATGTGCTGCATGAGTGAAAAAATCTCTGCAGCCCCATAAGGAAAACCTGCACGACTGGTAAGAGAAGAAAGTCAGAAATTTTTCTGCAAGTAGGAAGAGCCAAGGTTGGGGTTTATGATGGTATAGGTAAGTAAAAGTACACAATTGGAATATATGCACTAATAAAACCAAGCATACACTTTATAAACTGGACATTTGCTACAACTCTTCAACCAACTGATCAATAGATTGGATTTTGTTCTATCGTATTCAAGTAGGCAAGGTACATCAATGAAAATGGCACATATTTGTAGAGCATCCAGTTAATGGATATTACCTGTACGCTTCCATCAGAGCATTATAAGCATACACATCTGGCTCGTGCCCAGCCTCTTGCAGCTGCTCAAATATCTCTTCCGCTTTCTCACAAAGTCCTTCCCTAGCAAATGCATTTACTAAAGCAGTATATGTGCAGATATTAGGTTTACATTTTTCACTTCTCATTTCATCAAACACCTTCAAGGCCATATATGATTTACTTGCCTGCACAAACCTCATGTCCAGGAAAAATATCAATAAAAATTAAATTAGAGGACACACTAGAAGTAATTTATTTCAATTTGAGTTTGTCTATATATGCTTTCTTCAATTACAACCTAAATTGAGATCACCAGAAGGTCGTTTTAAATTTGACTTGAGGAATTGGACAGTTCAACCTTTCCAAGAGTCCCCTAGGCAACTAAAAGTTTAAAACTGCATATGCACTAATACAACCATAGTATGCTATCTAAAGAGCAGCATATACTTTAAACTACTAGGCATACACTTTTAAACTACATTCAACTGGAGCAAACTGAGCTCTAATGTAGATTGCCAAAAAAAAAAAAAAAAAGCCCCAGCCTTGGTGAATCTGAACCAAGCTTGGGTTGAGAAACATGACTCTAAGAAATGCTGACCTCTAAGAAATCTGGAACATCACTTTCCCTCTTGGGGTGGTCAAGATTAACCATACAATCTCACATAGAAATTTGAATACATTTTTTGAATGAAAAGGAAAAGAAATTGTTTAACTTGATGGTGAAAACCATTGAACTCACCTTTCCATATAAATTGATCAACATTGTATACGTATTAACAGATGGTTGGCAGCAATCTTTCTTCATCCTCTGGAAGATCTCTTCTGCTTTTTGAGGATTTCCTCCTTTCATCAATCCATCAATATAAGCATCATAGACAACTGCACCTGAGGACACATAAATATATTACTGTGTACATTTCATCTGTTTACCATAGATATAAGTGTAACATGTCCAATGAAAAAACATAAAAATATAATTCAGGAGTTTGAGATAAAGAACCTAGGAGCTGCAAAGAAAGTGAATAAATTAAGTAAAGATAACAGGACTTGGCAGTGTACCTAGCCTGCATAAGATTCCAAGTATTCTCTTATCTGGATCCCCTCCTTTAGTTTTCTTTAACCCAAATCAATGCCCAACAGATAAATGCCTAGAAGACAAAGAATGAAGTAGTTCGAATTCCTCAGCAACTATGATTAATACAGCTCTATTGATCTGGGCTTTGTCACCAAGGAAAACCCTGCCCCAAGAAACCTGACTCAACAGCTTGTGTTGCCGAACATTGAGGTAGGGCAGAACTGTAGATTACAGCCTTCATGAATATGTAAATGAAAGAAATATTTTGCCAGAATCCCTTTCAAATTTTTAAAAAAATATCATCACTTTTAGTTTGGCCCCTTCAAAGATAAATTCTTGGTTCCACCACTGACCCATACCCAATGGTCTACTTCAAGCTCCAGTAAGACTAATCAAAGTCTCATTTACTAATAAAAGAAACTAATCGATGTATCAAAATTAAGTGGTTAACCAGTATGTTTATGTACCTCATGCAACACTTTTGGCTGAGATAAAGAGCAATTGTTAATCGTAATACTGCAGTATATACAAAGCCTTTAGGTAAAGACCTCTCAACATTCAGCAACCAAATGCTTCAAGGATCAGGACAATTTATATGAAATTAAATGGCTTTGCAGAGCAGTATTGATACAGACAAGCATATACAAGTGTGAGTGCACTATACATTAGGATTAAAATGGAGATGAAATTCCTGAGGAACTTTTGAGACTTTTAAGGATATATCCGTTTGAGAGCATCTTTATAGTTGTTGTAAGTAAACTAAAAGAATAATGATTTCTTATAATTATGAAAAGAAAAGAAAATATTTTAACTATTAATCAAAATCTCAATGTATAAATGGCTATATGTTGATAAGAAACATACTTGGGGGAAGGCTATATTTTCGCATTTCAGCAAATACAGCTTCAGCTTTCTTTAGCAGCCCAGATTTGCAGTAGGCTTTTATAAGAAGGGCATAAGTATCTTCAGTAGGAATGCATCTGCTTTCAAGAAGTTGTAAATATGCAGATTCTGCGTCCTTATACAGTGATTTCTGCCCATAAGCATCTATAAGCAAATTGTAGCAGATAATATCTGGTTCGAAGGAGCTCTTGTGCAGTACCCATTCACATATCTGCAAAAGATTCTTTCCATTTTATGGTGAAACATTTCAAGAAGTCAAGAATAGCAAGAAAAGGGAGGGGGCATGCTCAATTGTCAGTTGTATTATGAAAATTGAATTCCTATGTTTGCTTCATATACTTTCTCAGGCGTGCACACACAGATAAATATATATATATATATATATATAATCATTTCCTTCGTTTTATAGGCCTTGTGTACGTGTATTGGAAAAACTTGAAGATGTCAATGTGTTTTTAGTTGGAAGTACTGAGGTTGAGAATACATGGCTAGTAACCTAGCATAAGAGCTAAGAGAAACCAACTAAAATGCAGACTTCCTGACATTAAATAAATATCATCAATTCATTGTGTAAGCAGTTTGACAAATCAAAAGTTTTTGAATTCAAGCACATACAAACTCAAGAAAACACAAATCAACTACGGACATTATTTTTGGGTCTTTGCATTAATAAGTAAAAAAGGGGGAAGAGGTTCTACATTCTCACCAACACAATCGAATCCCACTGTTTATTGAGCCGCAGTTGAACAACTACATTGATGACATCATCCCACGTTGTATGAGAGGCTGGGAGAGTGTCTAGAGAACTCCATAGTTTATTGAAATCCGGATCATTCTGTGCAAATTCCAAAATTTGCAGAGCAATGGGGCTCAGCACTGGAAAAATTCCATCAACAAAACCAGATCCATATTTCCATCCTCGCCCTCTTAAAGAACCACCTGTACAAAGAAGATGAATCAAACACTTAAGATATTAATGCTTTAAGACACATGATGTGAATATAAAGCTTTGTATTACATCGTTTCCTAGACAACTTCTTGGAATTAAAGCTTCTCCATTTGCCCCGTTTGTCAATGTAAAGACCTTCACGTTTGCTCTTCCCAACATCCTCACCACTTGATTTCTTGGCTTGGCATCTGAAACTACTCTTATAGCTTCTTGGTTCTATGAATATATAATTCAGTATGCACTCAGCGATCAACCTACAAAGTTAATACAATTGTCACTATTCCATATTATTTTCTAAACTTTTTCTAAATCAAATGCAGAAAAAATGAATGCAATGTATTAAATATCTGAAATTTCCATGAAATCCGGTATTGGGTAACTTTAAGTGGGTAAGTTTGTTACAAAAATCTCATTATGGATGAGTATATAACCCACTATATATAATGCATGTGTCTGTAGCAACTCTTTCCTGCTCGTCTTGCTTACTACTTTGCAAAAAATCCCATTTCCCAGAATTGAGAATATGTCGTCAATAACAAGAAACAGAGCAAGACTAACGAATAAATCCAGTAAAATAAGGAGAGAGGAGGAGAGAGGAGGGGGGGGGGGGGGGACAAGAAGCTGCCTACAAAGAATCAGAATAAAATGAAAAACAGAGAAGTAAGACGACATTACAAACGAGGAACCTTATAACCCACGGAGACTGTGTGAGAATTAAGAGAAGAGGATTAGACTTACATGAATGCATGGAGGAGAAGTTTCGAGTTGGCAATGTGTGAGAGCTTCTCAGCAGGCGAGACGCGAAAGATGATAAGCGATAATGTACAACAGGGTCGAGAACAACGGAACAAAAAATTAAAAAAAAAATCTTTTCACGTACAGACAACGGGGTGGAATGGGAAGTGTCGTATATTTTATTTTATTTATTTTTTAAAAAATATTATTAAAAAATTAAATTTTTCCCTATAAATCTCATCTTTATTTATTTTTTAAAAATAATTTTACAATATTTGTATACTCATGACTTTAATTATTATTTCTCTTTATTAACCTCAGTTTAAGATGCGGTTTGGATAATAAAGAGAAAATTGAATAAAATATTATTTATTATTATTTTAAAATTTCAAAAAAATAATTTTTTATTATATTTTATATAAATAATTAAAATAAAAAATAGAATAATGAGATGATATAAAAATATCTAAACAGGGCATAACTGAAATACGATCCAAGGAAGCGCTTAATTCTTGCCCTTCAGATCTCTCCTGTCTAATTTTCAATGTGTAAGATTCTACTAAATGGTAACGTCCTTACAGGTAAGTCACCTTCGATTACTTCTTCCTATTCTTTTCTATTCAGTAAAAGAAAAATATACCCTTAAAATGTCTCTACTTAGTATTAAATATGAAAGATTGTACTGATTTAGGATGAATCAGACATCCCTATATATGTGTGTGTGTGATTCTCAATCCTCTGTGTGGGAGCAGATTTTGTCATCCCAGTTACTACTTGAAATGCAGAACAGAAGCATGGTTTGTTAGATGCAAGTAGTAAGCTTTTCAATGCCAATCTGGACCGGTTTTCTCCCTCAATAGTCAAGTCATTGGATATACATTATACAACCCAATCTACACTCCAAACTTTGGCTCGGAGCCGGTTTGGGGGTCCGGTTCCATTCAAACTTAGTAATATAAGGTGATAATAATAATAACTTGATCCTGCAAATGCACTGTTAAATTCTAGAAAGCAACTTTTCTCATTTCCTTTTCTGGTTGGGGCTGCAAATAGTAAATATTAAACGTTCTTCTTTGGGAGAGCTTAAGGTGACAAGGTAATTTGCCATTCTCAAAAAAAGGGCAACAATCCAATGGCTCAACACCTTGTTACTCCAATTCAAACAGGCTAAGCCATTTTCTCCAATTTGTTCACAACAATTTTAATCTACATCAATCAATTTGATCGCTCCAGTTGAAATGCAAAGGAATGCAACACAAATTGGATAAATAATCTCTTTCGTAGTTGTCTGGCAATAGCATGCAGTTAGCTACTCCACTTCAGCTAGATAATCCTCTATCTCAGCTGGGGTTAGTACTCTGCAAAAAAGCAAGCACAATATTACTTCAACAACAGCCTTTTCTCTCCTTTTTTTTTTTCAAAAAAAGGAATGTCAATATTAGAGAATCATTTTTAAGGACTCAGACTGATTAGAAAATTAGACTTAATACTTATAAAAAAAAAAGACTTAATGAGGTCAGTACAATAAATTGAGAGTGAAAATGTCCATGGTACGGGTAGTGGAAAGCAATTGAAAGGGAGAAAAAGGAGGAAGATAAATTAGTCATTACAAAGCAGCTGCATACATCACAATTCGGAAACTAGTCAGTATGCTAATTAACAAATTATTTGGGAATTACTTGTCATGTCCAAATCATTTTTTCCGTCTTAGCAGCCATGCCCATATCATATACCAACACAAAATATGAATGTCTAGAACTTAAACAGAGTTTATGAACTTCTTCATGCGAATGGCAGAAACAGTTTACTATTTTGAAAGCACAACAGATGACTTATATTAGCTTATGTCAAAAGTCCCAGCCATGTAAACCGTTAGACTATTCTAGCCAGGGATCTGATCAAATCACAGAACTAGATCAGGTGATCACCCCCAATGGAACGCCAATTTTATGCGTAACAAAGAAGAAGAAATGAGCAGCACATCTTTACTGAACTTAAGCATAAACACACCATATTAACCACATTTGCAAGCCAGGAAAAAGCCTAGACTTTTATTCAACATTTTTTCAGCCACCAAAAGAAGCGAAGGCAAGCTAAATAAGTCACAACAAAAACTGATGGTTGGTCAATGATGTTAGGGGATGTCGTCAAGTTTTATGTGAAAAATATCAAATAAAAAAAGAAAACAGGACCATCTCCTTTGATTAGATATAAGCTACCTAGAGCGAGTAGTGAATTTATATAGAATGAGAAGTCAAACATCAGAAAAGGGACTATATGGTGGATTTCTTTTTTGGGGAGGGGAGAGGGAGAGGGGGAGGGGGGGAGGAGAAGGTTATGTTGATCCATTTTTCCAAAAAAAATTAAAAAATGTACCCACATGACCAGCTTATTACCATTTTAAAAATGCTCTTGAAATTTACACTTGAAGCAAGTTGCTCAGGATATCAACCGACGCCAGGTCCAAGATCAGAGGAAGACCATCTATATACCTAGGGAGGAAGAAATGCAAAGCTTACCTGAACTGTTTGTCAGCGCCAATTATTCCAATCTCAATGTTTTTGCCCGAGATTTGTCCTTCAAATCTATACAAAAATATAAGCAACTAATTTTATCACTAAGGGTGGCTCATAGTCCAAAGAAAAAAATAAAGAGTAACCAGCTCAAGTAATAAGAGCCTTGGTCTTGGTGGTATACTCCATCCAGGTCCAAGGTTTGAACCTTGGGTTGCAAACAATTTCTAGGGGCTATCAAACTGAGACAACTTCCACTTGAATTACCCAAGGTATACTTGCAGAAAATTCCTTGCCGAGGGTTTGTGCACCCCAATTAGTCGGGACTTTCTTCCTTAAACCCAGTACCAATAATAATAATAATAATAATAATAAAAGAACAGTAATTTACCCCTCCTTCAGCTTCAGGATAGATGTATGCACAGCATCATCAAGCTCCATATCATCAGTATACCTAAATAGGAAAAGGACAAATGGTCAACCTCTTAAGCAAGTCATAGTTAAAAGAATGCTCATGCTGAATGGCAATAAAATTAGTTTACTTATAAGAAAAAAAAATGCTCATGCTGAATGGAATTGGGGGAGGGGGTGATATATAAACAAAGTTGAGGGAAAATATCCAACATTAAATATCAAGAAAATGCAGAATATGATCCAAGTCAATAGAAATGAAACTTCATAAATGTTTCTCATAAATGTTTCAAGTATTGCTAACGACATGAATTCTTTTTATTGTAAAGTATCCGACTCAGAACAAGAATAAATCCATGGATTATAAACTCATATATTTGGATCAAAGCCTTCACAAGATCATCTCTAAGTTCTGCCCGAGGTGTAGCACATGAATTAAGCCAACCTTTCACAAATTTTTCCTTTTATCAAAGGAAAACCCTAGTTTTTCATGAACGCACAAAGCACATCGAGATTGATTGTCACTATATCTGAGATGCCTATGAGTCTAAAGTTATCATTCTCCCTCATGTGCCCACAAAACACCAAGTAGCTGATATCTTCACAAAAGCCTTGACTCTACAACGACATCAATATTTAGCGAGCAAATTGCTGCTTGTTGACTCATTAGCATCAATTTGAGGGAAGGTATCAAAGGAAAACTAGGGTTTTCCTTAACAGAGTCCTAATATAATATGTTGTCTAATATTATCTTGTATTTGAATAAAATTGTAATTGTTTAGTTAGGATATAGTTAGGAGTTGTGGGAGATTTCTATTGAATCTCAACCTTATCTTTGTAACCTTAGAATTTTTGTTAATTTAATTAGATGGAAACACCTCAATTGAGGTACTTTGACCAAATTTGACACTTTTGCTTATTTCACCTACACTAGAAATAATGAATTTGAGGAAGGGTATCAAAGAAAACATGGCAAAGCCGTGTGATCAGCACATCCAAAGAGTGTTAAGGAAATAAAATGTGCAATGAGCGTCAGATAAAAACACCAATTCACCACTGCGAGCATCCATATTCGCACTAGATGGACCAACAACAAAATTGAAAAGGTCATGATATCTCTATACTATGGAATGCTATGTTTCTAGATGAAGTACTTTTTCCAATTTCTCGATTTTAGAATGTATCAAGGCCCCGGGTAGGCACTGCCCATTATTTGCTCCTTTATCCAGACCATGCCAAAAAAAAAAAAAAAAAAAAAAAACTTAAACAGTTGAAAAAACAAAGTGGTGACCAAATTCTAATCATATACCTCTTATCCAGGAATGTTTTTGCATTTGAGACATTCTTTCCCATTGCTGAGGCTTTCCATGAGAAATATGAACCCGATGGGTCCACCTAGGAAGAATGCAGAATAATAATTAATATTTCCAAAATTCACTCTTACATGCCGAAGTAAAAGAAGAAAGGATATAATTTACTTTATAACTGACTTTACATTCATCACAATTAGACTCTCTCTTTACAGTTTAATGTTACAACCCGAATGAAAATTATCGCAATTCCAGCTTACAAATGAAAAAACACTAAAATTACTTCAATCTAAATTTAAAAAAAAAAAAAAACCAAAAAAGTATTTATTAATACTGGCAATCCAGCCACAACTAAATTCAAGCTAAACCAGCCTCATGATAAAATAGACATCAAAATGATATTTCAAAATTGCATCCTGTCATTAGACAACATTTTAATGCATGTTGGTAAAAAATTACCTGATACAATTGTGGTCCATTGTCATCAAACCCAGCAACCAGTAAAGATACTCCAAAGTCCAAAGGGCCTTACACCACTAACAATAAAAGGAAAGAGTCAACCATATTGAACTTCAAAAATTATTGAAAAAATAATTTATATGACTCCCTAGTTCAGAAGCTGGAACAATTTTTAGCTCAAGTTTATTAACCATACCCCCATTTCCACCAACAAAAACAAGGCTAGCTGTTTCCTTGATATAACAAATGAGAAAGTCAGGAACAAGAAGTCAGCGAAAAAATTTTCTCAATTTCAAAAGCATCACATAATGCAGGCTTTTCTTAAACATTCCCTTTCTATTAGTTTGCCCTTTTTTATAAAAGAGAAAAAAAATTATATTGCCTAAACCTTGCATTTCTTTTCTTTCCTCTTGAAATAACTAATTTTACATGATAAATGTAGTGGTTAGAAGTTGGACCTAGAGAAGTGCATGATCATGTGAATTGAGAGTTTTTGCTGTACATGTTAAGGTCAGGTTTTGAAGAGAAGTATTGTGTAGTTGGATGGATCACTGCATATCCATTGTGTGCTTCTCAATCTTAGTAAATCTCACTGCCATGGGATTCTTTTATAGCTCATGTGGGCAGAGATTAGGGTCACCATTGTTTCATTTGTTTTTTGTTTTTGTATGAATGCCTTTACCAGAATGATCTTGGGCCAACATTGGTTATTGGGGTCTAATACCAGGCTTCTCGGTGGGGACCTGGATTGCAGGACCTTTTATCTCACCTTTTACTTCAAATTAAGCACTGAGTTTTAGGTCTAGTTTTTTTACAGAAATGAGATGAGATGAAATAAAAGTTGAACATTTAATAAAATATTGTTAGAATATAATTTTTTAATATAATTTTTGTTTAGAGATTTGAAAAAGTTTAATTGTTTATTGTATTTTATGTGGGAGTTTGGAAAAATGTAATGATTATATGAGATGAGAAGATGAGATGGTTTGTGAAAACAAACGAGGCCTTAGTGAGGTGACCTCATGGCAACTAAACTAAAATTGCAGCTTTAGAGACAATTAAGATAACAAAGAGTCTAACAGTAACCTGATTGGGTTCAACCAGTTTTCGAGATTCTCAATACTCACATATCTCTATTCCCTTAACAATTTTGATAGTGATTGTAACACATTTGATATCACACTGAAAGATATTTTGATTACCCAGACTAGTGAACTCCTGCATAACAGCTGCAATTTCCCTTACAAGTTGAGCGACAGGAATTGGTTCCTATAATTATGAAATTTGCACACCAGTTACAACCTTCGTCATATACAGTCTAAAATGTGCATTAATTAAATAAGGGATGTGGTAAGTCAATAACCCAACTAACTGCCAACCAGCAATAATTGAAACTAGACATATCATCATGACCCAAACAATACATAATTTGTAAATGGCCAGGCTATTACGATTTGAAAAGCCTGAATACAAGTCAGCCATGTGATCGCCTTAGCAGCATACATGGGTAAGGGGAATATTTAAAAAGGTAAAGTTACACTTTTTCCTTCAAACAACCATTCATATGCAAACAACCTCATCTCATCATTACTAGTTTTCTAAATTCTCATACAAAATAGAAATAAACAATTCAACTTTTTTAAATCTCAAAACAACTTTTTTAAATTTCAAAACAAAACTAATATTAAAAATATATATTATAATAATATTTTATTTAATTTTTAAATTTTATCTTATCTTATCTTATCTTATCTATGAAAACAAACCAAGCCTAAGATCCAGCCTTTTCATGTGTTGGATCTTCTTGCAATCTGGCCAGGCATTGTGGGGAGAGATATTAACACCCCAGTCATGAAGATGATTCCCTTGTGCTTATTTTGGTGTCTTAGGTTAGAAAGGAACAGAAGATGTTTTGATAATTATAAACGTTCATTAGGAAAAATTAGGAAGTTTTTCCATAGGACCTTTTGTTTTTGGGCGAAAAATCTTGTAAAGAATGGGCATGATTATAATGTTTTGTTCTACATTTTAGCTTCAGCTTGTGAATAGGTGTTTCTCATTTGTATACTTCATGTGTACTTGGGCCATGCCTGTTTTACTTGGAATAAAATTTCTCTTATTATTTATCAAAAAAATATATATATAACACACCTCACCTACTGTTCTTCTATCTTAATGGTCAGAACTTAAATGGGGGGGTATATTGCAACAAATGTTTCAAAGTGGTTTTTTTTTTGGGGGGGGGGGGTTATTTTCCCTTAAAAAAATTCCAGTTAGAAAGCATTTTAGCTAGTCAGTCTTTTGATCAAGGCGGCCCCAACCTATGTTAACTATATAGGGTGTGGACACAAGCAATGGCTACTTCATTCACATCAATAATATTTATCTCTTACCTGTATTACAGAAAAAAAAAACTATGTGGGTAAAGCAGTACATTAGAAAGGAAAGGAATAGGCTGGTGATTTACGAGCATACCCATCAAAAAAATAATTTACGAACTTGTATCAAAACAATGAACATCGGCTGTGTCACAACTCTTCCTCAACATACTGTAAAAGAAAAAGAATGAGAAGATGGAAAAAATACCTTGTATAATCTATGATATCGTTCAGCCTGCTTCCTACTTTTTCGAACCAAAACTCGAAAATCTGGACCCATACCACTGGAAGAGAAAATTTGATAAGATTCATGGATTCAAAATTGGGTAAGAGAAACAAAATAACAAAGAAGGATATATATATATATATATATCAATATGACTCAAACCACTACTACATGGACTTGGGTGGAAGTGTCAATAATGCATGGATGCTTTTTTGGAGCTATTAGATCCAAAATATATTAGTAATGAAAGAAAGCTCAATTTTCTTGTCTTCCACACTGTAGTTGACTAATGTACGATCTGATCTTCCTATACTGGACAATTACTGGCTGTATTGCATGTGCCAATTGCCATGTTCCTGTAATATTACAGTTTGGCAGCCAACACAGATACTTTCCCTTTTAGAGCGTCCATGCTACAAATTTTTTTATAAGAGAACAAATATTTTATATAGAAAAGCAAAGAGCATAACCCAAGTACACAGGATGTATGCAAGAGGGACACCTCATTAGAAATAGAAAAAGGAGATGTTCATGTTACAAAATAAAGCCAGATCAAGTTGTTGAATGATTTGTAGAAGTCGTGGTGTAAAAGGCACACTACACCATTACCAAATAGCGAGCATTTACATCTAATATACCTAATCATCCAGCTCCAATTTGATTATTATTTTGGCACTGTGGTAAGACCTAATACCATTTTTTATATATAAGTAACCTAATACCCTTGTTAAGCAAAATAATGTTTCCTCTCAATAAATAAAAAAACATACAGGTGTTTGCATTATATAATGAATACGCTATGAAGATTTAGCTTATTACAAAGAAACAATCAGATGACGAACCTGTAAAGCACTCCAATATTTGGTGTGAGAGTTTGTATCTTTTGAACCTGACATAAGACAAATAAATACTATGAATACAGAAAAATCGTGATTCGAGAACATATAGAGAGCAGAAGGGAAGGTTCTGAAACCAAGCAGCCACATTATTGCAGAAAATTATTGAGATAATTCAAGTTTTGGGAGAGAGCAAGGATCTGTTTAAAACATGCATCTACCAGTTCCTATCTCTTTCTTGATGAACTGTTGGTTGCACCTTCTATTTCTTATATAATTTTCAAATTATTTAATCTCCAATAAATTCTGTCAGATAAAGTTATGCACTAACTATAATTATTTTAATGTAGAAGAATATGTATCAATACCAAAGATTACCAAAAGTTTTTGAAGGATGCACACATGGCCACACCATGAACATAATATCAAAGAAAACCCTGGTTTTGTAACCTAATCTTCTATGGCTTCTCAAAATTCTTCTCTTCCGACATCTGATCCGACATCCACCCTAGCTCCTGCTGCTCCTGTTTCTTGAAAATCTACCCATGTCTCTCACCCACCAGATCATTATGGCTTTTCTTCCCCTACTACTATGACTGCTACATTATCTTCCATTGTTATTCCATCTTCTTATAAGCAGGCTATGAAACATGAGTGCTGAAAGCAAGCAATGCAAACAGAACCTGATGCACTTGTAGATAATCAGACTTGAGATGTGATACAATGTTCTCCTTCAATCAAGCCGATTGGTAATAAATGGGTATACTCCATCAAGCTTCGCTCTAATGACTCACTGGAATGATATAAAACTAGATTGGTTGTTTTGAAAATTTGTCAAGAGTATGGCATAGACTATGATGAGACCTTAACTCTAGTTGTCAAGATGACTACAGTTTGCCTGTTACTTACTCTTGATGCTTTTAAATCTTGGCAATCACGTTAGAAGAATGTCAAGAATGTTTTCTTATATGGTGATTTAAAGGAAGATATCTACATGAGACTCCCTCTAGTATGATACATAATAATGGCCAAAAAATTACATGGGTTGCAATAACTTTTTCTATACGTACTTCAAGGATTTACATACCTTAGAGACACAATCTATAATCTATATCACTCTTACACATGACATGGTCCAAATGAGGTTTTAGAAAACCTTTCTTACTATAATGCTTTTGATTATTTTCTTTGATTGGTAGCCAATCAATATTAACATTTCAGGTGTATGTATCTTCAAAGATTTACCTAATCAAAAAAAAAAAAAATCTTACAATCTCCAATAAAAATTCTATTGAACTTTTTATGCAATCACTTGCCTAGATTTCAGTAAAATTTTAAAAACACAAAAATCAAAACAACTTTCTTATATCTGTAAACAAAAGTTTATTGATCAGAATAACTTTTACAAAAACAAAAACATTTTTTTTGATAAGTCAAAATATTATATATATTAATAGGAGTAACCAAATATACTGGACATATACAAGAAAACACCTAGCCCATACTAGAGAGCTCCTAATGACTTAAAAAGCCAATGAAACCTACACAAAATACACCAAGCCCGAATTGGAATGTTACACACCTCCCCAACCCCAGCCTCTTGGTTCCTGTAAAACTAATCCTCTACCCGAAAATCCCACTACCAGAATGTCTTTACAATGCCCTCCCTTTAGTCTTCTCTATACTTGAGCTACCTACCTTAGCATCGTAGCTGATTGCCAATTAAAGACGCTTTAACTCCTTGCTTTTCTTAAAAATTGATTTGGTTTCAAGCGCGCAACTCGCCTCAGTCACAATGGGTAGTTCTTTAAATTGGTCTTCATATTCTCCATGTGAAAGTCCTAGGATTTGCTAAACCCCATTTACTTTATTCAAAACTCAATTCGATGGTGAACCTGCTATATCGTTTATTGGAGGAAGAGAAACCGGGGGAACAACATTATCCCCAGCCACAGTACCTAACTGCACTCCCGACTCTAAACCTTCCCCCACACGAGGCACCAACAACAAATCGATAATTTCCTTCCTGCCATATGGTTGCTCAACAGCTATATGGTTGTCGTCCATTGTTTTTGTCACCATTATAGGTTCCTCCCCTCCATCAACATTGCTTGTATGTGTTCCACCCTTCAACGATCCTTGCAGTGCCACTTTGTCAGACCCTATTGGTTCCTCAGAAGACATAGAACATGTAGGGGAAACACTACCTTCTGTTATCCCGTTTGCATCTTCTAAAAGAGGCTCGATTGTTTCTTCCAAAGTACTCAAGACTCTAAAGGGATCCCCATCTCTAACTAAAAATGAATCCTGGACAGAAGTACAAACCCCATCTGCAACTGGTGCCTAACGCCCTACTGCTTTCTTAAGAAGCATGGCGACACTAGCATGGATAAAGATGACAGTGCCCAACAACCTTATTTGTGACGGCGTTGAAACGCCCTTTACCGGCACACTTGTGGTCTTCAAACCCGAAGATCTACCCCCCGCCCTCCCTCATCCATTCTCGACCCACCACTAAAATCCACGACTGGGTCCAGCCCCTTATCCACTTTAATCATTAGATCTCTCACATACTCCATAACTCCTTTCAATTGAGATTTAACACTCCACTTCTCCCTATGTCACCTGATGGCCTATGTCTCCTACAAGTGCCTTACCCTTTCTTTCTGCCGCTAAGCTGATCTCGATCGGACTACCCACCAGTGACCTCATCACTACAGCGTACGAAGCACCTTTGACTTAGAAAAGCCTTCCCACTGAGAAAAGCCTTCCCAATGTTTTCCCATCAACAAACTCCCCCTTGTTTGCATGCTTTAGAATGGTGGCTTTGGACCCAGTAACACTTCGAATGGACTACAGGAAGCCTTTCCATCCAATGCCATTTGAGCCCTCTAGAATCACCAACAAACCTTTCCTCATCCCATTCCGAAATTCTGAAAGTTGTAGAAAGATACCCCTTGCGTTAACATGATGTTGAATGATAAGAACTCCATTACCCATTCTTAGCTCTCTGAAGAAACCTTCATGACAGTTAAGTTCTAAACAATCTTCAATCCCTTTAGCCACCCACGAAGCTGCCATCCCACCTAGACACATGAACTTAGCTATCCTTTTGCTACGTTCAGAAATACAAAAACTAATTCCTCCCTCTTTCGTAAAAATGAAAGTTTTTTATTTCACTTTCAACCACCTCTCACCTTCCAACTAAGATGAATCCACATCGTGCGTCTTCATCGTCAGATCCCAAATCCCAGAAAAGAGATACCCTACTGCTCCCGCTTCATCCTCTAAAGGAAAAAAGCATATATGTGCCCACTAAAAATCAAAGGCATAGACACAGAAAGGACTCCTGGATGCCGGAGGAAAACCAACAATGGAGTTGTCGAAGTCCATCGATCAAGACTGTGGAAGTGGCAAAGGCAAAGGCAAAGGCTCGAGTCACAGTGCCCCTTAACTGTGTTAACGAAGGAGGACCAACATCGGAGGCCCCACATTAGAGTTGCCAAAGTCCGTCAATCAAGTATGTGGCATTGGCGAAGGCAAAGGCTCAGGTCACAGGTCACAGGTCGTCAGAGAAGAAAATTCCCGATCGATGGAGGAGGACCGACGTAAGAGGCCTCTCAATGAAGTCCCTGGAGTCCGTCGGTCAAGTTAGTGGCGCTGGTGAAGGCAGATGCACGGAGACAATCATTGACACCTCCAAGAAAGAGAACTAGCAAAAGAACCAGTTCATCAGAGAGGACTGATGCTAGATGGCCCTCAGTGAGGACACTGGAGTTCGTCGGCCTCGTATGTGACAGACATGAGGTGTCACCCTTTGGACAATGATGGGTGAGGGGTGGCAGCGGGATGGAAGTGTTTGAGTTTCCTTTCGCTTGCTATCCAAAAACAAAATCCAAAAACTATCCTAAAAAATTATATTCAAAAATCTTCTCAACTTTACCTATCCACTTTCACAAATCCCAATATAATTTTTTTTTATAGGTAAATATTGTCAAATTCCAATATAATTTTAAATCAATATTATAAATAAATATCATTTTAAACAAATCCCAGTATAATATTTATTTAAAAAATTATTCAAATTCTATCCAAAAAAAAAATATTCAAATTTTCCTATGAACTTTACAAAATCCAACACACAATGCATTTAAAATTTTTTTCAAATTTTCTCTTAACCAAAGTAACCAAAAACATCTACTTACCCCTATTTGCTGCAAAAATTATCTGTGATTACCTATTTTAAATGCAAGCAGAAATGGGGCCCTTGAAGACTTGAAGTGAAGTTGGCCTGAGTGCATAGTATATCCATCAGTCATATACCACATTGTTGGTAAAAGAACTACAAAGTTAACACCACTCCTGGGAAGTGCTATAAGCTCATGTCTCTAAAAAATTATATCACTATAATCACCTACTATAGACCAAAAAGAGAGCAAATGATATAAGCCCAGGTCTCCAAAAACTTTATGCCTAAAACCGCCTAGCATAAACCAATATGAGAGCTTATAATCAAAATAATGGTGAAAAATATAAATGTGGTGATAACAAACTTAGGGGGCTACTCACAGATAATTCATCAACCAAGATAGAAGGGAGTTTCTTCTCAGTCGCAATAACAACACCATTAGCAGCTGCAATACCAAATATATGGTTGATAAACAAATCATGAACAAAAAACCGCATCTCAGACTTCACTGTTGACGTAAATGAAGATAACCATCAAAGAAAACTTGTATGTACATGAAATTGGTACTCCTAAAACTACTGTTGACTTCACTGTAAACGATCAAATGGGTACTTCTAAAACTACTCAACATCAATCATTGTAACAAGTTTTGCAAATATTTGGCGAAGAAATTACTAAACCCGAAATGCCGCGAAAAAATTCAACAACCAAAAAAAATGAATAAGAAATCATGTGGGCTTTTTACTAATAAAAAAATTTAGGCAAGATACCTTTAATCCCAAGAGAGGTTTGGCCGGATCCGACCGCTGTCAAGGCGTGTTCGATCTGCACTAGCTTCCCTGAAGGACTACCCAGTGAAAAATAACATAAATAGAAAGAAAATATAACTATATATAAAAATGGTATTGAAATAATTATGAAAATGAATAGATGCTATACTAACCTGAAGGTAGTAAGAGAGAATGAGTACTGTCTGTCTCCCATTCTGTCTCTAGAGAAAGAGTGTATAGTCTGAGAGAATGGTGTCGCAGAGATTTCTTGGGGCTTTTCCTTCTTTATATGTCAACAATCGGGGGATTGCTTGGAGGAGGTGAAGACGTTTTTAACTTTTAAAAATTCTTTTTATGTTAAATTGGCGGAGTTGCCGACAACGTTAAACGTTATTAGTATGGACTATCCTCGCAATTTTTTTTTTTTTATAAGTAAAATAAGACTTTATTAATGAAAGAAAAGGTAAAATGCTATTACAAGATTTTTATGTCCTATCAAGTAGAAATATTAGAAATAAAAAAATTATGCATGTCCATGTTATCAAAATCAATAGCAATGACTTAAGTACAAAGAGTTCTAAAAAATAAAAGTTTAAGTTCCTCCATCAATCTATCTTTAGTCTAAAAATTCTGCTCATTACGTTCTTACCACAGACACCACATGATGTAGATGATGTAGATTGGAATCATCTTCCAAACTTCTTTGATTTGTCTCCTGCCTCAAATTGACGTCCATCGTGCCAATATAGTTACCACAATTTTCGGCATTATCCATGTTATGTCCATTCTACTTAATGTCTCATTCCAGAGGATCCTTGCTGTCTTATAATACAGAGGAGATGGTTAACTGTCTCTCTTCTCTACAGCACATGCAACACCAGTCAGCTATAATAACCTATCTTTTCTTCAGGTTGTCTATAGTAAAAATCTTGTCTAAGGCAACTGTCCAAACAAAAAAATGCAGCTTTGGGATTGCCTTATGACACCAAAGCTTCCTCCAAGGAAAGTGGAGATCTGTTCCATAAGTGAGCGCCTTATAAAATACATAAAGATAGTATGTGGTCAGCAAGAAAATGTGGTTTTGATTATTTTATGTATTTTAATATATTTACTTAATAATTAAAAAAATAATTATTAATATTTTTATATATTTTTATATTTTTTAAAAATAGTTTAATATAATAAAAAATTATGAATAAAAAAATAAAAGGCCAATTTTGCCTGGAAGTCAAAATGAGTGGTGTGGCAGAGTAGCACCGTTCTATTAGTATTAGGCCATATTTGTGTTAAGAGATTAAATGAAATAAAATAAAATAAAAGTTAAAAAAAGAATAAAATATTATTATAAAATATTTTTTTAATATTAGTTTAGTTTTGGATTAAAAAATGATTTTAGAATTTAAAAATTTGAATTTTTTATTATATTTTATATGATATAATGATTTTGTATGATGAGTTGAGAAAAGTTTAAAATTTTTGATTTTATCTTCTAAAACAAATCAAGTTTTAGTTTCCTTATAAAAAAGTGGTGCTCCTATTTCTCTCTCTTTTTCTCTATACTTGGTCCCCCACTCCTTTCTTAAAAAAAAATTGTTCACCTGAAAGAGGGGCACCACCCACCTCCTATTTTCGTCAGCCACGGGCTATCTTTTTTTGCCATTTGTTATATTTTTCTGTTAGTTTTTCCTTTTTCTTTATGGTAGCACCAATCATGGCCATTATGTTGCTTTCCGACGACCTAAAGCCGACATGCGTCTCACCAACAAATTATCTGGGCGTCGATTTTCATGAATGCGAAAGAAATTCGTCCAAAAAATTAGTGTGTCTGCCTCACGCGCGGCTTATGCCGCAAGCGAGAACCATGCATCATCGTGTCTCTAGAAGTCCATTTCTACCACGCGCGTCCTTTTTGGGGTTAGTGACTTTGGATCTATAAGATCCACTTGCTCGACTCTCTCTAGTTGTGGTGCATGACCTGCACGTACCACCTCTGCTAATGTTGACCCATCGTCGACGATTCGTCTAGTTGCTACACTATATCCCCGTTTTCTCTAACCAATGATCGAATGAAAGTGGATGTGGTGAGTTTTCACAGTTAGTTTAGACTAACATAGTGCAGTACACATAACTTTGTTACGGTTTCCATTGCAGCCTTATAGTCTTTTCACCAGACTATGTTAAAATTGTTTTCAAGCGATCTTCCGTTTATGGAAAATGGGTGTGAGCCGTTTATTTGGCTTCGGTCACCCTTTTTATTTTTTATTTTTTTATTACATCGTGTGTTAACTTTTTGAAAAGATTGTCGTAGACTTTTTATCTCACTCAAATTTTTATCATGTTATCTTTTAATTTATCTAAGAACATTATCATTAAATTATATATTTGCATTTGTAAAAAAGTACAAGTTTGTACATATATAGAAAAAATTGATCATATTTGATTAAAAATGAGGAGGTAAAAGTAGGAGAAGCGAATAAAAGTATTTTTTTGTCTTCAAAAACAAATAGTAACTCTTCAAATTTTTGTTGCAAATACAAATGCATAATCCAATGAGAATGTTCTAATATACTAGATTTCCAAAAAAAAGTTCCATATGAAGAAGGGAATTAAACCCACAATAATGCTACGAAGAGTCAGATATGGGGAGTCAACCCCAAAGTTGGCTGACGTGGTATGCTGCCACATTAGTTGATAATTTAAAAAAAATAGGACAAAATGGGGGGGGGGGGGGGCAAAACGTGGGAGGTTTGGAGACTCCCTCATTTCAAATAGAGTCCGTCGTCCCCAACCTCCCGCATAGAGAGAGAGAGAGAGAGAAACTCTCAGACTAGGGTTTCCCCCCCCCCCAAAAAAATCTATCTCGTTTTAGAGAGAGAAACTCATTGTCCCCAACTTTTTGAAGAGAGAGAAAGTCTGCTTGCGATTTCGCACCTAGGATTTTCAGTATCTTCAAATCCATTCTATTTTAGAGAGAGAAATCATCTTCAATGGAACTGCAACCTTCGTATGAAATCCCTCCCTTATTCTCGCCGGCAACTACCACTTAAACGCGACCCGTCTCTATATGTGGTCCCATGCACAAAATTACTTCTCTACCATTGCCCCTGGTAGCCTAAGGAGCTCTCGAGAAGCGTGCAAGTTCTTTCTTGCGATTTTGCCGTCGAGGGTGGTGTCTGCAACATCTACCTAGTTGGCATCGTTCATGTATCTCAAGTAATTCATTACTTGGTTCTTAGCTAAATCTTTTTTATGCCTTTGTGTAAGGGGAGAGGCTTCTTAATTGGTCTATGTTTGGTTGTTGAGAAAAACCTAAATACTCCTGAGCGTTGGATAAAACTTCTAACGATTGGATCAACGCATCTGTGAAATCATGTTAGCTTAATACATTGCCTTCCTTCGCATTAAGATTGCTTTTTTTGTTTGTTTGTTAAGAGTTTGGTTATTATCAACAGTTATTTATATACAAAATGTGTACGAGAATGTGTAATATTTGTTTTCTGCAAGTCCTCTCTCTTTGCAACATCCATGCCGAGCCCTCCAGCCCTCTGCAACCCAAGCGTCAGTCATCTTTAACCCAAACTCCAACAACCCTAAGATTGAATACCAATGGACATATAATTCATGCATTAGTCAACAAAAGACACTCAAATATATATATATATATATATACACACACACATAATCTAACATTATTCACAAATCTTTTAATTTTAGGATCTCAATATGCACAAAATGGAAATTACGAATTGACTTTTGAGAGTCCAATCCATCTAAAGCTTGGGAGGAATGACATAGCCTTACTTAGTGCTTCCGTTGGATTGAAAGTAAGTTTGAATTTCACTTAAAATTATTTTCATTACAATATAAATAACCAGCACGTTTTTTTTATTGTTTTTCTAGAATTATGGTGCAAACTTTGATTTTAATCTTCCGGCGATATGACCTTCTTAAATAAATGTTGTTGTTCTGTGGTCTGCAGGTCCTCTCTCTTCAGTGTGAAAAGAATGGATTAAGTGGTGTATTGAGTTTGGTATTGAGGTAATGCAATTATTGCTGTTCCATATGATTAGAGATTGTCTCCATCAATGCTTGAGGAGCGAGACCTTTACTTTCACAAGTTAAAGTTTGGTATTTAACCTAAACATTTATACTACCTACTATAATTTTTGGCTATGATTCTTGTCTCTAAATGAATTCCTGTAATAGGTTGAGCTGAGCACTATAGAATCATGTTGCTCCATTTTTTGGCAAGTTATGTGTAATAGTGGATGTGTGTTGTATTAAATGCAGTTATGGAATGGGTTGAGCATAATAGAATCATGTTGCTCCATTTTTTGACAAATTATATGTAATAGTGGATGTTTGTTGTATTTAATTCAACTATGGAATGGGTTGAACAGAATAGAATCTGCATGTTGCAGTTATGTAATCTATTTATTATATATTTTTGTTTGTTTGTTTTTTTAAATCTCATATGGATTCTTTTTAAGGTGTATTCGTTGTATAAGAGTTTCTGATGGAAATTAAAAAAATGGAGGAAGGTGTTGGATAATTCTGAAATTAAAAAAAAAAATCGCTGGGTATATCCTGAGGTAAATGGTTTAAACAAAAAAAAAAAGAATTCAATTCATACACTAGCTAAGAAGCAACAAAAAAGATGCAGTATGTATTCCAACTCCTTTTTGTGATCATATGGGGTGTTGGGAGCAACTTGAGCTCGCAAAGAAAAGTAGTGATATACAAGGATTTGAGACTCATTGCTATGCCAAACCCAAAACTAAAGCTACCAAGATCACATAAACAAACTTCAGATGTAGTTGTAACAAAGTTTAGAGCTTTAAGAGCACTAGCAATGACCTAGCCATTGCTATGTGCAAGTCCATAATTTAGACTTAAAAATAAAAAGTGGCCGACAATGGACTCGCCTTCCCCTTCTTCGTTCTCTGTTTCTCAAGTTCGCATTATCTTCATTCCCTCGACAAGGGTCTCGCACCAACGGATTCATTCCCTCGACGTGCAAAGGACTTCCCTTGATAAGGGTTATCGTTTCTTCTTCGTTCTCTGTTTCTCTCAAAGGTTTCACGGTGGTCTTCGTCGTCTTCGTCTTCGTTCATCTTCGTTCCCTCGACATCAAGGGTTTCGCACCTCTGGAATTTGTTTCTCATTTTGGTTCCCACAACATCAAAATCCACACCTCTAGGGTTTGTTCCTCGCTTTCGTTCCCTCAACATTTTCTTTTGTTGTTATTTTTCTTTTCCTTTTTTAACTTGATTGTTGATTTATGTAGGGAAAGAAAGCAAAGATTTGAGAGAATCTTACCCTTTGGAAAAAGAGATCAGAGAGCCAAACTTTGTAAGCCATTTAGCCATTTTTTTCTTGTGCCCATATTTTTTTTCAACTTTATTTTTGTTCCACCAATAAGTCTACTGACTTGTTTCAGATTCATTCTTAAGAAAAAAATTAATTTGGGTTTCGAAGTAAATGTTGAGTTTAGTTTAGACCATGCTTGTTTCAGATCATGCTTCAAGATTTAAATTTCCATTTAAATCTTTTTTAAGATTATGTCTTGAGTTTCCATAGCCTCCGTTTCATAAAATAAGTCTTTTCTTGATTTACAGCTTAGGAATGAACTCTTTAGAAGTACAAGCTGTGCCTAATAGTTTTTGCGTGGAACTGTTTTCGTGTACTTTCTTGCCTAACACTCTTTAGAACTATTTTTACAAGCTGTGCCTTCCAATTTTCTTGATTTCCATACTTGGAACTGTTTTTACTTGGAATTGTTAACAGTTTGAAAGAAAGTATTGCTCTTTATAATACTTGGAACAGTGACTAATACTTTAGAGTTTGCTACTGAATTTGTTGAGTCCAATTGCATCAATTTTACTTGAAGTTTTCCATAACAGTGACTAATACTTTAGAGTTTGCTACTGAATTTGTTGAGTCCAATTGCATTAATTTTACTTGAAGTTTTCCATAACAAACCAAGGTTGAAACTGTATCCAAGGCTGAAACTGTTTTCACTCAAGTTGTGCATGGCTAAAACTGTATTTTTATTTCTTGAAAATTTTACTACTTTTCAAGAATGGACATAGAGTTTGATAATCACATTCCCTTCACCACTTTATTACAAAGTGGAAAAAAGGATTGTACTAGCACCCAAACGCAAATGCTTAATGTTGTGATCCAAGCAACCCATACTAGCAGTGAAAAGAATTCTTGTTCAAAAAAAGTAACCTAAAGAGGCGCATCTTTCATTGTAGAAGAGGATACTCTCCTCATCTCAGCTTGGCTCAACATTAGTCAAGATGCGATTAGGGGTATTGATCAAAAGTCAACTATAATGTGGCAAAGAATTACTGCTTTTTACTATGAGCATAAAAAACCGAACATTGCAAATCGTACTGAGGGTTCTTTGATGAATCGGTGGTACAAGATTCAAAAGTGGACAAATAAATTTTGTGCCCAAGTAGGAAAAGTAGAGTCATTGTGCCCAAGTGGTGCCACAGAGCAAGACAATGAATGTATCAAATTTCAAAGTTGTCATGCAATTATGTAAGACTTATTTATGAACTAATATATATTTATTATACTGTTGTAGATTGAGAAGGCAAATGTGTTGTACAAAGAGGTGTTAGGACACAATTTCACATTGGAGTACTGTTGGTGTATTCTGAGACTCCAACCAAAATGACAACACTACATAAACACACTTGGTAAGAAGAAAAAGTTACAAGAAACCCAAGTTGGTGAAAATCTTATTGATATAGCCGAGGATGACTAAATGCTTATAGCTGAGAAGAAGCGAAGGTCGCTGGAAGGCCACAATAGTGAGATCAAGAAATCATTAGAAAATATGATTGCGGATAGAGCAACGATCATGGAAGAGTGGAGGCAATATGTAGTAGAGGAAAAATAAGAGAAAAATGCAGTCTTTGAACTTAAGAAGGCAGCCTTTAAACTTAAGAAGAGGCAGTTTAAGGCAGAGATGATGAAGATAGATCTAAGTGCCATGAATGCCATGCAAGTTGAATATATTCGTAATATTCAACTTGGAATTTTTGAGGAATCAAAATCCATCTCATTCAACCCCTTATGAAGGTGTTGATTTTAACATTTAAATGGTAATATTGTTAGTTCAAATTTATTTTAGAATTTTAGTTGCTACCTAGCCACATGTGGCTGTATAAACATGTTGCTAGGTAGCAACTAAATAGTTTTATGGACTGTATTGCTTTTTGGGACTGGATATCGACATTATGATTGATGTTTTGTAGTTTTTGGGACTGTTTTGTAATTTTATGGACTGTTTTTGTAGTTTTTGGGACTTGATATTTATGGACTGCTTTGTAGTTTTTGGGATTGGATATTTATGGACCGTTTTGTAGTTTTTGAGACTAGATATTGATGCCAAAATATTTGATGTTATACTATTTATGGAAGAAATGTGGTTTGAAGTGGTTGTATGTTGTGCAAAGTGATGAGATGTGCAAAGTTTTTAGATTGTAAAGTGAATTTTCTGAACTGCAAAGTGATGAAATGTGGTTTGATGTTATAGTTGAATATATTTATGGACTGTTATTTTCTAGATTGCAAAGTTTTTTAATCATATTTGTGTTGGATTAGTGATAGATTGAGAGAATATATAGTTTAAAAAAATGTCCATACTATAGTATATTTTGAATAATTAGGTTGAGAGAAGAAACAGTTAAAAAATTAATTATTTCTTACTAAAATTTATATATAATATATTAGGTGTATTTACAAAATAAAAAAATAACATATTGTTTATATTAATTAATATTTAATATTTTAAGTATATTTGGAAAAAATATATATATATATATGATATTAAAATATATAATATATATTATTATTTAGACTTTGATTTAGTTAGACCAATGTAAATCCCTTAGCTAAACCATAAGAATTATAGCGAAAAGAGTAAAATTAGATTTCAATTTAGACTTGGCTTTGGCTAAGCCATTGTTAATGCTCTAAGTCACCAAGAACCGACAAAGGCACACATTGCATAGCATAAGATGAGGAAAAGGAGATAAAATATCTGCATTCCATTGTGTTACGAGATTACAAAATTGATGTCTTCTTTCTTATGTGCTTTCAGCAAATTGTTGGGTCTTCCAACGTACAATATATAATTTCAAAATCAGATTTAATACAAAAATTATTTGTCATCACATATCATAAGCTAGTAATGATAATGCCAATATCTTAAACATTACCAAAAAGATAATTGGACACGTGGTAATTAGCCTATACATGCTAAAGTTACTTCAAAATAAGTAAGTCACTACATACCAAGATACACAAGTTAAAAAATTGCCTCATCTCTTTTTTATTGCACCATCTCTCTTTTATCAAGCTCAATTGCCCTCTTACGCAGCAATTCCTCCGTCTTCTTAATATCACTGAGGATCTTGTCACCTCTCTTTCATTCTTTTCCACTTCATTTTTTCTTGCCTCTAGATCTAGCTCTATGCATTGATCACTATCTACTCACTTGAAATATTTGTAATATGGCAATTCTTGATTATTTCATAAGTATATTAAAAAAATGTTAGATATGGGTAAACTCTAATTAATTTATTAAAAACGTAGTTACTTTTGTATTGGATTTTGGACACCCTAAGAATGGTCATCTTGAATTTGTTGTAATATTTGAATATTTCAATATAACTTCAAGCTCATAGAAGCACAATTACACTGACGAATTGTGAATCGGTTTGGATAAAGACAATGATGATGATGATATTTCTAGCATATAATAGAGACATAATCGAAAGGCACACATATCAAATGACAGAAGCTAAAATTCAGGTCATATCAAACCAACATAAAAAAAAATTAGAAAACTGTGTCAAAATTGTTCTGGTCTTAAACATTCCACATTGACATAACTAAATTCACATAAAATTGATACATTACAAATTGATGAGTAAAAAGACGCAAAAATTCCAGGAGGATTGCAGTGTAAATGGACAGCATATCCAATAAGCAAGATCAATATAAAAAAGCTCAACCAAAATTTAATACATCCCTTATGCAGTATAAATGGACAATATATCCCATAAGTAAGACCAAGAACATTTTTTTGCGAACCACAGACAAAAAATAGCTTATCAGGTTTCATTCATGCTAACATTGACAGTGGTATAGCGTATAACATCAGCCATATTTTTTTACAAAAAAATGTATTCCATCTATTTCAAGCTATTTTTGTAACTAAACGGTTATCTATCAATTCAACATCTCATTGTTTTGCACAAGTTTCCCACCTTTTTTTGTACCAAGATGCAAAACATATAGGGTGTAATTACTGTTTCTTTTTTACCACCAAACTGCTCTTTCGTGGTCTCTACCAATGAATCCTAATAATCAATAGTATAATGCACTTAGCAAATGGTAAATTTTATCATTTGCCAAACAAGGGCATTGATACAGATAAAAATAACTCATACCTGCGCAGATATTAACCGCACAACTGTCTTCTTGTTAGGCTCTTGAAGTTTGCCGACAATCAATAGTTCATCCAATATATAGTAGGCCTTCAAGTGAAACAATATCAAATAATGAATCAAATGAGCTTGCATTCACATCCTTGTTTAGTAAAATCCAAAAGAACAACATGATATTGTTACTGACTTAACCTTGAATTATATACACGAAGGCTGATAGGTGGACATAAAACCATCCTCAAATACCAGGAGAACAGAAAAGCTGGCCATAAAAGAGACACAAAGTAGAAATACCTTGTGGAAGTTAAAAATCAAGTCCAGCTCATAGACCTGCAAAGCATTAATAGATTAGTGGGGTGTCTATCCTTTATCAACTATCAAATAAAAAAGGCTGGACTGCTCTTATAAATGAGTCAGATTACGATTCACTAACACTGCCGAAGTATCGGTCCAAAATCTCCACGTAATGATGAAATATTTCAAGAATCTCTAATCCATTGTCTTCTTGATCAATGTACATGTAGAAATACAGGCTAGCATACTTGCATAGACACATATTGAAGTAAGCTTGGCAACTCATATTAAAGACGAAAAATAATATTTCTCAAGAAAGAGATTTTCACCATTGTCAAACATGGTCATAGTCTTGCAATACCTTTTATAAACAACTTTAAAACTTTTCCATTTAACAAAATTACACAGCTTGGATCCTCAGGTAAGGATCACTCCACTTAGTAGCAACTGTGCAACACAACCAACTTTAATGACATTTCCCACTTTGATAATTCATAAGGCAATTTAATGAAATTTCCCATTTTTAAGTGCTTTAATCCCCTCTCCATTACCCTAAAGACTTTCTTTGCACGATAGATTTATGGGATATGTAATTTCATTAAGATGATCTTTTTCATGAGATTTTGACGTGAATTGAATTAAAATAAAGCAAAGCAGAAAACAAATAAGTGGAAAGGAACTGAAATTGAAAAATAAACTTACAAGGATTAAACATAAAACCATAATATAATATATGATACCACCTAAATAAACCTATGACTATTAAGTTAACAAGATTAAACAAAGGCACAAAAAAGATCTAGCTAAGAACCAAGCAATGAATTACCTGAGATACGTGAGCGGTGCCAATCAGGTAGACGTCGCAGACACCATCCTCGACAGCAGAATTGCAATAAAGAACCAGCACACTTCGCAATAGCTCTTCAGTCTGCCAGGGGCAATGGTAGAGCAGTAATTTTGTGCACGATACTACATATAGAGATGGGTCACGTTTATGTGGCAGTTGCTAACGAGAATGAGGGAGGGATTTCGCACGAAGGTTACGGTTCCATTGAAGATGGTTTCTCTCTCTAGATTGGGATGTATTTGAAGATGCCGAAAATTCGAGGTGTGAAATCTCAGGCTGAGACTTTCTCTCTCTTCGAAAGGTTGAGGACGGCGAGTTTCTCTCTCTAAAGTGGGATGGATTTGGGAAGGGTGAAAATCCTCCTCTAAGAGTTTCTCTTTCTATGCCGGAGGTTGGGGACAACGAACTCTGTTTGAAATGGAGTCTCCAAACCTCTCGTGTTCCCCCCCCCCCCCCCCCCCAAAAAAAATAATTTCGTCCTATTGTTAAACCTCTCCAAACCGGAGTCGACTTCCCATATATGACTATTCGTAGCATTATTGTTAAACTCAACATCAGCATTTAGAAGAGTGGATTAAGCCCAAATATGGTCCAAAGTCCGACTTTCCCAGTTCCAGTGATGAAGCAAAAGCCCAAGCCCATGAGAAAAGCCTTCTTACCCAACAAGAAACCTGAATCTTTATACCCCTCTGTTCTCCAACGGACTCGAAAGTCGAAATTATCTCCGCTCCTTCTCTCGAACTCATGCTCATCATTCAAACCGGTAACTCTCTCTCTCTCACGCACGTACACTTTCTAGTTATAACTACGCCCTACTACTGAAAAGAGCTCATATCCAAGCTTTTGGAGATCCGTTAGTCTCTATCTGCATATATGTCTTTCAGATTTCTAATTGATTTTGCAAAAAAAAAAAATTATAGTAAAAACATTATATGAAACCGCGGAATTTTGTCTCCTATGGTACTGATCTAGGGCATATCATCTGCAGATTGTAGGTTTTTCTTATCGAGTGTCATCGAAGATGTTTCTCACAAGGTGAACTGCATTTTTATTGCTTATTCTGTATATCCAATTGTGTATGTGTGTTATTCTCATTTATTATATTTTTGATCGTGTGTGAAGGACTGAGTATGACCGAGGAGTTAACACATTCTCTCTAGAAGGGCGGTTGTTTCAGGTTGAATATGCCATCGAGGCCATCAAGGTACTCCACTTCTTTCGCTCACATTCTTTGAGAAAACGTAGTGGTGAGAAATGAAGTATTATACTAAGGGAAGTAGAACACAAAAAAATAAAAACCGTACAGAAAGCGTAGGCTCATCCAAAATACTTTCAGTAGCTAATTGTTGTTGGGATAAGAACAAGTTCTTTTTTACTTGTTGTCTTGTGTTTATTTTTCTATCTTTTGATTTGGTGGTCAAGTGGTTCTGATTGTAAATTTGATATTGCTGTCGTCTAATGTCAGCTTGGTTCAACTGCAATTGGGTTGAAGACAAAAGAAGGCGTTGTTCTCGCAGTTGAGAAATGTATCACTTCACCACTACTGGTTAGCCCTTATTCTTTTGTGTCCTCCATGTTTTTGTTCTCGATTTCACTTTTAGCATCCACTTATACCATGTTTGATAAGATGTACCTAAAAGGAAAGTGGTCTAGAGTTTAGATAGTCTGGAACATAATTGTTGTCCAGCAGTGTCAAATGAGTTTTGTCCTAACTTTTGCACTAGGGAAGATTTTTCTTAATTAAATGTAAATTTTGCCAAAAATTTTCTTCTTGGACCATTTCCAAGATGTATGCTTCTGCACATGAGCACACTGCTATAAGATTACAGCTCAAAAGATAAATAGGTGTCACGATTTTGCTGCATATGTAGAAACTGTAAATGTATAGTAGTAGGTGATTGGATTATCAATGATGTCTGTATGTGTTCGTATGTGTCACTTGACCAGATTTGAAACGAAGACCTATTGAAGCCTCACACAGCCTCAACCATTGGGTCAAAGCCAAGCACAAAGTTTTAAGGGCTATTCATTATAACTCAGTCTGCATTGTGAAAACTTAATGTTTTGCTGTATAGTATCATGATAATAACCGATTGAATTGCATTAACATTAAGAGAATACATTATAAATGTCCCATCACATTGTTTTAGTTAAGTACAATGAGTGATATACATCTATAATTTTCGTAACCAGATAGAGACTAAAATTCCTTTTTCTTCTATAGTCAAGGTATAATTGTAATTAGTAAGGAGCATGCTAAGTTAATATGAAAATCAAGACTCATTGATCGACTTTAGGATCAATGGAACTTGCTATCAGATTTAAGTAGGATATTTTTCCTTATCATTGATTTCAAACATTGTTGTAAAACTTAACCTCTTGTCACTTGAAAAGTAAGAGTGGATCTGAAAACTTGTCCAAAAAAAGAAAAAAAAAAGAAAACTAGTAGTTCTATCTGATAGGAAACTCTTCTCTTGTTTAGATGTAACCACCACTTGATTGAGACCTCATTTTCTCTTTCTCTATCTTTCAGGAACCCAGTAGTGTGGAAAAAATTATGGAAATTGATGATCATATTGGATGTGCCATGAGTGGGCTGATTGCTGATGCCCGAATGCTTGTTGAGCACGCACGTGTGGAAACTCAAGTATGGTTTTTGTTACTTACATGCAAGTGATAAAACTATAGCTCCATGCTAATATAGTTACATTAATACTTTTCAGAACCACAGGTTCTCCTACGATGAGCCAATGACTGTCGAGTCTACAACACAAGCTCTTTGCAATCTGGCCCTATGATTTGGTGAAGGTGATGAAGAATCTATGGTAATAACCACTTGACCTTGGGATGGTTCTGGTACTAACTCACTCACATGTTTATAATGTTATAATGAAACATAAAATATCAAAGAATAAACATGAAGGGTAGGATTTTAAGATGCAAATGATAATCCTCACTATCTTTATATGTAGCCCTCTTTTCAATTTTTTTATTCGTTTCTAGCTCAAGATACATAGATCTGACATGTCCACATGTATATACCAGACCTAACGGCATGATTATGCTTGTTTTTCTATATTTTATACTCTTATCTCTCTTCCCCCCCCTTCTTTAATATGCATATGACAATACTTTTGGTTGTTGTAGGAGCTCATTTTTGTTTGTGCATCAACTCTCTTTATGTTAGCTATTAGCTTCTTTAGGAGCCCAATTATCCAATATGGCACATTGAAAAATTTTTCAGTCATTTAAAATTTCCCCATATATTCCTAGGGAAATTTCGGATGATTGTAAATCGAGAGAAAATCGATGCTAAAATCTCCAATTTTTGTGGGTGCTTTTTTAATGACACTCTGCATAAAATTCATGCTATTCTTTTGGAGGAGCTGGATGCCTTTTTTGCACGAGGGGTTTTAATTAGGGAAGGTGGTGAATGTTCGCACTCTAAAGAGACAACAATACAGTGTTCATCCTATACTCATAGGATCTTTTTTGTGGGATTTTTTGTAATGCCAGATGCCTCTTTCATTTTTGGTAAAGAGACAAAAGCACTGTATATAGAGTGCTCTTTGCTTTTGTTGCAATTGAAATGTCCTTGTTTGAAATTGGATTCCCTTTATGATTTGATATGAGATTGTATATTTGTCATTCTTAAATGTTCTCTGGCATATCATATTTTTTTGGCAGTCTCGACCTTTTGGAGTTTCTCTTCTCATTGCTGGTCATGATGAAAATGGGCTCTGCTTGTAAGTACTTGTCTGATTTGCATAGATACTTACTGTAGATTAATATTGACCTAAAATGATTGAGTTATATATGTTCAATTTCTAGGATTTTCAGATCCCTACTAGTTTATAATATGTGAATGTAAATCAACACTAAATGCTTTTTTTTTTTTGGGGGGGGGGGTTGGCACTTGAGAATGCCTTGGGACTTATAAAATATGGAATGCATTCCAAGTTAATGTTACACTCACCATGGTCGCTTAATCAACCCCATTAATGTGTATTAAATAAATATATGGGTTAAAAACTTATAAGTAATATATGGGTTAAAAACTTATATACACTTATTCTTTTACAGCTTCATGGTTAATGTGTCAGTTTTGTTCGTTTGTGGTGCAGAGTATAAAACACCTTGTAGTTTAGTGGTGAAAAGTGGATTCTACCAACATACTTGTAAGTGACAATCTGCAACTGGAGGGTGGTAAAATTAAATGGATGGTGAGTCTGGATTTGAAGTGGAAGGAAAATATTGGACTTAGTCCAAGCATTTGTTAGGGGAAAACTGGACTTAGTTCTTATCATTAATGGCTGTTGGGACAACAGCATTAAGTTAGGATTTCCAAGTATTTTATGCAAATTAGACACAGAAAAGGCCTATGACCATGTTAACTGGGAATTTCTTTTTTATTTGTTGAGAAGATGTGATTTTGGGGAGAGATGGAGGTTGTGTGTCAACGATTTGATTCTCGGTTTTGGTAAATGGTGACCCCGTGGGATTCTTTTAACAGTTTGTGTGGGTTGCGACAAGGCAATCCATTATCATTCCTCTTATTTATTATTGTCATGGAGGATCTAAGTAGAATGTTTTCGGCTTCAGTTGAGGGTGGTTTTTTCTTAGGTTACTCGGTGGGGGATACTAACTATGGATCTACCATTATTTTTCATCTTTTATTTGCAGGTGACGTGTTATTTTGTGAGGCAAATGAAGGTCATGTCCAATCTCTAAAGGCTATATTGCGTTGCTTTGAAGCAGTCTCTGGTTTAAAAGTAAATCTTTCTAAATCTGAGTTGGTTGCTGTGGATAACCTGACAATGTTTGGGGGCTGGCAAACATATTAGACTATGTGGTTTCTTCACTGCCCATGAAGTAACTTGGCCTTCCATTGGGAGCACCATTCAAAGCCCTATTTGAGATGAGGTGTTAGAGAGGATGGGGCGAAGGCTGGGTTGGTGGAAAATGTTGTATTTATCTAAAGGGAGTTGGATTTCCTCAATAGAGAGTACCTCTCAAACCTTCGAATTGAGAAGCTCTACAAGCTAATGTTGCCTTACGTATTGAGAAGCTCCCATGAGATTTTCTATGGAGTGGACTTGGAGATGAGTTCTAGCTTCACTTAGTTGGGTCAAGGTGTGCTCTCCAATAACGGGTGGCGAGTAGGGGCTTCGCAATTTGAGGGTCTTCAAGAAGGCTCTCATTGGGAAATGACTGTGGAGATATGATTATGAGAGTGATCATTATGGAAGGTGGTGATTGATACTAAGTACGGCAGTATAAGGACCGGTTGGTGTTCTAATGAATTAAGGGGGGCATATGGAGTGGGGGTTGGCAGTCTTTCTCTAGCCACACTAGGCTATGTTTGGGGAGTGGTAATCAAATCAGTTTTTGGCATGATGTTTATGTTGGAGTTACGGCTCTTAAGGATGCCTATCCCTCTATTTTCATAATTGCACGGGAACAAGATGCCTTGGTGGCAGAATTGAGAGAAATTACTAATGTTGGGGAGGGTAGTTAACCTACTAGCCAGTGGGAGAGGGATCACGGGGATACCATAGATTGCTGTTGTGTGGAAAATGGTTCCCATTTTCCTACTATGGTGGATTTAGAGTTTAAGGAATGATTGAGATTTTGAGGACCAAGGGCGCTCCTTAGAAGAGCTTAGGGCCTTAGGCCCCATTTGGAACTTGGACTGAATTGAGATCAACTTAGTTTAGTCTAATTTTGAGCTAAGTCTGACATCTGAACACCCAACTCTCAAATTACTAAACTCGTCTTAACTCAAAATTAGGGGTGACAATTTCTTACACGACTCGTTAACCCAACACGAACACGACATGATAATAGCGGGTTAGGGTTTAGTTTTAACAGGTTTTGGGTCAAAACGGGTTGACCCGTTATGACACGATTGCTTAACGGGTTAATAACGGGTCAACCTATTTTAACCCGTTATGACACGTTATGACACGCTAAGAAAGTTAAAATTACAATTATATTTTTATACTTAAATGTAAATTTTTTAAAATTTTAATTTTGATATTTTATTATTTAGATTGTAATTTAGACTTATAATTAGTGTTATTGGTTTTATAGATATTATGATTTTAATATTTATATAAAATTATGTTAAATTTAATTAAGTCAAACGGGTTAATTTTGGACATATTTAACTCATTTATATAAATAGGTTGAAACGAATCATATTATGTCGTGTTAATATATTTCCTAATATTTAATAATGGGTCATAACGGGTTGACACGATACGACACGTTATGTTAACGGATTGGGTTAGGGTTTGAGATTTTGACACGATAAGCTTAACGGGTCGGGTTAGGGTTGACCTATATAGTATAATATACATGTTTTGACACGATACGAACACGACCTGTTAATACGATTTGACACCCCTACTCAAAACCTCTTTACACGTGGGACCCACAATATTTTTCAACTTTTCATAAATATATTTAAACTCATCTTAATATCCAAAAACATCTAAACTTATCTTAAGTGGACTCTACGGAACTCACTCTACTATCTCAATTCATTAATATTCATCTCAACTCATCTCAGTTCAACATCCAAACGGAGCCTTTTTCTAGAAGATTGTAACACATCTGATAGTAATGTATATGGGAAACCAGAAAATAAGAGAAAGTGCAAGAAAATTAGTCAATTCGAAGTTGACTAGCCTCCAAGAAAAAGAGAGAAGAAATAGATTATTTTCTTTAAGGTTCTGGATGATCATACAATTCCATCATACTACTACATGTAATACTTTTCTAACCAATGGGCTAAGCCCAACCTCGAGAAAATTAGTCAATTCAAGGTTGACTACCCTCCAAGAAAAAGAGAGAAGAAATAGATTATTTTCATTAAGGTTATGAATGATCATACAATTCCATCATACTACTACATATAATACTTTTCTGACCAATGGGCTAAGCCCAACCTCGCGAAAGGCCTAAAGGCCAACAGTCTGCAACTAGGCATAAATGGGATATTTACATTGGCCCATAGACTAAGCCCAATTAAACTCCTACTATCAATCCCAAGCCCACTATGAACATGGTCTTATTGTTATAGTTTCAGGCATGTAACATTCCCTTCCCCTTCAAGCACCTTGTCGTCAAGGTGTGGCTATGCATTCTTGTAGTTGGAACTAGTGTCTTATCTTCTAAAATGTTATTTTGGAAACAAAGGAAATATTCTTAAGCTTGAACTGGCCTTCAACGTTTCATAGCTAAGTAGTTTTCCCAAATATTACAAAGGCTCCTATAAACTACATCATGGTCTCTTGCTCTGGGTGTTTGAATGCATGAGTCCAATAAATCCTCAAATCCACCAAAAAATTTGATAGGAACTTTCAAACCATGCCCCACCTTGCAATTTAACCAAGAAGACCCCACTAAATGCTGAGTAAAAGTGGTGAGAAAACCCTTAGATCTTAACTTTCTCTGCAGGAGGCATAATAGTGTTGAGGCACTGGACAACCAATATAGCAACATTACATTCTCGTCCCCGACCTTCAGGACTCCATTAATTCTCTCTATTATGAAATCAAATATTTGTGTCTGCTCAAATTCGAAGGCCTGCCAGTGAAGACATTTATACGTGATGCTAGTTTTGAGTGGTTTACCACCTTCAAACTCCAAGTTTTCGTTAAGGAATTTTGAAAGAAAATCATGAAATTTCTAGTACTCATTGAGCACCCTTCTCTTAAGCATTCCATCAAACAGACCCTTGCTTTTAGAACCCTGTTCCCTTTATTTATCAATTGGCTTAAAAATAACATTAAGTGGCAAACAATGAAGCAGCTGAAGGGTAGATTTATTATATCCAAAAGCTTGGAAACCCATGAATATTTTTTCTCCAAAAACTTCATATACCTCAACTTCATTCCCCACAATCTCTGTTCTCTTTCTTCTATCAAAAGGCTCCAACACACCTCTCAACTGAAATACAACAAACATAAGAGAAGCGAAAGACTTCTTATCTCTCTGATTCTCCCTCTGTGGCATAAATGTGTCCTATGGCATAAATGTGTCCTAGAGCATCATCCTCTCACTGTTGTTAGAAATAGGAGAATGGAGAACAATGAAACCTTGAATGAACATCTCGATCCAAGTTCCGAGGGCAAGCTCTCGAAAATTGTCGTCTGTGAAGAGACCCGAAGCAATGTGTTCTTCCAAAACCCTCCTTCGCTTTCTTGACACTCAACCTGGATCAAAGGTTCCATATTGGTGCCCTAGTTCCTCCGTTTCTATTGAGAATATGGATGGTAGAGCAAGGTTGAAAGCACACAATGATTCTGACGAAGTTGAAAGAGCCAGATTTGCATCCATAAATAGATGGAAATGAAAGTCGGATATGGAATTTAGGTGTTGGGTGTTGGGAACTTAAGTTCGGATCTGGAAGAGAGTTTTTAGGAAAAGGGATATCGACTGAATCATCCATGGCTTGCTCTTTCTCTTCATCTTGTAACTCTTGAAGCAGTTGTTCTGGATGTTGAAATTGTTCTTCAGAATGCTTCTTCCAATCGATGGCATTTTGATGGAGAATTTTAAGGTTTTTTTGAATTCGTTCCATTGACTTAATAATTTTGTTGAAAGATACAAAAATTCCTTTCATGATTGATGAAATAGTTCCAAGGAAGGATGACTCTGGATACCACTTGTAACAAATCTGCTAGTAGGTGTTTGGGAAACCAGAAAATGAAAGAGAAAATGTAAGAAAATTGGTCAAATTTGAGGTTGACCTACCTCCAAGAAAAAGAAAGAAGAAGCAGAATAGGGAAATTATTCATTAATGTTCTGGATGATCATACAATTCCATCTTACTACTACATATAATACTTTTCTAACCAATGGGCTAAACCCAACATTGCAAAAGGTCTAAAGGCCAACAGTCCACAACTAGACATAAATGGTGTATTTACATTGGCCCATAGACTGAGCCCAGCTGAACTCCTACCATCAATCGCAAGCCCACTATGAACATGGTCTTATTGTTATAATTACAGGCATGTAACAAAGATTTATAGACTTTAATGGTCTCAACTTTCATGATTTTCTTGTAACCATTTCTGGTTTCTAATTAGGTGTAATCATATGTATACTTCTAGTGTACTGGGGTCATACCTATTTCTATATTAATAAAATATTTTCTTACTTATAAAAAAAGATTTAGAATGTTTGAATATCATGTACCTTTAAAAAAAATGTTTGAATATCATGCTAGTTTAAGTGTGAATGTAGATGATAAGTGGTGAAGTTCTCCGTATTAATTAAAAGTACCAGCTTAACATATCATGCAGTTGTGCTCAATCTTTTGCCTTAAACTAATGGAATTGCAGATACTATACTGATCCATCTGGCACATTTTGGCAATGCAACGCAAAAGCTATCGGTTCAGGTTTAGAGGGTGCAGACAGCTCTTTGCAAGAGCAATACAACAAGGTATCTTTTTTGCATGTTCACATGCATGCACGTACTCTGAAGTCCGAAATAAAGTATTTATTCTTCTGTTCATGTTTGCATGATTTTCGTCCAAATAGTTTTTTACACCTCTATAAGGCGAAATTACATTAGCTTTGTAAGTTTAAGACCTAGTCTAACTTGTCATCTACTTCTACTTATTTTTTCTTTTGATAAGTAAAAATTTTTCTTTTTGATAAGTAAAAATTCTACTTATATATTAAAAAATCTGTTATTTTGATGGTTCAATGGTATTCAAGTTACCGAAGTGGGGTCCAATACATGTCAAGATGAGCATGTTTGATTTTTTCCGATGCTTTATGACCTGAAGAATTGGAGGGGTGTAATGTTGTATTTTTAATTGTTTACAGGACATAACTCTTCAAGAAGCCGAAACTATTGCTATTTCCATTCTGAGGCAGGTCATGGAAGAAAAGGTAAGACTTTCTTGGAATTGTAGCTTTAATGTTGGCTATAAAGTTTGTCTCTAGTTAATTTAGAAATGATAATTAGAAGCCTTTTAATCAACATCCTCAAATGTGAGATCAAATGATTGTAAGATGAATGGAATAATACCTAATCTTCCAAGAAGTTAATGTCATGTCAGAATATGATATAAGGTTGAGAGTTAAAAAAGGATTAGGAATAACGCATTACTAGTTAATTTAATTCTTCCTAATTTAAAAAAAAGGGTTAATTTTTCACATGGATGAACTATGTTATTGAACCCAGGTGACTCCCAATAATGTTGACATTGCGAAGGTGTCTCCAACATACCATCTATATACACCTTCTGAGGTAGAAGCCGTCATTAATCGCCTATGAGTACAGGCCCTCTCGCATGGCAAATCATCCTCCATCTCCCTATTGTTGCAATATTGTGTTTAAATTAGTTTGATGGGGGAAAATATTGTATTTGTTTTTGCTTTTAGGATTAAAGTTCGTAATTTTCATTTGGTTTTGGGTTATCTATAATTGCTCTCCCTCTTTTTTTTTTTTTAAAAAACACTTATGGAAAGTGTTGCATATTTTTACTTGGAACATCTGCAAGAGTGCCCCCGAGCTTTAAAGTTAATTCTCTTAAAAAATCTAAATAATTATTTAGATGAGCTCCTGCGTCAATGACAAACAAGTAAACTACGGTACAAGCCCCCCTTAAAATAGACTAACATTTACGGGGTACTTAGGAGATGGGGATGAGAAATATGTAAATTCTTTTAAATAGTACAAACATGTGTGAATAAATAATAATAGTTAAATGATTTGTGAATGATAGTGAAATATGTTAAGATATTTTTAGAAAAAGATCCCTTGGGAGCCAGATGTGGTGAGAATAGTTCATTTCAACTCCCTTTCTACGTTTCTCCTCTCGCCCAAACCGCCCCCTCCCACCTCCCCCCCCCCCCACCCCAACACACACACACACACACAAATAAAAATAAAAGCGCTCACTCTCTCTGAATACAAAAGTCTGATTCTAATAGCTGATCAAAGGATAAAAAACCAAAATTTCATGAAGAAAAGGCTGCTCTCAATTTTGACCACTATGTTTGGCTTCTTTTTATTCAGCATTGCATCTTAAAGAGGGTTAGAAACTCAAATGCAGCCAAAAGAAACTCGTCTCTCTTTTTCTACCCGCTATGGTGAGCTCATAATCTTTACAAACATTGGAAAATACCCATTTAGAGTTTTGTATTGCTATCATTTGATTTGGCCACTTCGTCCCTCACAAAAGAGAGGAAGTACTATTAGACACCATTTCAAAGAGTGAGAAACGGGAAGCAAATGGATGAAAGTGAAGCTAGTAGCTCTTTGATTTGCATCAAGTCCTCCCTTTATTTTTCTCACACTTTGGATGGCTCCTCGCTATCTATAGCATCTATAGCCATATTCTCCCATTTTCACCCTCCACGGTTGATGGCTCTGGTCTTTGTTGGACATTATAGACTCTATCCTTCTCGAACGGTCAAAGATTGAAGGAGAGAGTTTTGTGGATTTGTCTTTAGGGGAGAGAGAGAAAAAGGAGAAGAAAATAGGAAAAGAGGAAAGAGGAGAGGAGTGATGATTTTCAGGCATTGTACTCGCTCATTATCACGTAAATCGCCCATGTGAAAACTTATAATTGAAGGGTGCAAAATATATATATATATATAATCACCACGTCTGATTTGAAGTTTTAACTCTTTCGAAACATGATAGAAAAAGTTAAATAAAAATATTATAAAATTAAAATATTAGTATAATATTTTTATAGCAATATATGTTTTAGAAGTTTGAAAAAATTGTGATGATTAGCTAATAATTAAATGAAAAATGTTAAAAATTTAAGATTTGAAAAGTAATCATATTTAAATGATATTTAAAACAATAAATTAGAAGGTATGAAACTATTTTCATACAATCCCTTATTTGCAAATATGATGCCTCAATAAGAAACCGTAGGCAAGGAGGGGTTTATGGTCAAAATCTCTTCTTTAGTACTAATGTTTCTCTGCAATGAAATTTTTGAGGGGATGTATGGAAAAAAAATTTCATCTCATTCTATCTCTTATATATATTTAAAAATATTATTTAAATATAAATATTTTAAAATTAATTATTATAAATTTCTAAACTAAGCATTACAATTTTCTCAAGCTTTCAAATGAAAAAATATATAAATAATTATTTTCCAAGTTTTAAAATAAAAATTATATGAAGAATATATTAATTTTTTATAATATTGTTATCCAACCTTTTATCTCTAATTTCTAAAACCAAATAAACATTCAAGTAAAATTATTCAATATCATTTGCAAATCATCTTGTTATTCTTCACAAATGATTCATCTCATGTTATTTGCAAAGCATTTCTTGAGTTTCTTGTTCAACTCCGGCCCACATAAATCACAATTAGAAAGGAGATGTTTAAGCTCTCGAAAGAAAGCGAAAGCCGTTCCCATCATCCTCTCTAAAACCCAAAGTGAAAATCATATCTCAGAGGAACTTTGGCTCCTCTTCTTATTCCTTCTTCCATCCAATGTATTTTATTTTGGTTTTATATGTCTTTTTTTAATTGAAGCATGGAAAAGTGATGGTTGATATTTTTCGGTGTCTCACTGCGAGGTTTCTAAATCATCAATATGTCAGACTATCGATTTTTTTTTTGTCAAAAGGAGTGGCACGTGATCCATATGCGTGGGTCGAAATGAGTGCGTAGAAATCACACACCACCACACTGATGACTCTGCTATTGCCACGCGCGGCGTCTCTGGGTTTAGCGTTTTCAATTGCTTCAAGATCAACAGTCTGACACACTCCTAAGGCAGCACATGTCCCTAAGGTGCCTTTATAGTGTCTTGCTCAATGTTTCCATTTTTTGTTTATGCTATATGTTTACATTTTTGTTATAACTTATGTTTTAGTAGTGAGTTTTTCATTTTTGTGTTTCTTTTTAGTGTAATTTGTTTAGTTATTTGTATTAGGTAATAATAAAATGAAATATATTATTTTCTTTGTTAGTCCTGCTTTTCCTTTTAGAAGATTTGAGTGTTTTATCCATTTTCTCATTTGGAGAATGGTGGTAATTTTATTCCTCTTCTTTTTTGAAAGGTGGATGTTGGTTATCTCAATATTTACAAAATGTAATATTCTCAGATAATTTGAGATTGAAATTTTAGGAAGTTTTTTCATTTGAGAGTTTATAGAAATTAAGTCACAAAAAAATTTGTAGACGGAAGATTAGAGTACCCCAAAACAGATTAGTAATTTGATTTGTAATCTAAATTTTTTTTGTGTATTTATAGACACAATTATAACTTTAATTTCATGAAATTAAAAGAAATAGCTTTTTATATATATAAAAAAAGAGATGTTTAGAAACGTTAAAAAAAATGAAAATATATAAATGGTTTTTGAAAATTTAAAAAATTGTATTGATTTTAAATTTTATTTCAAAATTTATAAAACTTGTGATGATTAGGTAAATTAAATGAAAAAATATATATTTAAAAATAAAAAGCTAAATAATGAAAAAGTTTTACAAAATCTTAAGAATTTAATCCAACACTTAACCTTTTAAAAGGATATTGATCCTCCTATGAAAATAAGTAAAAAATGATCCTCACGCTCGTGGGTACCATACCCAACGCCAACTTTGGCATCGGATCACATCCCATCTCGCGTCCCAATACCATTAGCATAGCCCACCCTACTCCCTAATATTACCCTTTTGAAAATGCTTTTCATCCCGAATATATGTCCTGAATTCAGATTATTTTTAAAATTTTTTTACTTAATAATTAAGTAAATATTTTTTTTAATAGTAATATGATTTTTTGATCACATCTCATCTCGCGTCCCAAATCCAATACCATTAGCATAGCCCACCCTACTCCCTAATGGCTAACATTACCCATCATCCCCAATGTCCCGAATTCAGATAATTTTTTATTTATTTTTTGATTTTCTTTAAAAATATAAAATATTTTTCAAAAAAGAAAAAAAAATCTGAAAAAATAATTTTTCTACGCTGTTTATTACACGTTTCGGACATGTAGTATCGCTCTTAAGCTTTTAGAAGACTTTTTTTTTTCCGGATTTAAATGAGTAATGATAAGAGTTACTTTTTATTTATAACAATTTTATTACTCAAATATATTTATTTTATTTTTAAATTTTTTAAAATATCTTTAATTATTAAAAATAAAAATAAAAGTGAGAAATTGTTTGGAGTTCTGTACAGTGATAAAGCCAAGTTGGAATAGGGCCATGTCTCCCCTCCCATGGGTCCCATCTTCTTTAAAAAAAAAATTGAAAAAATATAATATATTTTTTAAAAGAAAAAAAATTAAATTTTATCTTATATATATTTATTATTTTTATGATTTTGTAAGATAATATTAATTTTATTTTATATCAGTCTCTTCTTTAAAAATTATCTTAGCCTCTTTACAAAATTAATATGATTTAAAAATAAAATATATTTTATATAAAATAAAATGATATAATAAAATGATGACATATTTTTATTATAAAAAAAATAAAAATGAAAAAGAAGTTAGATAATTTTTAATATATTTTTATTATGATGACATGTTTTTGATATATTATATATATTTTTAATATATAAAATGTATTAAACGTATTTTATTTTAATTAAAAATCTTATTACTAGATTGTTTTATACTTTATAAAAAGTTGTATACAAATTAAATAAAAAATATTTTATATATTTTATTTGAGTTTTATTTGGCTCTCCCTTAAAGTAAATTTCTAACTCCATTCTACAATTGGAGTCCCTTGCAGCCTCATAGACTTATTTAATTAGAAAAAAAACAAATATGCTTTATCTGTATATCATTTTTCATTAGTTTTGTAAAAAAAAAAAATAGTATAAAAAAAATTATGTTTATAGTTCTCATAGATTATATTGAGGAGTAAGAAAAGAGCTTCCATGATAATGAGGTTCCTTCTTGCGTGAGTTTGGACTGTCCCGCTTGTATTGGGAAGTGAGTTGAGCTCATCTCAACTCACTTCTATTTCATCATTATATTTTTATAATTTTTTATACAAAACACAAATTTCTATACACATTTTTCAAATCCCAATACACCTTTTTCAAATTCCAACACACCTTTTTCAAATCTCAAAATAATAATAATATTAAAAAATAAACCAAACTCATCTCAACTCATCTCATCTCCGAATCCAAGCTGGCCTTACTTTGATGATGAGTAAGCTTGTTAGTTGATATGTTTTGACCCTTTTGTGTGCTTCCATCGAAGAAAGCAGGCTTGACAGGCCAAGTCTTTTTTGTAGAACTTTAAAGAGCTCAATCGCAGATCCCTATATTATAGCTCTTAAAAAATGTACGATTTTAAGAATAATTATTTTTTTAATCAACAAGTAAAAGAAATTTTTTTTTAAATTCTAAAAAAATAAAAAAATAATAATAAAAAGGATAAAATCCAATCATCATTCGAGTTAAATACCGCTTCACGTGGTCTCTCCCTCTTTCTCTCGCACACGTTCTTTCGGTTTTCTTCGTATTCAGCACTTCATGCAGAATTAACCGCTACGGCGGTGCCTGCTTTTGTAAATCAATCGTTGTTCCCTTTGTCTTTCTTCGAAAGTCCCCCATTCTGGGACCGGAGAGAGCCAAACAGAAATTATTTTGCACTCTGCAGGTCTCTCCCTCACTCCGACCTTTTTTTTTTCTCTTCTTTTTTGGTTTTCCTTTTTTTTTTCGGCCCTTGGTTTCCGTTTATGTAAAAGCTGGTTAGTATGGTGTTTCTGCCATTGACTAGTAGTCTATGCTGATAAACCTTTGTTTTTTTCAATCATCAGAGTTTTAAGATTCATTTTATGCGCTCCTATACATGTATGTATGTATTTTTGGGAGATTTTTCCTTCCGAGTATTTTCAGTCGAAACAAACAGGGTCTTAGTGAGGCCGGATTTTTGTTTCTGAAATTGTTACTGTTCTAAGATTGGTTCATACCTTTGCACGAAGAAAATCTATAAAGCCAAGACCATTCATGCTCAAATCTCATTGTTAGTTTTACTTATAATTTCGGAATAACATGTCATCATTATTAGTTGGTGTGTAATGGCTACAATATCGATTTATGTATTTTGTTCGTGCACGAGAGTGTCTTGAGTTTTTTTTTTTTTGAATCGAGTGTGTCTGAATTTTAATTCGAAAAAACTTCCGTTAGTTCATGAATCAATCGTTCTTTTGCTATTGATATTGCTTTTGGCTTATACCGATGCTATGATAGTTACAAAGATCATAAAATTTTGAAAAACCTATTGGTTAGTCCTCAAGTTATAGATCTCTGTGCTTTTCGTTTTGTTTGATTTCTTTGGTTGCTTGGTTGGCTTGGTCTAGCTTATGGAGTCTGTTTTTGAGGTCAGAATACGAGCATCATTACCAAATTGATATTTATATCAACTCTTGGTACTCTACTGCTTCTACGTTCAGAAGTTGCAACAGATATGGAGGCAGTTATGTTAATTCTATCAGATTAGGATTGCATTTGTCAGTATGTTTGGTTGATATAATTGATTAACCAGAAAAACTGATAGTTAAATGGGAAGCTGGTCTCTGTGAATAATCTGATATTCCAATTTTAACAGGTTGCCACTATGAAGAGGCGATCCATGTTTCTTTGTCTTGTGAAGAGTATGATGGTGATAGGCATATATTCTGTTTATGTTGCTAAAAAATGTGATATGGTTAAAATGTTTCATCTTTTTGAGTCTCTTATACAACTTTCATTGAGTAATTATCGTATGCCTACATAAAGAACTAAAAAAAGAACAAAGAAGTCCTTCTGGTTCATATAACTTTCAATTTATTGTTACATATATTGCTGAAGGAGGGCTTATTGCACTTCTTCGTATTGTCAAAAACTCAAATTATGGTTCAATTCTTGAGCCTCGGTTGATCAATTTCTTCTTTATCTGGAATTCAGGGAGTTTACTCTAGGATGTGTCGTTTTTAAACTAGCAAATATCTCATTAAATTTCTTGAAGATGATATATCGGGCTGCAAAAGGTGCTGCTATGATTTTTATTTTTCAATGTGCCACTTTCTTACATCTTTTCTTTTTTACCCTTGCTCACTAGGTCTGTGCCCAAGTAACTCTGTGTGTGTGTGTGCTCAGGCCTTAGAGGGTTAGAGTTAGTTGTGGCAATAAAGTTTTTTCCCCAGGGTGTCTGTAAGTAATAGGGTTCTTGACAGGACATGGGGACTTTAAAGGATTCTTGACAAAACAGGGAAATTTCTTTTAGGACTCTAATCCATAGTACGCTGATACTGTTTATTTTTCCATTATCATCCTTATTGAATTTTACAGCACATAAAGGAAATCGATGGAGTTGAATACAGAGCAGCATGGTGTCCCTGGAAGTGTTCCTGAATATGGTGCAATTTTTATGTTGAGCAGTGCTACCAAAAGAGAGTGTTTCAGACAGGGACTAGTTGGCATTCCAGCTTTTCTAGGTCACTTTGTAAAGCATGTTAAAGCTGGAATGATTTTGTTTTTGTTTGAATATGAAAAGAGAAAACTTCATGGTGTTTTCCGGGCATGCTCCGATGGTGCAGAGAATATTGTGCCCCATGCATTACAATCATCCAGGAAGCAATTCCCAGTACAGGTGTGGGCATCGATATCTTTCTTGAGTCCATTTCTTTTAGGGCCAATGGTTTTTTCATTTCTCCTTTTAAAGTATTCGTAGGGAGCAGGATCTTAGGAGTTGTTTTGTGCTGCAAATTTTAGCTCTAAACTTTTTTTATGATTCTCAGGTAAAATTCACTCCTATTTGGACTTGTAGCCCAGTTATTGAAGCTGAATTTCGTGATGCAATAAAAGAAAACTACTTTTCAGCTAAGAAGTTTAACTTTGGGCTCTCTGAAGAGCAGGTATGCTCCCTTCTATTAAATTCAGAATTCAATGAAATCAATTTATGAAGTATTTTATTGATGCCTTTTACTATGTGCTTTTTAGGTTCGTAGGCTTCTATGCTTGTTTAGTTTGAGAAAGGTAACAGATGACCTACCTCAAAGGAGATCAAACAAAATTAAAGTTGCAGGTGCAGGTGCATGTACTATGGGTAAAGTCGTGAGATATGATGATGGTGGGGTTGTAATGAGTGATAAGATAAAAGACCAGGATTATTCTGATGATTCTCACAGACTGGTTGTTTCAACTGATGACACTCGGAAATCTTCTGGACACATTGGAAGAGAACATGATGAAGGCAGGTTTGAAAAGATTCATGGATTGGAGAATAAACCTGAAGTTTACACTGAGCTTCGACCAGTTACCTTTGCTGAGTATTTTGGGGACTCTTTGGCTAATGTTGGAAGGGATGATGGTGGCAGATTTGCCATGTGTGAGAGAACTAGGAGTGAATGCACCTTGTCCATGGATGGACATGTCATATTGAATGACCATTCTGGGCACTATTTGGGAACAGTTGGACAAGTTCCTGATCATGGCAGGCTTGCAAAGACTAACAGACTAGAATGTGAGCATGATATGGACAAAGAATTTGTGCCACCCTTTTCAACTGAGCGTACTGTATCTCAACCTAACCTTCATAGATCCATCTACTCCAACAAGGTCATTTGGGAAACAGACTCTGTGGTTCAAGATCAAATCAGTACAAATTCCACATTCTCTGGCTCAAGGGAGCCACAAATTTCTTACCCTTTACCTTCAACATTGGGTGGAGATGCAATTGGTACGACTACACACCCTTTTGACCCTGACCTTCTTGGTACTAACTCAAGTTACTCATCATCTTCTGCAATTGATCGCAGCTCTCATTCATTTCAAGTATGTGCTCCTCCTTCCAGGATGCATGCTGGGAATCTCATTCCTTCCCCAAAAAATAAATCCCATTTCATACCTATAGGGCCAAATTGTATCAAGAGATATCCAGATGATAGTTCTAGTTTTGGAAACCATGTTCCTTTTTCTACCCCCAAATGTAATGAGGATTTTAACTACAGGATCAGTCGGCCTTTTGCTGGGGCTTCTTATTCTGAAAGCTTGGCCGCAGAATTTTCTGGAAATCAAAGTTTCAAGGGTCCCTCTCTTTCATGGTGTCCAGTTGCTTTGAATTTATCAGAGACTAGGAATCATGGGACTGAAAACAAGGGTCCTCCATCTTATTATTCCAGTCCCAGTATCTACACTTCTGATTACGGCTTTCCTGTAGAGTCACAGGGGAAGCTTGAGCATGAAGGTGTCCAACAGGAAGAGAAGAACAAACCTTATACTAGTAATATTCCCTTGTTGAACGATGGTCAGGTCCTGTTGCATGGTTTTGATTGCTCTCTTGAACATAAGAGTTTGCACCACCATGAACCAAAATCACTAAATCACGATCGCAACACTTATTCTTATTCTGAAAACATGCCTTCTATCTGTGAGAAGAGCAGGAATAGTGTGTTTTCTCGCTTAGCTTCGTCATCATATGTATGTGAACAGGGAAATGGCGATGACGTTGGCGATGAGGAATGTCATGGGGATAAATTAGCAGGTGATGTCATGGAAATGCTTCATCAGAGTCACTGCCGATGGGCAAAGATAAAAAAGTATGGTATCTACCCTTCCCCTAACTTTGATTACAGCTTTCCTGTAGACTCACTAGGGAAGCTTGAACATGAAAGTTTGCAGCATGAAGAGAAGAACAAATCATTTGCTGGTAATATACCCATGTCAAACGAAGGTCAAGTTCAGTTGAATGGACATGATTATTCTCTCAAGCATTGGGGCGTGTACCACCATGATTCAAAATCACTAAATCATGATGTCAACTATTATCAGTATTCTGAAAATGTGTCTTCTGGTGGCAAGAAGAGCAGGAATAGTGTGTTTTCTCGTTTAGCTTTGGCCTCAGATGTATATGTAAAGGAAAATGCTGACATTAGCCACAAGGACTGTGATGGGGATAAATCAGCAGATGAAGTCATGATTATGCTACCTCAAAGTCCCTGCCAATGGGCAAAGCCTGGAAAGTCCAGATTGTCGGTCAAGCAATATGATGTCGAAAACTTCAGAAATAAAAAACAATCAACCTTTTACCCCAAGTTGGAAAGGGATTGCCAGGAAATGAACTTAAAGGAGATGAAGATGAATATTACTTCAACTGCGAATGTCAACCAAATTCATGTTGAGGGTACTCCTGTGGATTTCCAGAATCAGAGTGCTGGAGGGACACCATATAGGGATTTCAAACGTCGGAGTGAAGGTCGGAAAATTGAAAATGATTCAAAGGGTAGAGTCTGTGATGAAATTTCTGGGAGTAATGGCTTGTCAGGTGAGCAGTGCAAAAGAAGAAAATTGATTAGGCCAAACTTCAGTAAGAGTACGGATGTATTACAAGAAGAAAATTCAGTAAAAAGTAAGGATAAAACCAGAAGTTGTGAGGAGTTCGTTGGAAGCGAGGAAAAGGAAAAGAAGTCATCCCAAAGCATCAAAAAGTTACATGTGATTGATCCAATTAGTGGTGAGAATAAGAATATTGGCACTGATGTTGAAAGAGGTTCAAACTGTGTAGGAGAGCCAAAAGCAGGAAATTGCGAGGGATTCTTTAGACTTGGATGTGAAAAAGGAAAAGGGTCTTCACAAGATGCTCTTGAATGTGAAGACAGAAAGGAGTCTTCTCAAGAGACTGGCATCCACAATGCTTGTGAAGGCAAGAGTCATAATGATGAAGATGACTTGGGAATTAAGGATCCCATTGCACATCAGTTGTCACTAGATTGTCTGATACCTACCACTTCATCTACAGAGTCATTTATAGGAAGAAAAGAAAAAGTTTATCTAAGAGTAAGAAATGCCCACGAACTTTATCCTGTCCCTGGTGGCATTGCCCCTGCTAACACAATGAACAGCTTAAGCAGTTGGATTTCTAGGATGCAAAGGGTACCGGACGAATCGATATACATCAGTCCAGACGAAGATGAGAGGAAAAACCAGCAGTTGGCTTTGGGATCCATTGCCAAGCAGTCTTAAGCGTCTTGTGAAATTCTCAGGTGCTTCAATATCGGTAGAATCATCAACAATTTTTTTTTTTTTTTGTGGGAAAGTTTGTGTGGATAGATATTGGCCCACACCTGACAGAGGCAGAGACTATGAATTGGCATTTCATCAAAATTTTTAAGAATAGGAATGAAGTTCTCCCCAGCATAAAGTCACCAGATTCAAGGCATCACAACACGATTTTGCAAATATTGGTGCAACTGATGAAAGCAATGGGAAGTAAAGCTGTTTATGGAATATTCTATCATTTCAAGTTGAAGCATCTGAAATATTTTTGACTGGGGCTTTAAACTAAGACGGTTCAACTACAATGCTGAATATTAAATGAAGAGATGCTGCTGTTGATGTATATAAGACTGCGGTTCGTATGCGGCTTGAACTAACAAAGTCTCTCTGCAGCTGTAAAGCATATCCAGCGGTTGCTCTTGGTTGTTATTTCTGTAGCCTTACTGCTGGTAGGACCTTTTCTTTTTGATTAGGTTTCAGAGATTCTTTGCTTGCTGGGGTTAATGCTACAGTTTCAGATACTGATGATTTTCCCTTATGCAGTGTTCTTATATTTGGCAAATGAAAAGAAATTTTTTGATGAAGGGACTTGTTTCAAGCCCGATTATTTTTTATTTTGAGTAAATTTATATACATTGTAAAGGTGCACATTGTTGTCCAATCATTTTAAAAATAACTTGTATTTAGTCAATACGTTTTTTGTAAAAGGATTACACAACACTTTTGCACTCCACAAGTGTAAATATAATTTTTCGTCTATTTTTTCTCGTTTGGATGAGCTGATGGACGGTTCTAGCTGCGAGTGGGTCCAAATATTAACTGTTGATAAAATCATTTATCTATTAATACGGTTAAAAATGATAACGTAATATATAAGAACAGCATTATTCTTTTTACCATAAGAAAAAGGAAAAAAAAGTTATTAATCTTTACATTTTCATTATCATTCTTAAATCATAAGATAATATTTATTATTTAATTATATTAAAAATATTAAAAAACCTTAAAAACCATTTATTTTTCACAAAATTCTTACTTTAAGACTGTGTGAGGTTGTTGAATTTATTTTAACTCATTTGAAATTAACTATTATAAGAAATTACTTTTTTAATTGATAAAATATTATTATTTACCATTTTTTTTTTCTCTGACGATTATAATTTACAACTTAATTCAAGTGAATAATTTTAAGCTTAAAAAAAAAAAAATCTCTACTCGACAAGACAATGGGTCAATGACAACAACCTCGTGCGGATGTTTTTTTTTTTTTGATGTCAAGGATGACTACGACTGAGTGACACCTCGGTGCCTTGGGCTGGTTCGAACTTTGGACTATGGCCGCTCGAGGATCCCACTAAAATACACGGTAAGACAGAAAACCTCGAACCTCAACGATCATTACCGTTCCGCTCGCTCTCATTGCATGCGGATGAAGTCCGTTGCTAGTTGATTCCAACGGAGAGAAATGCTACGAAACCTCCGGACACGTCGGCGGCCACGGTACGGCGCCCATATTTGCGCCGTCGTCTCAGCTCTCCTTCTCCTCCTCTCGGTCTCTCTCCTCCACAGCCGCATATCTCACTCCCGATCTCAGTCCGACCGCCGCCGCTACTTCCCCGATTCCCAAAACGAGATCGATGTCGACTCAGACCCCCTCCTTGCCGACACACAAGAAGATGGGGTTGCCACCTCTGAGGACAAAATCGACGAGCTCGATTTCGTCGAGGAAGATCAAGGGCAGCAGGACGAGGCGGAGGATGAAGAAAACGACCAATCGGATCAAATTAGGGTTTCAGGGTATTTCTATGACCATCTCAGTGGGGCCATCAGGAGAGCTATCAACAAGCGCTCGATCGACGAGTGGGACGACGACCGTTTGGGGTTGGTGATTGGATCGAGCGTGGATGATCGGAGTAAGGCCGCGTTTGGCTCCGACGACGTGCCAGTGGACGAGACAGTGCGGCGGAAGGTAACCGAGGTGGCTTCTATCGAGGACGCGCTGTTGGTGAAAGCGGGTGGCCGTGGTACCGCCTCGCCCTTGAGGGAAGGATGGGGGAATTGGTTCGATAAGAAGAGCGACTTCCTGAGGAGGGACAAAATGTTCAAGTCCAACTTGGAGGCATTGAACCCTTTGAATAATCCGATGCTTCAAGACCCGGATGGTCTTGGGGTCACCACGCTGACAAGAGGCGACCGGTTGGTCCAGAAATTGTGGCTGAATGAGTTCAAGAGAGTCCCGTTTCTGGCGAAGAAGCCGTTGAGTGTTTCGGAGGTGAATAGGAAATCAAAATCCAAAGAAAACCACATTGGTGCTAACGTGGTGAATAAGGAGAATGATGGCAGCCGAAATGATGATGGTGGAGAATCGGGACTAAGAATTGAGATGAAGAGGGCGGAGCGTAGGACTTTAGAGGAAAATATAAATGTAGATAATGGATTAAATGGTAGGAAAATTATCAATACAAACGATGTGCTTTCGGATCTTTCTGGTAAGAGGGAAAGTAAGAGAGCAGAGCATAGGATTTTAGTTGGAAATATAGGAAATGGATTGGATGCTAATAGAATTATTGATTCTAATGATAGATATTTGAGTTCATCCAATAAGATTGGTAGGTTGGATAACGTGGATGATGATGAGGTTGGGGGTAAGAATGAGTTTTCTGGTCATATATATGCAGACGGAAAAAGATGGGGGTACTTTCCCGGTTTGCATCCACGTCTTTCGTTTTCAGATTTCATGGATGCGTTTTTCAGGAAGGAGAAGTGTGATATGAGAGTTTTTATGGTGTGGAATTCTCCGCCTTGGATGTATGGTGTGCGGCACCAGCGGGGACTTGAGAGTTTGCTTTCTCAGCATCGAGATGCCTGTGTTGTGGTGTTTTCAGAGACCATTGAGCTTGATTTTTTCAAATACAGCTTTGTGAATGATGGGTATTTTTTCCAAATTGCTGTTTTCCATACATCTCTCTGTTGATTTGGTTTCCAACCTAAAAGCTCTCTCTCTCTCTCTCTCTTCTTTTATCAAGTTACAAAGTTGCTGTTGCCATGCCAAATCTTGATGAATTGCTAAAGGATACACCGACCCATGTATTTGCTTCTGTCTGGTTTGAATGGAGAAAGACAAAGTTTTATGGTACTCACTACAGTGACCTTGTCCGTCTTGCCGCTCTGTACAAGTAAGCATGCTTCTTTGCATATATATTTTCATATCAGGTACTGAATCTTCAGTAATTTTGTTTATAGAGTTTCTTCAGTCCATTTTGGAGTATCTACCATGAAGGCTTTGGTTGGTTTCTGTTTCAATTAACATGAAGATCAGATGAACATATACATGGGAAATGTTATGACCTCTTTTTTTTAAAAGCTACGGAAGATTTTGTTTGAAGCCCAAAGCGGCGCTACCAAGTTAACTGGAAGTATACAATAGGGAAGACCCAACTCTTAATTCTATTGCCATCTTCTTGCAATCTTGAAATGTCCGAGCATTGTGTTTCCACCAAATACGCCAGATCAGACAAAAGGATTCAATCTTCCAAGCCTTGGAGTTGCAGTGACCACTCATACCATTTTGCCAACATGCCAACATGTCCACCACCAGTTGGGGCATGACCCAATCAATCCCAAATGTGTGGAAATATTGATGCATCGTGACTTGGGAAAGGAATGATGTAAAACGGTAGGGAAAAAGAAAACTGAAAACACTAGGGGGGTCATGCATATGATTATTAGACGAATTCAACCTTATAGTCATCGTAAATTTGAATAATCACTGAATGTGCTAAATTTACTGTAACTCTGGAGAGAGCGCCTTAGATTAAAACGTATTTTACATGAAGAACCATCTTAAACTATTTTCATAACCCATTGAAGTGTATTGATATGAGAAGCAGAGGCATACTCTGGAAGGGTTGGTCATACAGTGAGTGAGTCTTTGAGTTTACAAATGAGAAAATTGGAACAGTTCACAAAGGACACTTGAATATATGTCTTTAGTTCCTGCAACGAAAAGTGAAGGTTAAGTGAAAAAAAATGCAGAACAGATTATGAAATGTCAGATACACATTACACAATCACATTTGGGAAAATTCACGTGAATAAACTTTCCTTAACGAACTTTCATTGATGTAATTGCCTCTAATATAATTGCTTTTACTTATTAGGGGAAAAGAGGGAAGTTCATGTGAATAACTCTGAGGTTGAAGGTTTGGAACTAAGGGCTATGATTCAGACATTAGAACAATACTAGTTTTATGGATGTCCATTCATTATGTTCTTCTTGGAACTTACTATGTAGAAGTATCTAGGTAATTTCATTACTGATAAACCACATTCCCTTGGACTTCTGAGTCAGATTTTCCAGGTAAAAGTACATTTCATCAGAAGCAGGATATATATACTTAGATTAAAAAAATCATTTTATAAGTTTGTTTAGGAACAAACATCCTTTGATAGAACTAATGTGATTTCACTTGAGACTTGATTGTGCTCAGGCTAGACACCTGCCCAAGGATATTTGTTTAAAATTTCTATTTTTTATTATAAATTGGCATCAGATTAAAAGTATATATCTACCAGTAAAAAAATAAAAGAATAAAAGCAATATCCTTATCAAGAAACTAACGCTGTTAATTAACTTCACCAGTGCTAAAGGTGAATGTTGGTTCATTGGGTCAAGTGCCATTCTTAAAATGGTTCAACCTTATATATCTATTATATATATATTTGTTTTTTAAATAAAAAAGAAATGTAAACCTAGGTTGATAAACTTTTGAGGCAACAAAGTTTCTTCATAACTTTCTACTTTATTGTCAGGAGAGAGGAAATGGAAATGTTTTCCTTCATTTTATGTGTTTGGTTGTTAGTAAAAGATGCCATTCCCACCAGCAATTATGGAAAAGAGGCTTACATGTCACTTTCCTCTGAGAAGTTTTTGACAATAAATGACTTTCATATTATGTGTGCTTTTTTGGAGACTGCTTTTTTTACTGCTTTCGGAGATGCAAGAAGACCTAATTTTCCCTGCTGCATGTTGAGGAGGAAATTATTTGTGGTTGTTGAATTCTTAGGTGGTGTGAAATTTTATCTTTTAATACTGAACAAGTTATTCTTGTTGGATCTTTGTGAATCCTTTCTAATTTTCTTGATGCTGGTTTTTGTCCATCTGTTATTGGTTGAAATAGACTGTATCATTCATTTGTAACTTTAGCGTTTATGTTGCCAAGATTTTTTTTTTTCAAGTTAAACAATTATTTCTCTTTTGCTTTGTTGTCCAGATATGGTGGAATATATCTTGATTCTGATATCATTGTTTTGAAGCCGTTATCTGTGCTTAATAATTCTGTTGGCATGGAGGATCATCTCGCTGGAAGTTCTTTGAATGGTGCTGTGATGGCATTTAGAAAGCACAGGTACTATCAAAAGATTCAGAACACATTCTCCAGTGATATGAATCCATTTGATAGTTTAGTTGAAATAATCTTTTGTTGCACTTGTGTTTGTTTCTTCTCCTTCTTCACTATCAAGTGGATTGGGTTAATGATCAGAAACGATGCTACTTTCTATGTTTTGTTTGTTAATGTTGCTTTGCACTGAAATCTGCCTTAAGTTTGGGGGGAAAGAAAGCATTGAATCAGAAGATTGATAGGATTGCTTTCATTACTAAAGTTTCTGTGCATGGTTTCGGGTTTGTTTTGTGATATATTTGTTCTTATTCTATTCTGTTCTCAGCATCCCATTTAGTTGAATAGCTTTGTGTAAAAGGCTGATGAGAAAGAGCTTAGGGCTATTGGGAAATAATTCGTACACGAATCAAAAGAAAGCCTTGAGTTCAGACATGGAACTGATGTTTTCTTCATATATTTTAACAGCATTTTGTATATGATAGTTTGTTTCGTTGGATTATACTTTGGAAGTTTGTATATGATATTTCCTCCCCTTTCCATGTAGTCCCTTCATAATGGAGTGCCTGAGAGAATATTATATGACATATGATGATACACGTTTGAAATGGAATGGGGCTGATCTTTTGACAAGAGTTACAAGGAAGTTTTTGAGTCAAGAGAATGTATCCACTAAATCGCTGGAATTGAATGTGCAAGATTCTTTCATTTTTTTCCCTATCAGTTCTCAGAATATCGTAAGGTATATTTCTGAATTCCCTACCAACTTATACATTTTAGTGCATATAAGATGAGAGGATTTACAAACCAGACAACTTTTCAGTGTAAGCATGGCAATGCTTTTAAGAGAAAAGACGAACCAAAAGATTTTTTTTTTAATTGCAGCCTCTAAAAAATTGACTTTCTAGATAATCTATTCATTAAATACTTGTATACTTTTAGATGATATGGGCACCTAGCCCCTTAGCCATAAATCTTAGACCGTGCAGCTGGTCTGTTTGATTCTAAATCTTAGACTGTGCAGTGGCCTATTAGATGTATGAATTGGGTAAGAGAATGCTGCATTGTTCTTGCTTGCTGCACAATTTTTTGCTTAATTTTTAAAAACTTTCTCCCCTGCTACCCCTTCCCACTCCGTCTAACATCTCTTGGTTAATTTTTTTATCAGTAAATAAGAGCTTTATTAGTCTCTTGGTTAATGGTTGAGAAAGTTTTAATTATTAAAAGTACTATTACTTTGGGTAACATAATTGCTTATAAGTTTCAGCTGAATCAATAGACGTCCCAAAATGACATCCTGGCCCATCTGGTATGGGCTATATGTTCTATGCTGCTTCCCTACAATACTGAAAGTGGGGCAAAGCTGCTTTGCACTATATTTTTAAGTTTTGCACTATATATTTAAAAGTTGGTAAATTTGGAGCTGCCAGCTACTATATATCTTTTTTAAAAACTAAAAAATAAAATTGAAAATAGCACCTCTGGGTGGGAACCATAGAGGATCTTGTTGAACTCCACGAATAAATTATACTTGTCTATTTGATGCAAATTGGATGGAGTTGGGAGTTACGTAATGGCGTGGCAGTTGTTAGGCTGATGTGCAATGGGTAAACTCCTTAATTTCACTATCCTTAATTGCAAATTTATTATCAATACTTATTGATAGAACCTTACTTAAAATGTGTACACGGCAAAAAATTTCTAATTGTTTGTAATCGATTTTATTCTGACCATTGAAACCTTCATGGGAAAAATAAAATTACGGTTCCTTACTCTTTTTGTACAGCTCTGGTGGTGTCATGCAATTATGTTATATTAATGCAAGGTGTTGAAGGTGACAGTTTGCCTAGCTTGCTGATAAAGAAACAATATAGACTCCATTTTTACTGCTGTTCTCTTCAATAATTATTGAGACTATCTCGTTGACATATTATCCCTTGTATAAATCAGGCTAACTGGCATATATTAATACTTTACATAGAAACTTTGAAACAGTACCTGGTGTTGATGATTCTGGCTCTCCAGAATAGTGTAGTGACCATGTGCATTTGTCCATTTTCAAACAAGTTGTGCAGCACGTTCACCCTTATCTCAAATTCTTCCTTTTTTTATTGTTTAACCTATTTGAGCTGCAAACAGATATTTTGCTACACCGGAAACTGAGACTGAGAAAGCTCAACAGGATGCCTTGTTCAGAAAGATTACGAATGAGTCGTTGACTTTTCATTTTTGGAACAGCTTGACATCTGCCCTCATTCCAAGGCCCGACAGCCTTGCACTTAGGCTTATTGATCAACTCTGTATCCGATGTTCTGATGTATTGTGAATTTCACGCTAGACTGTATTTGCCTAGAATCTGGTCAAAATAGAATGCAGCAAATAGCATCCAAACTTACTGAAGCATATCCATTTCCCATCTGTTTTTCGAGAAATCTGAGGCACTTCGAGTTGTATCAGTCGTCTGAGCCTAGGTTGGGAAGGTGAACAGCAGCCATACTAATGTACATGTACGGTTTTATAACTTTGATACTCAATTATGTGGAAATTTTGTTTTTAATTATTGCTGGCCTTCGCCTACGTCTTCTATGGTTGATACAATGTTTCATCGAGCTAAATTTGTAAGTGATGTATATATTTTTATTCCATTGATTGAAAGATTGTTTTTTTTTTTTGTCTGTTGAGATATCAAAGAGAATATTTCACAGGTGAATATGGAAATGTGGAAAGATGTTTCGTGAAGATTCTTTTTTGATGATACATATTATCTCCTTCGACTTTTGACTTTTATGTTGATGTTCTTCTTAGGTTGACAGTCTTGAGACGAAGAAGTAATCTCTGCACCTAAGACCCAAGAGAAGACACATAATGGCTACAATCTATGTTTGTAAACAATTTTTTCCCCCAAAAAATTCTTTCTTTATAATCTATGCATCTCTTACACCAAAACAATCTAAAAAACTCTTTCTTTTAGACATTTGATCCCCATTTCAGGATTAATAAAAACTAAACTAAAAGTATTTTTGAGGTTTTTTTTTGTTTTCGTACTTTCCATCGATCCACTGTTCTCTTTTTTTTTTTTTTTTTGTCAAATTACAATAGAGCTATATGCCTAAAAGAATTTTTTAAGCTATACATATCATCCTGATTATTATCTTTAGAAAATTTGATTGAATATTATGAGTGGACAATTTTGGAAAGGAGAGTGACGTTGGTTTAGAAAGCTGTGATACCATGAATAAACGAGTTAGCTACTGAAGAATGACAATCGTAATATTCTAACAACCACCTCCGATACCATGTCTTTGCGGACCCTGACCTTGGTCGTCAAGCTTCTCGAAGTTGAAGAAAGGTAGGTGGGGTAGGTGAGACAGTCAACTGAAGTGTCATCACGTTGACTGAAATAAATAAGCCCTCTCTCTGATACTCTGATCTGCGACTTCAATAAACCCCTCTCAGCATTTGCCACAAAGAAGCAGCTCATCCAGGTATAACCAGACTCTCTTTCTCTCTCTCTCTCTGTGACTTACATTGACGTGTTATGATTTCTGGGATTTTGTTGAGCTGTTAAAAGACACTATCAGCTATTAAAGAAACCGAATGTCTTTTCATGAAGTTCTTTAAACTAGGTTTACTAGCACCATTACTGTGATTAAAGCTTTTTATGAATTATTTAGTTCTCAGAATAATTTTTGACTTTGAGTTCTTTCATTGAGTTACTGAGTACACTCCTTCAGGATCTGTTTTCTGTCTTCTGGCCACAAAACCTCATTACAAACTTAATGATGGGAGTTGATAAAGGGTAAATTTTGACACAAACATGATTTAAGAACCCATATATCATTTTCCATTATAAATGATGGGTTAGTGCTGTTGTAACATTTGGTTTGCTGCTGAAACCATATCTTATGACATGAAATTTTACTTAATTTAACTAAATAAAAGTTATATTGAACATTTGATTTTCCCATTTTAGTTTCTTGTACACTGTATAAAATTGTTTTTATTGAAGTTTGATGTCCGCAGAGTCATTGATAATTCTTATACTTCAGTTGGTGAAGCATGTAACTGTTTTCAAATGATTTTCAAGTTTTGTGTCGCAATCTATTGTTATTATATTTTTTTGGTTAAGTTATCTATTGTTCTTATCTTGAACAAAATATTTGGGTTATCAGTTCCTTTCCAGAATTTCAGAAGTCCACTTTTGCCTCCAGGATTCGGAAATCTGGCAATTACAGTGAGTTATATTTCTAGCATTTCAGAAAAGTGAGGCATGCCTGTGGGTTGAGTTTCCTTAATGTAATCCCCATCAGGCAGCTACTTACTATTTATGTGAAAAGGTATCTTTTGGGTTTTAAATGAGATCTTAACTATGAAGTGATTTGGTGTTGAAAAGTACTGGATCTAGACAGAGATGTGTCAAATCGATTAAACCTGAGTCCTTATACAATTATATGTTACTGTAATTTTGTATTTTGAGTTCTATCTTTCCTTGGCGTCTGTGTGTTACTTTAGTTTTGTGTATCGGATTTACTTTCCCTAAGGTATGACTTTTCTGCATTAACAGTATATAGAAGTTTCTGGTTTGTTATGCCACTTCAAAGATAAGTTGATAAGTCTTTGAACTGATTTGTATGTTCCATTTGTCAAGGCTAGAAAAAAGCACAAAATGATATGTTTGTATGTCTTTTTTTTTTGGTGTTATGATGGGGGAACCACCCCACCGCAGAACCCTTAGGACTCACCCATAGAACCTAAACCCCATGAATTTTTAAAATGTTTGAAGTAACGATAATTTTCAATTGCATATTTTCCAGCACTTTTTTCGAATGGCTCGATCTTCATTAAATGAGATATCAGATTCCGGTGCTTTCACGAGAACCGCTTCAACATTCCGTGATTATATTTCACGAGATCCAAAATCCCAATTTCCAGCTGAATTTGGAAGGTATCATCTGTACATATCATATGCTTGCCCATGGGCTTGCAGATGCCTTGCATACTTGAAGATCAAAGGACTTGACAAAGCCATTGGTTTCACGGTCAGTGCACTTTATGATAAGATTTTAGGGGAGGCTTTAAAACATAATGACTAAATCAATCATCCATATGCTTATGCTCAGTCTGTCAAACCCAAGTGGGAAAGAACAAAGGAAACTGATGATCATATGGGATGGGCTTTTCCTGCTTCAAAGACAGAGGAACCAGGAGCTGAACCTGACCCTTTGAATGGAGCAAAAAATATTAGAGAACTTTATGAGCTTGCTAGTAAAAGCTACACTGGAAAGTACACGGTTCCTGTATGTTGCCAACATGAAGTGCTCCTCCTCTCATCTGCTATTTTTAACTTTTTGTGAGAGTTGCTAATAGATGTTTAAACTCTACCCTTTTATTGGTTTTTGCTCTATGACAGGTACTATGGGATAAGAAACTTAAAACTATTGTTAATAACGAGAGTTCGGAGATAATCCGCATGTTCAACACTGAATTCAATGATATAGCAGAGAATGCAGCTTTGGACCTTTATCCTCCTCACCTGCAAGCCCAAATTGATGAGACTAATGAATGGATATACCATGGCATAAATAATGGAGTCTATAAATGTGGGTTTGCGAGGAAGCAAGGCCCTTATGATGAGGTATATCTTGTTTCATGACATGTTCATTTAGGTTATATTGGGGAATTGTTGTAGTGTTTACATTCCGAAAGGATTCTTGCAATAGCTTTCCTATTTTAAATGTTCTAATTGATCCTTCTTTTGGCAGGCTGTGAAACAGCTGTATGAAGCATTGGACAAATGTGAGGAGATACTTGGCACACAACGTTATATCTGTGGGAATTCAGTGTGTGAGGCAGATATTCGATTGTTTGTCACCCTCATAAGATTTGATGAGGTAATCTATGTATTTGAAGAGACAATTGATACCTGTCAGAAAAATAAGCAAATCTTGTAATTGTCTTAATCATTTGAACAAAAAAAGAAAAAATAACTGTGAGGAAATATCATAATTGGAAGTCTGCTGAAGGCACCATTGAGCTTTCTTTCTTGGATTTTTTGGATCGTTTTTACTCTAGTTTGTAATCTTAAAGGTGTCCTTTAGTGGTTGTCCCTTTCCTTTCTCCTTGCTTGATAAACATCTATTCATCAAAGAAACCATCATATTCGTCCAAGGGTTTGTCTTCAAGTAACTTCAAGTATAAGTAGATTTTCAGATGGGACACAGTAGTCTCAATGTCGGAGGTTTTCCATATTCCTCATCCTTTTGGCAGTGAGGCATGTTAAAGTTCTAGAATATCTTCTTAAATTTGTAGTCTTCTACTGAAAATGTATCCTTTTGGATTGGAGTTTGAGAGAGGTATTTTGTAGAAAATTACTGCTCAATGAACAGTTATTTCTTAACCGTGCTGCTCCTTTATGGAATTAGCATAATTTGAGTGGTGTGGTCCGGGTCATTAAAAGTCGTTTTTTTGTTACTAAACCTAGAGGACATCTTAAGAAGGTTTGCTAATATAATTCAAAAATTCTATACACTATATTACCATTCTATTTTTATTTTACTGAGTAAAATGTGGCACATTTATTTTTATTAAATGATCATTTATTTATTATATGTTTCTTTATCATCCAATGGTGATAAATATACTACATCTTACTTAGTAGGATAAAAGTAAAATAAGAATATGGTGTATAGTATTATTCATATAATTCAAGAAATTACACTGGAGAACCAACGCTTCAATACGATACTAACTTTATGCCATCCAAGCTAGAATTATGCATTATTTGTCTTGTTTGAAACTCTGGCATTTGTCCATACCAGATTCTTCAAACATCTTAGAAATTTGAGTATTTTTGTCATGACAATTGACAGGTTTATGCTGTACACTTCAAGTGTAACAAGAAACTTATACGTGAGTACCCGAATCTGTTCAATTACATCAAGGACATTTACCAGATCCCTGGCATCAGTAGTACAGTCAACATGGAACTCATCAAGCGGAATTACTATGGAAATCTTCCTACTATCAATCCATTTGGCATAATCCCTGTTGGCCCAGATATTGACTACTCTTCCCCTCATGACAGAGAGAAGTTTTCTGCATAGATTTTGTGTAATTGTAGACAATAAGATGAAATGACTGTATCTTTAACTTTAAGTCACAAGATTTTCACTGGGAATAAAACACCTCAAGGTTTCACCTATCCAGAGGGAAAATCGAATCTTGAGATAAAACCTCCATGCAGGATTACATTTGGCCTCGTTTGTAATTGCAGATAAAATAAATAAAATGAATTGAATTAAGATTAAAGTTTAAAATTGAATAAAATATTATTAAAATATATTTTATTAATATTAATTTTATTTTAAATTTTTTAAAAATTAAAAAAAAAAAATTATTTTATATAAAAATTTATAAAAATAATAATAATAAGATAAAATGAATGGTAAAAACAAGCGAATATATTTTTACCATTATGGATGTAATGGTAGTTATGTGATTAGGAAAGTGGCATATAAATCATAACAGTCTTAAAGTTTTTTTAGGAAAACTTCAAGACACCCATTAATTGCTAATATACAACCATAATCTTGTCGTGGAGATTCTTCTGATTTTTTCTTTTTCCTTTTTTTTTTTTTTGGGGGGGGGGGGGGGGGGGGGGGGGGGAAGCTAAAACTCTAGTATTCGAAGTTGCGGCCGCAGATGAGCCTAGGAGGAAAAACAATGCAAGTAGACATGGGGCTCCGAACATTTTCAATCACTGTAGCAAGCACCGATTGAACATCATTGAAAATTTGCAAAGACTCAGGAACAAGATAATTTCAATATCAGAAAAAGTTTCCTTTCCTGATTTTGCAACTCTGTTATTCTTCGTACGAATATTCGTCTCCATATACAGCACAAACACAATCTAATGGTATTCTACGACTGAAAGGGCTGCGTTTGCTTCATGGTTGTTGAAGGGAGCTGAGACACAGAGAGAGGGAGAGCTGGGCCTGTTGGCACTGTGCCCGCTTTGTCGAGGTCCCACCGCTCGAGCAGAAACTCCGGACGGCCTCCGTCTCGTCCGGACAGGCGAGTGAGACCAGGCACTGCGCCAGCGCCCGGTTAAGGTGCTTGCACGCCGCGTCCCGAGCCGGACCGAGAGGCACCTTCCTGTGGCACTCCTCCAGCGCCCGCTGGAGCCGCTCGCACCCGTCCGACACCATCTTCTTCTACTTCTCCACTTGTGGGTCCTCCAGATTTAGGGTTTTTCTTTTTTTCTGTTTTGTTACGGGATTCAGATTTTTCAGCATATCGCATTTCCTTACTGATTCCGACTCCTTCACCTTCTCAAAAACCTCATCGACCTCCATGTTTTGAAAAAAATGCTAAAGGTTTTCTTTTTTTTAAATATTCAATAATAGGAAAAAATGATCGTAATTGAACAATTATCTAAAGATTCGAGCATCTATTGGTTTTTATTAAAATCATCTTTAAAATTTGATTAAAAAAAATATTTTTCATAAATTTAAAATTTTATTATTCATAACTTTATATTAGGTTAGTTTTTATATTCATCAAAATAATATTTTAATATTATATTTTAATAATAATTTTTTTTAATTTTATAATTACACTAACTACACAGTAATAATTTAATTTAATATTTAAATTATTATTTTTCAACTAACTTTTTTTGTCAACCTAATCATCTAACAAAATACATTTTGCCAACCTTTATTTTACCCAACAATCATATATATGACACTAACATACATATATAATGGCTTAACGGTTCTTAATATTATATAATTTATGACAATAACAAACATATATACAATTTACTCATTTAACATACAAACATAATATGATAAAAAAGGGATCTTAGTTTTGTTTTAATGAATTCGGTTCAAAATAAGTTGATCAGTTAAAATATAATTGTTTAACAGGTCACTACAAATCAATCTGTTACGATCCATTAAGAAAGTTAATTTTAAATTTTTATTTTTATACCTAAAACTTAAAAATTCCTACTCTCAACGCACCCTAAATTAGATTTCCTCACAATTTTACATCCATCTTTAGTTATATTAAGTCTCTCTTAATTCTTAGTTAAATCAGTTCTTTTGAGTCATGCTCGCCTCCAACACTTCTATGAATTGTAATTTTGGTATTTTTAATTTTTGGATTGTAATTTTAGACTTATATAGTTAGTTTTATATTTTTGAAAGATATTGTAATTTAAGATTTTATATCAAATTATGTTGATGAGGTGCAATAGATTATTTGAGTTAATTCAATCCATTTACATAAACAGATTAAAATAGATTGAAACAAGTTAAAATAGATTGAAACAGGTTATAAAGGATCTTGCCGTGTTCATATATTTTTATTTAATTAATAAAGAATACTCAAAATGGATCATGCCGTATCAATCAATTATTTTGATGTGTTGTGTTAGGGTTTGGAAATTGACTTGTTAAGCTTAACATGTCGTATATAGGTTGATTCATATTATACAATATACACAACTTAATCCAACACAAACATGATCCGTCAACATAATTTGCCACTCATATTATTTTTTAAGCAATTACTAATATCTTTCTAAGCAAATATATACACAACAAATGTTTGGTTAAAGAAAAGTTATACAAAAATTTTATGAATTGATGTGATTTAATAGATATATGATGGATAATTTACACCTTAATATAAACCCAATACAATAATAAAAAATAATAGACATATAACTCTTTTTACAACAGTTTACGCTACTATATTTTTAACAAGAGGCATTTTTATAAAAACAACTTATAAAAATATCATTTTACATAAATATTCTCATTTTAAAATATGATTATATAAAGAGTTATAAAATGACTTGTAATATTTCATTTCTCTAATAAAATAGATAAATAATGCAAGTTTTAATTTGCACATTCCATTAAGTTTTGCCCATCAAGATTATCATTGTAACTATTTTTTTGTATATCTTTACTGTCATTTGTCCAGTGGACAAGTTTCTTGACACATTGGTTTAACAGAATATAATGTGAGGTTGCAAATGTGTTTTCCTCTTAATTTGATTTGGACAACCGTGTCAAAAGTATGTTGTTTATTTAAAGCACACGTTTTTCTTATAAAACCAAATACTATATCTTACTCCATATGTGATTTAATGTAATACGTTTATCTTTTGAGAAATGATACACACAATAGTTTACATAATACTTTACACAACATAATTATAAAGTAAAAATATTTTTGTAAAATGATATTCATTTTATAAAATAATTTATAGAAATATTCTTACTTTATAACTATTATGTATATCATTTTCCTATATAAAATTTCTTTTCTATATAAACAAAACATTTTCCTTGGGTAATTTTGATTGTGCTTAGACCTGGTTTGTTTTTATAGATAAGAAGAGATAAAATTTAAAATTTAAATAAAATATTATTATAAAATATTTTTTTTAATGTTGGTTTTGTTTTAAATTAAAAAAAATTATTTTAAAATTTGAAAAAAATAAAATTTTTATTTTATTTTATATAAAAATGTTAATAATAATAATAATAATAAATGAAATAAGATGACCTCAAATAGTTTGTAAAAATAAATGAAGCTTAAGTGTGAGTGCTCTTGCAAAATCAGTTTTGTTTTCAAAGGTCCAGATCGTAGTGGGAACCCATGTACAGTTTACAAATGACATGTCACCAATAGTTGCTTTGTTTAATTTGTGCCATGGGATGAATTTTTGGCTCGAGGTTTTTTGATACTTTGATCTCTTCCACCCACAGTAGAAATAATAAGCAAAATTATAACCATATTTTTCACCTTTTTTCTGAAAAAAGAAAAGAAAAGGATTGATGTATAGAAACTCAACAGATATCATTCATGAGAGCGTGAATAAATATCATCAAATTGAAAGATCATTGAAACGTATAAACATTACACGAATCCAATCTCACAATAAATAATACATTATGCTTCTAAATGCACCATTTTTTTCAAGTGTACACGTGATAAATTTAACCATTTTAAAATTGTGAATAATGGTTTATATCTTGTTCGCTTTTTTAATTAGGAAAAATAAAAGATACATTATGTGTATTGATATGTTAGAAAACGTGGTGGGAACATAATAGTAATGACACAATTGTCCTTTAGTTAAATATATGATCCACTTTTAAGAAATATATGAAAGGAGTATTACAAGTAGAGAATTCCTAGGGATCGGTGACCGACCGATTCCCACTCAAAGAACAGTCGGTGTCTCTGTTGGCTACCGGAGGCGTCACCGACCATATCATCAGAACCACCTCCCTCCTACGACCTCATCCATGCGACTGCGACTCCATGCGACCTTCCATTTCTGGTTTAAAGTTGCGTAGAGAAAGTGGGAGGTCGCGTAGGGAAAGTGGGAGGTCGCGTGGACTCGTCATCGCATGGGTGAGGTCGTCGAAAGGAGGTGATTTCGATGGTATGAGCGGTGGCGTCTCTGGTGGCCAGCGGAGGCGCCGACTGTTCTTTAAGTGGAGATCGGTCGGACTGATCTACAGCATCTTCTTTAAAAGTATCATAAACTCAAAAGTTCCTATCTATTGGTGGATGAATTGAATGCTTACCATATTGATCTTAAAAATCTAGCTCAGTGATTAACATGTTAATGTGAGGGGGAGAGAGAGTAAATTGTGACAAAGTTGACATGAGGACTACGTTTGATCTATTTTGTCAAAATATCATGTAGGATCAACATGAAAAGTTGTGGAGTCGTATTTATTTAAAATTAAATCCAATCAAATAATTATCTAAACAAAAGTTATAATAATAGATTTTTATTATTTTAATAATAACAAAAGTGGGTAGAGAGTAATATGCATTATAATAATAAATTTAAAAAAAAATTATACATCAATTTATAAATGTTTAAAATAGAAGATAAAAAAAATTTTACATATTAGTGTGTGGTGTAAAGGATGATAAATAATTTTTTTTCCTTGTATAAATGTGTGTGTAAGGCAATTTTTCTCCTTTCGATCCACTCAACTTCAACTAGCAAGAAAGAAGTTTTGTCTAAATCCCAACCCAAAAGACATCCATTCATAAAGGAAGACAACAAGTGTGCCTGACGAGACGAGAAATCTTGATGAGATGAGAGAGCCTGACTCATTTGACCCAAGTGTGTCCTTGAAAATTTGTGTGAGGTACTACACAAAGAAAAAATGGTCGTAAATCCACTAGTAAGGAGACATTGACGGATAATCCGCAAAACTTGACAGGGAAGCAAGACTAGAGGCCAAGCCGCACACATCGCATTAATTACGCAGTCATAGAAGCCATTTCACATTTAAGAAATCATGACAGAAGGATGATGGAACTGATAGGAATCCTGCAGGATAGGTATGGTCTGCCTCCCACGGATGTTGGGTATAAATAATGAGTCCCCAAGTACAAAAGCCCCCTTCCCCCACCCAAATCTCCTTTTATGAAGAAAACTGATTTGGATTCCTAATAATTTAAGTATCAGAGACTCCACAACTACACTTTTTTCTCTATGTTATTTTCAAGTCTACCTCTTGCATCCTGAGCTGTTAGAATATGACCCATAGGTGTGTAAAACATAACATTAAGGAATGCGTATCCACGCGGATCCGCCACTTTGAACAAAAGACATGAAGAAGTAGAATGCATTTTTGCACAACGGGAACATCCAGAGGGACATCGCCTGTCGGCAAGCTCGAGGAACCGGATTTGTAAAGAGCCAAAGGGCAGAGAGTCATTCTGTATAGATAGGGTGAGGCCCCTATCATTGCTATAGGCCAAACCATTAGAATCCTCAACCTTTCATGCGTACCAGGGTGATGAAGAAGAAAGCCTAAGAAGCAAGGCAGAGGGAGAAGCAATAAGGAAAATGAGGGAGAGACGTTCTTCTCACGAAGAAAAGAAAAAGGAATAGGGGTACATCACTAGCCAGAAAATGGGAGGGCCTTTTTATAGGAAAACGTGACGATTGAGATCCAAAGTGAATAGTGCACACGTGCCAAATTGAGACTCTTCGATCCTTGAGAAACGAAGCATATATGGTGATGTGATATGAAAGAAAATAACTAGCATGCAAAATTTATGACGAGTGGATTGAAGAGACGTATTTTAATATAAAGCCTGTCATATTACAGGGTTTAAACAGTTGTCAACATGAGCGTAGAAAATAAGAGATGCCGTTGGAATAATTGAGGTGTAGGTTCGAAATACATAGAAGTGATCCAGGCCTTGATTACAACAAACATGATCGACGGATAAAGTATTTGCAGAGGAAAGAAAGGAACTCGGTGGGGTAGGACCCTACCCGGAGAGCAGTGTGCTTAGTGGCCAGAGAAGGGAGGAAAGAGAACTCGATAGGATAGGATCTTGCCCAAAATTGAACCAACGAAACGAAGAGGAAGAGTTCGAAGGAATTCCTTTCACACACGCTCAATAGGAATAGGCAAGGTCAAAAAATAATCATCAATTGTCACCAATATTGAGGGTGATCATAATGCGTAGGACAATATTGTGAAAGTATAAAGTGTGTATGAAGAGCCCGAATGTAATACATGCACCTGTGCACTCATGTAAATTATAATAGAGGGGAAAAATTGAAGTCTGGGGGGATGATCTAGGTGTAAGTGAGCCTAATTAACATCAAGGAAATTGCCTCTAAACATGTTGGGGATGAGGTCTCTTTTGATCGCATTGCATTGCCTTACAACTGTTAAGTCTGGGAGAATGTCTCGTATTCTTAAGGCCCTCAGGTTACACCAAGGGTTCAGTAGGAGGTGGATCTTCATCTTCTCCAAATTTTCATCATAACCAAATTTTCAAGGGTCATCATGCACACTTTGGACATAAGAGAGCTTGTCCCTCAAACCCCGGACATTAGCTCTGCCATCTTCCATTGCTCCCCGACACTCGTCCTGCTGCCTTTAGGTAGTTCGGGTAGCTTGGTCTAGCTTACTTCATAGTTCGACAACCTCGATTTGTACCCTCTGAATCTCCAACTGGCATCAGTTAAATGGCTCCGCAAAAACTTTCTTACTTTGAAACTCGACCAAGCCTCCAAGCGATAAAGGCCACCGAGGCCCAAGCCCTCTTCACAATAGATTTGAGCCGATTCTTGCAACTGCGCAACCCATGAACCCTTTATCAAGTTTGCTTCTTGTTGCCCTTTTGGTACACTCAACTTTGACCAACACGATATAGGCTTTGCGTCAAGCTCGACCCACAAGACATCTACCCACAAAGGAAGACACAAAATGTGACTAACGAGATGAGAGAGCTTGACATCATCTAACCCAAATGTGTCTTTGAAAATTTGTGTGAGGTGCTACACAAAGAAAAAATGGGTTGTAAACCACTAGCAAGGAGGCATCGACGGATGGCCTCCAAAACTTGACAGGAAAGCAAGATGGAAGGCCAAACCACATTAATGATGCACTACCTGGGTCTCACATCATATTAATTAGACAGTCGTAGAAGCCACCCCACATTTAAGAGACCAAGAAAGAAGGATGGCAAAAAGGACAAGATCCCACAAGATAGGTATGATCCGTCTCATATAAATATAGGATATAAATAATAGACACCTAGGCGCAAAAGCCTCCCTCCCCCGCGAATTTCCCTTCCAGAAGAATAAACTTACTTGAATTTTTACTAATTTAAGTATCAAAAATTCCATAAGCACCCATTTCTTCTCTCTTCTACATTGTTTTGCAAGTTCACCACATCCGTCTTGATCCAATGGAATACAATTAATAGGTATGCGAAACACGACATTAACAATACGAGTTTAATTAAAAGAACAAAAATAATAAATTACATATTAAAATCATATTGTAATGTGTGATGATAAGATTTAACTTTAAATATTTAAATATTATAAATAAAATATTATCATTTAAATAATATAAATAATATACTATACATATTGACTTAAAAATAGAATAAACCTTAAATAAAACGCTTTTTCATCTTTATAAACGAAAACAAGACATTAGACACACCATAGATAGAGAGAGAGAGAGAGAGAGGGTCGTTAGTCCTTGACTTCACTGTTGAGATAAAACCCATTAAAGTAGACAAGAAAAGTCGTAATGATATTTGAAAGGATATGGGGGCACTTGTCCCGCTCTCGTCTTTGTGCTCCACTTCTAAATTTTTCTCACCATTGTCATTTGTCTCCGACCCTCTCTTTTAATTATAACCTCAAAACATCAAAATGCATACAGTAAGCAGGGATCCCATATCTATTATCTTTGAAATAATTGGGTGTGAATTGACATGCTAAAGAGCAGGAGAGTACATCCCCCTCTTTTCCCATATCCCACCCCCAATTGGGGATGGTAGGATGTGATACTTTTGGGGAGCAAGCGTGACGGGGGCCCCTTATCCCCACCAAACTAAATATCAATGGGATTTAAGAAAATCTGGCTCAAGACCCATTTCTCCTCCGTTAAAATCCTCCACCCAGAATTGTTGTGATGCATATTAACGGCCGAAAAGGCAAAAAGAAGAGGAAAAGATTAAAGGCAACAGCAAAGGAAGAAAGTAAAGAAAGCGTGAATTTATATACATTTACTGGAGCGGTTGATGTTTTGTTGTTCGCCCGACAATTTGTTTTTTTCTATGATTCGAAAGTAACAGATACATTGGATTTACTTATTTTTGTTTGTTTCTCTCTCTAAATAGAGAAGCGCTCTCTCACTAGAGTTTGTGGCTCTCTCCTTCATGGCTCTGCTTCTCACTCTATCACTCCCAAGGCATACCATACTAATCCCTATGCGGTGGGTAAATTACTTCCGTCGATGAAGGGTCTCTGTGCTGCCATCCTGATCTGGTATATGAGGTGTGCGGTGCTAAATCTTTACTAGGGCATGAAAGTCGTCAAGAGCCTTAGCTCCGATTCCTCCTCCATCATAGCCCCACCATTGTTGACCGGTGAGTTCTGTCCGGATAAGCCTTCAAGTTCATCTTTTTTCAAATATTTTATCTGGGTTTTTTGGATATCTGGGGGTTTCTCCGTTTACTCTCTCTCTCCATCTTTGTGGTTACCTCACTTGTCAGTTGTCCCCTTTTGTTCATTTTATATTTTCGAATGAAAAGGCCATGATTTTCGTATCTTGGTCAGCATTAGTGTCATTAAATCTCCATTCTTCTTATGAGTTCTCTTCTCACGTTCCTTTTGACAATTTTTCTTTACTCTCTGAACTTTGAAGATGGTGGAGGTGGTAATTATTATATACATATATATATATATATATATTTGTGTTTTTTGGATTTGTCATCAAATATTGTTGGCCTCTTGCTTCCATTAAATGCGTGGAAGATTCGTATTTTTATTGAGTTTCACAGCTTGTTTTAGTACTCAAAAGACGACCATAAAGCTTCTTTGTGCTGGAAGAACCTGTAGGTTCTCTCACGTGCTCTTGATTTGGGCTTCAGTAACTTATTATATTCTAAATTGGGATTTTGTTTTATGTCTCTATCTGCTTTGCGAAAAAAGATTTTATATATTAAATTGATTTTTTATGTTTATGTTGTAGTCTTCCATTTGTTTTATGGTTGGTAATTGTGTATGGTATATTGGTATTATTAAAGGTTAATACTTACCAAAAAAAAAAAAAAATAGCGTATGGTAATCTGCTCTTGATGTCTATATCATCTGTTAAATGGTTCTTGCTCAAAAGTATTGCACTTGATGCCTAGATTTTTTGGTAAGTAAATTGTAATGTTGATGGGCAATATTGAATAATGAATGATCTAAACTTGAAGTCTAGATTTTAAATTGAACCTTGTAATTTCATGGAGTTCCATGACTATAAATTTGGATTTCTTAGAGGATTTGAATATGATGTAGGAGAGCTGAAAGATGGACAGGAACCGACTAGATTTAAGATTTCATCACTCGGGGTCAACACAATCAGATGAATCAGCTCTAGACTTGGAAAGGAACTGCTGCGATTATTCTAATCTGCCTTCATCATGTCCATCACCCCTGCAACCTTTTGCATCAGGTGCTCAGCACTCTGAAAGCAATGCTGCCTACTTTTCATGGCCTACTTCAAGTCGATTAAATGATGCAGCAGAAGATAGGGCAAATTACTTTGGAAACCTTCAAAAGGGGGTGCTGCCAGAAACCCTGGGGCAGTTGCCAACCGGGCTGCAAGCTACCTCATTGCTTGAGCTGATGACCATTAGGGCATTTCATAGCAAGATTTTGCGCCGGGTTAGTCTTGGCACGGCAATTGGTTTTCGAATTCGCAAGGGTGTGCTGACAGATATTCCTGCAATTCTTGTATTTGTTGCACGCAAGGTTCATAGGCAATGTCTCAACCATGTCCAGTGTTTACCTGCTGCCCTTGAGGTGGGGAAAATTGATACTTCTGGCTTTGCTTTGGGTCTTCAAATGATTTCTTTATATGTCTGTTGCCTTATCATGAAGAAAGGGAAAAAAAAATCTCTTTATCAATAAAAGGAGAATGTTCAAGTACACCGGAAGTATATAAGAACCATAAATATTTCAATGGAATATCAAGGATTTATAAAATCTAAATATAAAAGTAAATGAACACTGTCTAAAGCAGTCATCTGGTTATACAAAGATCTGAAGAATAAAGATTTAACTGATACTAGATTATGGCCAACCCTTCGAAAGTCCAATTTTCCCTTTGTATCTGATTGTCCACATAAGACATGCTTCAATTGCATTTCAAACTGTTATCCGATCTCGATGTTTTGAAATTTAAATCTTAAATAAAAATTAATGCTTCCTTGTATACTGCTTTTATAAATTAATGTAAATCCCTTCTTCTGAGGTGATGTAGCATATGCATTTCTACTCTGATTTGATAGAAAATAAAGAAAATACTTCCTCTTCCAAACCCTTTCACAATTATACCCCACTCGTTAACCATTGAATTTAAGAAAATACTAACTCTTCCAAACCTTTTTTTTTACTTAAAAAAAAAAGTTCATATGGTAACTAACCACTAGAAACTTATACAATACAAATCCGTTGTGGTTATTTCTCTCCTACAAATTATGTTCACTTTCATTATTCTTCCCCATGGAGCCCTTCAACATTCAACCACATATACTCTTCCAAGCAGATCCAGCAGTGCCGAGTACTTTCAAATTTATGCTCATAATCTTTGCTCATATGTTTATTGATAATGTTTGTAATATTTTTCAAATGTAGGTTAATTTGAGTGGTTGCCACATCAATTCTATTATGGTCCAAATAACCTAAAAAAAGAGTCTATTCTGCACCAAATAACAAGATTTTGGAAACTAAAGGCTTGGTTGGAAGCCAGAAAATAGCTAGAGGGTTGGGAAAAGAAATATTATCTGTTACAAATTTCTAGTTTTGTACTTAAAAAAAAAAAAAAACAAATTTCTAGTTTTGAAACTGGATTTTTAGGTACCTTTTATTTTTTTATAAGTAATAAAAGATTTTGAAGTACCTAAATTTTGCTGAGATTTCAAGTTGTTGATGGCATGGACTGAGCTCTTATTTTCTGTTTTGGAAGCTGAAGGGCCTTTTCAATATTTGTGGCAGGGGCCAGGAGGTGTGTGGTGTGACGTGGATGTTGTGGAATTCTCTTATTTTGGCGCACCTGCTCCAACTCCTACAGAACAGTTATATACAGAACTTGTAGATGGTTTGCGAGGAAGCGATCCATGTATTGGTTCTGGCTCCCAGGTAGTTCTAGCCTCTCTTCAAGAGAACTCCTGTTTTATTTGCTTGTTAAATTATGTGGAAAACAAATGCAAATTAGTGGCCAGTAGAGTACTACTCAGGTTGGTCTATCCAAACTAATTACGATGCTCTATTGGAGTTTTAGACAGTTCTTCAGTGATATATTTTTTTCTTTTATAAGTAAGAAAATTTATTGGTCCACATAATTAGGCATAGCTCAAGTATACAGGAAGTATTCAAGAGAAAACCCTATTTGAAAACTAAGAGCTAGAAAAAGCACTAAAACTAGTCCCATCCAATACAATAGCTGATGCCCAAAGTAACCACGTATTGAAAGAAAAGATCTGTAATCCCTCCCAATGAACGTTCCCTATTATTGAAACAGCATCCATTCCTCTCATTCGATATACACCACATAAGACGTGAGCACCATCTTCCAAACAGCCGCAATTCTGTCCAAGCCAATTGATCGACCGCCCTCCTAGCCCAGGTGATACCATAAAACCTTTTACCACATTCACAATAAGGAGGTGGTCCACCAAGTCACCATTCCTTTTGCACATAAAGCACCAATCCATAATTAACATCCCACACTTTCTCAGTATATCAATAGTCAGAATCTTCCCATTAGAGGCCGACCAACCAAAAAAAGCAACCTTGAGAGGCACTTTGCTTCTGCAAATGCACTGAAAATCATTAGATGATTGGGTTGACATAACCGTGTACAATGATCTGACCGAGAAGTTTTTATTCCGAGGATGAATCCAAAGCAATCTATTCTCTAGCTGCTTGAAAGTTCGTTTCTGAACTTAATATTACTATGTGGGATTGGGTTGTTAAATCCAGTTTTCAATAAAAAAAAATGAACTCCTGTTTGGTGTGCAATATCTGGGTATGCATGCAGCCCCCGCCCCCAAAAAAAAGAAGAATTTGTACAAAAATTATATTTCTGTCCCTCAATTAAATTTTTTGAATTCAATGTTCATTTTACTACAATGTTTGATCAAATTTAGCTCTTCTTTTAGTGAAACCAGTTACACTCCTTTTACTGTAATCTCTTATGCATGAATCACAATTTTGCTTAAGAGATCTGTAACGCTCTGCTGATTTGCATCTTCCCCTTCGCCCTTGAATATACCTATGTGCTTTTTGCTTGTGCAGGTTGCAAGCCAAGAGACATATGGAACCTTGGGTGCTATTGTTAAAAGCCGAACCGGAAATAGGCAGGTTGGTTTTCTCACGAATCGACATGTGGCAGTTGATTTGGACTACCCAAACCAAAAAATGTTTCATCCATTGCCACCCAGCCTTGGACCTGGGGTGTATCTTGGTGCTGTAGAAAGGGCAACATCATTTATCACAGATGATCTTTGGTATGGCATCTTTGCTGGAACAAACCCAGGTAATGCAGTTCTAAGTTGCAGTTGTTATTATGAATGATATTGTAGACCGGTTCCACAATATCCAGAAAGGTGTGCTATCTTGCTGCCTAAAAAGATTGGTTGACATCATTTATTGGAAAATGCTTCTTGAAGAAGACGGTGGAAAACTAAACAAAGAAAAAAGTTAGTGTCAATTTTATTTTGCATCCCCAAACTACCATTTCTTTTGAAAATGCACCCCAAACTACCAAAACTTACTATTAACTACCAATTTTTTTGAGTTTGCACCTTCAGCCCAACTAAATCGTTGGATATAACAAAACGCTAGGTCAAATAAAGTATCAAAAGTACCCTTGCTGCAAAGTTACAATTACATATTTATCCTTAATTTAAACTAGGAAAATAGATCAAAAAAATAATTAAAAAAGGGGATGCCGCCCACTTTGGGTGGCCAATACCAGGCCACCACAGGGGCTGCAACCATTGGCCACTCCATAATTTGATCATTACTTTATTATTATTAATAATTATTGTTGTTATTTATACGTATGAAAGACTTTTATTAATATGAAGGAAATAGGCAATGCCCATATACACAGAGAGTATACAAAAGAAACACCTAAATACATTCTAAGAAGCAGAAAATCATGAGCAGAAGGTCCGTTAATCACTAAGGATGAAAACCAGAGCAATAATGTGTGCACAAAAAAGTTCCAAATTTCCTCCAAAATGCGCTTTTTATCATTGAAACACCAATCATTCCTTTTCATCCAAATACACCACTTAATACACAAATGATCCATCTTCCAAATTGCATTGACTTGAGAGAAACCAAGAAGTCTGTTCCAACACGCAAGAAGACCTACCACTTTCAAAGTCATCACCCAAGCCAAACTGGTTCCACAAAAACTCCATCCCTCAAAGCCCTTGCCACCTCACAATGCAAAAGTAAATGGTACACTAATTCCCCATGTTTCTTACATGTGATACACCAGTCTATAACAATAAGGCCAAACTTCCTTATATTGTTCGTCATCAATATTTTTCCAAGAGAAGCAGCCATATGAAAAAAGCTACTTTGGAAGGCATTTTTTTTTATAAGTAATAAAAGACTTTATTCATAAAGAAATAGACATAAGCTCAAGTACATAGGAAGAATACAAAGGACATACCTACAACTTTCCAAAGTTTGGAAGGCACATGAGACCTCCAAATACACTTCCAAGGAAAAGGAGGACTATTCTGAAATGTCAACAGCTCATAATACAATTGAAGTTAGAACTTTATTGAGTGTCATTTAACTTAAAAACTCAAGAGACTAAGTTGAGTTTTATTGATAGAAATATTATTTGTAGTTTGTGGAGTTGTTTTTTTGTGGGGGTGGTGTTATCTAGCTTCGTTGGGCGCTTCAGGAGGTGTGCTGTCGATGTGGGACACGAGAGTGGTCTAGTTGGTAGAAGACTGCAATGGTTATCACTCAGTGGCTGTTTCTTTCAAGAGTATTGAGGATGGATGGAGGTGGGCCTTTGCAAGCGTGTATGGACCTAATGTGGATAGTGATAGAAGTTTTTTGTGGGAGGAATTGGTCGGTCGGTATATCTTATGGGATTTCCCATGGTTTTGTGTGGAGATTTTAATATTGTTCGATTCCCTAGTGAGAGGGCGGGGGCATCTACGTCGACTTGGTGCTATGGAAGACTTCTCGGGGCTGATTTTTTATCTGAATCTTGTGGACCTCCCTTTGGTAGGGGGTGCTTATACTTAGTCTAAAGTAGAGGGTGGTCAAGGTTGGATAGATTTCTAGTCTCTTCTCCTTGGGAGATGCATTATCCGGATTTGTGTTAGAAGAGGTTGCCATGTGTCAGTTTGGATAATTTTTTGCATGATTGTGGTGGCATTCATGGGAAGGTGTTATTTCAAATTTGAGAATATGTGGCTTGAAACTGAAAGATTTGTGGAGAAAGTGAAGAATTTGGTGGGCTGCTTATTCATTTAATGGTACCCCTAGTTTTATTGTGGCGGCTAAACTTAAAACCTTTAAGACTGCTTTAAAGAAGTGGAATGATGAAGTCTTTAGACATATGAAAGTGCAGAAAAATCTTCTTTGGGATGAGTTGCATGTATTGGAGGATGGGGAAGATAATGAGGAGTACTTGTTAAGAAAGAATGAGGTTGTGGCTGAAATCGAGAAGGTTTTGTTGATGGAAGAAATATCTTGGAGGCAAAAATCAAGGGTGCTTTGGTTGAAGAAGGGGGACAAATGCACTAAATTTTTTCACAAGATGGCTAACTTTCATAGGCGCAATAATGCTATTGAGGTTCTTAATTCCAGCTCTAATGTGTTTCGATCTCCTGATGAGATCCAAGATCACATAGTTAAGTATTACGAAGATCTCCTTTCTGAGACAGCAAAATGGCATCCTAAACTTGATGGTTTGAATTTTGACTAGCTGGATTCTGGTTGAGCAAGCTGGTTGCAGAGGTCGTTTGAAGAAGCGGAGGTGCATTAAGTGGTGAAAGGTATGTGCAAAGTTAAATCCCCGGCTCCGAATGGCTTTTCTATGCCTTCTTTATTTCAAGAGTGTTGGGATATAGTGAAGGAAGAAGTGTTGCAGGTTTTCCATGATTTTCAGTCTTGTCATAAGTTTGAAAAGTCCCTAAATGCTATTTTTATTGCCCTTATTCTGAAGATATTGGGTGCCTATGAGTTGAAAGATTTCCGTCCTATTAGTTTGGTAGGCGGGATTTATAAAATGATTTCGAAGGTATTAGCTAACCGTATGAGTATGGTGATGGAAAAAATCATTTATAAACCTCAAAATGCTTTCGTTCGGAGTCGGCAAATACTGGATTTAGTTCTGATTGTGAATGAGTGTTTGGAAGACCGGATGAGAGAGGCATTCTGGGGGTTCTTTGCAAGCTTTGGATATGGAAAAGGCATACGACCACGTGTGTTGGGTTTTTTTTTTATATGCTTAGAAGATGTGGCTTTGGGGATGGTGGTGTGGATGGGTTAAACATTGTATTTCAATCGCTTGGTTTTCTGTTTTAGTTAATAGTTATTCATATGGATTTTTTCAGACTTAGAGGGGTTCGAGACAAGGGGATCCTTTATCCCCCCCTTTTTTTTGGTGAGTCATTGAGTTGCATGGTGGAGGCTGCAGTAGGGGGGTTTCTTGCTGGTTTTTCAGTGGGAGACAATAGTAATGCTGTTATTTCAATTTCTCACTTATTATTTGCAGATAATATTCTTATTTTTTGTGATAATGAAAATGGTCAGATTCGAGCTTTAAAGGCTGTTTTGTTGTGTTTTGAAGCTATCGTGGGCCTCAAGCTGAACTTGGGAAAGTCGGAATTGGTATCGATGGGGGGCGTGAGGAATATTAAAAGGGGGAGATTAACCCTATGAAATATTAAAAGTCTGATTTGTTGGGCTGCAAAGTTGCTTCTATTCCTATGAAATATCTTGGGCTTTCCTTGGGGGAGTCCTTCAAAGCAAAGAATATTTGGGATAGTCTTGTAGAGAAGGTTCAGAAAAGATTGTGGGTGGAAGCGGCTATATCTATTAAAAGGGGGGAGATTAACCCTTATCAAAAGCACCATTTCCAATCTTCCTACATGTTATATTTCTTTATTTCCATTACTGGTGAGTGTGGTAAACCGGATTGCAAAATTGTTTAGAGCATTTTTGTGGGGTGGTAATGCGGGAGAAGAATAAATTTCATCTTGTGAGTTGGCAAAGGTGAGCTGGCCGATTGTGAATGGTGGTTTGAGGGTGCGAAATTTGAATATTTTTAATAAGTCATTATTAGGAAAGTGGTATCATTTCCTTACATCCAATGCGCCTACTCGAAAGGCCATGGTTTTTCTTGTAATTGGCTTTTGCCTTTGTTTAATGATATTATTACTTATCTAAAAAAAGGAAAGTGGTATCAAATGGAAAGGGATTCGTTGTGGAGAGAGGTTATTGATCGGAAGTATGGAGGTGAGTGGAGGGGGATGGTGTATGCCTATGGAAATTTATTCGAAAGGGGTGGAACATTTTTGAAAAACATCTTAAGCTTAAGGTTGGAGATGGTGCAAGAATCCGTTTTTGGTTTGATGAAAGGTGTGGTGAGAGACCTCTTAATACTGCTTTTCCGGTTGTCTTCAGCTTGGTTGGAAACCAGAAGGCTGCTGTTTTAGAGGTGTTATGTCATACTAATGGGACTGTGCTCTGGAATGTTATTTTCACTAGAAATGCTCAGGATTTGGAACTGGATGAGATTGCAGGTTTTTAGGTTTTTTGTATTCAGTGAATATATGAGGAAATGGGAGAGATCGTATGCTGTGGAAACATACAGGGAGTAATAAGTTTTCTGTTAAATCTTTTTGCAAGGTTTTGACAGTCCAACAGCATCTCTCTTTTTTGTGGAAGAGCATTTGGAGGGTTTTTGTGCTGTTTAAAGTTGCCTTGTTTACATGGACAGCTGCACTTGAGAAGATTTTGATGGTTGATAATCTAAGGAAACTTGGTATGATTGTTATGAAGTGGTGCTTCATGTATAAGAAGAATGGGGAATCGATTGATCATTTGCTTTTACATTGTGAAGTGGCTAGGCAGTTATGGGTTGGCATTCTTCGTAGAGCTTTTACATTATAATCAGATTAAGAAACTGTGATTATCAATGGTTTAAACGACATTTTTTGGCTTCCAGCGCTCATCCTGTCTTTCAATATTTATAATATAATCCTAGGCTCACTATAATATCTGCTAATTAGTATATCATGAGGCCATTCTTTGGATCAGAACAGTGTCATCACAAATTTCTGTCCCAACCTTAATTTTCTGTTACACAAATCTCTCTCTCTCCCTTCTTTACCAAAACAACAGTTAAAGTTCTATTATTTTTTAACCCAGAAGCATTCACATGCTCTCTACATCAGCCCCAACCAAACTTAGTTTTGTGCCTGTTACATTTGTAACCAATGTGCAGCCTTGTAACCTTAACTAGTTGAAAATTGCTGATTTTTCAGATAAATGGTAGATATTTAATGATAATGCTTTCAAAGGCTTATAAGTGCGTGTAGTCATTGATGCAGGAAGTATTTTTGAGTTGAATTTAATGAAAAAGAATTGGTTAAATTTATCGAATAATACTCTTTCTCGTGTATCTTTTGGCTTTGTGCTGATTTACCCATCAAGCTTAGTTTAGATTTTAGAAGTATCATTGATTAGTGGTAATCTTCATTAGATTTTTTTCCGTTTTGTATTTGCGTATCTTACCAAAGCAAGATTATTTGTAATTTCATGCATGTGAATTGTGATAATGATTTTCTCATTGCATTCTAACCCCCCATTAAGCTTAGTTTAGATTTTAGAAGTATCATTGATTAGTGGTAATCTTCATTAGATTTTTTTCCGTTTTGTATTTGCGTATCTTACCAAAGCAAGATTATTTGTAATTTCATGCATGTGAATTGTGATAATGATTTTCTCATTGCATTCTAACCCCCCATTATAATTGATGATCATGCAGAAACATTTGTACGAGCTGATGGGGCCTTCATACCTTTTGCAGAAGATTTTAATATGAACAATGTGACTACATCTGTAAAAGGTGTGGACGAGATAGGTGACATCAACATCATAGATTTGCAGTCTCCTATTAACAGTCTCATTGGACGGCAGGTAGTCAAAGTTGGAAGAAGTTCTGGGTTGACTACTGGGACCATAATGGCTTATGCCCTGGAGTACAATGACGAAAAAGGGATATGTTTCTTTACTGATTTTCTTGTTGTTGGAGAGAACCAGCAGACATTTGACCTTGAAGGTGATAGTGGAAGCCTTATTCTCTTAACAGGCCAGAATGGGGAGAAGCCACGACCTGTTGGGATCATTTGGGGTGGGACGGCTAATCGGGGTCGGTTGAAACTAAAAGTTGGACAATCCCCAGAAAATTGGACTAGTGGAGTTGATCTTGGGCGCCTTCTTGACCTCCTTGAACTTGATCTCATCATAACCAGTGAAGGGCTTCAAGGTTTGTGCTTCTGGACCATTCTACAACTTTTTTTTCCTTAGTCACCTGGCTTCCTGGTACGTCTGTGGCCAACTTCCTATGGTATAAGGGGGCATACTTGTCATCTACAGTAATAAACATAATTATGTTTTAGTTAAATACTTAAAATTACACTTGGCCTCAAACTTGACCATGATTTATATTTGCCCTTGGCTTTTAAATTTCGGAAATGTTACCTATGTTTGGAATCAACCTATGTGCAGTATTTGTGCACAAGGGGATTTGCCAATTGAGTGGCATGCGACTATATTATGTAAACTTTTTTATTTTGTGTGGTTTTTCTTTTGTTGTTGTCTGTATATTGTTGGAATGTTGTACTGTTTCTAGGAACACAATATATTCATGTGCTAGTCGCTCTCAGTTTCCTGTTCTTTTTTAGTTGGAATTATAATTGAAAGTAGTGTCAAATATTGAGGTCCCTTTGTGATATTTCTGTAAACGTTTGTGGAACAACTTGAATGTTTTGACTTTTGATTTGGATCTAATACTATTGAGAACCATGCATTCGAGCTTCTTTCATGTAAGAGATTGCCATGGAAGAGCAACCTTCTGCACAGAATTTTTGAAGAGCACGTCTCTTTCCTTATCTAGAACTCGACATCAAGCTCCGAGAAAAAGGGCCGAGCAATTGGTTTATTATTTCTTTTATTAATAGAAACACTCATTCATAGGATAATACAAACATGGATGACACGTTCTCAGCTACTGCTAAATAGGCTCATTTTAGGTTTAATGACGAGGATTCTGAGATAAGAAAATGTAGCATGATTGGTTAGTTTTTATAAGCTATTAGAGATATGTTGATCACTGACATATGGTTCTTTCTTTGTTGTTTTATGGTAATATAGCCGCGTTGCAAGAGCAGAGGAATGCTTCAGTAGCCGGGATTGGTTCTACTGTTGCAGAGTCATCTCCTGCTTACCGCATGCCATCAAAAGATAAACATGAAGAGAACTTTGAGCCACTTGGTTTCCATCACATTCCAGTTCGAGCCGAGTCCTATCCAGAAAAGAATGCACCATCCATACACCCCGAGTTTCACATAGAAAACGAAATTGAAACGGTTCCAAATGTAGAACACCAGTTCATTCCAAGTTTTGCTGCAAGATCTCCAGTTCAAATCAACCAAGAGAATCGTCTGGAATCTAAAAATCTCTCAGCATTGAGGAATGGCAGTGATGAAGAGATTTGTGTTTCATTGCAATTAGGTGAGCCTGAATCAAAGAGAAGGAAGCATTCCCATTGTTCCTTCAATATTGAAGAACCATAATGAAGTGGGGACAAGAAAATTGGCTCATTTCTAAGGGAACTGTCTTATGAGGAATGAATGAGTTCACATAATTGTTCCCCCATTCTGGCATTAAATTGCAGTGTCAAAACCTCAACAAAAATATGAGGTTCATCAAACTTTGGGGTCAATTGCCATTCATTTGACCTTGTTTTTGTCAAGGATATACTATAGGCTATATATTTGAGTCATACGATATTTCAAAGATAAACGTATAGATGGTACTTCCGTTAAGTTAGTTTTTGATCTTTATCATTAGACGTCATTGTACCATGAGCACTCCTTGAGGTGGGAGTTTGAACAGCTATTCATAGTCAAGCATCGAAAATATTATTTTTGGCTAGCCGCCTGGTTTATTAAAGTACCACATAGATGTGTACCCCTACCCTTTTTTTTTGTTCCACGTTTATTGTAAAACAGCATGTATGTGTCTTTACTGTCAATAAAGTAGACTTACATTTCCTCGCCTAAGGATGTCAGTTAATGTCTCCCAAAAGTTTCTATTTGTTTTTTTTAAATAACAAATCTGTTGTGTATTATTTGCTATTGTGTCGGACATAATAATTAAGAATTGAGAAGTGATGTTAAATCATCTTATTTTACTATTATAATTTTAAAATTTTTTTTTACATAAAAATATAATAAATAAATAAAAATTTTGAAATAATTATAAAAATAATAAAATTATTTTATATTATATTATATTTAACTTTTAATATCTCTACTCAACTTAATTTCCAAATAATGACTTCTTGTAATCTTCTTGAGATGGATGAAATATTCTGGGAATCAAAGGTACTGTTAAATAATTTAGAAAAGGGTTTCAAAGTAAAAGGGGTTGTTATAATTAAAAAAAAAATTATTATTGTAAGAGAATTTATAAAATGAAATATTTAGAATTTTTAATACTTGATAATTGAATTTTCTCTCTCACTTTCTTTCTTTTATTTCGTTCTTCTTACAAACCGACTGAAAATTCCTCATATATATAGAGAAAACTCAGTGCGATAATCATTCAATAATGCAGAGGAGGAAGACAGTTACAAGTGGAGTGCAGAGAGAAAAAATGGAGGTGCACGTGGAGGGATAATTCATTGCCTTCTTATTGTTGTTTTTATAACACTCCCTCTTAAATGACTATTCATACAAAATCTGTCTTGATAAAATTTTGCTAAAAAAAATTCAGTGGAAAGAAAAATTAATGGCAAAAAAAAAGTACAGTATTCTTATGTACCGCCAAGTGTTTTAAGATTGCCTCATTAAAACCTTGTAAAGAAAAACCCAATAGGACAAAATTTCAACGAAGGAAAAAGAGTATAATCAGCACAAGTTTTCAAGATATTTACTCCTCCTAAAAAGTATATGATGATAGATATTTAAGTTTTCGCATTCCAATGTTCTACACAATTTTCTTGAATGTCGCAGTTGGTAATGCCTTTGTGAATAAATCTCCCAGATTATTACTTGATCATATCTGCTTGACATGTATATCACCTTTCTCCTGAAGTTCGTGAGTATAAAAGAATTTTGGTGAAATATGTTTGGTTATATCATATTTGATATATCATCTTCTAATTTGAATGATACAAGTAGTATTATCTTCAAATAAAATTATTGAGCTATCATTGATCATGGGAAGACCACACTTTTCTTAGATATGTTGAATCACTTCTCTTAGCCAATACACTCTTGACTTGTTTCATGAATTGCAATGATCTCTGAGTGATTTGAAGATATGGTAGATAGTGTCTGCTTGACAGATCTCCATGATATGATAGTATCTTCATAAGTAAATACATATCCAGTTTGAAATCTACTTCTGCATGGATCTGAAAGATAACCTGCAACTGCTTACTCAATCAATTGTGGACTTGATCTACGTTGATAAAATAATATCATATCAATCGTGTACCTTGAAAGTAACGAAAAATATGTTTAATACCATTCCAATGCCTTTGAGTTGATGCAGAACTATATTTTGCAAGCAAATTAACTGAGAGTGTAATATCAAGTCGAGTGCAATTTGCAATATATATTAAAGCTCCAATTGCACTAAGATACGGTACTTCAGGATCAAGAATTTATTCATTGTCTTCACAAGGACGGAATTGCTCATTCTTCACATAAAGTGATTGAACAGCCATTGGAGTACTCAGGGGATGGACTTTGTCCATATAAAAGTGTTTCAGGACTTTCTCCGTATACATGGACTGTTGAATAAGAATTTCATTAGGCAAGTGCTTGAACTGTAGGCCGAGACAATTTTGTTTTACCAAGATTTTTTTATTTCAAATTCATTCTTTAAATATAGCAGTTCTGGTGATCTTTTCAGAAGTTTCCACAATGTTTAAATCATTAATATAAACCGCAATAACGATAAATCTGGATTTTGATTTCTTAATAAAAGCACATGGATATATAGGATTATTGTCAAATTCTTCTTTCAATAGATATTCGCTTAGGCAATTATACCATATGCGTCCGGATTGATTTAATCCATATAAATATTTTTGAAATTTAATAGAGTACATACTTCTAAATATAATTGTAGATGTTTCAGATATTTTATATCTTTTAGGGATTTTCATATATATGTCATGGTATAAAGATCTATATAAATATGCAGTGATCACATCTATCAACCGCATATCTAAACCTTTTGTAACAACCAAATTAATCAAAAATATGAATGTGATTGTATCCATAATGGAAGAATATGTTTCTTCATAATCAATCCCGAGTTTCTCCAGGAAACCTTATGCGACAAGTCGTGCTTTGTACCGCACAATTTCATTTTTCTCGTTACGTTTTCATACAAATACCCATTTATATTTAACAGGTATTACATTCTTTGGTATTTAGACAACAGGTCAAAATAAATCTTGTTTTACTAGCTAGTTTAATTCAACTACAATAGTTACTTTTCATTTTGACCAATCATTTCTACGTTTACATTTTTTGACGGTTTTGAACTCACTTTCTTCATTAATTTTGGTAATGTCAAAGACCATCTTATATGAAAATATATTGTTGATAACAGTTTTATTTCTATCCAGAATTTCTCTAGTACTCATGAAATGTATTAAAATCTCATTATTTTCAGATACCTGTTCCTCTTCAGAGGAAAATATTTCTTGAAACATATCTTCAGAAAGTCTATTTTCAGGAGATTTTGGGATACGAGATTTGATCTCTTCAAGAGTATCAATTATGCCTGTAGCCTGTATTGTGGGTATTGGTTCTTCAAGAACACCAAATTTATTTTGTATCTTTCTCTTTCGGGGAATTTTATCTTTTGCACCAATCGGTCTTCCACGCTTTAGGTGTGTCTTAGACTCATCTATTCCTATTTTGACAATTTATCATTTAGAGACTACAATCCTTACTGGAGTATTAACATCAGAAATATATAATTTTATCACACTTTTAGTGTCACTAGATACATCCGGTAATTAATTTGCAAATGGATAATGCTATGAACTTATAGTTTACATTCATTTGTAAGACGATCAAATTGAGACAAGACTTTATTATTCTAAATAATTTCTTATCATATTTCAGACACCGACTTTTCGTTACCCAGTAATGAAAAGTGGATTTGTCAAAGTGACAATTCTCAAAATGTGTTTTAAACATATCCCCTATAAGAGACTCAAGGTAAATAATAATAGATGGATAATCAAAACTAACATATATCTCAAGTTTACGTTGAGAGCTTATTTTTGTACGTTGTGGAAGTGCAATTGAAACATGTACAACATATCCAAAAGTATGAAGATGTCAAATATTTGGTTGTTGTCCAAATGTAAGTTATAATAGAGAATATTTATGATATGTATATGGTCTAATTCGAATTAATGGTGCTGCATGAAATATACCATGTCCTCAAGCAGAAATATGTAGTTTTATTTCATAAGTAAAAATCTAGCGATTAGCTGAAATCTTTTAATTAAATATTCATCTAAACCGTTTTGAGTGTGTATGGACAATAATATATTCAACATCTATTCCTATTAACATGCAATAGTTATCAAAAATTTGAGACAAAAATTCGCCTGTATTATCCAATCGAATAGTTTTAATTGAATACTCAGGGAATTGTGCTCGTAGTTTGATTATTTGAACAAGAAATCTAACAAATGCAATATTTTTAGTGGAAAGTAGACAAATATGTGACCATCGATTTGATGCATCAATTAAAACCATAAAATATCTAAATGGTCAACTTGATGGATGAATAGACCCACATATATCCCTATGAATCCTTTGTAAAAAAGGATGAGAATTCAACAACAACTTTTAAAGGAGATAGTCTGATAATCAATTTATCTTGGGAACATGCAGAACACGGATATTCATTGAGTAAAAGAATCTTTTGATTTTTTAAGGGATACTCATGTGAATTATCAATAATTCGTCTCATCATTATTGATCTCGGATATCCAAGACGATCATACCAATTTATAAATATTTTAAGGTCAAAACACTTTTGGTGCATTACCATATATGATTCACTTGTTCTCATTTTTGTATTATATAACTCAGAAGATAGAGCAGACAGTTTTTTTAATACGAGCATCTGACCCGATATTATTTTAGTAATAAGGAGATGCTCTTTACTGTCTTCATTGATAATTTCAACATAATAATCATTACGACATATATTTTTGAAACTCAATAAATTTTTGGATTGTGAAAAAAATAAAGTATCGTCAATACAAAATTTGGTGTCATTAAGCAACACAATATAAGCTCTTCCAGAGCCCTCAATTAGATTTGATAAACCTAATATGGTATGGTCATAAGTTTTGCTTAGTATTAAATTTTGAAAATATTTTTTATCTTTGAAAATTGTATGAGTTGTAGCATTGTCAGCCAAACATACATTTTTATCATTCAATTCAGAGATAAAAAATTCATTAGTGTGATCTATGATTCTACAAAATATACAAAACTTTCATTACAAATATTAAAAAGTTATAAAAATAAAGAAAATACATTAATTGAAAGGAACACTTCCATTTCAATCAAGTGATAAATTCTACTATTAGAATCTTCAAAGAAATTGAAAACATTAAGATGAGTGATATCATTCTCATCTATATATAATGAATTATCTGATAGTTCTACTAAATTTGTTTCAAACTTTTTATTTTTTCCTTTTATAGATGTTTGATATAGATTGTTGAACTCAATGTTTCAAGTTTCGTGTAAATCTACACATGGATTTTGAAGATAACAAATGAATTTAAAGAATAAAGGAGTCTCAAGTTCAAGTTGTCCACACAATACAATCAAGCACATCAAGGAAGCAAGCATGAGCAAGAAGGGAACAAATTCACATTAAAATCATAGAATAATATTGTAAATCTCTTAAAAATTCGAAATTAGGATTAAGGCTCAAAATTAATATTTTATCATAAAGTATTAAAATATATTTTTCACATGTGCATGAATATTTTGAAAATTAAATTTCATAATTTTGAAAGATGATTGATTGTCATCTTTCACATGTGCATGACATGATTAAATGTTTAAACTTTGAAAATTTTGAAAAATAATTGATTGTCATCTTTCACATGTGCATGACAAGATTAAAGGTTTGAATTTTGAAAATATTAAGATGCTTGATTGTCATCTTTCACATGTGCATGACATGAATAAATGTTTGAATTTTGAAAATATTAAGATGATTGATTGTCATCTTTCACATGTGCATGTTTTTTTTGAATATTTTTAAAAGTGATGGATGCTTTTCTTGACTTATGCAAAAGGTAGATATCTTTGTTTGAAAATTTTGAAAAGTAAAGTGTGCTCCTTTTGTCATATGCAAAAAGTAAAAGATTAGATTTGAAATTTTTGAAAAGTAAAGTGTGTTCATTTTGCCACATGCAAAAAGTAAAAAGATTTGATTTGAAATTTTTGAAAAGTGAATGATGATGTCTTTGACATGTGAATCTTCTTAAATTTGAATATGAAGTCTCATATGCCTATAAATAGATCATTTGAGAGCTTCACATTTACAAAACCAAGAGCATACAACATTCATTCAAAAAGTTTTCATTCTCTATTCTCTAACCATTGAGCCTTAACCCTTATTTATTTTGAGAGATATAGTTTGTACTGTATTATTTTTATTTCACTCATTGAGGAGTGTTTTCTGATAGCTTACCCACTATCAATTCTTGTATCAGTAAAAGGGTGTGTATAACCCTTGTGTGTGTAGAAGGTGTTCTACACGAGAAATAGTTAAATCACCAAGTGTGAGGTGATTGGAAGTGTAGAAGGTGTTCTACACGGGGAATAGTTAAATCACCAAGTGTGAGGTGATTGGAAGTGTAGAGGGTATTCTACACGAATTCTTTGGAGCGGTGCTGCTCAAAGGTGTAATAGGTTTCTATCTCCACCTAAAGGAGATTGAATAGTGGATTTGAGGATTTTCAAGGGGTAGCTTGAGGTGAGGACGTAGGCAGTGGGGCTGAACCTCGTTAATATACTGAGTTTGCTTCTCTCTTACGCTTACTCTTTATATTTATTACTGTTTCATATTTTGTTTATATTTTATATTGTATACTTGATTTATAATTATTAATTTTTTACAACTCAATTAATCTCCCATCTTGTGTTAGTCATCTGGGCAACAATTGGTATCAGAGCTAGTTGACCTGTATTGTTCATACAGGCAGATCACTCATGGGAACTCTCGCTTGTGACTGTGTTACCGAAGCAAGACTCTCCGACCATGGGTGACGGTGCACCGGTAGAGACGGTGGCCGGCTAGTCTGGTAGGTACAGTTGTTAGGTGACATAGGTGCGGCCTATGATCAGTAACAATTGGTATCAGAGTTAGAGCTCTATTATAAGATTAACTATCTTTTGAGTTAAGATCTTATGGTTAACATTGCAGTTTCATTTGGTGAAATTCAATCTAGCAGTCGGCATCCACTCTTTTGCGGAGACAATTACTCATTCTGGAAAGTTAGAATGAGAATATTCCTTCAGGTTCAAGGTCGATAAATCTGGAAATGCATTGTAAATGGATCTTATATTCTAACAAAAGTAGTTGATGGAGTAAAGGTCAAAAAGGAAGAAGAAGAGTTTGATCGTGAAGACGATAGACTTTATACTTTGAATTTAACTGTTATGAATTTATTATATAATGCTCTCAATGGTAATGAATTTAATAGAGTAATGACTTGTGCTACAGTAAAGGAAATTTGGGATAACTTGAAAGTTACTTATGAAGGAACTTCTCAAGTCAAGGAATCAAAAATTTATATTCTTACTCATGAATATGAAATGTTTAAGATGAATGATGATGAATCTATTTCTAGTATGTACACTCGTTTTATTAACATCATAAACAGCTTGACAGCTCTTGGCAAAATTTATTCCAAAGTGGAGATAGTAAGAAAAATTCTCAACTCTCTACCAAAACGTTGGGAATCAAAAGTGACAGCGATTCTTGAAACTAGAGACCTTAAGAAGTTCGAAGTGAATGAACTTATCGGGTCACTTATCACCCATGAGTACACATGGAAAAGAGGAAAAGAAGAAGGAAAGTCAAAGAAGAGGTTGGCACTTAAAGCTGTTCCACATGAAAGTGAAAGTGATGAAAATGAGGAAAATGACGACAAAGATAAAGAAGTTGCGATGATAACAAGAAGAATTCAGAGGTTTTTAAAGAAAAATAAAACTCCTCCAAGGAAATCCTTCAAAAAGTTTTCCAAGAAAGATTCGGGTAAAAATGACACTTTAATTTGTTATAAATGCAATAAACCTGGTCATATCAAGCCAGATTGTCCTCTACTAAAGAAAGATCGAAACAAAGGTAAAAAAGTAATGAAAGCTACATGGGATGATGATTCAAGTAGCTCAGATAGTGAAGCAAGTAATGGAGAATCAGCAAATCTTTGTCTTATGGCTAAAGATGACATTGAGGTAACAAATCTTGATAATATTGAAGATCCTTCATATGAAGAATTGCAAATGTTTTAGAAGAGGTATATGAGGAATTTGAAAAATTGGGTATTAAGCATACTGTTTTGAAAAAGAAAAATTCTTCTTTAACAAACGAAATTGATATTTTAAGAAAAGAAAGTATTGTTTTGAAAGATGGAAATTTTGAGTTGAAGAAAAAGAAAACTGATTTAAAAAATATTATTGAAAACTTTACGAATGGAAAAAAAAATTTTGAAAAACTTCTTGGTAGTTAAAGATGTGTTTTTGACAAGGCAGGCTTGGGATATATGCCAAAACAAAAGTACAAATCTTATAAAAATTTCTTTGATAATCCTTCTACATCAAAATCCAATATTCAAAATTCTTTTCATAAAAATAATTTTGTTAAAAAATGATACTATTATAATCACTCAAGTTCTTCATATATGTCACATACTATTTGCAATTTTTGTAATAGAAATGGTCATAATTATTTTGCTTGTCCTATTAGAAGAAAACATACAATGACTATTAAGGCCATATGGGTACTTAAAAATCTTATTTTTTCTAATACTAATAAATAAAGGACCCAAAGAACTTGGGTACCAAAAAAAATCATTTTAATTGTTTTTATAGGTGTGCATGAAGTTTTCCATGAACAAAAATAAATGGTTTTTAGATAGTGGATGTTCAAGACACGTGACGAGAGACAAGACTAAGTTCTTTGATCTTAGATCTAAAGAAGAAGGACATGTGACAATTGGAGACAACTCGAAAGGAAAGATCGTGGGAATAGGTAAAATTGGTAATGAGTCTTCTCTCATAATTGAAAATGTTCTACTTGTTGAAAGTTTAAAACATAATCTTTTAAGTATAAGTCAATTATGTGATAAATGATTTACAGTTACTTTCAAAATGGATAAGTGCATTATTTTGAATGATCATGATTGTAATTTGTTTTATTACTTTTAGAAGTAATAATGTTTATACAATTGATTTTGAAGAAATTACCTCACAAGATCCTATTTGTTTTTCAGCTCAAAATGAAACTAATTGGTTATGGCATAGAAGACTAGGTCATACCAACATGGAACTTATTTCTAAACTTTCAAAAAATAATCTTGTGAGAGGTTTACCAAAGGAAAATTTTTTTAAAGACAAAATTTGTGATATATGCCAATGTGGTAAGCAAACAAAAACTTCTTTTAAAACCAAGAAATATATTTCCACTACTAGATCACTGCAACTGATACACATGGATCTTTTTGGACCAAATAGATTTGCAAGTTTAGGAGGAAAATATTATGCATTTGTTATTATTGATGATTTCTCTAAATATACTTGGGTCATCTTTCTTGCTCATAAAGATGAGGCACATAATGCTTTTACCAAGTTATGCAAGAGAATTCAAAATGAAAATGGTTATACTATTTCAAGTATCCGAAGTGATAGGGGAAAAGAATTTGTTAATAAAAATATTGAAATATTTTGTGATGAAAATGGTTTTGTGCATAATTTTTCTACTCTTCGAATTCCTTAACAAAATGGGGTAGTAGAGAGGAAAAATAGATATCTTCAAGAGATGGCAAGAACAATGCTCAATGAGAACAACTTGCCTAGTTATTTTTGGGCTGAAGCGGTAAGTACTGCATGTTATGTTATAAATAGAGTTATGCTAAGGTCCAAATTAGATAAAATCCCCTATGAGCTTTGGAATGAAAAAAAACCCAACATTGGTTACTTTCATGTATTTGGATGCAAATGTTTTATTTTAAATGACAGGGATAATTTAGGCAAGTTTGATGCAAAATCTGATGAAGGTATCTTTCTCGGGTATTCAATAAAAAGATTTTGACTGTACATGAATCTATGCATGTAGTATTTGATGAATCTAATTCTCTACTCTCCAAGAAATCTATTGATGAAGAAACATGAGGTATAAATAATACAGAAAGTTTCAATCTCAACAAAGAGAACACAATAGAGGAAGTCCAACATGGAGATATCAGGAAAGATCATCAAAATTTAATACAAGATGCAACCAAACAGTGGAAATTTGTGAAAGATCATCCAGTGGAACAAATTCTGGGGGAACCTTCACGAGGTGTAAGCACTCGATCATCTCTTAGAAATATTTGCAATCATACTGCTTTTCTATCTCAGATTGAACTTAAAAATATTAATGAAGCACTTCTTGATGAATCTTGGATTCTAACTATGCAAGAAGAGCTTAATCAATTTGAAAGAAATGATGTTTGGACACTTGTTCCTAAACTCAAAAATCATACTATTATTAGAATAAAATGGGTTTTTAGAACAAGAAAGATGAGTCCAAAGTTATTACTAGAAATAAGACTCGACTTGTAGTCCAAGGTTTCAATCAAGAAGAAGGAATCGATTATGATGAGACATATGCACCAGTCGCAAGATTAGAAACTATTCAAATGCTACTTGCATATGCTTGTTATAAAGATTTCAAACTTTTTCAAATTGATGTTAAAAGTGCTTTCTTAAACGGTTTTATAAATGAAGAGGTATATGTTGAACGAAGAAGTATATGTTGAACAACCTCCAGGTTTTGAAAATCATATTTCTCCAAATCATGTTTTCAAACTCACAAAAGCACTATATGGACTCAAACAAGCTCATAGAGCATGGTACGAGAGACTTAGTAGTTTCTTGATTGAAAAAGGCTTTTTAAGAGGAAAAATTGATGCAACTCTTTTCATTAAATATGAAAATGATGATATTATTTTGATTTAGATTTATGTTGATGATATAATATTCGGTGCTACTAATAAAAATATGTGCCAAGTTTTTTCTAAGACTATGCAGGAAAAATTTGAAATGAGCATGATGGGAGAGCTTACATTTTTTCTCGGATTGCAAATTAAGCAAGCAAAAAGTGGGACATTCATCAATCAATCGAAATATATTAAGGAATTGTTGAAAAAGTTTGGGATGGAAGGTGCTAAGGAAACTGGAATACCAATGAGTCCATCCACTAAACTTGATAAAGATGAATCTGGTAAACCAGTTGACTCGAAGGTATATCGAGGGGGAGCTTAAGTATTAATACAGGCTTCAGGTTCTATCAAGCATTTGTCATCATCAAAAAGTGGGAGACTGTTGAACTCAAGATTTCAAGTTTCGTGTAAATCTACACATGGATTTTGATGATAACAAATGAATTAAAAGAATAGAGGAGTTTCAAGCTCAAGTTATCCACACAATACAATCAAACACATCAAGGAAGCAAGCATGAGTAAGAAGGGAACAAATTCACATTAAAATCATAGAATAATATTGTAAATCTCTTAAAAATTCGAAATTAGGATTAAGGCTCAAAATTAATATTTTATCATAAAGCATTAAAATATATTTTCCACATGTGCATGAATATTTTGAATATTTTCAAAAGTGATGGATGCTTTTCTTAACTTATGCAAAATGTAGATATCTTTGTTTGAAAATTTTGAAAAATAAAGTGTGCTCCTTTTGTCATATGCAAAAAGTAAAAGATTAGATTTGAAATTTTTGAAAAATAAAGTGTGCTCCTTTTGCCACATGCAAAAAGTAAAAAGATTTGATTTGAAATTTTTGAAAAGTGAATGATGATGTCTTTGACATGTGAATCTTTTTAAATTTGAATATGAAGTCTCATATGCCTATAAATAGATCATTTGAGAGCTTCACATTTACAACACCAAGAGCATACAACATTCATTCAAAAAGTTTTTATTCTCTCTTCTCTAACCATTGAGCCTTAACCCTTATTTATTTTGAGAGATATAGCTTGTGTTGTATTGTTTTTATTTCACTCATTGAGGAGTATTTTCTGATAGCTTATCCACTATCAATTCTTGTATCAATAAAAGGGTGTGTATAACCCTTGTGTGTGTAGAAGGTGTTCTACACGAGGAATAGTTAAATCACCAAGTGTGAGGTGATTGGAAGTGTAGAAGGTGTTCTACACGGGAAATAGTTAAATCACCAAGTGTGAGGTGATTGGAAGTGTAGAGGGTGTTCTATACGGATTCTTTGGAGCGGTGCTGCTCAAAGGTGTAATAGGTTTCTATCTCCACCTAAAGGAGATTTAATAGTAGATTTGGGGATCCTCAAGGGGTAGCTTGAAGCGAGGACGTAGGCAGTGGGGCCGAACCTCGTTAACATACTGAGTTTGCTTCTCTCTTACCTTTACTCTTTATATTTATTACTGTTTCATATTTTGTTTATATTTTATATTGTATACTTGATTTATAATTGTTAATTTTTTACAACTCAATTCATCCCCCCTCTTGTGTTAGTCATCTGGGCAACAATTGGTCAATCAAGTATCTGGCCATTCGACAGGTACGTGACCAATGTCCAGTCATACCACATCTATAGCACACCTCTTTACCTTTTTTTGAAGAATTATTTTGAAGGTTTTTACCCATATTTGAGTTGTATTCTAGTGATACGGCATATTTATATTATTATTCTTTTTAATGTTGTCACTTCTGATACCAACACTTTTATAGTTTCTCTTACTACGTCTATGCCACTAATTTTTTCGAAATGATGCACTATTCAATTTTGGAAATGATGCAAATCTAGTACCATTTACTTCAGGAAATAATACTGAACCAGTAGGACGTGACTGATGGTTTCTTAATAAAAACTCATTATTTTGCTCAGCTACTAGAAGACAAAATATAAGTTCAGAATATTTTTTGAACTTTCGCTGTCGATACTGCTGCTGTAGGAACACATTCGAGTCATGAAAAATAATATGTCTTCTTTAACATATCATCATTAGTGATTTTCTCACCACATAATTTTAATACTGAGCTGATTTTAAAAAGTGTGGAGTTATATTTACTAACATTTTTAAAATCTTATAACCTCAGGTGAAATCAGTCATAACGAGTTTTTTAGAGGATAACAGTCTTCTGGTGTTTATATATCTCCCTTAAATTATTCCACAAAATAAATGAATCTTTTGCTTTGAAATACTCAGTTTTTAATTCTTCGTGAAGATGGTAGCGAAGGAAAATCCTTGTCTTAGCACAGTCCCATAGGGACGATTGATTTCCTTCTTTTATTGAATCTCCCAACTTCATTGCATGCAAATGGATCTCAGTATCAAAAATTCAGGATAAATAATTTTTTTCATATATGTCATGAGCAACGAATTCTAACTTTATAAGATTTGACATTTTTTACATATATAAATAGTGAAATAAATATGTGTATATAAGCAATATATTTATAAAGTCCCGGAAATAAACACAGATTTTATCAAGTAATAATCAGCAATATAATATTATATATTCATCTAAAAAACTACAAATAATATATTGAAAAACTTACTCGAAGTATAAAACTACTAGTTTCAGAATTAGTAGAATTTCGTGCTGATAACTTGTTATAAAACTAAAATAAAACTATTATTGCAAGAAAATTTATAAAAGGAAATATTTAAAACTCTTATTACTCAAGAATTGATTTTTTTCTTTCTCTTTTTTTTTTCTTTTCTTTCACTCTTCTTACAAACTGACTGAAAATTCCTCATATTTGTAGAGAAAACTCAGTACGATGATCATTCAATAATGCAGAAGAAGGGAAGAGCATGTGAGAGGCCTTTCATTGCCCCCTATTATTGCTTTTATAACAGGGCTAATTAATTTTTGAGTTCTTCTATACATAAGCCGGTTTTTTTTTTTTTTTATCATACTTCACACATTGGTGATGTGGCAAGCTCAGTTCATTAAAATGGAGTTCTTCCCCGTGTTCACCTTATTCCCTCTGCTCTCCCCTCATTCCTCTACAAAATCATTTGTGTTTCCTTTGCACCCACTCCCTTTGCTAAAGAATTTTCTCCACGGTGTTCCTTTGATCATCCTATCGACACCTCTAGAGAAAAGTCCTAGATTTGACAAGGGTTTGGCTGAAAACGCACGACACCGCCGATCTCAAGCTGAAAAATAGGACATCAATCAATAAAAGAAATTGAGAGAAAAATAAACAAAATAGGGAGCAATTGGTCAGGATGAGATTTCTCTTTGAAAAAGTGAAAAATATTCCGATGTGGAAGGAATTTTAACAAGTAAAGGAATTTCAAAAAGTTTGGCAACTTTTTCAATTTTTAAGTCTTTAGTTTGCTTTTCTTTGCTTTGATTCGTTGTCTTTGAGTTCTTGGTGGCTCGTCTTCTCCAGTTTGTATTGTTTTAGTTTGGGGAGTTGTAATAGTCACTACTTCATTAAAGCAAGCAAGCCATTTGATTTTATTTAGTCACTGTGTGAGAGGTGGTGTGAACCAGAGAGATTAAATTGCCATGCAATTGAAAAGAGGAAAGAAACAGAGAAAAAGAAATGGAAGAGAAAAAGGATACCAGTCAAAGAGACAGAGTTGAAAAAAGAAGATAAAAAGGAGCCAAATTTCTTTTATCAGCACTAAAACATGAAAAAGATGACCAGAAACGTAAAAATGAAATTTTAATAGAGAAAATGAGAAATTTTGGGGAAAGAATGGTTTGGGAAGAAAATGCAGGCGAGTCACTACAAGAAAATAAAAAAATAAAAAAATCCACATCATCGTTGTGTGGAGTTGGCGACATAAAGGAACTGAAGAGAAGACTTTCTCTCAATTATTTACATCACGGTAAAGCGTCTAATTGGTTTATTAAAAAAAAAAAAAAAAACCTAAAATCAAGTCTCCCCATCATTAGTGGTACTGTACGTTTTATCGATCTAGGTGGTTCTAACACTGATTTGTAATCATTGACGTATGTATATATATATATATATATAAATTATCACGACGATACTTTACAAAATATCTAATTAGCCAAAATAACTAAATATAATTCCTTAAACGTTTAGGAGAAAAAATAAAGAATTTCTTTCTTGTTGAACTCAAAATTTCAAGTTTCGTGTAAATCTACCAATGAATTTTGATGATAACAAATGAATTCAAAAAATAAAAGAGTCTCAAGCTCAAGTTGTCTACACAATAAAATCAAGCACATCAAGGAAGCAAGCATGAGCAAGAAGAGAACAAGTTCACATTAAAATCATAGAGTAATTTTGTAAATCTCTTAAAAATTCGAAATTAGGATTAAGGCTCAAAATTAATATTTTATCATAAAGCATTAAAATACATTTTCCACATATGCATGAATATTTTGAAAATTAAATTTGAAAATTTTGAAAGATAATTGTCATCTTTCACATGTGCATGACATGATTAAAGGTTTGAATTTTGAAAATATTAAGATGATTGATTGTCATCTTTCACATGTGCATGTTTTATTTGAATATTTTCAAAAGTGATAAATACTTTTCTTGACTTATGCAAAAGGTAGATGTCTTTATTTGAAAATTTTGAAAAGTAAAGTGTGCTCTTTTTGTCATATGCAAAAAGTAAAAGATTATGTTTGAAATTTTTGAAAAGTAAAGTGTGTTCCTTTTGTCATATGCAAAAAGTAAAAGATTATGTTTGAAATTTTTGAAAAGTAAAGTGTGCTCCTTTTGTCACATGCAAAAAGTAAAAATATTAGATTTGAAATTTTTGAAAAGTGAATGATGATGTTTTTGACATGGGAATCTTTTCAAATTTGAAATTGAAAACTCATTTGCCTATAAATAGCTCACTTGAGTTTTGTAAAATTCACAACAAGAGATTACACATCTATTGCTAAGTTTTGCATCATTTCTTCAAAGCTCTCATTCTCTCTTTTCTAAAGTTTTGAGTCTTAATTCTTGTTCTTGTTGAGAGAGATATAGGTTGCGCTGTATTGTTTCTATCTCACTCATTGAGGAGTGTATTTTGATAGTCTACCTACTATCAACTCTTGCATTTGTAAAAGGGTGTGTATAACCCTTGTGTGTGTAGAAGGTGTTCTACATGGGGAATAGTTAAATCACCAAGTGTGAGGTGATTGGAAGTGTAGAAGGTATTCTACACGAGAAATAGTTAAATCACCAAGTGTAAGGTGATTGGAAGTGTAGAGGGTGTTCTACACGGATTCTTTGGAGCGGTGCTGCTCAAAGGTGTAATATGTTTCTATCTCCACCTAAAGGAGATTGAATAGTGGATTTGGGGATTCTCAAGAGGTAGCTTGAGGCGAGGACGTAGACAGTGGGGCGAACCTCGTTAACATACTGAGTTTGTTTCTCTCTTACTCTTACTCTTTATATTTATTGTTGTTTCATATTTTGTTTATATTTTATATTATATATTTGATTTATAATTGTTATTTTTTTAAATACAACTCAATTCACCCCCCTCTTGTGTTAGTCATCTGGGCAACAATTGATATCAGAACTAGTTGACCTATACTGTTCATACAGGCAGATCACTCATGGGAACTCTCGCTTGTGACTGTGTCACCGAAGCAAGACTCTCCGACCATGGGTGACGGTGCACCGGTAGAGACGGTGGCCGGCTAGTCTGGTAGGTACAGTTGTTAGGTGACATAAGTGCGGCCTATGATCAGTAACAATTGGTATCAGAGTTAGAGCTCTATTATAAGATTAACTATCTTTTGAGTTAAGATCTTATGGTTAACATTGCAGCTTCATTTGGTGAAAGTCAATCTAGCAGTCGGCATCCACTCTTTTGCAGAGACAATTACTCATTCTGGAAAGTTAGAATGAGAATATTCCTTCAGGTTCAAGATCGATAAATCTGGAAATGCATTGTAAATGGATCTTATATTCCAACAAAAGTAGTTGATGGAGTAAAGGTCAAAAAGGAAGAAGAAGAGTTTGATCGTGAAGACGATAGATTTTATACTTTGAATTTAACTGTTATGAATTTATTATATAATGCTCTCAATGGTAATGAATTTAATAGAGTAATGACTTGTGCTACAGCAAAGGAAATTTGGGATAATTTGAAAGTTACTTATGAAGGAACTTCTCAAGTCAAGGAATCAAAAATTTATATTCTTACTCATGAATATGAAATGTTTAAGATGAATGATGATGAATCATAAACAGCTTGACAGCTCTTGGCAAAATCTATTTCTAGTATGTACACTAGAGATCTCAAGAAACTCGAAGTGAATGAACTCATCGGGTCACTTATCACCCATGAGTATACATTGAAAAGAGGAGAAGAAGAAGGAAAGTCAAAGAAGAGTTTGGCACTTAAAGCTGTTCCACATGAAAGTGAAAGTGATGAAGATGAGGAAAATGACGACAAAGATGAAGAAGTTGCGATGATAATAAGAAGAATTAGAGGTTTTTAAAGAAAAATAAATCTCCTCCGAGGAAATCCTTCAATAAGTTTTCCAAGAAAGATTCAGGTAAAAATGAGATTTTAATTTGTTATAAATGCAATAAACCTGGTCATATCAAGCCAGATTGTCCTCTGCTAAAAAAAGATCGAAATAAAAGCAAAAAAGCAATGAAAACTACGTGGGATGATGATTCAAGTAGCTCAGATAGTGAAGCAAGTAATGGAGAATCAGCAAATTTTTGTCTTATGGCTAAAGATGATATTGAGGTAACAAATCTTGATAATATTGAAGATCTTTCATATGAAGAATTGCAAAATGTTTTAGAAGAGATATATGAGGAATTTGAAAAATTGGGTATCAAGTATACTGTTTTGAAAAAGAAAAATTATTCTTTAACAAACGAAATTGATATTTTAAGAAAAGAAAGTATTGTTTTGAAAGATGAAAATCTTGAGTTGAAGAAAAAGAAAACTGATTTAGAAAATATTATTGAAAACTTTACGAATGGAAAAAGAAATTTTGAAAAACTTCTTGGTAGTCAAAGATGTGTTTTTGATAAGGCAGACTTGAGATATAAGCCAAAACAAAAATACAAATCTTATAAAAATTTCTTTGATAATCCTATTACATCAAAGTCCAATATTCAAAATTCTTTTCATAAAAATAATTTTGTTAAAAAAGGATACTATTATAATCACTCAAGTTCTTCATATATGTCACATGCTATTTACAATTTTTGTAATAGAAATGGCCATAATTATTTTGCTTGTCCTATTAGAAGAAAACATTCAATGATTATTAGGACCATATGGATACCTAAAAATCTTATTTCTTCTAATACTAATAAATAAAGGACCCAAAGAACTTGGGTATCAGGAATTGTTTTTAATTGCTTTTGTAGGTATGCATGAAGTATTCTACAGGTAAAAATAAATTATTTTTAGATAACGGATGCTCAAGATACGTGACAGAAGACAAAACTAAATTCATTGACTTCACTTCTAAAGAAAAAGGATGTGTGATATTTGAAAACAATTCAAAAGAGAAGATCATGGAAATAGAAGGAAAGATCATCAAGACTTAGTACAAGATGCAATCAAATAGTGGAAACATGTGAAAGATCATCCAGCGGAATAAATTCTAGGAGAACCTTCACGAGGTAATATGCAGGAAGAATTTGAAATGAGCATGATGAGAGAATTTAATTTCTTTCTCGGATTACAAATCAAGCAAGCAAAAAGTGGAACATTTATTAATCAGTCAAAATATATCAAAGAGTTACTCAAAATTTGAGATGAAACGTGCGAAGGTAATTGAAACATCAATGAATCCAACCACTAAACTTGATAAAGATGAAAGCGGTAAGCCAGTTGACTCAAATGTATATCGAGGTATGATTAGTAGTTTATTATATTTGATAACTAGTAGACCTGATATTATGTTCAGTATATGTTTATGTGCACATTTTCAATCATTTCCAAAACAATCTCATTTGATTGCAGTCAAACGGATTTTTAGATATTTTGCCAATACCATTGACTTAGAGTTATGGTATCTTAAACACACTTCTTTCGATCTTATTAGTTATTCATGTACCGATTATACTGGTTGCAAAGATGATCAAAAAAGTTTTAGTAGAATATGTCATTTCTTAGGTCATGCACTTGTTTCATGATTTAGTAAAAAGAAAAATCTGTTGCATTATCTATTACTGAGACAGAGTATGTTTCTGTAGGCAGTTGTTGTCCTCAAGTTCTTTACATGAAGCAACAACTTGAGGATTTTAAACTTATGTACAATCACATTCCAATCAAATGTGATAAATATAAGTGCTATAAATTTTTCGAAGAATCCAATACGACATTCTCAAACCAAACATATTGAAATTAGATATCATTTTCTTAGAGATCATGTGCAGAAGAGCGATATTGTATTAGAATTCACTAGTACACATGATCAATTGGCAGAAATTTTCACAAAACCCCTACCAGAAGATAAACTATGCATGATTAGAAGATAAATAGGAATTATGCATGCCATAAATATCTGCTAGATACTTTTATTCCATTATCTCAAATGACCTACAGAAACTTGAGACGTTTAGTCTCATCATTCAAATGCATTTGCTCCTCATAAATCATCATGCCATCCTTGTCTAAAGGATTAGGCAATCGAAATGCAGAGGCGAGTAAGGATTTTAAATCCTTATTCTGTTGTTTTAAGTCTACTATTTTTTTGTTAGACTCTTGAACATGTCGTTGAAGAATATCGATCTTCTCATTAAGCTTCTCTATCTCGCGGGTTTTGGACTGCAACCGAGCGGAAAAAGCAACAATGGAAGATGAGTATCGAGTCCCGAGACCCACAAGCTCGTAAATGGCATCATGATCTGATTTATTAGCCAAATCAGTGTTTTGCTGCTTCATGGCACTTTAGACAGATGCAGAAATAGATTGATCACGAGAAGCACTGAAGGAGAATTGATGAGCCATTAAGATTTTGTAAAGTGAGAATGAAGATGAACTACAACAATGAAAAGAAAATTTGATGCGGATTAGATAAAACCAATGATTGCTTTTATAAAGATGGAAATAAGTAGAAGACAAACTGTCATCTCTTCAAATCTTACTTAGTCAAGATTACAAGATATGCCGGATGCATATTGTCAAAAGCTACCGAACTAAGCTAGCGAGATTAATTATAATTGTCCTTGTTTCTCTCGTGAAACACTGCCATTATCTGCTGATGTTGACTCTGTACTTGAACTCTTACTCGTTCCGATTCCTCTATTTGAAGTTTCAAAACACGAGCTAATTCCGTCAAATCTTTATTTTCTTGCTTTAACCTCTTATTCTTTCTGCCTTTATTTGCAAGCTTTTGATGCAGAACAGATATTTGATTGTTAAGTCGATCAACTTTATTTGCCCTCGCTAGTAATCTCCGAGACATGGTCGTAACAGAGGCAGCATATTGAGCATTGAGAGTTCTTGATGCTGCAACAACCTCAGAATCAGTTCTATTTGAAAAATGCATTTCTGCTTCTATCATGGTGTTGACAACCTCATGACATAAAATGATTGGTTGAGACGGTTACTGATTCAAATCCGGAAGATTATCAGACAAAATTTTTTCCGTCATTCTATCGTTATGAAAAAACAGAACTTAGGTCAAGAAGCGATGTTTTTTTTAGTATCCGATAGGTGAAAATGATTTTTTTATAGAAACTCAGAGCCTTCAAACCCGTTTCTCAATAACATCAGGCGATTGATTTAAATCTGCTTTCGCACCGACTGCTAGAGCTAGGCCTCCAACCTTTACAGGTTTTGTCAGATACGCGTGGCTCTGCACCGAATTGCCAGAGTTTTACTTCCAACATTTGCAGGTTTTGTCGGACATGCATGGCTCCGCACCGCATTGCCAGAGCTAGGCCTGCAGCTTTTGTTGTCTTTGTCGGACACGAATAATTTTAATTATTCAACTTCAAATCTCTGGAACATCTAATTCGTCAATAACATCAAGCGGATTTAAATCTTCTTCCGCACCGAGATGATAAAATTCGGCTTCAACCTTTGCAGGTTTTGACGGGCACGGATGGTTTCAATTATTCAGCTCTTTACAAAATCTCCTTCCGCACCGAATTACCGAAACTAGGCCTCCAGCCTTTGCAGGTTTTGTCGAACACGTGTGGCTACACACCAAATTCTCTATAGTCTCTACTAACGCAGCGTTTTATTTATCTATTGGTTATTGTAGGAATATATCTTATTGAACTAATTATGATTTCTTTTTAATGATGCCAAAAGGGGGAGAAGTTTTAGACTAGAATATTAACATTGTTTAAATTTCTAAACTTGTTATATATGCTTGGAATTATATTTATATTTTTGCTTGAAAAACTAACGCACATTCTTAGGAGGAGCTTAAGTATTAATACAGGTTTCAGGTTCTATCAAGTATTTGTCATCATAAAAAATAGGGAGATTGTTGAACCCAAGGTTTTAAGTTTCGTGTAAATCTACAAATGGATTTTGATGATAACAAATGAATTCAAAGAATAAAGGAGTCTCAAGTTCAAGTTGTCCACACAATAGAATCAAGCACATCAAGGAAGCAAGCATGAGCAAGAAGAGAACAAGTTCACATTAAAATCATAGAGTAATTTTGTAAATCTCTTAAAAATTCGAAATTAGGATTAAGGCTCAAAATTAATATTTTATCATAAAGCATTAAAATACATTTTCCACATATGCATGAATATTTTGAAAATTAAAATTGAAAATTTTGAAAGATGATTGATTGTCATCTTTCACATGTGCATGACATGATTAAAGGTTTGAATTTTGAAAATATTAAGATGATTGATTGTCATCTTTCACATGTGCATGTTTTATTTGAATATTTTCAAAAGTGGTAGATACTTTTCTTGACTTATGCAAAAGGTAGATGTCTTTATTTGAAAATTTTAAAAAGTAAAGTGTGCTCCTTTTGTCATATGCAAAAAGTAAAAGATTATGTTTGAAATTTTTGAAAAATAAAGTGTACTCCTTTTGTCACATGCAAAAAGTAAAAATATTAGATTTGAAATTTTTGAAAAGTGAATGATGATGTTTTTGACATGAGAATCTTTTCAAATTTGAAATTGAAAACTCATTTGCCTATAAATAGCTCACTTGAGTTTTGCAAAATTCACAACAAGAGCTTACACATCTATTGCTAAGTTTTGCATCATTTCTTCAAACCTCTCATTCTCTCTTTTCTAAAATTTTGAGCCTTAATTCTTGTTTTTGTTGAGAGAGATATAGGTTGCGCTGTATTGTTTCTATCTTACTCATTGAGGAGTGTACTTTGATAGTCTACCTACTATCAACTATTGTATTTGTAAAAGGGTGTGTATAACCCTTGTGTGTGTAGAAGGTGTTCTACACAGGGAATAGTTAAATCACCAAGTATGAGGTGATTGGAAGTGTAGAAGGTGTTCTATACGGGGAATAGTTAAATCACCAAGTGTAAGGTGATTGGAAGTGTAGAGGGTGTTCTACACGGATTCTTTGGAGCGGTGCTACTCAAAGGTGTAATAGGTTTCTATCTCCACCTAAAGGAGATTGAATAGTGGATTTGGGGATCCTCAAGAGGTAGCTTGAGGCGAGGACGTAGGCAGTGGGGCCGAACCTCGTTAACATACTGAGTTTGCTTCTCTCTTATTCTTACTCTTTATATTTATTGTTATTTCATATTTTGTTTATATTTTATATTATATATTTGATTTATAATTGTTATTTTTTTAAATACAACTCAATTCACCCCCCCTCTTGTGTTAGTCATCTGGGCAACATCTCTAATTATCTTCCTATTTTTGGGTATTTTTGGGTGGAGGGGTTCAGAGTTTTGAATCCAACCTTCTCCCCTCTATGTCTTCTCGAAGTACTTAGTTTTACCTCTAATTTTTTCGAGCCGACTCTTATTGATCTATTGCTTATCGACAACCTCCGAGCAATACGTGCCGCTTTTTCAGCCTCCCTAACTGCCGATCTTCATGCTCGTGGAAGAAGACTTTGTTTATGCTAGGCGGGTTGGTCGCATGCACGGCCCATGTTATGCACATATTCCAAGCGCAGCTGTGTATTAAAGAGGCATTTGAGGTAGAAGATCAGTTCGTCCATCTCCTCAGGTGGCGCATGTCATGCACACACTACCACCGCTTGCATTGGTCCTTCGCTAGCAACTCGGCATAGAATCCACTGTTTCTCTATGTTCATACTTTCCGTAACCGGTATTCTTGAAAAATGGATTGTGCTCCAAAAATCATCTGTAAATAACAAGTGACAGTGCACCCACCACCTTCATCGGTTGAGTGGAGGAACTACCGTCACCGGAGTGGTTCCATTGTTCGCATTTATGTGAACATATTATTTTCGTCTTTAAATAAGATAGTCCTCTTATGGGACATGGATATGGACTAAGATATTGATCCCAAATAAACATCTTTTTTTCCTTTTTTTCCACTACTTATGTACTATAATTTATTGCTTTGGGGTGTTTATTGGAACACCTAATCCCCTCCTCATGTATCATCTCTTTTAGTTTAATGAAGTTTACTTGATTAATAAAAATAAGAAAATAAATTAAAATAAAAACTAGATATAATTCCTTTTTTTCACATTAAACTTATGTTGTCAATCTGACTGATTATGACAAAGACAATATTAGTGATCATAAGTACAGATGACAGTTTTCGTTGGTGGGTGATTACATGATTAATATATATTTTTTTTCATATAGAAAATGAGAATGACATTTCAAATGGGCACAAAAGCCCTTAGGAGTCATTACAAGATAGTGTATCAATATAAACCACATTATCAATAAAAATGAGGAACTACATGCCACCAAAGTTCCATATCAGATATTGACCAAGCGTATCCTGCAAGAGAGTGTGCAGCAACATTTGCGAATCGGGGAACATGTTGCACAAAGCAATGGATAAACCTCTTCCTCAAACTTTGAATTTCAGCTATGACATTCCTTGTCTGAATAACTCTCGTTTTCCTTATTAACTTCCTCTACAAAGTGCAAGCTATCACTCTCAACCAAGAGATTGTGAATAGTATTCAAACTGAGTTGCAACCCTCTTAACCTAGCCATGACCTCAACATTTTCTAGCTCCAGGAACTCAACTTCCACCCTGCTACACGACATGATAACATCTCCATGAGAATTGCAAAGAATGGCTCCAATTCCCGTCCTGTTGCAATAAAAAAATAATGCCCATCTAGTTAAGTTTAAACCAGTAGGGAGGGTGGACACCTGTGACGCTTTTGTTGCTTTAACTGAACTTAATTCTACAACCCATTCTTGAGAAAAGCCTTTAAGAAATAGGCATGGTTTAAAACTAGTATAGGTGATAGATTAACAGAATCAAGGACCATTTTGTTTTTATAAAACCAAAATACCCAAGCCATAGGTATCATATCAGTAAGGTCTTCAGTACTACTTTTCGAGTGAAGTTCCATAGCAATGCTGAAAAAGGACCTAGATGAATCTTGCCTATGCAGAAATGAGAACTTGTTAAGCCAAAACTGTTGTATCGAGGGACAGAAATTGCAGCAATTGCCTCTTGGAAAGCTTGCATTTGATGTTCAGGTCTATCCCCCCCTTCCTATGTCTCCTATTGTGTAAGTATTTCATTGAAATCTCCAAAGAGGAGCCAAGGTTCTAAAGGGCCTCTATGTAGTGTTTTAATTAAGTTCCATGTTTCAACTCTATGAGAGGCCTCAGGATGGCCATATACTCCTGTCAAATACCACTTCCTTGAGTCATCAGTCACAACAATCAATATGGGAGGAATAGTAACTAAGAACCTTTTGTTTCCATAGAAAGGACAACCCACCATTACGACCTATAGCATTTACTGTCCAAAAGTTAATAAACTTGAGTTTCACTCGGCAAAGCTCCATCTTAGCAGCTCAAAGTTTTGTTTTTTTAAGAAACAAAATGTCGAGATCTTCTCTTCTAATCAAGTCAAAAAGAGTTTAAATACTACGAGAGTTCTCAAACCCTTGAGTATTCCAACTTAAGAGCTTCATGTGTCAGTAGGGTTGAACAACAACCACCCCAGAATCAGAGTGTTTAGTTTCATTAGAAGTCATTCCTAACTTTCCTTAAGGCCCAATTTGCTAATGGGGAATGAAGTTAAAAACCCAAAACAAATCTCAAATTTATCATTATATTTTTTCAAATTCTAATATAAAATATAATAAAAAATTTAATTTTTTCAAATTTCAAAACATATTTTTCAAATCTCAAAACATATTTTTCAAATCTCAAAACAAACTAATATTAAAAAAATATCTTATAATAATATATATTTTTTTAATTCTTATCTTATCTCATCTATGAAAACAAACTAAACCTAAGTTTCAAGCCCTTATAATTCCTAGAGGCCACCTTAATAACACACGGTTATGTAGTTCTTTTACCACCAAACAGAGGTTCGGTTGCCTCATATGCAAAATGCTTGTGGTCTGAGGCCCTCTTCCACTTACGAGGTCCAAGATATGCTTGTTGCACAGTTTGCATAACACTATGCTCCTCAGCAATGTGATTTGTAAGGTCCCCAGCACTTGAAACGGGCTCTTGGTCATTGCCATCAACAAGTGTAGTCACTAGAACATCCATCAAACACTCTTCATTCAAATCTCCCGTATTCATAGTAGAAACAACTTCTTAGCAAATACTGGAGAAATCCCCTTCTAAGAAACTGGTTGCAACTGCTTGTCAGGATCAAATTGAGTAACTAAATTTCCAGTCTAGAACCATGTGCTGTTGTGCTCTTCGATGGGCTATTCATAGCATTCTGATCATGAAAACGACTCTGAGAAGGACTTTCATTACCCGTAACACCAACAGCAAGCAGCCATGGACTATACGGAAAATCAAAGACCTTAACAAAAATCATTGAATCATCCCAAAGGTTACAGTCTTGGTGGTTATGACTGATAATTCCACATAGATAACAAACATTGGGAAGACTTTCATAGGTAAATTTAACCCATACAGGATTATAGGACCCAACACAAATCTTATTCCCATGTAAAAGAGGCTTAGTTACATCCAAAGAAACACGAATACAAAGATACTCCCCACATGCCACTGAATCAGGTTCCAAGTCAATCTCAACCACCTCTCCTAAGGCTTCACTAATCAGTTTGCCCATTTTGGCATTACGAGCCAGAACAGGGAGATCATACACATGCACCCAAAACATGGCCTCAAATAAATGGATGTGATGAGTCTGTTTCAACCCTTCAACGTCACAGGTTAAAACAAGTTGTTTGTAGAAACTCCATGGCCCACTATGCTTCACTCAGTCTTTGTCTCTCAAATCAGAAAACTCAGCAAGAAACAAGTTAACATGTAAATCCCGTACCATAACTTCATGGACAGGTTTCCAAACCTTCTCCACGGTCGACTTTTTTTTTTTTTTTCTTCGTGGACTTGAGAGCCTCTTTATTGAAGTGTTTGTTTGTAAGTAACTTAAAAGTCAAACATTTCATGCCCCTTGCCAATGCATCATCCAGAATAGTTTGCTCAACAACCAGTGCTTTATCTTCTTGTTCAGTCAGGGACAATCGAGCACATAAATTTTCAAGATCGATTCGGATCGATGCTTTTAACAGCATGCATGCACCAGGGGTGTAACCGCAATACCAAACACACCAGATAAGTACAAACAAACCCCCCAGATGATATATCCGTGATAGTGGATCAAAAACACTTCCACAAAAGCCTGTAAACACAGGAAACAGACGCTACACTCAGCAAAGAAGGCGACCTCTACAGTAGGAAGAACCACGAGAGGGAAAGAAACCAACTTCTAGCGGTTATTGAAGACCTTCAAAATCGCCAGACCACGTAGCGGTACGGTTACATATGATCTCACTCGTTCTTTTTAGTTTTAAGCGCATCTAATTATAATTGTTTTTGCTATGATTAATAATTAGGACATCGTAACTTCTATTTTTTTTTTAATTCAACCACTTTAATTTATTACCTGCTTAGGGAATAAAGCT